>OY856409.1:1358393414-1359593414 GCA_963693085.1 Alisma plantago-aquatica
TGGTGGTGATGGTGGAAGGTATGTTCATTTCACATGTTTATTTTACTGCGTACTACACTTAGTAAAAATGTAATGTATTATTGGTTTTTTAGTTTATTTCACCATGGCATGGGCCTCTACCCCCATGTTTAATTCACATGTTTATTTCACTATGTACTACTGACTACACATTTATTTTTCAGTTTAACAGATACAATGAATAACTTAGTGTAATGAATGACAGTTTGTATTTGATTGACTATGTTTGCTTCATTTGCAATTTAATACGCAGAAAATATGTTATGTATTTGTATGAAACAATTATTTCTCCATCATGAATATGAAATAACCCATTTTGTTGTCTGTTGTTAGTACCAACATTTATATTACTTTTATCAACATTATTTTACATTGTTGTAGGCATAACATCTAGATATTCAATAGCCACCATGGCCTGGGCCTCTACCCCAATGTTACTATTCCCTAATGAAGAACAGTTGGACATCATCCTAGACAATTGTTCCTTAGCACAACTCACTATACCTAAACATTAGCATTATCTAAATAGAAGACACTACAAGGCTGGTGAAGTGTACCTAAATTTTAGAAATTCAACATCTGTTATCGAGGTTAAGTATGATGTTGTCAGAAATCATGTATCCACATCCAATTGGTGTGAGTGGGTTAGGAAGATGATATTGGGCCGTAGTGACATGCTTTTTCTTTGTTCGGTTAACCATAATACCATCAAGGTTTGGATAACCAACATCAACAACGAGACGCCTGATCATCTTAAACAATTTGAGTACTCGACAGAGGATAGTGATGATGATGATGATGAGAACATACCCGGTTTCCCTTTTATTCCTTTTAGCACCATCAATTTCCCTATCACCATCAGTTCATATTCGTCTAAAGACAATGATGAGTTCCACGCCGCCTCAACATCAACAAAAAATCAAGGTAGGTCCAAGCAAAAAATTTACTTTCCTATCTTATTTTTTGTTTCCACTTTTTTTCTTAAAGTAATCAAACTTCATAGCTATTTTTTTTGTTAAAACTTCAAGGAAAGACCAACACAATGAAAAGGCCCTCACAATTGCTGATTCTAGACCATGTTGTTGTTGTTTAAGTTGTGTATCTAGTCTAGTTGTGTCTCTCTCTTCCCAGTTATTTTACTTATGTGCATATTTAGGGGTACAACTACCCCCTTGTTTAGTTACTATTTTGGACAACAACACCGTTGCATGTTCATAACTATGTCATTTTCATTCATCCCTTGTAGTATTCACAGAGTGGTTACAATATTTTGCGTTTGTATTATGAAAACAAACTAACCACAACTTATGTAAGCCTAAATTTTATAATATTGAAGTTAAATTCTGTTGTGTAACCAAACATGTTTGAATTGAAATTAGTTCGCAAAAAACAGTTATGTTGCACTGGAAATAGATACCATACAACATGTATTATATAGTCTCATATGATGATGATGGAACTACATGTTACTACATGTGTGTGATGAATCATATGAATGAATTAAATGTGCTTATACATGTGTGTGAATCACATGATCCATATATAATATTGTCCATCTTGTTAATATTGTAGATTTGTGGCTTGTTATTGGCTGAAATCAAAGGATGTAGTAAACATGCAGTTCAGAACTGAACTGTAGGTCCTGCATCCTGCTGACCATCCAGACAGTAGGTTTGCAAACTGATAAGAAAAAAAAATAAAACATAGTCATCGGTTAAATATAAAACACTGACAACAATTTGAGATCAACGGAGTCGGTTATTTTTAGAAAACTGACATATATGGTCTAACCTAGGGCCAATTTTTTGTTCGGGCTGGGAAGTGGTGTCAGTTTTAGAACAAATAATCGACGCCTATGGTCCTACTGCTGACGCATTTTTTTTGGGTTGCAATGGGGGAAGGCTTTGTGTCCTCAGTTATGTAACTGATGCTGAAGGCGTCTACTTTTAGTGTCACCCACTTGGGTGCCACTTTGAAACTACCGTCAAAAGGCTTATTTAACCGACGCTAATGGTGTTATCTGTACTAGTGTGTGATTTCAGGTCTAACAACCACAACCACCATCATCACTATGAGGGTTGATTCTGACTACCATTCAATGGTTTCCATGCATCACTCTCAAAGTGGATCTATCTGATATGCTTTTCTCTAACAAGTACCTATGTGTTTGGTTTGATATCATATATCATGACTAATGAGTCTATCATCAACCAACACACACTCTAATCTTATGTGTTACTGCTATCTACTAGCTTCCATATGATCTCACTATTTAGGTCCTCAACATGAAGACATACGTCATCAAGTAAAATCATTCTTTATACATCTAATGTGTTATGTCATTATCTCATAATTGAACAAACATATAGATGAAGATTGCCTTTATTGTTAATGAAATCGTTTACAAGATATGCCACTACAATCATCATATGATTGGCTCTCTGGGCATACATACTAATAGAGTCCCACTTTCACTTTGAGCCAATCACCCATGAACTTAATCCCAAGCAATCTAACATGACCTTCATGATTCTGTTACGAAAGTGCTTTTGTTAAGGGGTCAGCTACATTGCATTCAGTTGGTACTTTGTAAATCTTCACATCTCCTCGTTATATGATCTCTCATATGAGATGGAACCATCATTGTACGTGCTTGGAATTCTGATGTGATTTGGGTTCCTTAGCTTATGTAATAGCTCCATTTATGGTCACAATATAGCTCTACTGCATTCCTGATGCTTGGAACCACCTCAAGTTCAAAAAAAACTTCATGATCCAAACAACCTCCTTTGCTGCATTGGAGGAAACAATATACTCGAGCAGCAGTCTCTTTCTTGGAACTCTTTCATCTTACAACTCTATTGTTTAGGCAAAAAACAAATCCAAACTACAATTTGTAGTCATCTTTGTCAGTTTGGAAGCTTGCATCGGTGTAACCCTTTACCACCAATTGTTCCTCACCACTATAGACAAGGAACTGTTCCTTAGTTCTTCTCAAGTACTTATGGATGTTCTTTATGGTGGTCCAATGACTTTTACTGGGATCTGACTAATACTTTTTGGTCATACACAAGGCATATCAGATATCAAGGCGAGTACATAACATTGCTTACATGATAGATCCAATTGCAGATGTGTATGGAATCTTGCTCAGGCACTCCCATTCTTCACAAGAACTACATTGAGCTCTAGAGATACTAACACCATGAGACATGGGTAAGTCCCTATCTTTGAGTTCTCCATGTTGGACCTTTTCAACACTTTGTCAATGTATGTGCTCTGGCTTAGGCTAAGAAGCCTTCTACATCTATCTCTATAGATCTTGAATCCTAAGATATAGGATGCTTTGCCTAAGTCTTTCATCTAAATGTATTTCCTAGCCATCTATTTACCATCTATAAAATAAGAATGTCATTCCCCGTCAATAGTATTTCATCTACATACAATATGAGGAATATAATCATGCTCCCACTAACTTTCTTGTAAATACATGGTTCATCTGCATTTTGGCAAGCCAAACTCTTTGACTATTTCATCAAATCAAATATTCTAGATCTGATATGCTTGCTTCAATCCATATATTGACCTTTGTAGATTACAAACTTTATTTGCATCCTTTGGATTTACAAAACCCTTAGGTTGTGTCATGTAAACATCCTCAAGAAGATTCCCATTATGGAATGCAGTTTTAACATCCATCTGCCAAATCTCATAGTCATGATAAGCTGCAATTGCAACCATGATCCTGATGGACTTAACCATGGCAACTGGAGTTGAACTTGTTTGAAACCCTTTGCAACTAATCGGCCTTTGTACATTTGTACATTACTATCCATGTCAGTCTTCTTCTTGAAGACCCACTTGAACCCTATGAGTTTTATCCCTCTAGGTGGATCCATCAAGGTCCATACCTTGTTGGTGTACATAGATTTCATCTTAGATCTCATGACCTCGAGCCATTTCTTAGATTTTGGTCCCTTAACAACTTCTAGGTGGGTTATTGACTCATCATCAATGACCAACTAATTGCCTTCTTGAATCATAAGATAACCAAATCTTTATGGCTCAAGATGTATCCTACTAGATCTGTAAGGTTCCCGTGTTATAGGAGGAATTTGAGATTCCTCAACAATTTGTAATTCTCTATGTTCCTCTTGTACCTATATAGGTTCCATGTTTTCTTGTTGGTCTCAAACCACTTTGAGTTCTACTTTCTTCCCATTGATTCCTTTAGAAATGAATTCCTTTTATAGGAATACAACATCCCTGGTAACAAACACTTTGTTGTCATTTGGAGTATGAAAGTAGCATCCTTTGGTTTTCCTAGGATATCCAACAAAATAAAATTCATCCTATTTGGGCCCAAGCTTTCTGAGAAACTTCTTTCTCACATAAGCTTCACATCCCCAAATATTCATAAAAAACATATTGGGATGCTTCCCATACCATATCTCAATATCTCATATGGTGTCTTTTTAACCGATTTAGATGGTACATAGTTTAGTGTAAACACTACGGTTTCTAGAGCATAACGTCAAAAGGATGTCGGAAAATTAGAAAGACTCGTCATTAATCATACCATATCCAGTAATGTCTGATTCCTACTTTCTTACACACCATTATCTTGTAGTGTTCCAGGTGGAGTCCATTATGATACAATACCACGGGCTCTTAAAAGGTCCTCAAACTCTTGTCTTAAGTATTCTCCACCTCGATCTGAACAAAATGCCTTAATACTTTTACTAAGTTGGTTTCATACTTTATTCATGAAATCCTTGATTTTTTCAAGGGTTTCTAACTTATGTTTTATCAACTAAACATAACCGTACCTACTGATATCATCAGTAAAGGTAATGAAGTACTGATAACCACCTCTAGAAATTGTTCTAAAAGGGCCACAAACATCAGTTGTATGAGTTCTAATAGATCACTAGCCCTCTCATTATTACCAGTGAATGGAGTCTCTATCATCTTGCCCAACAAACAAGGCTCACTTATATGAGTCCTAATAGACCTCATCCTTTTTAAAGGCTTACTTCTTTTTAGATCCTGCATATTTGAACATATGTGAGATCCACATTTGGTATCTAGTACCCAATATGAAGAAGTAGACATATTTATCTCAATAATGTATATACATGAAGTGGAGATCTCTATCCCCTACTTCATCTTCTTGAATTCCTTTAAGTGCAAAGGATGGATTCCTTTTGCACTTACCTTTCTCCTTGTCTTGAGTGTTGAAGACTTAGACTTCATCTTAGCCTCAGAATTCTTCTTGGCCTTACTTTCATCCTTAGACTCCACTCCACTGATCACCATCATGGGTTTGTCCTTCTTCATTCGTGCTTCATAATTCATCAACATGACAAGCAATTCTAACAATAGTTTGGCCATGTTACTCAGGTAATAACACTTGATAAACTGGCTATATGATTCAGGCAAGAATTGTAGAATCATATTTGTGGCCAACTCCTGGCTCAAAGGAAACCCCTGTCTCTCTAGATGTTCCACATGTCCAATCATATTGAGAACATGAGTGTCTACCAAATCTCCTTCTGTCAACTTGCACTCAAAGAGCGCCTTTGAGACATTGTACCTTTGTTTCTTTGTATGATTCTGGTTCATGTCCTTAAGATGTGTTACCATTACAAGAATCCCCATATCTTCATGTTGCTCATGCAACTCTTGGTTTATACAACATAGCATAAGGTGCTTAATGTCTAAGGCATCGTTGTCATGCTTCCAATAAGCATCCACCTCAACCCTAGGCGCATCAGGAGCAGTTCTTCTGGCATTAGTGTATCTAGGACATGGAGTTTATCTGCATCATTGAGGACCCTTCTCGAAGTCCAAAACCAGCCATGAAAGTTTGTTCCATTAAGTTTGTCCTATTTAAGGATTGATCACAATGGTGATTTGTTTGCCCTTTATTTCTATAAGAAAAATTTGTAATTTGTCAAAACACTTTTGATTTGATTTTATTAAAGAAAATTTGACAATGTTCAATTAGGCCTTTAATTAATTATTTCTCCAACTATTTTGTTCAAATTGATAACTCTTACATATGAATTTGGAAGATTACAGTGTACAACCTTTTAGTGAACCAAGACCCAAAACAATGAAGATATTACCCAAACAACTCCAATGTCCATAACAAATTATTAAAGTAAGCAACATTTTCCAATTGCATCTCATGCAATTCTTGGATAGATGGTGTGCAAAACTCTTTGTCACATTCATTTTATGCTTCTAGACACTTAATCTCATTATGGTCACCTAGTTAAATCTGACCCAAAAGCTAGCATGATAGCAATGATCGTGCTTGGTGGGAACACATAACTACCATCACACTTCTATGAGATACACAACACACTATGCTTGGCGTGCCCACACTTAGTCGATTAAGCTTTTCATGTGTGTTGTTTATGGAAAGAATCTAAGACTTAATATTGGATTCAGGGATTTATACTTATATATATACATATACATTATTAATCAACACATACTAATATGTATCATATGCAAACTATATCCATAAATAAAACATGTAATTATAAAATATGAGTGATGGTTATGGCTACACTAATGTAATTCTTTAGAGAAACAAGGAATTACTAATGTAGCAACCGATTGTTGAAGAACATCTATGTTGGAACCAAGATCCGGGTTGATCAATTCAACTTTTGAGCCGATAGGTTGGCCTCTTGGTCGGTTGGTTAGTCTCTTGGATCTGTGACTAGTATCTGATTTAAGTGATGTATGGACTCCTCCAGTCGATTGACTGGGTCACCAGCCGATCAATCAACTCCTCCTACCATCTAGCCTGCTCAGTTCTCCAGTCAATGGGTTCAACTTGTGAGTCAATCAGATCATCTGGTGCAACATGCCTTCTCTTTTCCATAATAGGAGATAAAACTATCTTATTCCTACTTAACTTATTACACTGTATTAGGGAAACCTCAATTTACATTTGAGGGGAGCATAGGAAGGAAAGCATTGATACTTTTACATATGGAAAATGAGAGAGAGACTCGATATGCAAACTAAGTTATAAACCAAGAATAATAATCATTCAACCATACACAAATATACATGGGAGGCATTGGTCATAACCACACTCACATCCACCATAAAAAACAATTTTAGGGTGACACATATAAATTGCATATATATATATATATATATATATATATATATATATATATAGTGATGTATGTGGAATTTAATCAGATATGAACATTAATCATTAAATTATTCATATTGCATGTAACAAATAAATGATAAATTTAAAATCTGATCATATCAATTAATTCCCAGAATATAGTAAATTGGCATGGCTTTGATACCATTGTACATAAATATGATGATAGATATGATAGTGAAAACAAAAATTTTACTTGCTATATTCCCCTTAGACGGCAGATACAATCAACAACTATAGATTGGGAAGGAATGTTTCAAGGCATTCACATGGTCTCAAAGCAATTCTAGTAACTATCCTTATAGCAACACATGGATGGCTCTCGACGGCGACCTCTAGGTGTTGCACCACAGACGATGGTTGACGATGTCCTCCTAGAGGGTGGAAAATGCCTCCTCGCCTCTACATAGTTCACGCGGACTACCAGGACTCCTGTCATTCTTTTTGAATGGACAAGAAGGAGTTGTCCCTTCAAATGACAATGTGCTAATGTTGACTGTCTCTCCCTTACTGTCCCTTCCTTTTATGGATAAGACTTGATTGAGTTCTCACTTTACGACAATTGTGAGAAGACAACAATTGTCAGAGCTTGTTTTTGTGTCTTTTGAATTCCTCAATACCCCTCTATTTATAGGAGGGTTAGGGTCAGGGTTTCTAGATCAAATGGGAGTCAAATAGATAAAATTTCATGAATTTTCTAGAACCTACAAACCATGAATCTGTTAGTTCACCATTGAACCGATCGGTTCACCATGTTTCCTATTCACAATCATATGTCTTTCAATATGTAATTTAATGCACAATATAATGTCAACATCAATCCTCAATCTAGTCTTACTGATCAACCAAGTGCTCGGTTCACAACCTGAACCGCTCAGTTCATACATCTAAAGTAATTAGTTCACTAGCTAAACCGATCGTTTAATATTTATGAAAGTCAATCTTGTTTAAATGAATACTTAACACTTCAGCAATCAAGTTTAAACCATATTCATGAGTAAACTCCTTTTCTAGGTAAATCCTATGTGTGTGACCCTATAGGTCCCAAATTCTGTTGGCAGTGAATGTCCATAACTAATCTATGAAATCACAAGAATGAGCGGCATCTAGCAGCACATCATTGCTACCCAAGTAATTGGAAAGTTGGAGAACAACTTCAACCTACAACTTGTGATTAGTGTCACATGATCATATAGTTCATTTGTCTCTGATATCTAGATTGAACTCAAGGCATGGAATTGTCATCCTCTTCAACATTCAACCATGTTCCTTGAACTAGAGCAGACTGTCTGAGATGCTTATGAGCTCACATATCATATATTGATTCACACGAGTATGGCCATACATTTCTCAGTCTTACTTATCAAGTGCACCAGATATCAACTCCATTAGGAGTTACAAATCCCATCTACATCACTTACATTCAATCCCATGTGTCACAACATATCAAAACATCACCTTTATGGTAACTCTTATTCAAGATCATGTTTGATGATGTCAAAGTACATCAAATGACATGTGATGAGTATAGTGATTTTAGGTCTAAGAATCACAATCACCACCATCACTATGAGAGTTGATTCTAGCTACCATTCAATGGTTTCTATGCATCACTCTCAAGGTGGGTCTATCTGATACATTGTTCTCTAACAACTATATATGTGTTCGGTTTGATATCACATATCATGACTAAAGAGATTCAATCATCAATCAACACACTCTAGTCTTATGTGTTACTACTATATATTAGCTTCCACAATAACATCATACTAGGACATCACAATAATGCATATACTCTTATAATTCATATGATCTCACTATTTAGGTCAACCTGAAGACATTCATCATCGAGTGACTCATAATTAAACAAACATATAGATGAAGATTGCCTTTATTATTAATTAAATCAGTTACAAATATGTCATTACAATCATCATATGATTGGCTCTTTGGTCATACATACCAATATTTTTTCCTAATTCCACTTTCTTTCCTCACTTATAACGCCTCCCAGAAGCTTGCCATTCTCCCTTTATGTTGTCTTCTCTGATGAGCTTAGAGCTCCATCTCCATCCAAGCTCAACTGCATCCAAGCCTGACTTTTAGATTCACAATGCTCTCCTACAACCAAACGACCTCTACTTGCTCACCTTCGAGCCCTCCTTCTCCATTCCAACCTTGCACCATGAATCCACTGCCACAACCAAGCCCTAGGTTGTGCGAGCTAAGCCAGGGAGGGAGACAACCTTATGACCATTAGATACCCATCCAGTGACTCTCTTTCCTCCTCTCTCCTTTGTTTCTTATTATCTCTCTCTCTTTCTATCTCTCTTTCAACATGTCAGTGGAGCAGGTTGCCCCTAACCATGTCATATGTGCCCCAGTCAAAGCTTGACCAATGATCTATGGTGATGGGATCACCATGTAACCTCAATGTCTCTCCCTCTCCCTCTCTTACTTAGTGAAGCACCTCATCCTCATCCACCCAATCCTCCTTGTGGTCAACCTTTGACCCATGATTTAGTGTCTAGAGGCATGCCACATGGCCACCACCGTGTGCACCCATTATAGGTGGAGCAAATCTCTCAACGATCGTTGATCGGCAATCCAAAAATCCACATTTTTTGACATTTTGGTAATTGCTCCTTCTTTAATGGATATTCAAGAAAACACTCAATCTTCCACAAAAAAGTGATGCAATCTCCAAATGAGGTGTGTAAATAATATATATAAATGCAAGGAAACCATTCAAAATGATTCCACGGCCTAGATCTCTATAGAATTTCACTATTTTGCTCAAAGTGACTACTTTAATCTTTTTGGAAATCATTAATGCACTACTATAAATTATCTTGACCTAATCAGGACTCAATGATATCTCACAACTCATGGTGAGTAACTTTTGAAGCATTATGAACCAAGATTTGACCTTGATCACTCTAAAATACTAAAAATGGTCTTGTTACATCTAGTTGGACTTAATATAGACTTTTGTATACTATATCTTTAGTAATTGCAAAATATTGATCTAATAATGACTTGATCTACTTTATAACACTAATGAGTAACTTTGATACCTTGTAACAAAAAAATTAAACTTGATCACTTTTATGATCTATTAAAGACTATATGATATGAAATATGACTTAAACACATATTTTTACGACAAAGTCACTTAATCTTATCAAATATCATGATTTCCATATTATTATTAAGGAAACTCAATCTCAATATCTTTGGCCTTGTTACGACCTTACTTTAACAAGATATGTTCGATAGGCTCATACAACCTTATCCTTTGGTAAAAAGGAGATAGGGCCCAAAGTCTGGTTGATGAGACGAAGCCTCATGGCCTGAGCGTGATTAACGACTGGGGTTTCGGTGGGAGATCCTGAGGCTGTAGATGATCATTCCCAGCTTGCTCTCGAGCTTTCCCTGGGGAGGTCGTGCGGATGTCTGATAGTCCCAACAATATATATGGCCTTGTTGATTTTTCAACTTAAGTCATGTATGATCTATGATGTATTATGGAACACAATAATGAACTTACATGAACTTTCAAGATGATGAAATTAGCATTGTAAAATACAATAGTTAGACTAAGGGAAACATCCAACCTTCATGAAAATGATCATATGACTAGATTATTACTAATTTTAATCAACTCTCACTTTATTAAATGTTAAGATCTATTTATTGGAATCTTTATATGGATGTAATCATGTCCTAAAATCTGGTTTCATTATTGCAAGATATGCTTTACCTCCTATTGACTTTGATTGTGATATCGATCGCTATATTGTATGTATATGAGTCACTATGCTTGGCTATATATTGTTTGAGCTACATGTTACCTATGACTACTATGTTTTGTCTTTCTTATATTACATCGACAAGACTGAAAATCATATATCTCCATTATTCAACCATTGTAGTTCCCTCATTTATTCTTGGGGTAAGGCACAAGGCTCAGTGCACCTACTTGTTTTATTCAAACACGGGAACAACTTTTGAAATAGGGTTAGTTCTTGGTATTTGTGCCTTGAGGACCATCATGGACTTGAAATAGGGTTAACTCTTGAATTTTATCCTTGTGGTCCTTCACGAACCCTTCCTTTGAGAAATTGGTCAAAAGGCCTATGGCAATGTTGTATGGTGTAATAGAGATGCACATAAAATATACTTTTTGTTAATAAAAGATTGGATCATTGCTTTCTTTATTGCCTTCATATAAGTTTGAGTCAATCAAATATGTTTCTTTAAGCCTACAAGTTTATATCTTTCTACATTGTACTACGATGTTTGCATTGATATTGTATGATTTTATGATTTTATGTATAACATAAATATCATTATTTATTACCAAAACTACACTTCTCCTAATATGATATATTTTAAGTACTCTGAAGATGTAAGACCAAATGTAAATTCATGGGATTTATGCATAATTAAAGGGAGTATAGTTTATCTTGTATCTTTATGTATTAGTTAGTTCACATTTGATATGTATCTTCCCTTTTTCTAGCATGCATAGCATGTTGTATAAACCTAGTGATTCATGAATATAAAATCATGAATGATGTTTTTCTTGTTTTATTCATATATATTTTGTGCCGTTTGAGCCATTCAATGGAAAAACACCTGATTCATGTCGCCACCACTTTAGTAATCATGTATTTGGGATTTGGATAATAAATAGTTTCCAGATAGATGGTCTTAGATCCAAACACACATCCTATATTATGTTTAAAACATAATAACAATAGCTCATATGAACTTAGGGAAAATCTAAATCCATAATGGTGAAGTTGAGGTGTCAAGGATTGTGTTAAACACATAGGTTTTGTTTAGAAATCACTTATTATTTGTCTAGATGTGATTTTTGAAGTTCCTTTGCACACCTGCCTAGTGAAGGTGAATCCAAGAATAATTAATACTTTTCCACCTAAATCACAGAGAGTCTTCTAGAATATCTTCTTTTCCTTAAGGATTAACCCAATACACCCATTATATGATGTGTTGGTAGTCTACTCATCTCATTTCACTCTAATGAGTATTAGTCATATGATCTCTTGATTATGGGTGGCATGTGTATAGGGAAAGCTAAAACTCAATTGAATATGTAAAAGTTGACTAACCATTTAATGGTACCATGATTTGATCTTGACTCAAAACACTATTACGATACATGAAAGTTCCTTGGATTTATGCACCCATTTGCATCTCTTAGATCATGCAAACTCTTTTTGCCAAATCTAGTATATGCGCTTTCTATGTTTGAGGTAAATCACAATGATCTTTTGAAATAAGTGTAATTCTTGCCTTATATGTGATGACCGCTATCAAACGGACAACATAATCGTATAAAACTATGCAGAAATAATCATTAACATCGGATTACTGAAAATCACTAAAAATTAAAACCTTTTTTCCAAGAGATCCACTTCCAGGAAATTCTTTTCAGAAAGTACCAAACCATATATACATCATGGTTTACTTTTTACATACATTATTTGATCACCTTGTGAGGATATGAGATAACAGTTTCTTTACAAAAACATATACAAGTACATCAAGGTGTACTAGCCAAAATCTCAGATCGATTATAAAACTATTTACGCACTATCTCTCAAAGGACCTGAGAGTACAGGGATGACACGTAGGACTCTATATCTACAAGATACATAATAGCACATTCAACCTGAGCTGTTACTACTGTTCTTGTTGTGATGTATGGATTTTGAGTCACTTATTACAGGCCTAGTTTACAGTGGTTTTGTGCTTTTATTAGTCAATTCATTGATCATATCTACATAAATCTATATAATTGGCTCTTGCATCAAACTATGCTTATTTCATCATAATTTTAGTATTTTATATATTTCTCGGCTTGATACATGATCTTTGTCGATTTTTAGGAATTTCAAATATTTGAGGAGTCAGTGCCACCGACCACCTTGGTCGGTGCCACCGAGATGACATCAGAGATGAGACTTGATCGACCAACCGAGTCGATGGCACCGACCACCCAGGTCGGTGCCACCGAGATAGCATAAGAGAAGAGAGGGAGAGAGCGACCAAAACCCAATATCGTCGGTGCCACCGACTCTATCGTATTTCAACAATCTAAACCTGTCACCCCGATCCAACGGTCCATGTTATGTGGTACCGTAAGTGACCTAGGACAAAAAGGGAGGACGGCCAGACCTAAAGGGGATCAGTTTTTGTACCGCACGACATCTAGAGAAGAGAGGGAGAGAGCACAGAGCCGAAGGACAACAACTGGACAATTCGAGCACCTCTGATGAACATTTCTTCTGCCAGAAGATTACAGATCGTACGTTTCTCAAGGAGGATCATCCGGAGCACCTTCTTTCTAGGGGTTACACAAATATCCTTCATATTTCCCACGTTTTTCTTCTCTCCTTCTATGTGTTCTCAACTGAAAACTATGTGGGGCTAAACCCCTCTTTTCCTTAGGACCCGGGAGTAGCCCGGGGAATCGTTGTATTGACTGTTTACATGATTTAGTATAAGTTTCTCTTTATTCCTGGATATATAAATGTGGATTTGAATGACTTATCGTTGCTGGATCACCATCGATATGATTACAGACCAATAATTACTCCGGAAGGGGGATTAACGGTTAGAAGACCATAACTTGTACACTTCCCTATGCGTTCCTTGGAATAGGTGACGTACGGGTAGTGGAAAGAACCCAGAGTTTTCATTAATGCACCTAAATTAAGAATAAATTACCAAAGATGTGGAATTGGCTTAGATTTAGGTAGTGAATTGCATCGCGGGAGCGAGCAATTCAGGCTACAGGCTTTCTATCCAGGTTATAAGTAGGAATTCATGTTAATTCGGTAGAGATAATATACAATGAGACCCCGTGGTGAAACTGGTAATCCTAAGGAATTCAACCATATTCAAATCAACTGTTTTTCATTTTCTCTTAATTTTCTTTTGTTTTGTTAAAATTCAATTCAACATTTTCAACCGGCTTACCTGATCGTACCATAGTTAGTAGTAGTCACTAAGACTACGTCTCCCTGAGTTTGACTTGGGCCTCACAAGGCCTATATTACTCGACGCGTGCACTTGCGTTTCTGCGTATGGTTTTGGCATGTCATGTTGCTACTGCCTTCTCTCAGCTACATGATCTCTACCTCTTCGTGCACGTCCACTTAAAAGTTGTGGAACCCACGGGGTGAGACAACAAGTCCCAACGAGAGGTATAACTCTCTGCCAACAGTATTATTATTACAGATAAATCTTATGAAAGAGAGCAGAAGAAACCTTTATTGAATTAAACAAGTATAACTACTTGTTATATGCAAAGTAGAGAAATCTTTATCATTTTAGTAGTTCCAATAACTATGATTGAGCAATATATCATCTAATCATTTTAAAAGGAATATGAAGAACATGTATAATTGTTATAAACTAAACAGTATAAAAGAAAAACAGGGATTCAACCAATATTTTTGTATTTGATCCTCAAACAAATATGCTACACGGCTGATTACATCTTTAAAAAATCCTTCTTATGCCCTACAGAGATGGGAATATACCTTTCATCTCCAACTGACCATTGCAAAGTAAAGCATCAATGCCATATAGGTCTATGGAAGAGTTGGAATCCACGACCTCTACGAGACTATTGGCGGTGACATTATGAGTCAATCTGCATTATAGCTATCCTGGTGTATAGAGTCTCTTCGCTATAGAGATACAATGTGTAGCATGTTTTCTTATCAGGGTATGACCCGTAATCAATCCTAATTATATCAAGGTGTGGTCTGTAACCAATCTTGATTGTTTATTGAGTCATGGTACAACCACACTCTTATTAGGGTATGACCCAAAGTCAATCCTAATCTTCAGAATATGGCCCGTAGCCATCCTGTTAGTTAAGGATACAAGGAGAAATTTTAACTTGCACCCTGCATATTCAATAATATACATTTCGAGTAAAACTCATTTCACCATTCAGTAAATCCTGACACTGAATGGATCTATGGCTAGGGCAACTTCATTTTTAGTTCACTTGATAGATTAAGTGCATTACAACATCTTTTGGCATCAATCAAGTTACAATCATGAATTATAGATAAATGCTACATAGAAATATGTAACATATCTTTCAAGAAATCTTGTATCAATTGGAACATATCTTGTTACACTCATCCTGGGATCTTAGCCCCCTGAACACTTTACTGGGAATCTCATCCCTTCAACATTATCATTATCATGATCACATGTTTGGTTATCAAACCCTCATATCATTATTGAATAGTGTCACCTTTTACCAGGCAACAATCATCCCTAGGTCATCAGATATATATATATATATATATATATATATATATATATATATATATATATATATATATACATATATATATATGTACACACACACAGATATATATATATATATATATATATATATATATGTATGTATATGTATCATACTTTTTGTATAAGTATATCACATGGATCATAATGCCTTATATAATCTATAGTATGCTAAATCATCATAGCTCATACCTAGCTATCCTCATCATTTCACAATACCAGCATGGTTAGGATTTCATAACAAGTGCAATATCAAGTAAATAGCATGACCATGCCATAAAGAGATTCATTCAAATTGCAATCCTCTCATAATTAGGGTTAGGGTTTTCCCTTGTAATTGATTTAGGATTTTCAAGTGCATATTTATCAATCAAACCCTAATTCATATCATAAGAGCTATATAATTTCCATAAGTGTTCAAGCATACTTCATCAAATATCATCAACTGATTATCAACATGAAGTATTACCTTTCTCATGTGAGTAGTACAAGTTTATCTCTCATCCTTACTAGGATATTGACTTCAACATACTTATTACATTGATTTAACCTTCTTCAAGCTTTACCAACCTACACTTATTAAAGTGTATCCATCTCATTACATTCAAGATGTACCAGCCTACCCTCATCAAGGTGTATCAGCCTATATTCAACAAGGTGTATTGGCCTTCACTCTAATGCTTGTGTTGGCCTAGACACGTCTACTTATGTTGGCCTAGACACACCTACTTGTGTCAGCCAAGGTACCATTACTTGTATCGGCCAAGGCATGTCAAATGGTATCAATTTAGAGGTGCTTGAGAAAGTATATCGTTTTAGTGTACTCTCGGATATCAGCCATCCTATCTATTTATGTATCGGCCACATCAACCCATTGTATGTCGGCCATATCAACCCATTGTGTATCATCCATCCTATAACTAGGATATTGACCACTTAACCAAATAGTGTGTCAGCCACACCATCAACTAGGGTATCGGCCAATCTATCCACTAGTGTGTCGACCACACTATCAATTAGGATATCGACCACTCTATCAACTAGAGAATCAACCTAGATATCCCTTTGTGTATTGGTCATTTCTCACTATGGGATATCGGCCTCTAGGGATTGATTTGTATAGGGTGAACCCTTATTCAACACCTTAGTTCTCTCACCTATTGGCCTCACTACTACTTGGTGTATCGGCCAAGGCTTCAAAGAGTGTATTGACCCCACCTTCACATGATGTGTCAGGCTAGAGGGGTGTTAGATTGTGAGTGTATTGGATTAGGGTTAAGGTTAAACATATCAGCCTCTATACTCAACTAAGGCAACATGATTTATACTCCATCTTACAATACATTCTCTTGGTCATGACAAGCTAGTATCTTTGAGGCATATCATTTTTAGAGCATCTAACATATCATCCTAACAACAAAGTAACGTTTTAGAGTATCACAAGTCATGTTGGCTATCCATGTGATGGTGAAAGTATGTGTATCAACTTGGCTATCTTCTAGATATCAGTCTTTTATGTGCAAATTGATACTGCTTTTGCAAGGAACATGTAAACCGATATGTTTTACCTACTTGAGGTGCTTATCCCATTATGAACACTTTAAAAGGTTACCAAACCGATATGGGACCTCCTCTATGGCTTCCAAGCCAATAGGCACTCCCATATGCACTTCATAACTCGACACAAGCCCATCTAGGGTTCAAGATACTCAAAATTCTTTGGTTCTTTCACCACAATGAGTGTTATCATTCAACCAAGACTCAAATAAGGAGCCCCCCTCTTTCTCTCTCCTCTATATGATGATAAGAGAGAAGGGACATTCTAGAGGTGATAATTTGCACATAAACCCCTCATTTGGGTAAATTGCAATCTTTACCAAAGTCATCATATAAGGCAAGTTCAAAATTGAGAAATCATTTCTCCTCAAGTCTTAATTACTTTTCAAAAGATTAAGACAAGGTTCTAAACAACCTACGTAGGCAAAGATTCTAGGGTTATTTATAACACCTTAAAAGTTGTGGAACCCACGGGGTGAGACAACAAGTCCCAACGAGAGATATAACTCTCCGCCAACAGTATTATTATTATAGATAAATCTTATGAAAGAGAGAAGAAGAAACCTTTATTGAATTAAACAAGTATAACTACTTGTTATATGCAAAGTAGAGAAATCTTTATCATTTTAGTAGTTCCAATAACTATGATTGAGCAATATATCATCTAATCATTTTAAAAGGAATATGAAGAACATGTATAATTGTTATAAACTAAACAGTATGAAAGCAAAATAGGGATTCAACCAATGTTTTTGTATTTGATCCTCAAACAAATATGCTACACGGCTGATTACATCTTTAAACAATCCTTCTTATGCCCTACAGAGATGGGAATATACCTTTCATCTCCAACTAACCACTGCAAAGTAAAGCATCAATGCCATATAGGTCTATGGAAGAGTTGGAATCCACGACCTCTACGAGACTATTGGCGGTGACATTATGAGTCAATCTGCATTATAGCTAGCATGGTGTATAGAGTCTCTTCACTATAGAGATACAATGTGTAGCATGTTTTCTTATCAGGGTATGACCTGTAATCAATCCTAATTATATTAAGGTGTGGTCTGTAACCAATCTTGATTGTTTATTGAGTCATGGTACAACCACACTCTTATTAGGGTATGACCCAAAGTCAATCCTAATCTTCAGGGTATGGCCCGTAGCCATCCTGTTAGTTAAGGATACAAGGAGAAATTTTAACTTGCACCCTGCATATTCAATAATATGCATTTCGAGTAAAACTCATTTCACCATTCAGTAAATCCTGACCCTGAATGGATCTATGGCTAGGGCAACTACATTTTTAGTTCACTTGATAGATCAAGTGCATTACAACATCTTTTAGCATCAATCAAGTTACAATCATGAATTATAGATAAATGCTACATAGAAATGTGTAACATATCTTTCAAGAAATTTTGTAACAATTGGAACATATCTTATTACACTCATCCTGGGATCTTAGCCCCCTGAACATTTTACTAGGAATCTCATCCCTTCAACATTATCATTATCATGATCACATGTTTGGTTATCAAACCCTCATATCATTATTGAATAGTGTCACCTTTTACCAAGCAACAATCATCTCTAGGTCATCAGATATATATATATATATATATATATATACACACACACACATATATATATGTACACATACACACACACACACACACACATATATATATATATATATATGTATCATACTTGTTGTACAAGTATATCACATGGATCATAATGCCTTATATAATTTGTAGTATGCTAAATCATCATAGCTCATACCTGGCTATGCTCATCATTTCACAATACTTGCATGGTTAGGATTTCATAACAAGTGCAATATCAAGTAAATAGCATGACCATGCCATAAAGAGAATCATTCAAATTGCAATCCTCTCATAATTAGGGTTAGGGTTTTCCCTTGTAATTGATTTAGGATTTTCAAGTGCATATTTATCAATCAAACCCCAATTCATATCATAAGAGCTATATAATTTCCATAAGTGTTCAAGCATACTTCATCAAATATCATCAACTGATTATCAACATGAAGTATTACCTTTCTCATGTGAGTAGTACAAGTTTATCTCTCAGCCTTACTAGGATATTGACTTCAACATACTTATTACATTGATTTAACCTTCTTCAAGCTTTACCAACCTACACTTATTAAAGTGTATCCATCTCATTACATTCAAGATGTACCAGCCTACCCTAATCAAGGTGTATCGACCTATATTCAACAAGGTGTATTGGCCTTCACTCTAATGCTTGTGTTGGCCTGGACACATCTACTTATGTCAGCCTAGGCACACCTACTTGTGTCAGCCAAGGTACCATTACTTGTATCGGCCAAGGCATGTCAAATGGTATCAATCTAGAGGTGATTGAGAAAGTATATCGTTTTAGTGTACTTTCAGATATCAGCCATCCTATCTCTTTGTGTATCATCCACATAAACCCATTATATGTCGGACATATCAACCCATTGTGTATCATCCATCCTATAACTAGGATATCGACCACTTAACCAAATAGTGTGTCAGCCACACCATCAACTAGGGTATCGGCCACTCTATCCACTAGTGTGTCGACCACACTATCAATTAGGATATCGACCACTCTATCAACTAGAGAATCCACCTAGATATCCCTTTGTGTATTGGTCATTTCTCACTATGGGATATCGGCCTCTAGGGATTGATTTGTATAGGGTGAACCCTTATTCAACACCTTAGTTCTCTCACCTATTGGCCTCACCACTACTTGGTGTATCGGCCAAGGCTTCAAAGAGTGTATTGACCCCACCTTCACATGATGTGTCAGGCTAGAGGGGTGTCAGATTGTGAGTGTATTGGATTAGGGTTAAGGTTAAACATATCAGCCTCTATACTCAACTAAGGCAACATGATTTATACTCCATCTTACAATACATTCTCTTGGTCATGACAAGCTAGTATCTTTGAGGCATATCATTTTTAGAGCATCTAACATATCATCCTAACAACAAAGTATCGTTTTAGAGTATCACAAGTCATGTTGGCTATCCATGTGATGGTGAAAGTATGTGTATCAACTTGGCTATCTTCTAGATATCGGTCTTTTATGTGCAAACTGATACTGCTTTTGCAAGGAACATGTAAACTGATATGTTTTACCTACTTGAGGTGCTTATCCCATTATGAACACTTTCAAAGGTTACCAAACCGATATGGGACCTCCTCTATGGCTTCCAAGCCAATAGGCACTCCCATATACACTTCATAACTCGACACAAGCCCATCTAGGGTTCAAGATACTCAAAATTCTTTGGTTCTTTCACAACAATGAGTGTTATCATTCAACCAAGACTCAAACAAGGAGCCCCCCTCTTTCTCTCACCTCTATATGATGATAAGAGAGAGAAGGGACATTCTAGAGGTGATAATTTGCACATAAACCCCTCATTTGGGTAAATTGCAATCTTTACCAAAGTCATCATATAAGGCAAGTTCAAAATTGAGAAATAAATTCTCCTCAAGTCTTAATTACTTTTCAAAAGATTAAGACAAGGTTCTAAACAACCTATGTAGGCAAAGATTCTAGGGTTATTTATAACACCTTAAAGGTTGTGGAACCCATGGGGTGAGACAACAAGTCCCAACGAGAGATATAACTCTCCGCCAACAGTATTATTATTACAGATAAATCTTATGAAAGAGAGTAGAAGAAACCTTTATTGAATTAAACAAGTATAACTACTTGTTATATGCAAAGTAGAGAAATCTTTATCATTTTAGTAGTTCCAATAACTATGATTGAGCAATATATCATCTAATCATTTTAAAAGGAATATGAAGAACATGTATAATTGTTATAAACTAAATAGTATGAAAGCAAAACAAGGATTCAACCAATGTTTTTGTATTTGATCCTCAAACAAATATGCTACACGGATGATTACATCTTTAAACAATCCTTCTTATGCCCTACAGAGATGGGAATATACTTTTCATCTCTAACTAACCACTGCAAAGTAAAGTATCAATGCCATATAGGTCTATGGAAGAGTTGGAATCCACGACCTCTACGAGACTATTGGCGGTGACATTATGAGTCAATCTGCATTATAGCTAACCTGGTGTATAGAGTCTCTTCTCTATAGAGATACAGTGCGTAGCATGTTTTCTTATCAGGGTATGACCTGTAATCAATCCTAATTATATCAAGGTGTGGTATGTAACCAATCTTGATTGTTTATTGAGTCATGGTACAACCACACTCTTATTAGGGTATGACCCAAAGTCAATCCTAATCTTCAGGGTATGGCCCGTAGCCATCCTGTTAGTTAAGGATACAAGGAGAAATTTTAACTTGCACTCTGCATATTCAATAATATGCATTTCGAGTAAAACTCATTTCACCATTCAGTAAATCCTGACACTGAATGGATCTATGGCTAGGGCAACTACATTTTTAGTTCACTTGATAGATTAAATGCATTACAACATCTTTCAGCATCAATCAAGTTACAATCATGAATTATAGATAAATGCTACATAGAAATGTGTAACATATCTTTCAAGAAATCTTGTATCAATTGGAACATATCTTGTTACACTCATCCTGGGATCTTAGCCCCCTGAACACTTTACTGGGAATCTCATCCCTTCAACATTATCATTATCATGATCACATGTTTGGTTATCAAACCCTCATATCATTATTGAATAGTGTCACCTTTTACCAGGCAACAATCATCTCTAGGTCATCAGATATATATATATATATATATATATATATATATATACACACATATATATATATATATGTACACACACACAGATATATATATATATATATATGTATCATACTTGTTGTACAAGTATATCACATGGATCATAATGCCTTATATAATCTATAGTATGTTGAATCATCATAGCTCATACCTCACTATGCTCATCATTTCACAATACTTGCATGGTTAGGATTTCATAACAAGTGCAATATCAAGTAAATAGCATGACCATGCCATAAAGAGAATCATTCAAATTGCAATCCTCTCATAATTAGGGTTAGGGTTTTCCCTTGTAATTGATTTAGGATTTTCAAGTGCATATTTATCAATCAAACCCTAATTCATATCATAAGAGTTATATAATTTCCATAAGTGTTCAAGCATACTTCATCAAATATCATCAACTGATTATCAACATGAAGTATTACCTTTATCATGTGAGTAATACAAGTTTCTCTCTCATCCTTACTAGGATATCGACTTCAACATACTTATTACATTGATTTAACCTTCTTCAAGCTTTACCAACCTACACTTATTAAAGTGTATCCATCTCATTACATTCAAGATGTACCAGCCTACCCTCATCAAGGTGTATCGACCTATATTCAACAAGGTGTATTGGCCTTCACTCTAATGCTTGTGTTGGCCTAGACACATCTACTTATGTCGGCCTAGACACACCTACTTGTGTCAGCCAAGGTACCATTACTTGTATCGGCCAAGGCATGTCAAATGGTATCAATTTAGAGGTGCTTGAGAAAGTATATCGTTTTAGTGTACTTTCGGATATCAACCATCCTATCTCTTTGTGTATCGGCCACATCAACCCATTGTATGTCGGCCATATCAACCCATTGTGTATCATCCATCCTATAATTAGGATATCGACCACTTAACCAAATAGTGTGTCAGCCACACCATCAAATAGGGTATCGGCCACTCTATCCACTAGTGTGTCGACCACACTATCAATTAGGATATCGGCCACTCTATCAACTAGAGAATCAACCTAGATATCCCTTTGTGTATTGGTCATTTCTCACTATGGGATATCGGCCTCTAGGGATTGATTTGTATAGGGTGAACCCTTATTCAACACCTTAGTTCTCTCACCTATTGGCCTCACGACTACTTGGTGTATCGTCTAAGGCTTCAAAGAGTGTATTGACCCCACCTTCACATGATGTGTCAGGCTAGAGGGGTGTAAGATTGTGAGTGTATTGGATTAGGGTTAAGGTTAAACATATTAGCCTCTATACTCAACTAAGGCAACATGATTTATACTCCATCTTACAATACATTCTCTTGGTCATGACAAGCTAGTATCTTTGAGGCATATCATTTTTAGAGCATCTAACATATCATCCTAACAACAAAGTATCGTTTTAGAGTATCACATGTCATGTTGGCTATCCATGTGATGGTGAAAGTATGTGTATCAACTTGGCTATCTTCTAGATATCGGTCTTTTATGTGCAAACTGATACTACTTTTGCAAGGAACATGTAAACCGATATGTTTTACCTACTTGAGGTGCTTATCCCATTATGAACACTTTCAAAGGTTACCAAACCGATATGGGACCTCCTCTATGGCTTCCAAGCTAATAGGCACTCCCATATACACTTCATAACTCGACACAAGCCCATCTAGGGTTCAAGATACTCAAAATTCTTTGGTTCTTTCACCACAATGAGTGTTATCATTCAACCAAGACTCAAACAAGGCACCCCCCTCTTTCTCTCTCCTCTATATGATGATAAGAGAGAGAAGGGACATTCTAGAGGTGATAATTTGCACATAAACCCCTCATTTGGGTAAATTGCAATCTTTACCAAAGTCATCATATAAGGCAAGTTCAAAATTGAGAAATAAATTCTCCTCAAGTCTTAATTACTTTTTAAAAGATTAAGACAAGGTTCTAAACAAATTATGTAGGCAAATATTCTAGGGTTATTTATAACACCCAAATTTACGCATTTATGCTAAGCATTTATTTATGGTTTTCTGTCACTATAGACTTAATATGTCCAAAATAACCCATGTTCTTCTCTTTTAGTAATTTATATCTTTTCATAGATAAAGTTGCTCAAACTAGACAATTTTGGGACTTGTAGGCACCGAACCTGAAAAGACATCTATTCTCCATGATTTCTTCCCAACACATAGTTTTTGCAGCAGCTAGACTCCCATCCATCACGACTGTGGTTGACTAAGCATCACACTATGTGCCCTAGCTTAGGAGACGGTGGTCCCGCTAACTGACTAGCGGGCCCAAGAAACTTTTGATATCTTAGACCCTATTTTCGATGGCCAGTCCTTTATCAAGATGCATCCTCGCCAACCAAAAGGGGTCATCGACGTGGGGCCCTCGACCTCCAGTAATACCCCCCCAGGTGGGTTCATTCCATGATGCCGCGACCGCAGCCAAGAAGAAGCAACCTCGACTGTGACTGTGGTATCCACATCCACCTCGACCGCGATCCAAACCGTGATCGTGACTACAGGGCTGACCGTGACCGAGGCCTACACCTTGACCACAGATTGACCATGACAGCGGGATGCACCATGACTGCGACCACAGGGTGCATTGTGACCGCGACCGAGCAAGATCGCAGTCTGGATCAGTACCTCAACCATTTCACCTATAAATACCCGCCCCTTTCCACTTGAAAGGAGGGGTTCCAATCTGGGGAGTTTCCACCTTGTGGTTCCAACCCCTCTTGGTTCCCAGAACCCCATGGGAGAGTTTGAAGGACCTGTAAAGGCCAGAGAACTCATCCTACACCCGTCTCTTCAGTTAGCTTACTTCCATCATCACTTCCACCTCTGTTCACCCATCTTCCACCATTTCCATCCATCTTCCACCTCTACACATCCACTGAGCTACTGTTTGGGGTAGATCTAGAGAGAAAGGAGGCCAAGGAGTCTATAAGATCAAGGAGGACAACCCAAAAGATGAGATCTAGCCTATGCGGAGGCTAGGGAGTGAGAGCCACCTCTCCTCTACAGGCTGAATCTCTTCTTCTTCTCCTTTCTTCTACTATTCTCCCTTATTTCTATACAAATGATGTTCTTCCATCTTTGTTCAGTGACAACTATGCTTGTCCATGGCTAGTTGAGCTCCGTCTTGGCTATGTAGCCCGTTTTGGGCATGTTTATGTACTTTTGCCTTAAGCAAGTAGATTTAATCCAGATCTAGTATGTTTTCTATTCTATCTTCTCTTTGTGGTTATGATTGCTAGTTTGGTTGGTCTCTTTCTTGCTTGAACTGCTATTCCTAACTATATTGAGAGATTTGTTGTAGAAATTGACAAGAGAAGATTGTTTGGATCGGAGTTTGAAAGGAGGATGGTTCAAGGTCGTCTGTTCCAAACATCTCAGAATATTCTAGACCTGAGAGGGTATCTAGAATATTCTAGGATGTTTGTTTGTCATCCTCGAGAGAGGTTTCATACCATCGATGGGTTTTAGTCACGCTATGTGAGAGTGAGTGGGATGACCCCACAGGAATAGATACCATGGTTTGTACTATGTTTGGATGTATATTGCTTGCTTGGGTATTTGAGGGTTGTCTACACCCAAGAACGGGTGCATAGACTGCCCAACTTGCGGTTACATAGCTAGGATCTCTTTCTCTTTGATTAATAGAATCTCACGGACTCTATTTTGTTCTCTTCTTTGTTTTGTTTTATTTCATGACAATCTGCTAGACTAGTTCTAGATCCATACTTTCCTCAACTATCATATTGTCTTATCTGACTTAAGAACAAAATCTCAAGCATCCTAAATGTCACCACATCCCTGTGTTCGACCCCATACATTTACTTTGACCTCGTAATAAAGTTTTGGGGGTCCTTGAAGGTTTTGGGTTATAAATTTAAAAGTTTGATTCCTTCTGAGTCTGCCTCCCTTTTGGACATATGATTTAGGCCGATCAGTTATCCCAAAACCCAGGTTAGGGGTGTTACATTATACCTCATTGTTGAGAGGTCCATATTAATTAAACTTATGTTGTCCATAGATATATCTTTATTGACCTCAAGCATGAATAAGAAACCTTTTCCCTTATCATTATGGATTGTTCTTCATACTTTGAGGTAGATATGTATTTGAAGACTTAAAACATGATGGAAGGATTACTACAAGAGGCAAGCTATATTGAATATAATTCCTCCTTATAAAACTCAAAGTTGAATAATTTGAAATATATGAGATATCAACCATATACTATGATTCTCTATCTGTATGCAGGCCTATTTCGACTCTGTCTATTACAACTATGCTCCCTTTCTTTTTCCATGAGAATAGATCTTTGATTCCATGAAAAATACAAATTGATAAGAAATATCCTTCCGATTTGCTCATTTCAAATCTCCATAATATGGGTATACTCATGCATGCTAATGTAGTGCTCCCAATGAAAAATGTTCTAGATTAGGGTAGTAGTCAGATTCATGAATACTCTTACCTATGTCACATCCCTATTATGACTATCTATAAATCCTCATGTCTTAGTTATTTGGAGACTTGGACAGGTAATCCTTTCTTACAATTTTGATTTCACATGCCTAAATCTCTAGTAGGCCAAATCTTGAAATGTTGTTGAAACTCAAATCTCTGATCATGTTTTCATGATAATCACAAATATGATTACCTTGAACTATAATCTTAAGTTTAAGCTCCTAGAAAGGTTTAGGTCTTGATCATTCATCAACAATGAATACTTTGATGTTGAAATTGATCTTTATATCACGAAATGTTTCTAGATTTTTGTTTATGGACAAATGATGACACCTAAGATCTAAATGGGAATTTATACCCTGGCTTCAAAATTGTTGGACCCATGGATTGATGTCCAAATATTAACTCTAAAAATTGATTTCCCAATCCGGCCTCATGATTTTTTATCTTGAAATCTGTTCATATACTATGTTTCCCTATATAGATCTTAATGCTAAAATTTGATTTTCCAATCCGGCCTCATGATTTTTTTATCTTGGTATGTGTTCATATCACCTTTGAAATATATACGTTTGATGTTTTTCATATCTCTAATATGGATGGAAACCATGGGAAATGATCACATTGGCCTCTTTGATTATGTTTTATGGTGAACTAGGTGTGGGACCATTCATTGCTTTTGTATGGAAATATGATGCCAACATATGATACTGGTTTTGTATATATGAAATGAAATCTCAATCATGAAATGCAAAACCACACCTAGGTCTAATGCAAAAGTTTAAATCCATACTGTTTGATTTGAATGTCAGAATTCATACTTGAATCGATAAACTATGGTTTTTTACCAACAAAAATTATCTTTCTAATTAAACCTAGGAAAATCATTATGGCTCTTTCTTGAAGATAATTTCATTAAATCGGGTAATGATCATGTTTTGGAAATGATGCTAAGTGTTGAGTACAAAGATGTTACGATATGAAATACAAGGCCCCAGACAGTTTTTAGGGTTATGTGAACCATGTGGAAAATTCTCTTTTAATGAGGTACATAAGTGATGAAGTGGTTTTAAAATAATCTAATGACTCTTATGCTCTTCTTTATATTTTATTTTGAGCGATCTAACCCCAGTTCATCATGGAATCAATGTTCGATCAATTGTGAACCTTTATATGAGCTGTGATATTAGTATGAGCATTAAGTGCATTGTGACATCAAACCTTGATTTGATTAAGTTATTGATAAAATTAATTATTTGAAGGATATAACAATGTCATTTGTCTCCCAAACTTTTGTACATGTTCTTATCCTTATTTTGAGCCTCTAATTAAAATTTATGCACAATTGGAGTTTCCTCTAATTACTATGATTGTATGAAGTTTAGGAAGATTAATCAAATTTTAATTCTTTTTCCTAATTCTATAACCGATTTGGTGATTACACTTGTGCTTAGATCGGCCAATTAGAGGCCTCAAATCAAGAGGACATAGATTGTATAAATCCTGTGACCCATCATCATTGTTCTTGCCCCCCTCATCAGAATACAAGGAATCATGGTGCACATCCGACTGACCACCTATACACATGACCCCTTTTGGTCACTTTCTCTTTGTCTTGATCCCTCTACCGTTTCCCCACTCTTTTTCCTTCCTTTCCTCACTCGTATCACCTCCCACAAGCTCATCATTCCCCACTTGCACTGAGCCTTTTCGATGATATTAGACCTCCATCTCTAGCCATGCTAAGCAACACCCAATCATGGTTTTAGCTTCGTGGTGCTCTCCCCAACACCCAGATGGCCTCTATCTGCTCGCATTGGAGCCTCCTCCTCCATTCTAACCTCACACTAGTGAAAGTCCCCATTGTGACCAAACCCTAGGTCATGTGAGCTATACATGGAGGGAGATGGCCTTCTAACCCTTGAATGCTCATCAAATGTCTCTCGTCCCTCCATATATCCCTCTCTTTTACCCTCATTTTTGTCTCTCTCTCAACACGTTAATAGAGCAAGTTGATCCTGACCACACTATCCACACCTGGTTCAAAGCTTGACCAATGATATGTGGCTATGGGAGCACCATGTAGCCTTGATGTATCTCCCTCTCCTGCTCTCGATCGGTGGAAAACCTCACCCGCGGCCACACGATCCTCCTCGCAATCAACCTTTGACCCCAGATCCAATGGTCGAAGGTGTGACACGTGGCTACCACCTCAGGCACCTGCAACGAATGGAGTGATATCCAATAGTCGTTGATTGTCGATCCAACTATCCACATTTCTCCACACTTTGGTATTTTCTCCCTCCCTAGTGGATATACATAAAAAATCTCCATTCTTTAATAATCATGATAAATTGATGCTAGCTCCAAACAAGATAGGTAAATAGTTGGAAGTGATCAGATAAATGCAAGAAATTCACTAAAAATGGTTTGAAGACCTATATCTCTATGAAATTTCACTATTTTTCTGGAAATGACTACTTTAATATTTTATAGAAATGATTAATGCACCATTATGTCTAATCTTGACTTAATCATGACTCAATACTCTATGAAAAGTCTAATCAATAACTTTTACTTAGTCACTCTAGTGTGCTAAAAATGACCATCTGATATTAAATGTGACTTAATACAGACATTTTGATGCTATATCTTTACAAATGCTAATGATGATCTTATAGTGACTCAATACTAGTTTGTAACACTACATCAGTAACTTTGGTGACATCTAACACAAAATCCAAATTCCAACCAGCCTTATGTTCTATTAGTGAATGTGATGTGAAATGTGACAATGGTTGATGATTTAGTCACTTAATATTTATCAAATCTCTTTATTTCCATATTAAGATCAAGGAACCATAATCTCAACATCCCTGACCTTGTTGATATATATCACCCTAAGTGATGTATGATCTATGTCATAATAATGTAACATGATAATCAACTTACATGCACTTTTGAGATGTTGAAGTTAATATTTTTAGAAGAGAATACTAAGACTAAGGGAAACATCCAACCTTCATGAAAATGATGATCATATGACTTGATTGTTGATGATTTTAATCAAATCCCACTGCTGCTTAAATGTTAGTATCTCTTTGTTGGACTCTTTTCAAATATCTAATCATGTCGTTAAATCTCGTTTCCTTGTTCCAAGGTATGTTTTACCCCTTGTTGATTATGATATTGATGGTTGTATTCTATATATATGATTCCTTATGTTTGGTTATATGTATTGTTCAAGATACATATTTGCTATGACTACTATGTTTTATCTTTCTTATATTATGTTGATAAAACTGCAAACATAATCATATATGCCCATTATACAACCCTTGTTATACTTCCCTATTTTCTCGAGGCAAGGGCATGAGGCTCAGTGTACCTAATTGGTTTGTTCAAGCAATAGCACAACCTTTGAAACATAGTTATCTTTTGGCATTTGTGTCTCCAGGCCCCTCATGGACTTAAAATAGGATTAACACTTGGGTTGTGGACTTGTGGTCCTCATAGACCCTTCCTTTGGGAAGTTTGTCAAAAGATGTATGATGAAGTTGTATGGTGCAATTGAAAATGTAACTAAAACATGTGTGTTCATAAGAAAGTCTTTGAATTCATCACTTCATTTCTAGTCTTTATATAAGTTTTAGCCTAGCAAATATATTTCTTTAACCTACAAGATTACATTTTTTACAACATACCAATACACTTATATTGATTACGTCTAATTTTATGATTTTAGTTATAACACGTACAACATGGTACATGTAAGGATTGGGACTTGAGATGGGGGATCCACTCCCTACTAAAAATTTTGAAGAATAAAACAACCATTCCAAACACACTCAAAGGTATGCTGGAATAGGTGCAAAATTTTCAAACTTCAATAAATGGTATTCAAAACAACCAAAGTATAGCAACGGAATAAAATTTTCATGACTATATTCAATATTTCACAAAAGATTATAACAATACATCTTAATCTCCCACATAGGGTTTACATGTAATATATAACATATGGATCTAAGTAGAGGGAAATCTAAACCATAACAAGTTTGTCTCCAAGCTTTAACTTCTTAAGCTAATCCACATCTTCATGTCATCCAAGTCTTTCACCTAGGGTTGGAAGCATACCCCAACAAGAGGAGAAAATAGATGACATCAACAAAGGCGGGTATGTGCATACTAAATATGAAACTGAGCAATATATAGAATAAAGGACAACAAAATAAAAGGCTTCCCATAGAGAAGTAAAGGACTACCCATGTTACACCCCGATCTCACTATTACCACTAATCATGAGATTAGGGTATAAATTGAGGATTTAACGTAATACACAATCACCCTTAACTTTTTCTTCCTTTTCAAACTCTTTGTTTTCTCGCATTGAACCACATAAACTAACTTTACAAGAGAATTAAACTTTCATTTCTCTGATATAATCTCAACATTTAATGATACACATCCATACATTCATTATGTTTCTCACACTTCCATGTACACACGACATGAAATCATTTGCATTCTCTCCTATTAAGGAAACAAACATACAAAACATCATTTACAACTCTCTCTCAGATCTATACAAGGACCTAGAGTGACATGGACCAACTGAACTTAACTATACTCAGACTTAACTCTTGTGGTAGATCTACTCTGATGCAATGACCTTCTTCAAGTCCATGTGATATCCCTAAAAATTGTGAGTATAGGGGTGAGCCTACTCGCTTAGTGAATGAGTACTTCAAAGAAACAATCTAAAGTAGTGATATTATTATAGATATACTTTTGAGAAACTAATATCAATTATAATAGTAGTAAGCTTTAAAGAGATTTATCATTGACAATCATAAATATAGCAGGATACTCTAGATATCAACAAGAGCAAATCAATATATGAGCATGCTTGATTAATTTCAAAGAGAACTAATAATTCAGAAACATACAAAGAATAATTGTTGGGAAACTGTACTCGAATCTTTCTTAGCCTTTCTTACTTATAAGAAACTCTTTAAACCTATATGAACATATTTTAGCTTATGCCATGATCATATGCAGTGTACTCTACATATGAAGACTCATAGTGAACTATGATCTCACCGTACAAGACTTAGCTTAAAACTCGGGAAGCTAAGCCTAGAACTGAATTCGAGTCTGCTTGACTCGAATCATCATGTCTGACTAAGGCGGCTAAATAGCTGGCCTTTAACTGGACCTCTCCTTCTAGGCTGAGTACATAGGCGGAGGGTCTGAGATGCTCTGTGGGCCTCATCTTGGTACGCTCTGTGCGTACCTCTGGGTTACCACCGGGATCTCTAGTTCATGTTAGGTAACCTATCTTCTCTTAGGAGACTTCCTCAAGGGCTTCGTCTCCCCGCACACTCTGTGGGTGCGATCCGATCCATGTATACTGGTCGTTTCCAGGGTAGATCGTTTCCTCCCTATAGTGCAGACATCCGTAGGGAATCTACGGTGTTTAGGGCACCTATGTCTATTATTTTATTATTCTTGGAAAGCTCTTTCTACATTGTACCTTTATCTTACTTATACTTGACTCTGATATCTCTATGGTACCATGTCTTTATAATTAAAGTTTATAACACAACATGTATATCATCCTTAACTTGACAAAGCAGTATATTCAAACACTATAATACATTGAGAAATCAACATACTATACATGCAGGCAGACTGAAATACTTAAATAAACATAATGCATGTCCATCTGGCACTTATACACTAGAATCATGCAATTAAACATCTTAATATACTGATAAGAGCTAATTACTTGGCATACGAGTAATCGTCATTTGCACCCATAAATTATTTGCACTTTCTTGGAAAACGTGCACATCGACCCAAATCCTGGGTTGTGCATCTCATACTGAGTACATGGTAATCAAAATGCTTAATTCATTAAACACCCTATCCTTAGGGTTTCATTTACCTCATTCACTTATCACATGGCTCTCATAAGGATTTAATATGTCATAAACATCCACTAAATACAGATTGCTTTAAACAAGTCATATACAATCAACATATGTATGAAATCATCAAATTGAGCTAAATTAGGGTTTTCCATGTCATTCATTGAGATATTATTAATCAAGAATAACATTGCATAAATAGAGTCTATGATGCCAAGAAAAACACTTCAAATGGATTTCACCATATTTATTCACAAATTTCCAACTTTCCACTCATATAGGGCTTCACCCTCTTTACGAAGATATCAAGTAAACACTATTCACATCACATGAAATTCAATATAGTATCTGACATATATGTACTACGCATTCAGATAAACAATCATTCATAGCCAAGAGGATCCAGATAAACAAATTTCTCTATTTAATTATATAGCAATTTCAGTCACAGACAAATTTCCTATATTTCAGTTTACTCTTATAACCTTGGCGAATACTTAGGGAATTCTCATTAGGATGTATTTTATACATTTCTAATATGAATTTATCATCTTAAATTCAAACAAATAGAGGAAGAATCCATTTCATATCATTTTGCAACAACTTAGATCAAACAGACAATTTAGGGTTTGTAGTTCCATACTAAGCAATTAAAGATTATGGATGATTTAACCAATTTTCGTGCAATATACTATTTAAAGGAAGTTTCCACTCACAATAAGGTGTGAAAACACCTTAAAAACACAGCTCATCCTTGAAAATCTCGATCTCATACCAAATCCCTAGCAATTCACCCGATTCTTCTTCCTTTCAACTCGGAAACCCTAAAAATGAGGGATTATGAAGAAAGAGTGAGAAAAGGGGAAATTTTGACACCATTTTGGATAAAATCAGAGGAGGGACGGAATATTGACATGTGAGAGAAGATTCACCATTAAATTCTATCCAAAGAAGCTAAACTTACATGATTTCATCATTCCTCGGACCGCAAAACCCTAGGTCAGCATCTCCATCACTTTCTCCTCTCAAACCCTAACTCTCCCTCTCTCTCTAGGATTTTGTTTCTATAGAATTAATCACGAATTATGAGAGGTTATAGTGTGTTAGGTTGACCATATAGATAAATTTATCTTCTTGGTTCAATTGCACTTTGACCCCTTACTATACTTTTTCTTATTTCAGCAATTTTTTTCTGTCATAAAATGGTTTCTGTAAATTCGTGTATTTTAGAGATCAAACCTCCTCCAAAAATTATTAAAATTTATAATTTTGTTTATAATTGAGTTATAAATCTTAATTTAAAATTTGAGATCATTATGAGCTTCCATTAAATAATTAAAAATCGAATAGTGAACTGCTATCCAGAATTCTACAAAAATGTCAGTTACTATAATTCGTCTACTGATAAGGTCTAAATGCATCCAAAAATTATGAAAATTTTAAATGTTTTTTATTATTGAGTTTAAGATCTCCATTTAAAATTTGATATTATTTGGATTTACCAATAAATAATTAAAAATCAAACAATATACTGTTGAACAACATTTTGTTAGCATGGTCGGTTGAAGTATATCTCGACCAAGAACGACTTTCAAAGAACATCCAAAAATTATGAAATTTTTCACTGAAATGAAAGATTGAGTTATCTATATCTTATACAAAATTCAATTAAATACAAAATTTTTAGAAAATATGAAAAATCATTTACCACACTGTTATCCTGATCAAATTCCATACTCATGTACCATCAAAACCCTAATTTCAGCCAACTAGGGTTTATATTTCTCAAACCCTAATTTCTCAAACAATAGAACACTTAACATTCTTATTAGGTTTAAAAATCAAAATTTAATTATCATCATTAATCATATTTAAGCAATGATAAATCCAATTAAGCATATAATCATCCAGGTAAACCCTAGTTTACCAATTAAGCTTAGATGTGGTCATAACAATTCTCCCCCCCCTTAAAAAGGTTTGTCCCTGAAGCATAAATATACAAGTAAAGTACATTCAAGGTTTATTTTAAGCTTATGAAATCTTACATGTCATTATATTCTTGTATTTCATACTTGAATGTAGTTTTCAACATTAAGTCCTTTATTTCTTTTCTAATCACAAAATGTTAAATCATGACTGCTCAATGATAACAAATGAATTCTCTATGTCACAATCAATCATAGGATAGAGAGAGAAACAACCATTTCAATATTTTCATACTCTTGAGATGTTACCTAAACATTGATAATCTGATCCAAATATCTCAATTCATATGACTCAATATGTACTATTGTTTTGTATTACCTCTAAGTCACAAAAGAGAGTTCACCATGTTCTTTTGAATTTTACTATTGTGCTACTCAAATAGCAAAATAGTCTTGAGTTGGAAGACTAGATTCAGCAGCAATTGTACAATACTACTGACGACATCCCCATTGGATCATGGATGCATAAGGTGAAGCATTACCATCACATTCCATACTATTCTCAAATATGAACCCACACATAATTCAAGGTGTAACCATCGGGTTACAACATACTAAGGTTTCAACAATAGTAATAGAGTACTCCATGATTGTATTAGTCATTCAAGGACTATTCATACCCAATTACCATCACTTAGTTATATTAAAGCTAGGTATAACAATCTATACCTCATTAGGGTTACATATCATTACAATATGGTTATCATCCCTTCTATTCATATGAGTGAATAGGTAAGACTACCTTTGTAACATCTCAAGATTTGAGGCCTTAGATAGAACACTCTTAAAAGGAATGATTGGACTACCCATATCACCAAGGTGCACTCCTTTTCTGGGAGCTCATCTCTAAAGAACTGCATAGTTAAGCGTGCTCAGCTTGGAGTAGTACTAGGATGGGTGACCAGTCGGGAAGTTGATCCTGGCTTGCGCGTGAGTGCACAAAAGCGTGCAGTTAAGGCTAGTGGTGGTCTGTGGGGCCAGTCGTCATTCCTAAAACTCTACTAGAGGCTTGGGCAGTGGGCTTGTGCGTTACAAATGGTATCAGAGTCATAACCCCTCCAGTAGGTGGGGCCCACATGGGCATGTGGCATGCCAGTCTTGAGCCGTGCGGTCCAGGCAAGTTGGAAAGGGCTATCCGTAGAGACGAGATGGAGCCGCCCTTGTGTTGGTAGTCGTGGACGGGAGCTAGGTGTTCATGGGCCATTGTGGGTCTGCACTGAAATGGGGTCAGATTATGAAGCCGTACAGTTGAACCTTGACGAGGACGTCAAGAGTCTAAATGGGGGAGATTGTAACATCCCAGGATTTGAGGCCTAGGATAACATGATCTTAAAAGGAATGATTGGACTACCCATATCACCAAGGTGCACCTCTTTTTTCGGGAGCCCATCACTAAAGAACTCCATAGTTAAGCGTGCTCAGCTTGGAGTAGTACTAGGATGGGTGACCAGTCGGGAAGTTGATCCTGGCTTGCGCGTCAGTGAGGACAAAGTACGCAGTTAAGGCTAGTGGTGGTCTGTGGGGCCAGTCGTCATTCCTGAAACTCTGCTAGAGCCTAGGACAGTGGGCCCGGGCATTACAACCTTATTCAGGGTAACCCTTCATTTGTTCCATCATTATTCAACCCATATCACCATACCACAATTGTAAAATACTAAGATGGATTACTGGTATGAATGACTACAACTATCAGACACCTGAAATTAACATATTGCTTGTACATGTACACTGAAATCATACGTAGAACCAATTTACATCCCTTAATATACCTTCAACAAATTATACTTCTAAAAACAAATTCACATATTACTAAAAGCCATTGTTTTCTCTTATCTCTCTTCTCATTCATTACTACTTACTTTTTGCTACTTATCCTTCTCATTTTAATCATGTAGATTAAACATTCCTAAAATTGAAACATACAAGGTACAAATAGATTATTCATCATTCTTGCTATCACTGCAAGAATTTATCTCATATCGCACTTCACTCATATTGTATTTCTCCTTTTGTTCAAAACACACTTGTTGCATTTCAAATTTATATCTTACTCTTTACTCTGAATCATTTCCATATTGTTTATCTACCTTTCAGATTAGCTATCTTTAAACAATGGATTACTATCATTGCTAGTTTACTTCTTATAGTGCAAATCTCATAATCTTGTTTTATAGAGATTCTAGTATTCAAGGTCAAATCACTAGTGACATCCCTTGAACTACTACAACTCTAAACATTCTAGGGTTTGGTCCTTATCAATAGCATGACGTTATTGTGATGTGACTTTGCTCCCTTAATTTGAAATTCAAACTTTGTATCTCACAAGTTTTACTAAGGTCTTTCTTATCTTATCAATTGAATTTTCTTCATCTTAATTGGCCATTCAGATAGATTACATTCTCAATTTACCCTTCTAGGGTTTCATCATCATATTGTGTGTCATTATTACATTTACTAGATGTCTCTACCATGGTGGTTATGCATCAAATATGATTCATTTTCTTAGCACTTCATTCCCACATTGCTCTCATTAAGGAAGATATGAAAGAGAAGATGATTCTGAGACTTAGAATTCTTATCTTCAAACATTCATTAATACATTTCTCTTATGTAGGTTTGATTAGTTATCAACAAGGATACTTGACTAATTAGCACTTTCTTGAATCTCGCAACCTCTTTCTTTTATAATCTATATTACTCCACCATGTTTCAAACCTTTTCATTACTTTCCATAATCCCCTTATCATATACTGCTATTCCATATGTCATATTTAACTTCTAGTTTTCTCTTATGATCATGTTGCTTCTTTTAGGTGTATGATCATGTATACCATGTTGCATATATTTCTTTTTATCCTTCTACTAATGTGAAGTTGAAATTCTAAATCAATAATCTCCCTACTAGCTTCAACTCATGCTTAATACATTACATATTCTTCATTTTAAATCAAACGACTCATGCATGGGTGAAACATAGTTTCTCTTTCAATCAAGTTTTTCCTTCTTGAATATAGTCTACCTTTGTAAGACTTATTCATTGGTTAAGCTACACTTTTTTTCTTCTTTTAGAAATTAGTTTGTTGTTCTATAGATACATAGAATCCAAAGGCAGTAGGATGAATGTATTAACTTCACAATAAAGGTATACATTCCATGCTCTCAATTATATCATAACCCTCATTCCTTGCACCGTTCCATTCATATGTATCTAATATGTTTGTTCAAAATTGATTTAAGGCTTTAGGTACATGAAAAGGATCAAATTACACAAGCCCTAGCTTGTCCAAGTTCAAGTCAAAAGAAATGCAAGTGTATAATTTGGAAAATCATTCTGAATCACCTTAGATTAATTTTGTAATCATTTGTATTGATGATATGACTTGTAACTAAGATGAGAAAAAAATCAAGGACACCTAATTCCAACGTTTGATCACTCTAAAATCATTTCAAAAAATTTGTAACATCAACTTTGTCGGTCGAGTTTGAAACTCTGAAAATCGACCGATCCCAATGATGGATTTTCTGAAATGATCAATCGGTCGAGTTGCACACTCACAAAACTCGACTGACTGATCAATTGACCAATAATAATTTTGACTCAGCGGTCCAGTTTCCCATAACAAACTTGATCGATAGTTTCAAAATTAGCTTTGTTGGTAGTGGATTGGTGAGTTATCTTTATTCAAACTTGACCAAATGTACTGTACATAAAATGCTGAAAAAGTGATTCCAACTATTGGAGAGTTGTTAGAAATGAAAATAAAGCCATTGCAAGTTGCAAAAAATCTATTTTTTGTTCTTAAGTGATCTGACACTCAAGGGAACACCCCAACTACAAACAGGACCCCTTGGAGTTCATTCCAAGTTTGCTCATTCATGCTATCCTAGGTCCTTGCTATAGTTGAGTGTGATACAAGATTTTGAGCCCCTTTCTCTATCTCATTTACAAAGCATTTTGTGATTATGTGTGAGTTAGGAATGTTGTAAGAGAGCTACCTCCATGTTATCTTGTAAATCTCTCATTCCTTCCATCTTCCCAATCCCTTTTCTCAAAGAGCAAAGGTTGAAGTGAGCTGCTCCGAGTGAAGGTGAAGCTGATGTTCTTGTTTAAGGTTGAAGAAGAGGTGAAGATCTTCTTCAGGTGAAGGAGAAGGGCAAGTCGAAGATTCAAGAAGAGTGGGTAATTCCTTCAAGGCCAAAGACTTGATGCAAGTGTGGGTAAGTCCTTGTTGAAGGCTGAAGACATCTTTATCAAGTGGGTAAGTCCTTGTGTAGGTGAAAGACTCTTATCTTGAGTAGGTAAGTGCTTGGATGTATGGTGGTCTCCTTGCATCTCTTATGATGGAATATAAGTATACATGGGTTGCAACTCCTATAGGTTGACCTCTCTAGGTAATAGATTGACTATCTCCTAGTTTGGAGATTGGAACCACTCTAACCAACTTGTCCAAGTGTTTGTTTCAATCTCTTTCATCCTTGCTATGCTTACTTAGATAGGACTTCAAATTGTTCTTAAGATTTGGATTTCAATCAATATAATTTGAAGGTCTAACTTTTCTTGTGAGAATTTTGAATCTCTATTCACCCCCCTCTAGAGCCCTAGATCCAACTGTTATTACAACCATACATCACTAGATTGTCCTAATGTGTCCCTCATGCTTTGGAGAAAGCTTATAGTATTGAGTCTTCCTACCAAGGTGGAAATAATGAAAATTACATTCCACAACCTTTTGAAGACTATTGTGAGGAACAATGTTGCACATATCAAAATGAGGGATTTTATGACCAAGAATGTTATGCAAGGCATGGTGAGATAACCAAAATTTTTTTAGGGGTATAATCATTATTATGAAAACCAATATACACCTCGGCAAGTGGAACAAATTAAGGGCTTGGAAAGAAAATTAGTAGAGCAATAAGAAACACCTGAAACCAGACAAGCCATGTTAGATACTTTACTAGAGGCTCAATCAAAGTGCCCCCAGAGAAGTCAGAGCAACCTAAGCTGATTTTTCCTGAAGATGACGATGGTCATCCCATGTTTATGTCATTTTGTTAGATCCTACTAAATTAGCACATACCAAGGAATTACAGCCTTCATGCCATGAGCACTTTGGTATTCTGACTCTTCTGATAGAGGCTTTATTACTTGAGTATGAAAAGTTGTACCAGGAGAGTCATCCTTATCATGAATCTCCAACAAAAAATTCAATCATAGACATAAATACAGATGTTATCATTGACCAATCCACTTGGAATGAACCCTCTCTTGATAATGAACCACCACTCCTCCATGATAAATCAGTTTGGAGAGAGGCTTCCTCATCAACAACCTTACACTCCACCGCAACCATTTTCTTTTTCACATACGGCTGATCTAGAAGGGGAGACACCGCCACTTGAAAAGAGTCATATGCCCCCACTCCTTATATGTACATACGAGTATTCATATTTTATTCCCCCCTAAACCCTCAGGAACATCTTGAATACAGGAACTTGAGCCAAATGATATATCAACAAGGAAACCCACTAATCCTGTTAACAACAATGTTTATTGCATGATTTTTTTGGAGAGCAAAGTATTCCTAATGGTGATTTAAATTCAACTATTCCTTTCATATTACACCACTTCTCCTATACACAGATCAATATTGGGGGAAACCAGATCCATATCCTCCACCTGATCATGCACAACTGACACTACATGTGCTACCACCGTGACACCCACCAATCTCCCCCTATTCACATTCATCAACAACACTTCATTTACCATCAAAGGAAGATATGTGGATCCTATTGGAGGGATTATAGGGAGAAAGACAATATGAAGTCCCCTTTGATACTCCATGACCAACCAACCACATGGTACACTATGAAGCTCCACTAATCAAGGTTTTAGCCCTCTTGCACATTCCATTCAGCTGGAAATTCTTCGACCTACCAAGGCTCCCTAGTGATTTCCACACATTTCTTCCCTCCTTTCTAAATTTAAGTTTTTCTTGGGACAAGAAAAAAATTTTGTTTGGGGTGGATGTGGGTGGTACATACTCATTCCACCCACACTATCTTAAATTTCTTGCAATTTCCATTATGTTATGTAGTTCAGTATAGCCCAAAAATTTTCAAAAACTTCCCTTAGTTTTGGCCATTATCTAATCGGCTAGACCTTTATATAGTTTTCCATGATATGAATGTCTATAAATATAATTACTTAAATGATGCAACTTCTTTTGTAACATAAATTATAAAATTTCCATTGATAGAAATTACTATCTCACCTAGAATCTAAATTAAAATCATTCCATGGAAAAGATGGCAAGTTGTAGAGGACTGATGGGATTAGAAAACAATGCTTCTTCATCTAGAGTTATAGATTAATTTATTTTTTTTTATCTTCCATAACTTAGAATTAAATTACCCAACATATGCTACTCCCAATGCACTTAAATTCAGAAAAATGAGTTGCACAAAGAATAGTCTCTTGAACACTTCTTCCATTACCTTCTTCTTTCTTCATCCACAAAAGAAAAAAAACAATGTGCCACACCTTAAGTTCAGGATGGCACATCCCCTTCTCCTCCCTCTTTCACCTCTTCCATACCCTCATAAATTTCATAGGGGGTACTATCAAGAAAAGATGCCAAAAGAGCACACGAGAACATGCGATCAATGTAACTACAAATAAAGAAATGAAAAGGTATCAAGTCGAGTAGAGGACATACTGCTTCCTTCCATACCCCCTTTAACTCCACCTTTATGCCCAGGAAAATCTACATAAACCCACAAAATCTTTGAACCCTGTTCTTGTGCAATGACTCGTAAAAATATGTGTGAGTACCAAATACCAAAGGAATATGAAGTCTATTTTATTGTGGGTCTTGAAATGGAACCAAGCTATGAAATAATCTTGAAGTAGGGAATATGAAAATTGTTTTTTTGTGAATCTAGGAATTCAATGTTGCTTGGCCATATAAGGTAGAAGGACTCAAGTGGTGTTATGTAAGTGAGGATGATGGGCCAAAAAATATTATGTTGTAGTGTTTGAAATTCAAAGTTGCACGAGGACGAGCATAGATTTAAGTTCAGAGTATTTTAATGAGTTCACACTCATCACCTTTATTTGCATATTTTAATCTTTATTTTACTCTAGTTATTAGCTTTTGAATAATTTTAGCATAAATTTGTCTAATTTAGATTTTCTCCCTTCTATTTGGAGTTTTCACTAGTTTTGGCTGATTTTTGAAATGAACAAATATGCCCAGAACCAGTCTCGTGAACCGACCAGTTCAGATAGAAACCAACTAGTTTAGATCTAAAAACGATCCATTCATGCCCACACTTAGCCAAATCACCACCAACAACAACCATTCTAGGTTTTTGTTGATCTGATCTGACATTAAATCCAATTGACTCACTCAAATCTTGAGTCAATCGATTCACGCCATACTCAAATGGTCAAAGAAAGCAATTTGACAAATCTCTCTTTGGGGCAAGCAATTAAAGCCCAAAATGCCAAGAGTCGGAGACTTCAGCTATGCACAGATCTAGTCTCGAACCAACTGGTTTAGATACAGATCAACCAGTTCAGATAAGAATTGACAAGTTCATATCACAAAATGATCATTTCGTGCCCAAATCTAGTCAAAAGTCATATAAAGAAGGCCATTATTGTAACCAAACCTCAGTTAAAACGGATCCAAAGGCCACCACCACCACAAAGCCTCATTTATAGGTTTTTTCTCCTCCTTTCTACCTATAAAATGAGAGGGGACTCCAAAGCAAAACAACATCATTTGTTCTCTAGTTTTTGATGTCATTCTCTACATTATGTCTAAGTAGTTCCTTTCTGGGGCATGGGGGGCTAGCCCCATAGCTACTCTTACTTGATGTAATCAACTCCTTATTTCAATGAAAGAATGATTTCCTTCTGTTTATGCTTTGATCATTGGATGAATTGATATACTCTTGTGGGGTGATGTGATCGTAGATCCCTACAAGAATGAACCCATAGTCCCTTAATTGTGATTGTTATCTTTATATCCAATTGATCTTGTACTTTTTTTCTTCTAGTAGAATGAATAAAATCTTATGAGGGTGTCAAGATCTCAAGAATGAACCCATGATCTTTTGATGCAGTCACCAAATTTGGATTATGATCCTTGTACTTATTTAATTGTTTGTTATAGACCATGGTGACAAAATCACTTAATCCATGGGTTCGAATGTTAGATAGGAATCACATGTCTCCGGATGGGATCTCGAAAAGTAGCATGTTGGATAGTTGGTCGAGGATCCCTAGAAGTCAGGATTAATGGGTTTGCGGGAAGTTTGATGCTTGTGTGAATGTGCTATGAAAGTACACAATTCCCATGGTCCTTATTTGATTATTAAAATTAAAGAGTTGATTAATTAAGTAAAAGCATGGATATTTTTGGTGATCGACCAGGCCCCCAACCCCTTTTACCATTTGATCTTAATTAGTTTATTTTTGCACTTTTTACTTATATTCCTAGTTTTTAACCAAACTCTCACAAATCAGTTTTTTCCTTCTTGTTCTTGTGATTGGTTTTGAATTGCAACCATTTTTTTGCCATCCCTGGGATTGATACCTTTCCCCTAGAAGGTTGATTTGTTACTTGCAATAAGTTGACTGCCTCTTTAGAAGGTTAAACTATAGGACTTTTCCTAGTGATTGGTGTGCACACGACACACATTAGTGGACAAGGGAAAATTGAAGCTATTTTATATGAACATTCATTATGTTATTACTATGTATTAAAGAAACAAATGTATTATTTGGATTGATCATTGAGGAGATTTTTTTGACAACCTTAGTTTATTTTAGTAATCAATCAAACTTATAAATTCTTACTTTAAATTCGAGCTTAATTAGAATTCCTTTGTGTTTAATTGCATTATCAAACTTAAATTATGCTACTTTTGACCCATCCTATTGTGGGCCTGTTGTGTGTAACTTAGATTATTTTTATTGATAGCATCCAAACTCTCAGCAGGTGACATCAAACTTTGGTGTTGCTGTGTTGGAGACAATTTGTTTTGCTAATTCAATGTTCACTAATTTAAAAGTACAGTTCAAATGTTTAGGATTAACCTCCTACGTCAATTAGTTCTTGTGTTGCATACAAAAAGCTTGAGAATTAAGCTATTTTCTTTTAAGTTCAACAAGAACCATGCATTGTTCACACTCAATTTAGTTGAGATTCTTATACAATATCCTTGGGTGCATCAAGTTTTCTGGCACATTTGACAAGTTCAATGGTTTAAGTCCTATCTAGTTGTTTCTCCTTGACTCTTTCTTGTTTTTCACACCATTTGATATTCATTATTCTTTGTGTTAGTTTTACATTCATGGTTGATAACTTATCATTTTTCTTAGTTTTAAATGTGCTTAGTGCATGTTTGATTGTCATTTCTTGTCTATGGATACTTTCTTTGTGGACTTAGAGATAGTTTTGGGTAGGTGAAGAAATCATGATATTGAAGAAGAAGAAATGGCACACCATGATGGAAGACCAACACCCACTGGTAAATATGAAGATGGGAACCATGAAGAAGAGAATTCATTTGGTTTTCGTCATGCACCACCTTCAAAACCACTTCAAGGCTACTTCCTCCGAGAAACTACACTTGTCCTATTTCTACTTCATTTGGGCATATACATGGAATTATTTTTTCAACCACACCCACTCTAGTGAAAATCCTTCCAACCCTTTATGGTCCTAAATCAAAAAATTCTCATAGACACGTAGACTCTTTCTTGAGGATCAAACTGAAGCAATTGTTTCCATGAATGACCAAGTGATGAACTAAAGTGCTAGGAAAATTCCTCATAATGATTGGTACCTTTGGAATGATTGTTTCACAACTGACTCCTTAACCAAAAACCATGTCATTTCCCTACCTGAACCAAAACAACCATTATGTTGGGGAACATAGTTGACAAAGAAGGTTGCAAAAACAAAAATTTTGTCCCTATTCCTTTACCAACAGATTGGATCAACAATGATGTATTTAAGAAAAGGGTAGCAAGAGGTATACACAGTCTTAGAGAAAGTCCAACAACTACTCTTGCTTGGTGATGTACACTCCTCACAACGTGTACATAAACAACTGACAACAACGACCTCTTGGTGCAATACAATGGATAGGTAGTGGTTGTTGTCCTTTTAGCATGGCCTTAATGGCCCCCATGCCATACGTAGTCCGCATGGATCAATGAGAACTCCACATCATGCTTCCCAAAGCCGACATGAAGGATTTGTCCCTTTGAACATCAATGTTATAGCGTAAACTTTCTCTCTCTTGTTGTCTCTCCCTCATTGTCTCTCCCATTTACAAGTGACACTTTCTTGGGTTCTAGGTACCACAACTATGAGAGGTCAACAATTGTCAGTGCTTATTGTTCTATCATGAAATCCTTGATTATTCGTCTATTGATAAGAGGGCTAGGGTTAGGGTTTCTAGATCAAATGGGAACCAAAGAGACTGATTTTCATGAATTTCTTGTTGCTGCAAATCACAAACTGGTCGATTCACTTCTGAACCGGTCGGTTCACATGTGAATCGGTCAATTTTACACTTGAATTAGTTGGTTCACAATATTTTCTATTAACAAACATATTGTCTTTGAATGTGATAACTAATGAACGACATGGTGTCATCATCAATCCTTGATCCAGTCTTAGTGATCGCTCAATCGATTGACTTACATTTTGAACCGGTCAGTTCACTTTTGAAGTGGTCAATTCACATTCTAAACCAGACAACTCAGATTCTAGTTCAACTAATGTACAACCAATGTTGTTTAAATTGATCACCTAAACACTTTAGTAATCAATTATAACCTCATTCATGAGTAAACTCCTATTTTGGGTGCATCCTATGTGTGTGACCCTATAGGTCCCAAGTGTCATTAGTAGTGAATGTCCATAACCAATTTATGACATTACAAGCAATGAGCAGTATCTAGCAACACATCATTACTACCCAAGTAATTGGAAAGTTACAGAACAACTTCAACCTACAATCCATGATCTGTGTTATGGTGATCGTATAGGTCCTTTGTCTCTCATATCTAGTTTGAACTTGAGGGATGGAATAGTCATCCTCCCAATGTTCAATACATGTTCTTTGAACTAGAGCAAACTATATGAGATGCATGTGAGCTCACATATCACATATTGAGTCACATGAGTATGCCCATACATTTCTCAGTCTTTCTTATAATGTGGCTAGGATATCAATCTCATGTAAGAGGGGCAAATTCCATCTACATCACTCATAATCAATCCCCATGTGTCACAATGCACTTGAGAATCACCTTTATGGCAACCCCTACTCAAGTTCATGTTGGATAATGTCAAAATACATCGAACGACATGTGATGTGTATACTGAATTTAAGTCTAAGAGACACAATCACCACTATCACTATGAGAGTTGATTCTGACTACCATTACATGGTCTCCATGTATATTGGTACACTATTCTTTAACATGTACCTATGTGTTTGAATTGATATCCCATATTTTGACTAATGATACTCTCGCATTATTTAACACACATTCTAATCTTATGTATTATTGTTGTCTATTTTTCTTTCATAGTAATATCCGATTAGGGACATAACAAGAATGTATGTACTCTTATCATACATATGATCTCAGTGTTTAGGTCCTCATTCTGAAGACATATGTCATCGAGAAACACCGATATTTAGACATCTACCAAGTTTTTGTCATCATCTCATGATTGAATCAAACATAATAGATGGAATTACCCTCATAATTATCAAATAACATATCTAATTCCTCATTACAATAATTATATGAATCTCTCTCTGGGCATACATACTGGATGTTCCTAACCTCCTACTTTCCCCCATTTTTCCAAGTTAATTATCCACCATTTCCACCATAGTTGTACTACCCAGAACAAAAGCTTTACTATGAAGACACTCATATCTACTTAACTAACATTTTATCACAGAAAATCACCCCTAAAATTCACCAAGAAAATTCCCTAACCTCCCATTATCCCACCAAAATTTATTCTATCTAGAATGGTCGTTATATGTTCATGGTTGAGTGATTGTGGTGGGGCAAAACTATCATTTTCACCTGAACCCTAGTGCACGTATGCACTAATTTTCCAATTCTACCCTCACTTAACCCTATCCACCCTAGGATTTACATAAGTCTTTAGGGTGGATAGGGTTAGGAGGTTGAATCATTTACTCCCCCATATGCCACCTACCTCTCATCTACCCCCTTTCCAATTCTACCACATTTTCATACAAAACCCTAGTTTTCTAGGGTTTTTCCTATCATTTCACTTCACCTATCCATGACATCCACTTGAGGGAAGGAGTTGGTGGTTGTAACATCTAGACGTAAAGTAGAATAAGTTCTTCTTTGACCTACATATCTTCTTACTCTCTCTTCTCCTCCCTTTTTGTTTTATCTTTTAGTATGAGTAGATAAGCACACTTACTTTGGCTATTTAGGGATGAAATATGTGAATTTTCTACCATTTTATTTGGAATATTGATGTATAAAGAAATTATTTCATTGAATAGTGATATGTTTTCATGCTTGTTATCTCTCCCTATCTCTTTCTTTTGTATTTGATCAATGGAACCACCTTAGTCATAGTGAAAAAATGGAGTTGTGAGCCTTAAGGGGGAAACACACAAGTTCTCTAGAGGAAAATTTTCTAGTTTTCCTATCATCCCTACTACCCCTCTATTCCACTAAACCTAGGTGGAAGATCTAAGCATATGTTTATACTTCTCCCCTCTAACTTGGTAAGGAGCATGACTAGAGGTTGGGTAGGGATAATAAGAGGTGAAAACCCTCTTCCTATCACCTATACCACTCCTTCCTACCAAGTGGGTTAGGAGAGTCATACCTTGAAACCTAGACTAGGTTGACTTGACTTAGGTTCATCTAGACCCTACTCAATTGATCCTTGTAAGGTTGGATAAATTATTATTTAGGGACTAGTTTCCCAAAACACCCTCAATGATACCCATAGAAAACTAGTAGGATAGGACTATTAAAATTATCTCCTTTTGTTATTAGTTAGATATTTCTTCTTTTGGATGTGTAAATTAATATTACGCCATTTCTGGGTTGATCCTCCCATATCCTATAAACATCATTCTCATTTCTAATATATCTTTAAAACTTAATTTCATAGTATATTCCATCTGAGTTTTCTCTCTTCACTCATTAGTGATAATTTTTCAGTTAAATAGTGAATTGTTCTTTCTAGGGTACTTAGTTTCAAATTGTGGTTACTTGTTTTATGTTTCTATAGTGAAGTGCTTAGTCCAGTGTTTTTTCATTATGATTACTTAAATTTCCTTACTAGACCATAGAGATAATTGCTAGTCTATTCTAATTAAATTAAATTTCTATTATAGTTGTTAATTGTTCTTCTTGTTAACTAGATAACTCTATTTTCTAGTATAACCTAGTTTCCTTCTTGATCTTCCTTAATTGCATGCCCATTCTTGTTAACAAACCCAAACTAAATTTAAACCATTAATTCTAAACATTTTCTTCTACGAACCTAGAGAATCAATTAGCTTTGGCATTCTCAAACCATCCCTGCATATTAGACCCTGAATTTCTTCTTCTCTACTACATCTCACTTCTCTACTATATCCTGAACATATACACTTGTAGATATTTGGTAATAGAGTAATTTTATGGGTTCCATATTGTAAGCCCAATGTTCTTAGGTGCATCAAGCTTTCTTGAACATTTGACAAGCTCAATGGTTTAAGATCTATCTAGCTATTTGTCCTTGACTCTTTCTTGTTTTTTCATACCATTTGGTATTCATTATTTTTTGTGTTAGTTTTACATTCATGGTTGATAACTTATCTTTTTGCTCAGTTTTAAACACGCTTCGTGCATGTTTGGTTGTCATTTCTTATCAATGCATACATTCTTTGTGAACCTAGAGATAGTTTTGGATTGGTGAATAAATCAAGATATTGAAGAAGAAGAACTGACACACTATAATGGAAGACCAACACCCGCTAGTAATTATGAAGATGAGAACCATTAGGAAGATAATTTATTTAGTTTTCATCATGAACCACCTTCAAGACCACTTTAAGGCTACTTCCTCCTGAAAACTACACTTGTCCTATTTCCAGTTGATTTGGGCATATACATGGAAAAGAATTTTCAACCACACCCTCTCTAGTGCAAATCCTTCTTATTCTCTATGGTCTTGAATAAAAAAATTCACACAGACACACATACTCTTTCTTGGAATGTGCCCCAAATAATATACCTCTAAGTCTTGACATTTGAACATAATCCCCTTCTCATTTGTAAACTTCTAACCCTAAGAATACCTCCTTATAAACCCTAGAAATTATTTTCCCCCCATATAACTTAGCGTTTCAAGTAAAATTGGGCATAACACGTCCTCTGCTAACTAAGGCATATGAAATGAAAAAAATGAGATTTGAAATTATATATGCAATACATGTTTTATATAATGTATGCCCCTCCTATAATGAGAAATCTTAGAAACCTTTAAGAATATAGAGATAAGTCGAGGTTGGAACACCTGAGTAATAGTGGAAATAAAAAAACCTTATGTGAGAATTTTAATTCTCAAACCCTATTCAAAACAAGCTCATTATTTCCAACATTTCTCTTTGTTTCAACTAAGTTTCTTATCCTATTTTTATGATTTACATGCTCATCTAGTTCTCTTTACTTTAACTTTTCTGAAGACTCTTCACTTCTATGTACTTATTGAATACTTAACTCTTTTCTTCTATTTTCCCTTTGCTTTGGAGTACATAAAAACATTGTACTCGATTATATAACCCATTCCTCATGATTGATTCTTACTATCTTGTCACTTACATACCTTTTTCATATTTTCCCTCCATATTTCATATTTAAAGTTCATATAATACTAATCATTAAACTTAATATGTACCTTATGTCATGTTCCTTTATTCTTAATTAAAGGTTTCTCATATGAGGCCCCCAAGTTGGATCTTGGATATCAGTTCCAACTGATTCTTAGCTATTCTAATCTTTCCCATATGTTTCAAAATCTTAGTGTATGTACATTTATATTTTCAATAGGAGTCATTAGATCCCAGTAATGCACCCTACCAGCCGGACCAGGCCGAACCTGTAGTCCTGAAGCCAAGAGCTACTCAGGATTACTCAACTCCTATTCATCTCAAATGTGTGGAAGAAAACTTATCCACTTAGGAAAGCTCATTCAAAGATCATTTCCAGTCTACTTGATACAAAGAATGTAATCAATAAATGTTACAACTGCATAGTGTACAACAAATCTTAAAGACCCATATATATTTCAAAATACTAAAGATCTAAATTTCAACATATAAGAGATTTTCTACTCATCTCCAATAAAACAACAATATGAAATGAAAGTTCTATCTCATTTTATATTTATTCTCTTAATTCATGTTACTTATCTTGTTTCTAACCCTAATATTTCTTGGTTTCCTCTCTAGACCATCCTTCCACTGTATACATGGCCATGGTATACATGAAAGAATAGATAGAGTAGCTTGATACTAGTTGATCCAAGTACTCAGATGTCGGGCCAGGATATCCAAATACTCAAATCCCCAGAGCTAACATCATAACATCTCCTATTTGCCACACTTATGACTCTAACTTGATAACTTAATGGTCCCTGACAACTCAGCCTAAGCTCTGATACCAAAGTTGTTACACCCCGAGCTCACAATTACCACTAATCATGAGATTAGGGTATAAATTTAGGATTTAACGAAATACAAAAATCACCCTTAACTTTTTCTTCCTTTTCAAACTCTTTGTTTTCTCACATTGAACCACATAAACTAACTTTACAAGAGAATTAAACTTTCATTTCTCTAATATAATCTCAGCATTTAATGATACACATCCATACATTCATTATGTTTCTCACACTTCGATGTACATACGACATGACAATCATTTGCATTCTCTCCTATTAAGGAAACAAACATACAAAACATCATTTACAACTCTCTCTCAGATCTATACAAGAACCTAGAGTGACAGGAACTGACTGAACTTAACTATACTCAGACTTAACTCTTGTGACAGATCTACTCTGATGCAATGAGCTTCTTCAAGTCCATGTGATATCCCTAAAAATTGTGAGTAGAGGGGTGAGCCTACTCGCTCAGTGAATGAGTACTTCAAAGAAACAGTCTAAAACACTGATATAATTACATATATACTTTTGATCAACTGATATCAATTATAACAGTAGTAAGCTTTAAAGAGATTGATCATTGACAATCATAAATATAGCAGGATACTCTAGATATCAACAAGAGCAAATCAATTTATGAGCATGCTTGATTAATTTCAAAGAGAACTAATAATTCAGAAACATACAAAGAATAATTGTTGGGAAACTGTACTCGAATCTTTCTTAGCCTTTCTTACTTATAAGAAACTCTTTAAACCTATATGAACATATTTTAGCTTATGCCCTGATCATATGCAATGTACTCTACATATGAAGACTCGTAGTGAACTACAATCTCACCATACAAGACAGCTTAAAACCTGAGAAGCTAAGCCTAGAACTGAATCCGGTTCTGCTTGACTTGAACCGTCACATCTGACTAAGGCAACTAAACAACTAGCCTTTAACTGGACCTCTCCTTCTAGGATGAGTACACATGCGGAGGGTCAGAGACGCTCTGTGGGCCTCATCTTGGTACGCTCTATGGGTACCTCTGGGTTACCATCGGGATCTCTGGTTCATGTTGGGTGACCTATCTTCTCTTAGGAGACTTCCTTAAGGGCTTCGTCTCCCCGCACGCTCTCTAGGTGTGATCCGATCCCTGTATACTGGTCACTTCCAGGGTGGATCATTTCCTCCCTACAGTGCAGACATCGTAGGGAATCTACGATGTTCAGGGCACTTATGTCTATTATTTTATTATTCTTAGAAAGCTCTTTCTACATTGTACCTTTCTCTTACTTATACTTGACTCTGATATCTCTATGGTACCACATCTATTTAATTGAAGTTTATAACACAACATGTATATCATCCTTAACTTGGCAGAGCAGTATATTCTAACACTGTAATATACTGAGAAATCAACATACTATACATACATGCATACTGAAATACTTAAATAAACATAATGCATGTCCATCTGGCACTTATACACTAGAATCATGCAATTAAACATTTTAATATACTGATAAGAGCTAATTACTTGGCATACGAGTAATCGTCATTTGCACCCATAAATGATTTGCACTTTCTTGGAAAATGTGCACATTGACCCAAATCCTGGGTTGTGCATCTCATACTGAGAACATGGTAATGAAAATGCTTAATTCATTGAACACCCTATCCTTAGGGTTTCATTTACCTCATTCATTTATCACATGGCTCTTATAAGGATTTAATATGTCATAAACATCCACTAAATACAGATTGCTTTAAACAAGTCATATACAATCAACATATGTATGGAATCCTCAAATTGAGCTAAATTTGGGTTTTCCATGCCATTCATTGAGATATTATTAATCAAGAATAACATTGCATAAATAGAGTCTATGATGCCAAGAAAAACACTTCAAATGGATTTCACCATATTTATTCACAAATTTCCAACTTTCCACTCGTATAGGGCTTCACCCTCTTTACGAATATATCAAGCAAACACTATTCACATCACATGAAATCCAAAATAGTATCTGACATATATGTACTATACATTTAAATAAACAATTATTCATAGCCAAGAGGATCCATATAAACAAATTTCTCTATTTAATTATACAGCAATTTCAGTCACAGACAAATTCCCTATATTTCAATTTACTCTTATAACCTTTGTGAATACTTATGGAATTCTCATTAGGATGTATTGTATACATTTCTAATATGAATTTATCATCTGAAATTCAATCAAACAGAGGAAGAATCCATTTCATATCATTTTGTAACAACTTAGATCAAAAAGACAATTTAGGGTTTGTAGTCGCATACTAAGCAATTAAAGATTATGGATGATTTAACCAATTTTTATGCAATATACTATTTAAAGGAAGTTCCCACTCACCCTAAGGTGTGAAAACACCTTAAAAACGTAGGTCATCCCTGAAAATCTCGATCTCATATCAAATCCCTAGAAATTCACCTGATTCTTCTTCCTTTCAACTCGGAAACCCTAAAAATGAGGGATTATGAAGAAAGAGTGAGAAAAGGGGAAATTTTGACACCATTTCAGATCAAATCAGAGGAGGGATGGAATCTTGACATGTGAGAGAAGATTCACCATTAAAGTCTATGCAAAGAAGCTAAACTTACATGATTTCATCATTCCTCGGGCCGCAAAACCCTAGGTTAACATCTCCATCACTTTCTCCTCTCAAACCCTAACTCTCCCTCTCTCTCTAGGATTTTGTTTCTCTATAATGAATCACGAATAATGAGAGCTGCTAGTGTGTTAGGTTTATCATATAAATCAATTGAGCTTCTTGGGTCAATTGCACTTTCACCCCTTACTATACTTTTTCTTATTTTAGCAAATTTTTTCTGTCATGAAAAGGTTTCTGTAAATTCATGTATTTTAGAGATCAAACCTACTCCAAAAATTATTATAATTTATCATGTTGTGTATAATTGAGTTACAAAGCTTCACTTAAAATATGAAATCATTCCAAGCTTCCATTAAATAAATAAAAAATCAAATAGTGCACTGCTATCCAGAATTCTATAGAAATGTCAGTTACTATAATTCGTCTACTGATAAGGTCTAAATGCATCCAAAATTTAGGAAAATTTTACATGTTATTTATGATTTAGTTTTGGATATCCATTTGAAATTTCAGATCATTTGGATTTACCAATAAATAAATAAAAATCAAACAATATACTACTGAACAACATTCTATCTGCATGGTCGGTTGAAGTATATCTCGACCGAGAATAACTTTCAAAGAACATCCAAAAATTCTGATTTTTTTCACTAAAGTGCACGATTGAGTTATCCATATCATATACAAAATTCAATTAAATAAAAATTTGTATAAAATATGAAAAATAATTTACCACACTGCTATCATGATCAAATTCCATACTCATGTACCATCAAAACCCTAATTTCAGCCAACTAGGGTTTATATTTCTCAAACCCTAATTTCTCAAACAATAGAACACTTAACGTTCTTATTAGGTTTAAAAAATAATAATTGAATTATCATCATTAATTAGATTTAAGCAATGATCAATCCAATTAAGCATATAATCATCCAGGTAAACCCTAGTTCACCAATTAAGCTCAAATGCGGTCATAACAACCCAAGTGGGCAACAAGAGAAAAGAATCATCATCATATGTTAAAGGAAAAACTTGCCATAATTTAAACAATAATATTTTGTCACATAAGCACATGTCAAGAATTAGGGAACACAACCCATAACATCATCACCAACCTACATGCATGTGAGATAAACATAGCCCTAGAACAATATAAAGACAAAGGTGGCTAAGTCCCACAAACTTGAAACCTGATAGAGAATGACGTACTACCAAACTCCCAAATATATAACATGGGCCAAGCCTCACAAACTTGAAACCCAGGTATGGGGCACCACCACCTCCATCCCAATAATAAAAGGGGCATACTACCCAAAAACCAACGCAATTACACTACTCTAGTACTACTGATTCACATATCATGTTTAATAGAGAGGCAAGTAGAAAGTATAGTCATATTATACAAAGTAATCACCACAAAAGTGGCCAACATATACATCCACCTCACAAGTGGGAAAAATACATCACATGTCATCATATAGAGTTCCAACATGAACAAAGCATAATAAAGAAGCAAGAGAGCATCCAAACATTATCACAAGATCACTAACAAATAAGATACTTCGCATGAAGCATATTTTCCAAAAGAACAAGATATTGTGTAGGCTAATATCCATAGGACCAAGAGAAAGAAGAATATAGGATAATTTCTCAACAAGAATAATGTGGTTTGCAAACATACAATAAGAGAGAGAAATTGCTAAATATGAATAATCGGGTATGCAAACATACAATAAGGGAGAAAATTTGCTCAATATGAATAATTGGGTATGCAAACATATAATAAGAGAGAGAAATTGCTCAATATGAATAATCGGGTCTGCAAACATACCTTAACTTCAGAGTCTAACAGTCCAAGGTCACTTCTAGATCCAAGTCTAGGTCTCCAAAGAACCTCTAGGGAAGGTGGACATGTCCAAGTAGCAAGGTTCCCTAGCTAGAGAGGTTGGTTTCTCCAACAAAGCTGCTATCTCGAGCAAGAAGCACATTCTCCACTTTAGAGGTGAAAAACCCTAACAAAAGATCATGGAGATGAGGTGTTTAAGGGTTCTAGGTGGGGTTTCACCATGGAAATCCATGGTTACAACCTGGAAGAAGGTGGAAGGAAGATGAATAACATGAAAACATGGAAGGAAATGAGGAAACTTACTATTTTTGTCAAAATCATAAAGAAGGATCTTTAGAAACCCTAAACAGAGCAAATTTGGAACCCTAGGAGCCTTCTTCACCAAAGTAAGCACTCTATTTTACCTTGGGATAGCACCTTTGTGGCCAAACAAAGTAGGAACCATACTCTAATATAGAGGAAAGAGAAGGGGAGGAAGATTTTTTGAATTGGGAGGTGGGAAAGGGTAGATATGGCTTTATAAAGAAAGAGATCAAGCATGAGGTGTCTATGGGACTTTCCATGTGTCCATGTATAAGGGTGCCCATGGTCATGTAAGACTTTATGGATAAGGAAGAAGTCAAGCATAAGGTGTCAAGTTACTTTCCATGTGTCCATGGATAAGGGTGCCCATGGACATGCAAACCTTTATGGATAATGAAGAAGTCAAGCATGAGGTGTCCATGGAGCTTTACATGTGTCCGTAGCCTAAGGTTTCATAGCCATGCAAGAGGACAACTCATAGAGGCATCTTGAATATCAAATGTCGGTTCATGGATACTTCTAGGTCATCCCCACCGACCTCCAATCAAAGAATTAACCCCATTGGTTGATAGCTTCTAAAGATAAGCGCATTTATAAAGAGGGTAATCCCTAAAATGCCCTTAGAGAAAACACCTTCAAACCAAGGTGCAATTAGGCACCCCATGGTTCAAAAACTCGAGAATGGTAAGGGAATATATAAGGATTATAATGCAGGTGATAATTTGCAAAGAAAACCTCTCAATTGGGTAAATTGCATAAAAGTCTAAAATGTACCTAAAATTGCTTAACTTGCATAAACAACATTTAAATTTGGTGAAACTTCATACACAAGTTATATTTGATGTGTTGAATACGAATTTGCCCTTATTTCCTTCTTTTGAAGTTATATAATCACATTATTCATTACTTATTCCTTTTACTCATTTTCTCTCTCCTAAACTTATCTTAATATTTCAAGGTTGTCCAAATTTAGATGAAATTTGACATGTAGGCTAATTTTGATATGTAAATTACAAATTTGAAGTTTGTTTCCACTTTTAAAACTTCTTTTTATGAGATATGTCATGCGGTCCATTATCTAAATTATTCATCCAATTAAGTTCCTTATCTTCATATTACCACCAAAATGGGTTATGCGACATATTTTATGTATCCATTTTTAACCTAAGACTAATGTGAAAATATTAGGCTACATTAGGGTGATACAATCATGTATTAGATCATTAGGATCATAATAAACATCTATTTAGGTCTAACCTTTAACCTTGTTAGGCTAAGACCAAAAGGTCAAAGTTCTAGGGTAGGGTCCAATATCTAGTATGTTACAACACATTACCAGACCGTGCTTCTACTATATGATATATGTTGAGTACCATGAGCATGAATATGTAAAACCAGGTGTAAGTCTATGGCATTATCCATAATTAAAAAGCATAAAGTTTATCTTGTATCTCTGCATACTAGTCAGTTTCTTTTGATATGTATCTTCTCTATTTGTTGTCTACATGTTATGAGGTACAAAATTTATTGTCCATGAATATCAATACTAATGTTGTTCTTGTTTGTTCATATATATCTTGTGTGGTTTTAGCCATTCTAGGAATGGACACTGGAGTCTTTTTTCCATTGACCTTCCAGTTAATGGAGTTGTGATTAAGATAATAAACTGTTCCATGATAGAATTGCTCTAGCAATGTTTTTTATAGTTCTTTTATATAGTTCTATTTTTATAAGCAAGTACCAATTTTGAATTATAAAAGATTAAATAAAAAAGTTACATTCAAACCCTTATATGCTCTCACACGATTGCCTCCTTAGTTAACATCATTATATCTAAATATATAAAAATTACATCTAATGCCTACATCACTCTCTAAAATTAAAAAATATTTTATAATTCTAGAAATAAAAGAAAAATTTTCCAAGGTACTCTTTACAAAGTTATATATATAAACACAACAAATATGTAGGGGCCTTTTGGAATTATTTGGTATGTGGTGAATGGAGGGGAATAGAGGGAAAAATGTTTGAACTATTTGGTTGGACAAAGTGATGGGAAGGAAGGGAAATGAGTGCAATGGAGGGGAACAAAGTGGAAAGGAGGGAAATAGAGGGGGAACAAACTAAGTATATATTCAACCGCTTCTATACCATTCTCTCCCACCCAATGGAGTGGAGACAAGGGAAATGAGAAACACTTGGCACAAAATATATTAGAAATGTTCGAGAAAATATAAAATATAAGAGATAAAAATATAAATCGTTTAAGGAAAAAATAGTATAGCCCACAACTAATGTGAACAGAGAAGTAGTATATCATGTACGTGTTACGTCATTCAGAGAGATGGACTTTTAGAGGAGTATTTGATAAAATTTGGGGGAACTTGTTCTGTGGAAAAAAATACATATAAAATAAAAAGATACTATATAATTTTTATAGATAATTTAGAAGGAAACTTATAAGTTTTACATTTTTTGCTAGAAAAGTAGAAAAATTTGAGACCACTATTAAAATATAATAAAAAAGACAGATAATTGGACAAAATGTGTTGACTATAAAGGAAATACTTAAACACATCGAGATAAAATTTGTTGTTAATACAAAAATATGAAGAAAACTAGTGCCCTCAAGTTCTTTCCACTCTCTCATTTGTCCATGACAGAGGTAGAGAAGAACGAGTAGCGAGCGAACCACTCCAACAAGACAATATGGGTAAGATATGTGGTGTGGGAGAGGGGCGCAAGATCAAGACTCACAGGAGGAACCAAAGGTGGGCTAACAAGGCTTACAAGAAAAATCATCTTGGTAACTGATGGAAGAAGCCTTTTGTTGTCTCCTCCCATGCCAATGGCATTGTTATGGAGAAAATTAGTATTGAGGCTAAGTAGCTGAATTCTACCACCAGAAAGTGTGCTCGAATTCAGTTGTTAAGAATGGGAAGAAAACTGTCGTGTTTGTGCCAAATGATGGTTGTTTGAACTACATTTTGGAAAATGATGAAGTTTTGATTGATAGATTTGGTTGTGAGGGTCATGATGTGGGAGATATTCATGGTGTGTGATTCAAAGTTGTGAAGGTTTCTGGTGTTTCTCTCTTGTCTCTCTTTAAAGAGAAGAAAGAGAAACCCAAGTCTTACTCTATTAGGACATTTGCTTTTGTTTTTGATACAGTGAACATAATAGTTTACTACTGTGACTTTACTGTATGATCTAATATAACTCAAATTTGTTTCAAAATTAATTTTTAGTAACACCTGATTGTTTTTCTTATAATTTTTTTTAAAGAAAACTACTTTTAAAATCACAATGAGTATACATAAACTCATATTGCATTTTTATGTATAATATCTCTTTTGTGACACTTTCAACACAAAGTAAATAAGAATAATATGTTGTCTTCTTCTACATCTTATGACTTTATTTCTAGATCTATAATTTTTCCATCTAGAGTGGTCTGACAATATTATTTACTATCTGCAATTCTACAAAGTTATTTTTATAAAATAATATATGTGACTAAATATACAAATATAATTATTGTATATAAAAGTAGTTTTTATATAACCAACATTTTCACTTCATTTTTTTTTTAATATTTAGTTGTTTTTTTATTTTCTTTCCCTTCCCTTCCCTATTACTAACCAATTACACTTAAATGGTCACTAAGACTCTGATTTGTTCATCGTAACTGGTTTAGAAAACTTATGAACATGAGTTTCTTAAGCATGTTTTCCATGATTGGTTTAAATGTTGGAACTTCAGTTCAGTGACTTCCATTGAGTTACAGACTTACATACAAAACATAGTTTATAAGTTCTTTTTAAAAAGAGCGGAAAATGAGTTCTGGAACTACTAACAAGTAACAACATTTCCTATACAATTATATTTTTCATTCTTCGTAAGTGACAGATGTAACATATTTTAGATCAGAAATGTTAGCGGTGTGGATATGGTTTATTGTCAAAATAATAATATAATATGAAAAATTATATACACTATAATCGTCCTATGTAAATTATTTTACATTGTAACCACCATTATCAGTGTGATTTATAAAATAAAAAAATACTATAAAAAAGTAATCACATTGTACTATGTGAAAAAATTATCTAACATATTTTTATTCTCCGTGTTTAAGCAATATGATGTGAAAAATGATAATTAACTATAACTGTGCACAAAAAAATATACCAAAAGTTTTAATATGATTCATTTTTAAACAATGATAAACCAAAACTTATATTCACATTCACATAAAATGTAGATATTATTACAATAGTGAAATAAAAATATTGTGATGTGATTTAAATGACTATATTTTTATTTAACTTATAATTATACAACATCAAATATTTTATAATGGAGCGACATCTTTACCATTACCAATAGTTGAGGTTATTATGGTCAAAATATGATTATTCACGGATATGATTCTTTCTTCATGTCTTTACCGTCCTTACTTATTATATATTACAAAATAAAAATCAATAATAATTTTCAAATATGTCCATATTTTTGAACTTACAACAAACCAATCACATAGAAGTGAATGGAACTTAAATTCTAAAAATTAAACTAGAATTTTTGAAAAATAAATTCCACATAACATATGACTCCCACTACCAATCAGAACCTAATGATCAATATTGGTAAGTGTCTCCTCCCTCCCTGCCTTTCCCTTTCCCTATCCTTTTCCTTTTCCTTTTCCTTTTCCTTTTCCTTTTCCTTTTCCTTCATTCTCTGCGTAGCAAACACAGCTTATTTAGAAGAATCCAATTAGAAAGTATTCCAATTAACAAAGTATGCAAACTATTTTTTCTCGCAGAAAAGTTTTCGGCAATGGAGATCACTGGAGCACCGAATGAATGTGAGAGCGGCGGTGAGGAGGCAGCAAGGGGAAGGGAAGTCTGCTGGGAAGGCTGCCAGAGGCCGCGGCGATCATGCATCTGCCTCCACTTACCTCCCGAACCTATTCCCACTAGAACCCAGATCCTAGTCCTCCAACACCCGCACGAGCTCCGTCAGAGGCTGTCCACTGTCCCCGCTCTCACCAAATGCCTCCGAAACTGCAGCGTTCTGCAGGGTCGTAGCGTCCGCGCTGGCTCTTCCCCTCTACTGGATGCTCGATATGATAATTGTAATTTGGCGAACTCCTCCCACACCCTCTTCCTGTTCCCTTCAATCGGCCCTACCTCTGCGGCAGTACCAGACCTCGCACAGTGGGCAGAGGCCCATCGCGGAGTCGGCGCGCTGCTGATCGTCTTCGACGGGACGTGGAGCCACGCCAAGGAGATGGTTGCCGCTAGCATTCCCTTCCTGTCTCGCTTCGCGCACCAGGTTTCCGTGGGAGGAGGAGTCAATGTTGATACGGAAGGGGATAGCACCTATGAGTCCGATCTGGTGTTAAGGAAAGAACCCTTTCGGGGATGCATGAGCACGTTGGAGGCAGTGGCGAGGTCATTGCGAATTCTGGAACCGGAAGGCAGTGGTGTGGAGGTCGAAGATCGGCTTCTTTCTGTCTTACGGGCTATGACCGGTTTCCAATCTTGCCATTTGAGGCCTACCAAACCTAGGGTTCGGTTGAGGAGGAAGAAGACAGGACATCAAATAGAAGAGCAGCAGGGGGCTTGTACTGAATAGTGAATTATATAGTGTCACATTAGTCGCATGTTGTGCTATCATAAGAAATTAGCTGGGAGAAAAATGTAAGCTTCTAGTATTGATACTGTTTCAATATGAATGATCTTCACTTCGGTATCTCTTTAACCCTCCTTTAACCTTAAATTATTTGATTGTTACAATGCTTAAACATACCCTGTAGGCGTGAATGCCTTTATTATGTTTGGTCAAAACAATTTCAGCATCAGAATCGCATATATACTCCTTCAAGAAATATATATAGTCTTGTTCTTTCTGCTCTTAGCGTTCAACAGTTCAATCAGTTCTAGAACTATATGGCTGTTGGCTTGATACTTTTCTGGCTTCTGATAGGGACAAGCTTGTGCTTGTTATTTTCAAATAAGATTCCTTGAACACACATAGAGATCATCGTTCCTACGCTAAGTAATTAAAGCTGGGTGCAGCTAGTACAATATCCATTCACCTAGTACTGAATTTGTAACAAAAGACACTTAAGAAACCTTTTATTACTCTGGGTTCAGTAAAGAAACATTTTCAGGTTGCTGCCTAGTCTGCATGCCATCAAGGCCACAGATTAAAATTTGACAACATAATTGAAACATCCAGAAAATTTTCTGTGTTCACGACGACAACATAGGAAATTGCTAGTTTATTCTAGGCCGGGGTTACAATGGAAATCTTACCGATATATATTGTTACATTATATATTTCCTGTTTTACATATCCTGTTATTTGTTTTGTTATTTCTCTTTTATATGTGGACCTCTCTGTAATTCTCTCAGTATTATATATATGAGGGTGCACACATTGTGCAACCCTGAGCTTTCTGAAAACCCTGACTCTGTCACGTGGTACCAGAGCAGGTCGAAACCTAGCCGTCTCTCCCTTCCTCCCTCCCTTCTCTCTCTCTCTCCTTCCCTCTCCGCCGCCCCCCCCAGCCCACAGCCGCAGCAGGTTCTCCGGCCCGCCGGCAGCGCTGCTGCGCCGCCCGTGTAGGGGCAGCCTGCCCTCCTCGCATCGCTGGTTCTCTCCCGCTCGTAGCTCCGTCTAGCCTCCTGGCTCGGTGTGCCGCTAGTGCTTGAGCAACATAACCATTTTTTTTGTAGTTGTTCGCACAACAGGTGCACTGCCGGGTGGCCGTCTTCTACGGGACCACTGAGCCGCTTGTAGATTTGGACTAGTTTCGTCTTCAGGGGGAGATCAACGAGTTGTTCGTCTGAGGGACACGCTTCCGTTCGTGTTCGTCTGTGCCTGCCTACCCGTGTAGGCTTTGGCCTCCAGGTTTCCTGCTACGCTTTGGCGCCGTTCGTATGTGAGAGGTCCGTGGTGTTTTTGTGCCTTCTTCTACCTGCCTGACGGTGTAGTCCGTCTCCTGCCTGTGCCTGCTTGCCTGTACCTGCCTTCCTGCCTGTCCTCATGGCATCTTCTGGGGATGACTTCGGAAGAGACTTGCGCCGTCAAGTGACCACTGTTAAACTTGACGGGTCCAATTACCAGCTTTGGGTGTGCTCCTTTGTGATATATGCCAAATCACAAGGAAACTATTCTCATATGATCCGCACTGGTCCGCCTCAGCCTGCAGAGAACGCGGATGAAAAGGACGTCAAAGTTTTTGATGATTGGGTCCGTGAAGACTCGACTGTGATGACATGGATTCTCAACAGTGCCGTTGAGAAGATCAGTGTCACTTTACTTCGGCTACCTACGGCGAAGCAGATGTGGGATCAGCTCGCCAGTACCTACTCTTACAGTCAAAATCCCAAGAAGGTCTTTGACATAACCAAGCAACTGGGGCGACTCCAATTCACGGGATCTGACATCTCTGACTACTTCTCCACCTTCACCGGCCTGTGGGGTGAGTTGGAGACTTACCACCCGCTGTCTACTGATCTGGTGACTATGCAGAAACAGCGGGCGGAACTACAGCTGATCCAATTTCTGAGTGGCTTGCCAGAGTCCTATGCTGGCGTTGTGGATCAGATCTTGGCGAGTGATCCGTTCCCTACCTTGCAGAGTGCATACAAGCGCCTCCAGCGCCTTCCGTCATCGACACTGCCTCCTCCTACTGAGATTGGAGATTCTACTGCCCTGGCTGCTTGGGCCGGGCGTGGCCGTGGTCGTGGCTGTGGCCGTTCTACTGATGGCCGTCCTCCCCTGGGTGTAGGACGAGGACGTGGACCTGGTGCTGGACGAGGAGCCCCTCCTGCTACCCCACCTCCTGCTGCTGCGCGTCCTCAGCAAGGACAACGCGTGTGTACCTTCTGTGACCGGTCTAACCATATTGAAGAAAAGTACTGGGAAAAATATGGTAAACCGGCTTGGGCCAATGCTGCTGCAGATTCCTCTTCTACTGCTTCTGAGGGTGCTACTCCGACGCCTGAGCTAGAGACTGTGGGAGCGACTGCAGACTACATTCGTACTGAGGTGGAACGCCTCCTTGAGCGTGCTGGCTCTTCGACTGCTGCTTCTACTAAGCACATGCTGCATACTCTGGTTATGATACTGCATTCCTGAGTTCCTCCTCACCTTCTACTTCTGGTAATACAAAATGGGTGATAGATTATAGTGCCTCTGCACATGTCTCTGGCAATAGATCTCTGTTTAAATCTTTATCTAAACCTGCCCGTAACTCATCTGTTATGCTTGCTGATGGCTCAAAGTCTTCGGTTTTTGGAGTAGGCGACATTATGTCTCAGTTTTGGCTCAAGTATGCCTTATATGTGCCTAGATTTCCTTTGAACTTATTATCAGTCAGCAAAATTTTACGAAGTTTAAAATGTAGCCTGACATTTGTTCATGGTTCATGTGTCTTTCAGGACCTTCGCACGAGGACGAAGATTGGTGGGGGGTATGAAGGTGCTGATGGGCTATATTACTTGGACCAGTTACTGAGATCAGAGAAAGCTGCTGTGGTATCTGCTTTATCGTCTTCTGTTTCTGCACTGCAGTGGCACTACAGGGTGGGACATCCATCGTCAGTGAAGCTGCGTCATTTAGTTTCTGATATTGGCAGTTGTAATTTTCAGTGTGAATCTTGTCAGCTGGGAAAACTAACTCGTACTGTGTATCCTAGACGTAGTACTGTGAGCAGTACAAACATTTTTGATTTAGTTCACTCTGATGTATGGGGCCCATGCCATGTACCAAGTTTGTCTGGGTACAACTATTTCATTCTATTTATTGATGATTTTTTTAGGACTACTTGGTTGTTTCTATTAAAAAGTAGGTCCGAAGTGCTGTCTACTATCAAGTATTTTTTTGCTGAAATAAAAACGCAGTTTGGTTTGCCTGTTAAAGTTTTTCGCACCGATAATGCTTTAGAATTTGTTAAGCAAGAAGTGACGGTTTTCTGTAAATCTGTTGGTATGCTACACCAGACTTCCTGTGCCTATACCCCACAACAAAATGGTGTCGCTGAGCGGAAAAATAGACACTTATTAGAAGTTACCAGGATGATCATGATGCATTCTCATGTGCCTCGCTCCTATTGGCCTGAGGCTATTTTAACTGCGCGTTTTCTGATTAATAGAATGCCATCGTCTGTTATTGGAAATAAGATTCCTATACAGGTTCTGCATCCTGAGACTTCTTTGTTTGCTGTGCCTCCTAGAATTTTTGGCTGTACCTGCTTTGTCCGATTACTTGGACCTACTTCTGATAAGTTGTCTCCTCGAGCTGCTAAATGCATTTTTCTGGGCTATTCTAGAACTCTAAAGGGTTACAGGTGTTATAATCCCAGTACAAGGAAATGGTTCACTAGTAGTGATGTTGTCTTTTTTGAAGATACACCATATTATTCTTCAGCAGGAGACAACTTGCAGACAGACATTCTTGCCCCTCCTTTGTCTGTTATTTCTGACTGTGTGCCTGACATTACTGACACTGTGAATATTGAAAATCTAGATCCTCCGCTTATTGTTTATCAGTGCAGGAATAGAGCACCTTCTACACAAGTACCCCCCAAGACAACCAATCTTCTCCTCCAGAAGGTTCTGCTGCACCTGAGGTACATTATGACCTTGACATACCTATTGCACTCAGAAAGGGTACTCGTTCCTGCACTTCTCATAGCATTGCTCAGTTTGTGTCTACTGCTCATCTGAATACTCAATCTAGCAATTTTGTATATGCTTTATCTGCTGTGGCTGTACCTAAGAATGTCCAGGATGCATTGAAAAGTACTGCTTGGACATCTGCTATGAAAGAAGAAATGATTGCTCTTACTGACAGAGACACTTGGGAGCTGGTGGATCCACCTCCTCAGTGTAAGCCTGTGGCCTGCAGGTGGGTATATGCCGTAAAATATCAACCTGATGGTACGGTTGAGAGGTTGAAAGCACGGTTGGTTGCTAAGGGCTATACTCAGACATATGGCATTGATTATTTTGAGACATTTTCTCCTGTTGCTCGTCTTAACTCTGTCAGGATTCTCCTATCTGTTGCTGTGAATCTGAACTGGCCTCTTCTGCAGCTTGATGTGAAAAATGCTTTTTTGTATGGTGACTTGCAGGAAGAGGTGTATATGGAGCAACCTCCTGGGTTTGTTTCTCAGGGGGAGTCTCACAAAGTATGCAGGCTTAAGAAGTCTATCTATGGGCTCAAGTAGAGTCCTCGTGCCTGGTTTGATAAGCTGAGCAGGATCATGATGGATTTTGGTTTTCTGAGGTCACAGGTTGACCACTCTGTGTTTACAAAAAAGACTTCAACATGTATTAGTACTGTTCTGATTGTATATGTTGATGACATTATTATTTCTGACAGCGACTCTCTTGGTATTCAGGCTACCAAAGATCATCTGGGCAAGCACTTTGCTACAAAAGATTTGGGCAGACTTCGGTATTTTCTTGGCATAGATGTCTCTAGAAACTCTAATGCCCTGGTGCTTTCTCAGAGAAAGTATGTTCTTGATATTCTGCAGGAGACTGGTATGCTTGGAGCAAGACCTGCGGATACTCCTCTAGATCCCAATGTGAATAGGGATGATGATTCCTCTTTTGTGTTTGCTGATCATAAAAAATTCCGGAGGTTGATTGGTAAATTGATTTATTTGACTGTTACTCGTCCTGATATTGCTACTGCAGTGGGTCTTCTTAGCAGGTACCTTGACAAACCCAGACAGTGTCACTGGGATGCTGTATGTCACATTCTGAGATACTTGAAAAAGTCGCCTGGCAAGGGACTTCATTATAAAAAGAATGAGCACTGTGTTCTTGAAGGGTATTCTGATTCTGATTATGTAGGCAGTAAAGTTGATAGAAAATCTTCCTCTGGTTACTGTACGTTTGTAGGAGGCAATCTTGTTACCTGGAGGAGCAAGAAATAAAATGTTGTTGCCAGATCTAGTGCTGAAGCTGAGTACAGGGCTATGGCCCATACTGCCTGTGAGTTACTGTGGGTGCGTTCTCTTCTGAAAGAGTTTGGGATGGAGTCTTCTTCAACCATTCCTATGCACTGTGATAACATAGCTGCCATCTTCATTGCAAATAATCCTGTCTATCATGAGCGCACCAAACACATTGAAGTTGACTGCCACTTCATCAGAGAATCTATTCTTGCTGGCAAGATATGCACTCCATTCACGAGATCAGAAGATCAAGTTGCTGATATCTTCACCAAGCTGCTGGCGAAGAAACAGTTCTGTACACTGATGGACAAGTTGGACATGATTGACATCTATGCTCCAACTTGAGGGGGAGTGTTACATTATATATTTCCTGTTTTACATAACTTGTTATTTGTTTTGTTATTTCTCTTTTATATGTGGACCTCTCTGTAATTCTCTCAGTATTATATATATGAGGGTGCACACATTGTGCAACCCTAAGCTTTCTGAAAACCCTGACTGTGTCACATATATATATATATATTATATATATATATATATATATATATATATATATATATATATATATATATCAATGGGAATCCCTCCACAAAATTGACCACTTAATGACCCGCCCTAGCAGGGTAAATCCGGGAAACCCATCTGCCCACACACCGATATCTCAACAAGTCGCATCAGAGGCTGACTGACGCGGTGGGAAATTAATTCCCGAACAACGCCTGCAGGGGGATTTGAACCTGAAACCCTTTGTGAGGGGAACCCGTACTGCCACCACTTGAGCTATTGCTCGGCGACACCAATGATGGTCAACTGATGGACATAAGAGACAAAGATGGGGAAGAACTGCCCCTATAACCTCATGTCCCTGTTGAGGCTTGTGGCAACTCTGGTAGGCAAATCAAGGGATATAACAATGTACCAACAACGTAATTCACAACATTAACTAAGAAAATTCCATTATAATTTCACCTCAATAAGTCTTTAGCATGAGGTTTTATAGGCGGCGAGGCGATCGGGCGTTCCATATGGACGCCCAGGCGTTTCCAGGCATTTATATATATAAATATTATTTTAATATATATATATAAATATTATTTTAATATATATATAAATATTATTTTAATATATATTTATATATATATATATATATATATAAATATAAAATTTTAATAGATGTATCTAAATTGCATATATAGTAAAAATAGTACATTCAAAAACCTGAATTTGTACTTTTTTAGGAAATATTTACCGTTTTCCTATATTGGCCTTTTGTAAAGCCGATTTGAGTTAATCACAAAGTGATTACTCATAAATCAGAAATCAGAAATCTTAACTATATTTGTATTTCTATTCATAAGGTAGTGCATTTATAAAACAAAACAGTAGATTAATAAAGTCAAATAGTAGACAAGTTAAAACAGTACATTAACACTAATCAGTAGATAAATAAATAAAAAACAGTATATAATAAATACAAATCAGTAGATAAGTAATACTAATCAGTAGATAAATAAATACAAATTAGTAGATATGTAAATACAAATCAGTAGATAAAAAAATTTAAAACATTAGATAAGTAAATACAAATCTGTACATAAATAAATTCAAAGCATTAGATAAGTAAATACAAATCAGTAGATAAAAAATTCAAAGCGTTAGATAAGTAAACTCAAAGCATTAGATAAATAAATACTAATAAGTAGATAAACAAATACAAAGCATTAGATAAAAAAGTATACATACTTGTTAAGGCGGCAAGGCGACACGGTGTTGGGGCTGGACGCCTTGCGCCAAGGCGCGGCGCGACTAGGCGCGCCTAGGCGTCGCCTAAGCGACCTTTAAAAATAATAATTTATGTATATATTTTATGTATATATACATGTGTCATGGTTTTTCCCCACTCATATACACACATTGTAAAGTTATATATGTAGTTATCTACATATATATAGTCGATCTCCCCATATATATATATTTTATTGTATGAAAAAATAACCAATTACATTTGTAATATATTATCATTGACAATAATGTCAAGGACACAAAACGAATTATTGTAAAGAATGTAAGAGAGTGATCAACAAATAAATATATATTTATTGTCATGCATAGCTACAAGTATTAAGCAATGTAATCACTATCCTTCATAGCATAGCTACTTAGTACAATCTGAATTGAAGGTGCAAACTAAGAAAAATCAAATGTGTACTAAGAGTATTAGATCCAGTCAAACAAAAAAAGAGTATTAGATCCAGTCAAACCCAAAAAAGAATATTAGATCCAATTAAAAGTGATATTTGGCTTATAAAATAGGCAACATTATTAATTTTGAACATTGGTGTAGCCATATCAAACATTAAAATAAGTGAATATACAACCAGACCCACAAAACTAGGTCACTGTAGCATTATAAATAAAACGTCCTCGCCTAGGCACAGCCCTGGGACGCCTTGCCGCTTAGGCGGCCGCCTAGGCGCGCCTAGGCGAGCGCCTTGACAAGTATGAAAGTACAACTCAGTTGATAAACAAATATAAATCAGTGGATGATTAAATAGTTTTAAAAAGTAGATGAACATATACAAAGCCTTAAATTTAAATAATGTGATAAATAAAAAATCAGTAGATGAACAAATCAGTAGATAAGTAAATACAAATCTGTAGATAAGTAAATACAAATCAGTGGATACATAAATTCAAATCAGTAGATAAGTAAATTCAAATAGTAGATAAGTAAATACAAATAAGTAGATAAGTAAATACAAATGAGTAGATACATAAATACAAATGAGTAGATACATAAATTCAAATCAGTAGATAAGTAAATTCAAATCAGTAGATAAGCAAATACAAATCAGTAGATAAATAAATACAAACCAGCAGATACATAAATCTAAATCAGTAGATAAGTAAATTCAAATCAGTTGATACAAATCAGTAAAATTCTTAGCTTAGTTACGTGTATTACTTCTGGGCTCCCAGATTGGGGCGGGGCTTGGGTCGCCTAGGCCGCCTCCGCCTGGGCACCCGCCTGTACAAGACAGGATGAGTGTGGCTGAAATGCATATGTTGAGATGGATGTGTGGGAAGACAAGAAAAGACCGTTTGAGGAATGACTATATCAGAAACAAAGTAGGGGTGGTGAGCATTGAGGACAAGTTGCATGAGGGCCATCTAAGATGGTACGGGCATGTGCAACACTGACAGACCAACACACAGAAGCAAAATGATTTAGACAAGCATAATTAAAAGAAGTAGGGATAGACCTAAATTAACTTGGGAAGAGCTTATAAAGAGAGATTTTGAATCTTTATACTTTGATCAGAGTATGACCCATAACATAGCTGATTGGAAAAGAAGGATCCATGTAGTTGACCCCAACATGGTTGAGATTGAGGCTTAGATGACGATGATGATTTGTGTCACATATAGTAGCCACTACCTATAGGCTACTGGTTTAGCTTATAGATAGTTTCAGGCCACAAGCACCAACCTAGATTGTTACCCATATTGTGTTTTGCAGTTGTTTCACAAGTATTGTTGATTGCAAATGTGTTTCTCTTTATGAATAACAATATCTGGGAAGTTCCAAGTTGAATTTCCTGATTTTTCATTAATTTTCCCACAATTTTTCTAGATTTTCGAAATTTCCATTGACAAACCGACTTTCCCCCCAAAGTTTTCATCTAAATTTTAGCAATTTTAATTTCCTTGGATGTTGAAATGGTGTCGAATTAGTAGGTACAATCCCCGGGTGTAGGTAAACCAAGGGCCGAGATAGTGCACTATTGGTGCAGATTAAATTTATCTCATAAAATCACGTAATAGTTCAACCCTAATAGGAATTTTACTAGATGTTTTAGTTAGCACCTTCATCCAATCACCACTACACACACCTATGGGCTTGGGCTGCTATATACATATGTTTGTTTTGTGTGTGTGTGTGTGGTAGAATACACAGGGTAGAACCCCTAGGACCATGTAAACTGTTGGAGACTGGACATGAGGAGGGCACACATATCAGATGGATAGCACAATGTACTAGGGGCACAAATCACAACACTAACGAAAAATGTCATAATCAGTCAACCTTAGTAGGACTTAATCCGGAGACCTACTTAGCACTTTAGTTCGGATATCACTGCTCCACAACCTTACAGGGGTATACATGGCAGTCCAAAAGGGGGGTTGACTCCCCTTAGGATCCCATAGACTGAGGTCTGAGGCAGGGAAGGTAAGATAAATTAGGGACCAGTGCAATGTACCAGCTATGCAAGCCACAATGCGGACCATAATAATTTAACCCTGGTATAAATCAAATTTGATACTTTTAATTTAGCATCTTCGCCTGGTTACAACTGTACTACACTGGTGCACCACTTCTGCCATCCCCTTGACACTTGCAATCTGTAGAGGCCGGAAACAAGTTGTGTATAAACCAAACGCTAACATAGTAGAGTTGACCACAACTGGAGTCACAACAAGGACCTCCAGCAGGCATGGGCCAATCGCTACTGCAGCACACCCTTTGAAACTGTTGCGGGAATGTGTATGTTTGTGTGAGGTCCAAAAAAGGCCCCCCCCCCCCCACTCCACCACCACCACACACACACAAAGAAAAAAAAAGAAAAAAAAAGGAAAATTCTTGCTGGTGCATATGCATATGCCTGTTCGTGACTAATATAATAATAATTGATTTGAAATTCGTAATATGAGATATGAATTGAAATCAGAATATATCATAATAAACATGGTAGCACCGGTTATTAAAGTCACATAGTAGTAAACTAGAAGTTCACAAAAAAGCTTCAAATCAGTAAAAACACATAGCAACTTAAATTTGAAAACTACTGCATATGCATCATATTTTGCATAGAATATTATGTTATTACTTCAAAAGTAGTACAAACAATTTGAATGCTTTTTTTGACAAATAATTTCTATCTATCTGACATTTAAACCGCTACAGAGAAAAGATGCACTCTAACAACAATTAGCAAGATGGGGGAGGTCAAAAGAAGCAGACATGCATCTTATCCAGCAGCTACAGATGAAGGGCAAGGACTGGAGCATGCTAGTTAGCTGATGCCAATGGTGCTGGTTGGTATTGTATCCACCCTGGTCAGTAGCAGCTGCTGCCATGAGCATTGGCTGCTGCAGCAGATCAGGAACAACAATGGAGGGTCGCCAGAGATTTGAGGAGGCACTGCGATGTTTACTGAAGTCACCTCAGGCTACCAACGACCCTGATTCTCCTTGCTTACTTTCCTTTTGGTAGGCAATACGAAGTCAGGAACAGGGAGGAGAACTGGTCAGGGCGTCTGATCATGCAGGTGACAGGCAAAAAGGGTTCTCTGGGGTTCCAAGGGTCATATATGAGGTGGGTTCCTCAGCAATGCCCGAATGCCTCATGCCTCAGACACAGCCACTATCAGAAAGTGAGGCTTACCCCCTGCAGTATTTTTCTAGCACCCTCTAACACCTCAAGGTGCCATTTCTTAAAAACCATAGTCAATAAGAATTGGCAAAATGAGAAGTTGGCGTTTGATGGCAGGGATACACTTCCACATACCTTTCCTATACACTACATGCAAACTACGTCTCTTCAAAAGGCTGTTTCTTAGAGCTGGAAAATACTATACAAAAACTTCATACTAGAAATTGATCTTCCAGCCTGGTCACGTAGGACAGTCTGCGAAAGCAAAAAGAAGCGGCTAGGACAGAAAAATTGACGCACTTAATAATCCGCCACTTCTAAAAATGGAAACGGATTTTCAGAAAGGAAGTAGGCATGTGGGTGCATAAATGCATCAATATATATAATGAAGGCAGCACCATATGGAGGACTTCTTCCTGGAAGATAATGCAACTCATGCCCTAGTACATAATTATGAACCATAATGGTCACTGGTTCTGGAGAATATATGGGTTGCAGTCTCCTAGGGAGGATATACTTCGTTTGTTGTAAAGGTTGTGCTGATGAAAGGGGCTGGAATGGGCATAAGTTTGAGGATTATATCAGAAGTAAAATGTTGTCCCACATTGCATGCGGTAGGCCACATGTTCAAATCTCAAAGAAAGGATACCCTCTTCCGGGAGCACAAGTAGTAGAGCTTAACTCCCGATTCTGCGTATAAACTAATCCCAGGGAGTTTGGTAAATGACCTACTCTTTTTGAACTGGAGAGGAATAGATGGATTATGGCTCGTGATTAGTTTGTCACGGAAGCACACATGAGATTGTTCATGAAATCCGCCAAACATGCAAAGAGGAAGAAGAATTGATATTGAATGCCTTAGGTTACAGCCTGCTTTTGACACAGGGTCTGGTGCCACTTGCTTAGTGAGTATCATAATCAGTTTCTCCTAAACATATGAATGAGCTTATTATAGGTCTGCAGGTGTTTTAAGAGGCTTGTTTATCTTCAAGAAGATAATTCAGAAGCCTGAAGAAAGATACTTTCATTTCTCGGCAGGACTTACTAACATGAGTGACACCTGATGAACTTTATCTGATGAGTAAGGATGAAAAGCGCAGAAACAACAGCTACAGAGGGCCTCCTAAGGATGACAGTGTTGAAACAGTCAATAGTTTGTTAGAGTTGTGTGGGCATGTCGTGGCCTATTCTATATATGTATATTGGTTACTAACAGAAAGACTTAGTCTTGTGGATCTAAGCCTTTATAGAAGAATAACTGTTCACGTTACCGCTCTAAAATAATATACACTGGGATCCAGTTTAGTAAGGCTAGGACGCAATTTTTTTTTACAAAACACGTACTCCCAAAAATACGAGGAGGCACGGTGAAAAGAGGTGTGTCAGGATATAAAATTTGAAAAGGGACTTGGTTGCCAAGAACTGAAGAAGGCATGCGGTTAATAAGGTAACATGCAATGGAAATAGCTTCAGGCCAAAAAAATTAGGGAATATGGTAGTGGAATAGTAGAGTACGGGCAACTTCAAGAAGATGACGATTCTTGAGTTCAACAACGCCATTCTGTTGGGGTGTGTATGCACATGAGGTTTGGTGAATAGTGCCCATTTTTCGACAAAAAAGATTGACAGAGTTTTGCATGAACTCAAGTGCATTGTCAGTACGAAAGATTTTTATAGTTTTATCAAACTGGGTACGTATCTCAACAAAAAATGATGTGACAGTATCAAGTATATGAGATCTGTCTTTTAACAAAAATAACCAGGTGGTTCTAGAAAAGTCATCAATAAAACTCATAAAATACCGAAAACCAGAAATACTGGAAACAAAACACGGGTCCCAAATGTTAGCATGCACTATATCAAACGACTGTTTTGAGCTCATATAATTTTTCTTGACAAAAGTAGATCTAGTTTGTTTGCCCAACTAGCATGTTTCCCAGTGAAAAACTGAATCAGAAATGTCAGGTAGTAAGTGCTTCAGTTAAGCTGGGAAGGGTGTCCCAAGTGATAGTGCCACTGGATGTTGGTGTTACAACCCCAAATTTTGGGTTCCTTTGCTGAGAAATGTAATTTCTCATATTAAAGATAAATGAACAAATAATAAATGAATGCATGATTTTCGTTTAAAATAGCCTTGTTGATTTATTTGTGGGCTTTATTGGCTATTGGGCCCAATAACAAGGAGAGAATAAAAGAAATTCCACTATTATCGAGCAAATAAGAAAATAGAGAAAAAGGAAAAATGTGGAAATCTCTAGAAGGCAAATCCAAAGAGGGATTTTGTGCCTCTTGGATTCCTTGGGTTCCAAGGAGTCTAAGGTGACATAGAGAATATAATAATAAAAGAAAAGATCAATTAAATATTTCCTTATCGAGAAATAAATTGAAAATAATGGTAATATGTGGAAAACAAGTGAAAAGAGGTGCAATCGAGTTATCCTTAGTGGGATTTCGTATCCCAATGATTCTTAATGATAAAAGGAATATCACTAAGGAAAATAAAAGAGAACTAATGAGAAATCCTCAAAAAGGAATCATGTTAATAAGAAATAAACATGATAATGCAAAATAATGCATATAGGTGCATTAAGAAGGATACTGAGTATTCCAATAAAATGAATTTTGAAATAATGGAGTGTCTTGGGATCCAAGGAGTCCCAATAAAGAGGAAAGAAAGAGAAAATACCAAAATAACAAAATAAGAAGATAATGTGGATATACAATTAATGTATTACATGGTATTGCTAAAAAGAAAGAAATTACTATTAAAGGAAAATAGGATTTCGAGATAATAGATTCCCTGTGGTTCAAGGAACTCAGAATCAAGAAATAATGATAAAAGAAATAAAGAAGAGATAGGAAATATGATTAATATGATGATAACTTACATATTAAGAAAAGGAATCGAATCCTTATTATAATGACACCAATTTTCGCAGGATGAAAGATAAGACTGAAATCGAGATTCCCTTAAAATTTGGGAAAGAAAAGAGTAACCAATTGGGAGATATGAATTTTCCAAAATTCAATTGGAATAAGAATAAAATCCATTTTTTTAAAATGGGAATTAGTTTCCCTTTGTTCTTGCGCGTGTGATGAGAGCCCTTGGATCTTAATCCAAGGGACACGGCTCATCATCCAAGTCCCAAAGGGACAGGGACTGTAGCCGCGCGAGAGGGATTTTTAATCCCTTGTTTTCGTGAGCCCTGATGCATGTGCATCTTTGGAAACTCTCCCTCTGAGTTCGGGAGAGCAAGAGGTTGAATTCTAACCCTAGTTCGATGAGGTTTCGACGTGAATATATCCAAGAAACGCCCAATTGGGCTAGGACTGTGTTTACGGCTGGGATTGGGAACCCTAAAAGGGACCTCCCATGGCCTATAAAAGGGGACCCCTCGGGTCCTTGCGACCTATCGAACTCAAACGGCTGCTTGCTAAGCCCTGTTGCTCGCTCTCCCTCTCGATTGTGTTTGCTCCGGCAAGAGCGCCGCCGCGGCACCGCCGCGTTAAGAAGAACCAGAGATGAAGAAGGCGAAGAGCAGCCTCCGTTCGATCAGGATCTAGCGGCCGGGTCAAAGTAGACCGAGACCCTTGGATCTTAAGTCCACCGTGGACTCGCGGGATCCAACGACCTGGGCTTCGTGGCGCTTAAGTTGAAGGTTGAGTGGAGACGCGCAACGCTGAGCGTTAGATCAGAGTGCGGACCATAGGCGCACCGATCCAGCGGCCGGGAATTTTCTGGTAATTCACCTCTCTAAACGAATAATCAGAAAAAGGGCTTTTCTTGCGAAAATGATAGAAATTACTAGGTTTGTCTAATGGAAAAACTTTATATATGAAAGTTGTATAGAAAAATGCAAGGAATAAGATAAAAATATTTCCAGAACCTAATTCCACTCCGTTTTGCAAAAGTGCCTTATTTGGCTAATAAAGTATATTAAATATTGATGAGAAACCCTAATTTCATATTAAGAGTGTAATTTAGTAAATCAATAGGTCAAATTGCTAAGTTTGACTCTGATAATGATAAAGGTGGTTTGATTTACTGTTTGATTGCAAAAGTATTTAACTGAGAGTTATAATATTAAAAAAGAAGGTTAATTTACATGGAAACCCTAATTTGGGGTAAAAGGAGATAAAAATCATATTTTTATGAAATAAGGAAATTAGATGCCTAATAAAGGAAATTCAATGAGAAATTAGGGGTTTCATGTAGTTTAATAAATTAAGGATGATAATGATGAAAGAAGAAGTAAAACCCTAATTTCTAAAAGATACCCTAATGTTGGAATTGAAATCCTAAATGGTATAATGAAATTGGATAATTATTAATAAAAGGAATTGGTACTTCTATTTCAGGATTTCTCTTCCTCATTGCTTGTTGATTGAAGTTACTCTTCATAACTTGAATCTATCTTGAAAACTACAATTGAAGGTATGTGGTTACGCTTATGACTACCCGAATTAGTTTTCCGGGATTTTATCGATGTTTCCATCGTGGCTTGAATTAAACTGTTGGATGTATTTAATTCATGCAAAGTATAATGTGAATATGACTATCACATAAGAAATATGCCTACTAGCTCAGATCCTAGTCCCCTCTGTAGCTTTATAGATTGACCTAGTAAATGGCTACCAATGAGGGTAGGTCCATCAGGTCATTAAATGACTTAGTAAATGGCTATCAATGGGGTAGGTCCATCAAGTCATCATGAGTCAGGGATTGGTCTACCTTTGGGTAGGACCATGCGAGTCCATAACCCTAGGTATTGGCTACCTGTGTGGTAGGGCCATGGGGGTAAGGATCTCCCACATGAGAAAGGTGGTATCCGTGTCCACTGCAGGGACGTTACAGAGAAAGGGGATAGGGAAGGATTGAGTAGTATCGCTTAAAACGTAATCTTGGTTGTTAAATGATATTTGGTTGATTACATTGTTAACATAGCTGCACAATTATTGTTTCCCTCACATACCAGCTTCGGCTGACCGACGTTTTGTTTGTCGGCGTTTTAGGTACAAATGAAAGAACAAACAATAAAGTGACATATGTGGAATTAAATGAGAAGTAACGTGCACAGGAGGATTATTAGATTAGTATCTTCATGGATAGAAGTTTAGAAATCCCAGATTTTAAAAGGTAAACAAAGTTTTATTTTATACCAGTTTTCAGTTTAGTTGGTAAAGTTTATTAATTGTTATTGATTATTTGTCGAACCTTTGATCCTGTAAATTGAATAACGGCTCTGACCTTCGGGTCTCCCTTAATTGGGGGTTACCGGGAGGCGGGGTCGTTACAGTTGGTCACAGAAGTAGTCAGGTAAGCCGTCGTCTTTGGTGTGTCCAAGTAGTATAAGGCGTGTGGTCTCTCATGACCCAAACCAATCTTCATCCTCTTGCACAAATCCTGAAAGATAACACCATCCAGGTCAAAAGTTATGGAGCACCGTAGGTTCTTAACAGTTCTACTCACATATAACAAGTTGATAGGGAATTTAGGAACATAAAGGGCTGAGCGTAATTAAAGACGGCCAAGAGCATAGATATTCCCTAATCTTGAAATAGGTGCTTGAGAACCATCGACTAGTGTAACATGAGGAATAACAAAAGTTTTATGTAATTTAGAAAATAAAGAATGATTGCCAGTAATATGGGAAGTGACACTGGAGTCAATCACCCATGTATTTTTACCAGACTGTGTTAGAAAAGAAGACATGCCATCAGCGGAAGTCTCAGCAGAGGAGGCCAGGCGGGCTTGGAGCAATTTCTCAAACTCAGAGCGGATCCAGTACGCATGAGGTGGAACAGACGAAGAAGCAGTGGTGTCTGATTGTTCTGAAGAAACTTGGTTTGCCCAAGCAGGTTTGTTGTGCTTGATCCAACAACGATCTTCAATATGATTGGTGCGCTTTTAGAAATTACAGTAGCGCTGTTCAGTAGATGAGTCAGAACCCGACGAGTACGACCCACGACAAGCGTCTGGAGTAGAGCACCCTCGACCACGGTCACGACCGTGACCATGACCGCGACTACGGCCACATAAAGAATCACCAGATCGGACAACAAGGGCAACGCCATCAGAAAAGTCAGGAGACACTTGAGAGATAGAAGGTAACCGTTGTACGCATTTCAGAACATCTCGCAAAGGAGGTAGAGGATTACTGGAGAGAATTTGATCAACAAAACCCGCAAAGGAGAGTGGTAACCCATTTGGAAACTGAACAAGCTGAAGCTTGTTGCGTTGTCGTTGGGCTTCCTTAATATCAGAGGAGAGCGGGTGGTAGATCTCGAATATATCCCAGAGTGCGCAACACTGATTGCAGTAGTCTTCAATAGGATCAGTAGTAGTGTACTCCTTTTTGGCCAAGTGTTTGAAGATGTCAAACACCTTCTTTGGATTTTGTTGATGAGAGTATATGTAGGAGAGTTGATCCCACATATCCTTAGCTGTCCGCAGTCGTAGAAGAGATTATTGATTTTAGGTTCAACACTATTGACCATCGATGTCATAACTCCAGAATCTTCTTTGGACCATAGATCATATGCCTGCTTTGTCTTGTCATCAACAATAGTATCAGGAACATCCAGACCTTTAGTAGAAAGATGGGTATAGCGTCCCCAAGCCTTGACATAAAGCTCGAAAGAAGTTGCCCAGGTGTGACAGTTGAACCATCCAACTTGACAGTAGTCACACAGATTTCAGAGCGGATCTAGGGACGCCATGAGGTATGTAATATTCAAGATGCCAAAGCAGACAGGAGTAGAAGACAAGAGCAGCAGATACGTAGCAGTCAGCAGACAAAAACTACAGCTGAAACCCAACACATGGGTAGATCTAATTAACACATGCACGGGGGTAGAAAATAGCAATAGGAGATTTGACACATCAGATCTCAGAAACCCACGTAGGGGCAACAGAAGATATAGAGGAACCTATGCCAACATGGAGGAAAACTACACCATGAGGCGTAAGCAGGACAGGAGCGAGAGCCGGTTACGCCTTCAACGTGCTATGACTGGAAAGTTACTGGAGACGTCCAGAAATGAGCGAGATCGAAAAGGAGGTATGAAGGTGGCTACCCGGAGGGAGAGATGAGAGGGGGGGTGAGAGGAAGTGGCAGTGAGCAGTGAGTGTGTGGAGGTGGGAAGGTGGCGACGAGAGGTGGCTGTTGGTGGCGGCCGACGGTCTGGAGGGAAAGGGGGGCTGGGGTCAGCGGGTTTAGGGCTTGGCAAGGGTGAGGGTGGCAGTGAGGCTAGGAGAGGAGGGCGGGGGAAAGGGAGGGAGGTGGAATAGGGGACGGGTGACATTAGGTGAAGGAGAAGGAGAGGCGGCGGGTGAGGGGTTGGGTTTTGGTGGTGAGAAGGGGCGGCGGCAAGGAGCAAAGGGAAGGGGAAGGATGGCGGCTAGTTTAGGGTGTATGGAGGCATGGATAGGGTCAGGGTGGGAGGGTGTCAAGGAGGATCAAGCTCTGATACCATCTAAAATAATAGAAGGCTTTCCATTAGATGATCAAAAACAATTACAGTGGTCTCTCTTTTATAGGACAAGAGAGTTAAGAATAACCGCTAGAGCCGTTCTCCTGAACTGTTGTACTATAAACTCAGTGTTCTTGTATTCTATAAATACAAATGTATCACAACATTGCTATGGTGTGCTTCTCAACTAGAAATCCTTACTTGTTAATACATTTTATATGGTATCAGAGCTTTACCACCACAAATAGCACCACTATGTTGACCTCCTCTTCCGCTAGCTCCAGCTCCATTGTTTCCTCTTCCTTAGGAATGATCCCATCTTTTGAGCATCTGATTAATGTGAAGCTCACACGGACCAACTACCTGTTGTGGAAGGCTCAATTCCTTCCATACCTACGCAGTCAATAGCTGCTAGGATACGTTGATGGCACCCTTGCTGTGTCAGATTAGATGAGCACTGAACCTACAACAGATGGCGCAACTCAGATCCCAAATCCGGCATATCAACCATGGCTGCAACAGGATCAATTAGTGTTGAGTTTGCTTTTGTCAACTCTGTCCGAGGAAATCCTTGTACAAGTTCTTTTCCTTTCCATCTCTGCCGACATATAGACAACCCTGGAGCATATGCTTTCCTCGGGATCCAGGCACGGATTATGCAAATCCGTATGCAGCTGGCCAATGCCAAGAAAGGTGATCTATCTATTATTGACTATTTCAACAAAGTTAAAGATCTTGCAGATACTCTATCATCTGTCAATCTTCCATTAAGGGACGATACGATTGACTCCTATATGCTCACTGGTCTTAGAGAGGAATATGACTCTCTAGTGATGTTGATCACCACTCAGTCCGAGCCATTTTCTTTGATAGACCTTTACGCCGACATGCTCAACGTCGAGATGCGCAAGGAACCATGGTGACAAATTCGGGATTCGACAACTTTTCGGCTGGCTGGAAAAAATCGGAATTCGGAAAAAAATCGGAAAAAATCAATATATTTCGGTCAAAGTTCGGTCAACTATTAGGAAATAGTTGAGAATAAGTCCGCTATATATATATGTATATATATATATACACACATATTTATATATACATATGTATATACATATATGTATACATTTACATATGCATATATATACATATATACATTTTTATATATATACATACATATCAGATACAAATGTAACTATTAAGGTCACTAGACAAAATCTGATTGTGTGAAAAAATAGGAAAAGAATTAAAGAATAGTTGAATAATAACAATGCACTCTAGGGAGAGTTGGGGGTTGGAGGTTTAATGTATATAAGGAATTCTGTGTACATGGTTTGGTAAAAAAAGAGCAAACGACTTAAAAGAGAAAAATTGTGAAAAATTGTATAAATCGTGAAAAAGTGGGAAAAATTGTGAAAAGTCGGCAACCTACGTATTAATCGTGGTGAAAATCCGGAAGCCTATAAAATCGCAACAAATCGCCGATTTTTCGTAAAGTTCAGAGACTTTTGTTACTATGCAAGGAACAACAAGAAGGATCATTTCAAATTTCTAGAAATAACGTGATCCGTCCAAACAATCATGGAGGCATGAATAATTGTAAAGGCAGGCGTAGGAACAACAATCATCATGCCCATAACGACAGGCATGGACGTGAGAACCAGTCATATAATAGTCTAGGTCACACCAACAAACAACAACGTCAAGTTTGTGGTAAGGTGGGCAATGTAGCATTAAAATGGTATCATCATTTTGATCATTCTTACCAGGCTGAAAAAAACCATGTGGCTGCAATAGCTACAACACCTTATGGCGTCGACACAAATTGGTAGACCGATTCCGCAACAACAGATCACATCACTTCTAAGCTGGATAAAATGATAGTTTGTGACAAGTATCAAGGGCAAGATCAAGTGTAGACTGCAAATGGAGCAGGTATGCCAATACTTCATATCGTAAAATTCACATTCCTACTATCTCACGAGTTCTCAAACTCAAAAAATCCTACATATCCCTAGTGCCCATAGTAATTTAATCTCTGTGCATAGACTTACTTTGGATAACAATGTCTTCATTAAATTTCATCCCTATTATTTTTTTTAATCAAGGATCGAGCCACGAAGAATTTTTTTCTTAAGGAACATGTGAGCATGGTCTCTACCCATTGAAGGCCTCATCCACCTTGTACAAAACAACTTTCACCGGCGTCAAGGTTTCCCCAGAATTGTGGCATCTCAGACTAGGACATCCATCTTCAACTATTGTTGATCATGTTCTCCACTCAATTAATCTTCCTGTTGCTTCCAATAAAGACATGTCCTGCGTATGTAATGCATGTCAAGTAGTTAAAAGCCATCAACTTCCTTTCCCTATTTTGAATAATGTGTCCTCTCTTTTGGATCTCATTTTCACTGATGTATGGGGTCCGACCCAAACCTCTGCAGTAGGATTTTGCTACTATGTCAACTTCATTGATTATTATAGTAAATTCATTTGGTTTTATCCAATAAAACTTAAAGTCCGATGTTACTCTTGTTTTTACCCGATTTCAACATGTTGAACGACTGCTCAACAAGAAAATTATTGCTGTCCAGTCCATTGTTCAGGAAAGCAGTATGCAGTGTACGGATGGAGAAGGTACCACATAAGAGTATATGCGGTATGCGGGAGTATATACGGGAGTATATGCGGTTTTGATTTTTTTTCATCCAATAAACAAATTATATATAAAATGATATATTGAGATCATAAACAAAAAATAAATATATAGATTAGGTACTTATATATATTTTTGTATAAACATTTTAATATGCACGTATGAAATGCTTATATATGTATATATGTCTACATATTGAATGTGTTTGTAATAAATGTACAAATATATAAATGTATGTATATCAATGTAGGATAAGTGTAGAGTGTGTGTATACATGTGAATAAATCTAAATGCATATATACATGTACAAAACTGCAAATATGTGTTTGTATATGTAGGTATATTATATATGTCTTTATACATATGAATATGTCAAAAGGTATTCATATAATTGTATAAATGTGTGTGGAAATTGTTATATGTATTACAATGTATACATATATCAATGAAAATATATTTAGATTTTAATATATAATGAAATGTTTGTGCATATGTATGCATGTATGTATGAAATGCATGGACATACGTTGTGGGCTTTTCAAAAAACGGAGTTTAATCGGCTGCTCAATCGGCCAAGCGGGAGTATATGCGAGCCATGACCAGTTAGTGGACTGATTAGCAATATGCGGTGCGGTAGGGTGATCGAATAGGCATAGGCGGGAGTATATGCGGTCGTGCAGACCGATACCCCGAATAGTGGTCAAGTTCGATGGAGGAGAATATCAAACCTTACACAAGATGTTTCAAGATAATGGCATCAAACATCTCATTTCCTGTCTGCACTCTCATCAATAAAACGGTTCAGCAAATGGAAACATCAACATATAGTCGAAGTCGGCCTGCCCTTGCTTGCTCAAGCATCTATGCCCCTAAAATTCTGGGATGTGGCATTTAGTTCAGCTTGTTATCTAATCAATAGCTTACCTAGAAGTGTCATGTAGAACTGCATGCCTGTTGAAAGACTTCTTGGCACTAAACCAGATTATTCATTTCTGAAAACATATGGTTGTGCTTGCTGGCCTAACTTACGACCCTATAATGCTCACAAATTACAATTTCGATCCAAACAATGTGTGTTAATTAGCTATACTCCTTTTCAGAAAGGATTAAGTGTCTGGATAGGGCTACTGGACGTGTTTATATCTCCAGGGATGTCATTTTTGACAAATATGTTTTCCCTTTTGGTACCAATTTAGTATCTCAAATTCACTCTCATCAACAAAATGACGTCCTACTCCCTCTAAATATAACAGTTTCCTCTCACACACAACAACCTACATCCGATCCCCTTCCAGCCATAGTCACAAATTCGGTATTCGGGATACGTACGACCAAGTTGAAAAATTCGGAAATCGGGAATTATGAGGAAAATTCAGATAAAATTCGGTCAACGTACGGTAAAAGTTCGGTCAACTATTCGGAAAAAGTCGGCAAAAAGACGTGTGTGTGTGTGTATATATATATATATATATATAGAGAGAGAGAGAGAGAGAGAGAGTCAGGCTAGAATACACTCGAGTGTACAGATCCCACGGATACACTCAAGTGTGTTTGCATATCAAGACTATTTTTTGCAAGATGTAAACCATTGATCTTCATTGTCATACTATAATTAGGCTACACACAAATTTTGAGCCCATTTGGATGAGTGCAAGTCACTCATCCGAGGGCAACAAAATCGACGCACGAAACTAATTTGAAATGCATAATTTTTGCAGTCTTTATAACATGACCTATAAATGTCCAAATGTGCTCAAATTTTTTATATGAGTTATTCACAAGATGGTTAAGAAGATCAACGGATTAGATTTTTGAAAAAAATATTGCATCATGAAAAACTACTTGAGTGTATTATGCTCCGAATACACTCGAGTGTATTCTAGCCTGACTCTATATATATATATTCACATACAAACATATATATACACCCACACATATAATGATTTAAAATGACTAAACCTCAAACGGATTATCCTAATATTGGAAGAAGGGGAAGAAGTGGGAGCAGTAAGCAACAGTAACAAATCAGGGAAGAAGGGGGGAGAATGGAGGAGGAAGATGGAGCGTACATGTAGAATGTTGAGGGTTGCTCTTGGCTCAGGGTGTGTCGGGGGATAGAGGATGAAGGTTGGACGGTTTAGTGGAATCCTGCTACAAGTAAAAAATGACTTGGAAAAAACAAATGTGAAGTAAAAGTACATAACTGTATAAAATGGCAAAAAACGTATTGAACACGTTTAAAACGCAATACACGAATAAAACACGTTTATTCGGTTTGGAGTTTACAACGGCCGTCATATACGGCAGGTGAATAATATGCGTTTTTTTGAAAAAAACGGAGTATATTGTGACTATGCTTCCAGCTGTGAGTAACCATATGAATGATAGTGGCATTTGCTTAGCTAGCAATGCCAGCACTAACCCTTTCAGGTACAAGTTCGAATGGTCAAAATATTTCAAAATCTTCACCTACAACTATTATTCAACCAGAACAGCCGCCTGCAGGTATGAGAACAAGGCTTCAGAACAATATTCAGAAACCTCGAAGGTTTACCGACGGCACTGTGAGATATTCGACCAAAGGGAGAACAGCTCTATAAATTTCAGCTACTGTGGTCGACCCGAAAATCACCTTGAAGCCATGCAAGATCCTCATTGGCAGCAGGCAATGGATTCTGAATATAAAACTTTGATGCGCAATAAAACGTGGCATCTTGTCCCACGACAGCCTGGTCAAAATCTCATCGACTGTAAATGGGTGTTCAAGCTCAAATGCAGAGCTGATGGAAGCATTGATTGATATAAAGGACGGCTAGTCGCTAAGGGGTTTAAACAAGCGTATGGCTTGGATTATTTAGATACCTTTAGTCCAGTAGTTAACCCCGCAACAGTCAGACTTATCCTTGGATTAGCTGTATCTCGTGGTTGGACTCTTAAGACAAGTCGATATTCAAAATGCTTTTCTACATGGAGATTTAGAAGAAAACGTTTTTATGAAGCAGCCACCCGGCTATGGAGATGCTTGCTAGTCACAATATGTCTGCAAACTAGATAAGTTTCTGTATCGCCTTAAACAGACCCCTAGAGCATGGTTCTCAAAACTCAGCAGCAGATTAGAAGAGCTTGGATTTGTATCTTCACAAGCTGATGCTTCTTTGTTATTTACAATCAAGATGGAGTTACAACTTATATACTCATCTACATTGACGATATTGTCATTGCAAGTTCCTCAGAACAAGCCGTACAATAGCTGATCAGCCAACTGTGTACACATTTTGCAGTGAAAGACTTGGGTAAGCTATACTATTTTCTTGCGATTGAAGTGATACACAAGGAGGATGGTTTAACACTGACACAAAGAGGCTCCATCAGTGATATAGTGAACAGAGCAAATATGTCAGCAAACCAGCAGCAACGCCAATGGCATCCTCCGAGAAACTATCCAAGACTGAAGGAGTAACTCTAACTGAGGAAGAAGCAACAAAATACAGGAGTATTGTTGGATCTCTAATAATATTTAACGATTACAAGGCCGGATATCGCTTTCTCAGTAATTAATCTGTTAATTTTTACGTACTCCAACATCTCTCAACTGGTATGTAGTAAAACAGATACTTCGATATTTGAAGCACACCCAAAGCATGGAGCTCTACTTCAGAAAATCCAATTCAAACCTTGTTAGTGCCTTCACTGATTCAGATTGGTCCGGAAGTCCTGATGACAGGCGATCGAGCAGTGGTTTTGCTGTGTATTTTGGTAACAACCTAATTTCATGGAGTTCACACAAACAACACACATTTTCAAGGTCAAGTACTGAATCTGAATATAAAGGACTGGCAAATGCAACAACAGAAATTATTTGGGTTCCGTCACTCTTAAAGGAACTGGGGATATTTCAAACGAGACCACCGTCTCTCTGGTGTGATAACCTGGGCACAACATATCTTTCTGCAAACCCTATCTTCCGTGCACGAAGAAAACACATAGAAGTTGATTTCCACTTTGTGCGAGAAAGGATTGCCAAGAAGTTATTGGATATTAGATTTATATCCTCTCAAGATCAGACAGCTGATATATTTACTAAACCTCTCCCAGTACAAAGTTTCACTCATTTCAGGCACAATCTCAACCTGTGTTAAGAGGTTGTGATGGAGGGTGTGTTGAAACAATCAGTAGTTTGTTAGAGTTGTGTGGGCATGACGTGGCCTATTCTGTATACATGTATTGGTTATTAACAGAAAGACCCAGTCTTGTGGATCTAAGCCTGTATAGTGGAACAGCTGTTTACGTTACTGCTAGAGTCGTTCTCCTGAACTGTAGTACTGTAAATTCAGCGTTCTTGTATTCTATAAATACAAATATATCACAACATTGCTGCGGTTTGCTTCTCAGCTAGAAATCCTTTCTCATTAATACATTTTGTAGACAGATGGGTGAATGGTTCAGAGTTTACTGGGAGAAGGGCATAGAAGAATACTATTGGAAGCAGAAATTAACAAGAGACTGCTTTTTGTAAAAAGTGGTTGAGGGTTTGATGGGAGAAGGGTCATAGAGTTGTTGAGTTCAAGTGGTTGAGGGTTTAGGAGTATGCATCTTTTAAAAAAGTGGCATTGCAGCCAATTGATGACAACGAGCCGATTATTTAGGATCTGGCCTGCCCAAACCTCCACGAACAAGGAAATGCAAACTGCCGTTTTGGCTTTTTTGAGGAGTTTAGGTGTACTTATACCAATATTAGTTACAATCATTTGCTTTCTATTTTCCAATGTTGTGTTAATCTTAGCCTTGATTTTTTGATAAGAATACTTGCTAGTTAACTGTTATGATTTAAATGAATAAGCCTTTGTATACCAGGTTTTGAGAAAGGGTTTTGGTTGTTAGTGATAGCGTAGCAGTCCTAAGTTGAGATGTGGCAATGAGTAGATAGATTTATTGCTCGTGCAAATTACATGCATTAGCCTGTGAATGAGTCCCATCTACATTTAAGACAGTCTTGGTCTGAAAATATCAGGCCTGTATGGTTGAAACAATAAAAATATTATTATTTTTCAGGTCTCAAGTTCAGATCCATCCGTATCAACTCAAATAATAGAGAGAGAAACTCAAAGTCGCTACCTGATGTGTTAAAGTAGTTTTATACTACTGTGGTTGGAAATGTAATTTGTTGTGGATTTCCTCTCAGATTAAATGAAATGGCTGTTGGGCGTGGTCTTAATGTACATGTTTATTGACTCTTGAGTTGTATTAAGCTGTCTCCATCTGGCAACTATTGGGCTTAAACATTAGCATAACATTTTAACTTCCAACCAAAAGCAATATTAATTGGAAGACTCATATCACAACTGTTTTGAAAGGGAAAGATGTTTGTCGAGGAGCCTATTTCTCTGTTGCCTCGCTGTAATTCTTGCTGGAAATGCTTTTCCAATCGGTTTTGGTTGGGGAGTGGCAAAACTAACTGTTCCAGAAACTCTCTTAGACGGACTGGATCCTGTCAAAATCGACGAAAGTCACAGAATAGATTGGTTATCATACTGAGATTAGTTTCCCAGCACTGTTTGGCGCCATTCTTTTACCTTGTAACAAGCAAATTGCAGAAGTAATATGAGTAACAAACACAATCAGATGCACACAACTTCGACACAAAGGTATTAAGGATTCAACACCAGTATTATTTGTAGGAAAATTTGGTGGTTGGTGTATCAAATGATTGCTTTCAATTGAGTTTAGTTGTCAGGGCATGATCTTATCGTCAATTTAATGCTGAGAACTACTTGCGGTTGATAGACCTTTTAATGTATTAATGGAAAAGATACTGATTATCGACTACCGGTTCATATATGCTACTTTAGAGAAATTACCAAGCGTTTAATTTTTTCCTTGTAGAAGCTAAAGAGCAACTGGGCCAGTGGATAATGGGAACGGTGATTGTGACTTTTGAGAAAACACTTATTTTTTATCCACTCTAAAGTGAAGTTATATTCTCTTGCAAGCCACATTGAGGATGTCTGTGGATTTAATTTCTTTATCAAACATTCATGCTCTAACACATGCTTTTTCACCTCCTCCATATTATGTAAAACATAAAAGTGCACTTGTGTTCATGATTCACAAGAGACTCCAATTAGTCGTCTTCCAGTTATACCATTGCCATAAACACTTCCACAATGATTAGATATTAGTGAACCAGAAGACCCAACTATAGACAAAAATTGTTACATAAATCTATTACATCTCCCCCAACATAGTTTCAATAATGCAAGACAAACACCCCCTTGAAAACACTCATATTTAAGTGAAAGTGATATATCCAATGCAAGATCCGTATAACATGCATTATATGTATCAACTCCATATTTTCAAATCTTCATTAGATCTCAAATCAAGGTCTCATTGTAAACATCAACGTCATTTATTGGTTGATTGGTCCCAAAAATCAACAATGAGAACATATCATACTTGCGCTTTACACATAACCAAAGGGATATATTGTATCTGACTAACATAACAAGCCAAGTGTTGTGTTGACTGCTTAAAGTATTGTATGCTGTCATACCATCAGTGCACATGCCAAGTCTAAGATTTCTTATTTCTTTACCAAATTTATGATACAATGAATCAATTGTCTTTCATTGGGGTGCATCCTATGGATGTCGCTGTAGACCATCATCCTTTGTTTTAACTTATACATGCCATGCTAGATTTTCCACATCAGTTGTGGTAGAACATAGACGTTGAAACTGAGTTATCATGGTAGATACCATACCACATCACCTACCAAGAGAACCTTTTTTTTCTTATTAGGAGATTTATCCTCTTTTACCTTGAGGCTCCACACTTGGGACACTCTGACGAGTTGATGTATTCCTTTCAAAGTAACAAAAAAATGTAAGGCACAAATGAATCTTATTAGTCTCCATACTCATTGGGCACAACTTTTTCTTTTCTTCATAAATAGAATCAGGAAGCTCACTGATTTCTAGAAGCATGTCTTTGGAAAAAAACCAGTACAGACATACAACTTTTGTCACGCTACATGTTTCACACCTTTAAACTATATACTCTCAGCAATGCACCCAATTTCATGAATTTACTACAACCCTTATACAACATTTTCTCAGCATTGCGCACTGAAGTAATGAATATATTAGGTGCCTCTTCTAAGTCTCCCTTAAGATGCTCTAGAATATTCTCAACTATATCAATATTAGTTTCGTTCACATCATAATTATTTCCTACTTGAGCATTTGAGTTAGAGCAATCAACATGTTTAGGTCTCTCCCCATGTCAATACCATTCAATACATTTCCTTACAATCCCAATACACATGATATGATCTTTTAGTTCATCAACATTGTACACTTTCATATTGTTACCACAAATTCTACATGGACAGTAAAACCTCTCCTCATGCAATTTCTTATGTTCATCTACAAAATTGATAAAGTACTAAATGGTGCATTTGAACTCTGTTGTGTTGCAGTTTTCAATATCCATCCAACGTTGATATGCTTTTGCAATTGATTTTCTATTATATACATGCTATAGTACAACCTAAATCACCCTAGAGTATAACAACAAACAAATATGAATTGATGGAAAAACTTACATATGTGTTGCTTTTGTGTAATACCTAGCCTGTATTTAAACCCTTGATATCACTAGCAACTGTACAATATGTGCTCTTATAGTGTGTAAATTTTTATAGAATTTATCTATAGTTCTCTAAATATACTAATGCAGGTAAGTAAAACTCACCCATATTTACCTAGAGAGCAGAGGGAAAACTATTGTTATTTTCTCAATACCATATCACAACCATACACTCACGTCCTAAGTGAGAACAATTATTCAAGAACAATCCCAATAGGGATTATCTAATATTTACCCCTAGTGGGGTAAACCTTGGACGGTCATATCTAGGTCATATTGACATTTGGAAACTTTGATGTCTAAATAATCTGTAGGTCTTGTATATGCATTTACACAAATCCACACAATTCTTTCATGTGTAGGTCATATATGTGCATTACTTGTGTACAACACAAATGAGTTCATGTTTCTTGTATATATACAATAATGGTTAAGGTAGAGACAAATTCGAATTGAATACTACATTCATCATATGTATGCGATAGATACTTATTTTACACAATTTTAACTATTCATATGCAAGAAAATTGTATTTGTATATAGATAACAGAAAGTGTCAACATGAAGCAAAATAGACCTTATAAACAACAAAAATATAGTTGAAAATGAATGGAAGCACCAAAGCTAGAGCGAGAGGAAGCACAAACAATGCCAGACATGAGCAGTGCCGTTGCACACAAGGAGAAATAAAGATGTAAAAGCAACGAGCAACAAGACATCAATAGAAGAGCCTACCAGAGAGAAATAGTAGGAGGCAAATACTAGCTTTAAGCAACAACAATGACATTGAGATGACCCATCGGTGATAGGATTGACCAAATGTAGATTCTTCACCAACAAACAACAACAACAACATCGAGCAAAAGAACCAATTACTCATGATACTCTACTGGTAGAAATAGAGGAGGCATGAGAAGTTAGGAGCAACGATGGGTCCAATGAAAAGCAATGATGATGGCATGAGTGATGCCCGAAGGAGGAGAGAACTATTAAATTAGATGCATCCGCTGAAGAATGACTCAGTCGAATCACCAAAATTTTCCCAAAAAAACCAACTATCTATCACATCAAATGAAATAAGGAAGATTGAGTTTTTTGTGGGTGATTGAAAACCCGTCACATCCCTAATTTTAGTAACTTTCTTTGGCTAAATACCCATCTTAATGAAGATTTTAGAACCCAAGGGTTTTCTAAGAAAAATTCCCATGTAATAGCATTCACCTTGTTTAAATATGATATTAAGAGGAGTTTTAGGCTTATTAAGATATGTGGAGGTATTGCCTCAATTTAAGGGTGCTTGAATCTTTTTTCTTCTTCTAATAAATATAATAAAAGATAATTTGGAATGTCAATGATAATTATTTAAAGATGGTTTTAATAATATATCAAGATATAAAGGTTTAATTGATGTCAAACATAGAAAGTTGATTCATAATGACAAGTTATGCCTAATTATCAAATTTTGCACATAAGTGATCATCATATAGTTTATTATGGATTATTCAAGTTAAAAAAATTAAATTAGTTTAAAGGTTTCTAATGTCCAAATCAAGAATATAAATAAATGGAAATTATCTAGACAATAATAAGTATATAAATAAATTTGGTTAGGCTGGGATAACCATATCTAACCTAATTAATTTTAGGAGTAAAAGGAATTTTATTCACCAAAGATTGACCTAGCTAGGCAAGGTATGCACCTGAATTATCTTGGTTCACCTAAGTCGACCTTGACAATGATTAAGTTATCATGTCACACGACTTTAGCGGTGGGTTAGTATACCTAGACCCACACTCCTGCCGTTAGACAGGGATATGAGGGACGTGCGCTCATCTTATTCATCACGAGGGAGAGAGTCTAGAGGAAACTGAAACTCTAAAAAATTGGACTCTAATCTTTGTCGCCTTTCTCACAATCCAACCTAACTCAACAGAAACTAGGATTCCCAACAAAATCAGGAGATCAATATGAGATATATAAATGAAGGTTGTGAACCCTAGCATGCCCCCTACAAACATCGCCTAATTCAACATCGTCTCTTTACTCTGGTCACATGTTGTAGACGACATATCAAGCTCCAACGCTGATGCCAAATGGTGTGAGAAGATTCCCTAGACTCTTAAGATACCTACTGCTCTTCTAATTTGTCAAGAGAGCCCCTGTGTCGATGATGCAAAACCAACCTTCACCATAAAAAGGTGGCGACATTGTTCTTGCTACTCCAACCACTTTAGTCAAATTGAACCTACTCTAATCTTCCTGGAACATGTATCTTCCTTTCCCTAATGTTTTTTGATGTGAGTTCAGCCCTTCTTGTGGGTCAAAAATCTCTGGTCATGACCATAGGTGGTGGTGGTGGTCAGTCTATCATGGTAGCGCTCTCATTGTGGTTTTTGCTTGTAGAGCTTCAATAGGACATTGTGAAGCCAAAGCCAATCGTTGTTCTGAGTTTTCACCGCCCCAATATCACCTTCTAATTTTTTGCATATGCCCTATCTTTTGCAGTCTGTAGGTGGACTTGAAACATCCTTGGCCTCTTTAAACCTTGTAGTTTTGTTGGATAGGTTTGATTAAGCATGAAGATCTCAGTCAGTTGTGTAGTTTTTTGGGTTTATGCTTTAGGACCTGAGGTTTCAGTTGATCTCACTGACCTTCCTCCTAGATGTGGCAACAAGGTGTGTTCTTCATATCTCATCCACTGTAGGGTCACCTTTGTGGGTCATAATAGTTAGAGTACCTCAAGGAATCATCTCTGACCTTCTTCTTGGTGGTATATGGTCTGTGGGTTTGTGTTGGTCGGAGTTGGAACTCCACAAAGTCTTTGAGCATGCCATGGCTAAAGCAAAAGATTCCAGGTGGTAGAATTATGTAGTTTCCCTCTCCATGCGAATCTTGCTGCCATGCCACCATGGTTTTTAGCAGTATTTCTTCATTCCATTTTTGGTGCAACCACAATATGTTATGATTGGAGCAATGACTATTTAAACCCCTTTCATTCCTATGTTTGGAAAATAACATGAAGGGAACTTATTTGTATTCCTAAAATTTCTTCTTGATATTCTAATAATTAGGTTATCCAGTTATCTTTCTCCTGATTGGTCAACAAAGGTCAAATCTTCAGTAAGCACTAGAAATTTATCTTGGCATCAAATAGGGTTGATCCTTAGATGGATTTTGGTCACTTTTTTGAGATGTAGCTAATGGTCTAGGTATTAGGACTTGTTTTGGCATGGTTTTTGCAAAGTATATGATTTTATTCAATTAGGGTTTAAAATCCTAATTAAGAAACTTTGGGTTTTATCATGGGGTGATTAGAAGATAAAATTAGGGACACTTGGGGAGATGTATTCCTAATGGCCCAGGTGAGTGGTCTATGACCATGAGTATTCAATGATAAATATATTTAGTATGTTTATATGTTTTGTACTAATCAACAAGATGTTCATCATTTACTTGGTATTAGGTTTTAGAAATTCAAGTAAAGTAATGTAGTTAAGATTTCTTAGTAAAGGTTAAGACTCTTGTGATTTAGTTTCCAAGTAAAGATATGTCATTGTTATTTCTGAGAATGGATAAGATTTATGATGTAATTTCATTTAATATTTATGCTTTAAGATTTACGCTTTAAGATATCATGATAAGACTCTATAAAGATCCATGTGCTAAGATTCAAGATTTAATTTCACAAGAAGAGTATGAGATTAGAATGCATTATGATTTATGTTAAGATCATATTTATTAAGATGACATAAGATCATGGAGTTGAATCCATGCACCATAATGCAAGTCAACTCAATAGACATGACCCTAGCCCTTAGTGTTGATCATGAGGACCATGCCCTTAGTGCATGCACCTTAGTGCAGGTCATGAGACCTAGGTACCAAGGTACATATCTCTACACAAAGATACATAAAAAGATAAAACTAAGTTAAAGAAAGAAGAATGATTTATCCATGTGTATATTGTTTAATAATATTATGGTATCTTATTACTATAGTTTTGTGTATATAGAATACTCATGCCACTTAATCTAATGAATATTTTTCTAATGCATGGTTGAGTACATGATGTTCCAAGATAAGGAGCAGAACCAAGAGCCAAAGTAGAATCCAAGGGTAGGAGTATAAGGAGCAAGAAAGATCTAATTTGGTGGGGTGTCAACTATAAAATGATCCATAATTCTATAAACCCAACTTTTATTATCTTTAGTATTTAATAATAAGAGAATTTGTCTCAAGACGTTAGAAATAAAATTTCTTTTTATACATTTCATACTTTCATGGTCCTTTTGTAAGGATTTTTATGAGAATTTATCATATCTAAGTTTTTGTGATTGATTATATTATTTTGATGAATGCCAGTTTTATGTAATGCCTTCTTAGGTGCTTGAGTTATGAATAAGTCTATGATACTTCCACTATGTACATTGTGTGTTTAGGAAGTGTGTTACAAAATGACATTAGAGCGATATTATAGTTGGCCACCAAATGATAATTATTCTCAAGTTTTTATGTAGCCCATTTGTCATTTTATATGACTCCCAAGAAGATATCTGATAAGGGCAAAGAGAAGGTAGATGGAGAGGAAGATTCGTATAGCACAAGGAGTTGGCATGATGCTTTTGGAGGGGCTAATGGCAACCTCAGTGCAATCTTAGACATGCTTGTTAAGGCCCTGACTGATGCCCTGACAAGCCCTCGAGGAGGGAAACCGCAACCAAGAAACCAAGAGTCGAGCTTGGTGGAATTTTGAAAGATCAATCTTATAAAACTAAAATAGATACATTAACCTATGTTGAGGAGTGATTTCTCAACATCAAGCATTGCTTCCATGATCTGGGATTCCCAGAGCATTATAAGACCCTCCTTGGGACCCATCTACTAAATTGCACTGCTCGCATTTGGTGGGAAATTTTACCAACACTTGAGGACCCAAAGATGCACTGCTAACATGGGTGGAGTCCATTTTCTCCTTCTACAACCACTACATCTTAGAGGCAATGATCAAGAAGAAGGAGGTGGAGTTCTGGTCCCTAAAGCAATATGACTTATCTGTCAGCCAATACATGATAAAGTGTTGGATCCTAGATGGGTGACTAGATGCTCTAGGGGGGTGAATAGAGCTGAAAGCACTCAAACAAAATTCATTAGACCTTCAAGTTATATCACAAGATAAGGTTGCTAAATAGGAAGTTTGAGTGAAACTAAAAGATACATTACAAGGGAGAGAGAGATTGAACAACCACCAATCAATAAGCTATGTAGAGTGGTTCCACACTCCAAACTAGGAGTATGTCAGTCCACTCCCTAGAGAGGTCAACCTCTAGGATTTCTTAACCATTGCACTCTTATATTCATTCATAAGACTTACAATGCATGACCCGCTAAAGGACTTACCTATCCAATACAAAGAGTCTTCAACCTTACCAAGGACTTTCCCATTTTGTAATGAGTCTTCGGCCTTCTCCAAGGACTTACCCACTCTTACATAAGTCTTCATCCTTCTAGGAATTACCCACTCTTCTTGGATCTTCAGCCTTTTACTTCACCTTCACTTGGAGAATCTTCCACCAAGGACTTACCCACTTGAACAAGGAGTCTTCTGCCTTCACCAAGGGCTTACTCACTCTTACTCCAAGTCTTTGGCCTTGATCTTCACCAAGGGACTCCTTCCCTTGTTCTTCTTCACCTCTCTTAGCCAAGAGGGAGAACCTTCATCTTCATGGTTGAAATGAGAGAATGGGAGGTGGTGGAAGTGAGAGCCTCACAAGATATACATGTAGGATGAGATCTCTTACAAATCTCCTACTCACTCTAATGGATGTAGCAAGTGATTAAGCTTAGAGAGAGAGGAGGCTGTAGGATCACTCAACTATAGAATAGGGACCTTCATAGTGCCTGACTAACCAAGGGATGAAGCCCAAGGGGTCCTATTTGTAGCTGGGGATGCCTCTTAGCCTTTGGGAACATTTAAGAACAAAAACTAGCCATTTCATGGCTTGCAACGGATATATTTGCAATTGTTGCAACTCCACAATGATTAGAAATACTTTTATGCACTTTTTCATATAGTGCTATACGTCGAGTTTCTATAAAGGTAACTCAACCGAATGCACTATGCGAAAAAGCTAATTTGACCAATCGGTCGAGTTTATCCTGGATGAAACTCGACCGATCACTTAAATCCATTTTGTTCCAGTGAATGGATCGGTTGAGTTCTGTGAAGTGTCAACTCGACCAAAACCATGACATTCTCAAAATCCATCAAGGATCGGTCGAGACTGTAACTCGATCGATAACGTGCCTATAATGAATTTTAGAAAATGTCATTAAAGTGCTTAAATATTTGATTTAAGTGCCCCTGATTTTTCTAAGCTTAATTACAAGTCATACATTCATTACAAGTGATTTACAACATGATTCTAATGGATTTACATCATATTCCAAAAATGTGCACTTGTATTGACTTTGACTTGTCTTTTCTCCAAGTTGAGATGTGTAAGTTAGGGCATTTGGAGTGTGTCTATACCTAATCTGAAATCAATCAAGTAGAGACATTAGACACAAATTACTGAAATGGTTTAGTCATCATCAAAATAAGGGTTTAGTAAATTTAGACCTTGAGTCAACATAAAGTTCTATATGCTACAAAAGTACAAACCTTAGTTAAACATGGTATGTCTAGCCAATAAATTCATGCATGGTATGAAGTCCGGCCTTGGCTATGCTTTGGTGGGATGTGACATCAGAACAATGCAGGAGGCAATTGAGGCTTCCCTAGAGTTGGAAGACCATCCTGGATGATAATAGAAGAAAGGAGGCAACAACAACATACACCATGCAAATAAAGATGAAAAGAAAAGAAAGGCTCCTAAGGAAGATGCTCCTCAATGCGTCAAGTGCCAAAAACACTAAAAGACCCAAGCTAGAGTCTGTGGGATGGGAAACACTACTTATTACTATTACAATGAAGAGGGACACATCAAGCTAAATTTCCCCAAGCTCTTGCAAAATATAGGAGATAAGGTGAACCAGAACCCTAATCCAACCCCTCCCCCTAGAAAAGAGGCAAGTAAGGATCTTTTCCATGGTGGATTATGAAGGTATGATTTAGAGTTCAAGATCCAATAGTAATATGTGCACATACTAGTTTTGAGAATGATGTTAGATATAAATAATTAGCCAAGTGAAAATCATACCTTGAAAAGATAGTTTATGACAATGTTGGGGATCAATATACATGATGTGAAACCTTAATGTGGGTAGACTAGTTGAATTTGAGGACAAAGTTCCTATAAGGTGTGTAGCATTATCATATCTCGAATTTGGATAACTTGCTTTAGCTCAAATATACATCTTAATGAAGACTTTAGAACCTAAGGATTTTCTATGCAAAATTCCCACACAATAGCATCCGCCTTGTTAAAATATGAAATCATGAAGGGTTTAAGGATTATCAAGATATGTGGAGGTATTGCCTCGATTTTCAGGGTGCTTGAATATATTTTGTTATTGTATATAATTGAAGATAATTTGTAATGTCAAGGATAATTATTTAAGGATGATTTTGATAATCTGTCGAGATATAAAGGTTTGATTAATTTCAAACTTCAAAAGTTGATAGATAGTGATAGTTATGCCTAATTACCAAATTTTGCATGGAAGTGATCAACTAATAGTTTATTAGGCATTATTGAAGTTTAAACAATAATGTATTAATTTAAATGTTTCTAATGTCCAAATCTAGAATATAAAGCAATTCAAATTATCTAGCGGCAATAATAAGTATATGATAAAGTTTTGGTTAAGTTGGGATAACTATAGCTATCCTAATTAATTTTAGGAGGAAATTCAATTTTATATACCAAATATTGACCTAGGTAGGCAAGATATACACCCAATTTATCTTGGTTTACCTAAGTCAACCTTGATAATGATTAAGTTAGCACATCACATAACTTTAGTGTTGGGATAGTATACCAAGACCCATGATCCAGCCACTAGATGGGGATCCGAGGGATGCTCTCTCACCATCTTCATCCCAAGGGGAGAGTTGAGAGGAAACTGAAACACTGATAACTTAATCTCCTCTTCCTTTCTTGCAATCCAACCAAACTTGGGGAAAACTAGGATTATCAATGGAATTAGGAGATCATTTCTACCCAAACAAGTAGATATCAGGGTAGAAAATCTTTTTAGGGAAAACTGATTTAAACTTTAGTAGATTTGGTAAAATGGTTCCAAATTTCCCCTACTCACATAAAGATCTAGCTACCAAGAATAAAATAACGTAAAGGAAGATATAGACAACAACACACACAGAAATTAAACAAATATATATGCAATATGCAATGTGAGTGGACGTCAAAGTGTATTTCCTAAAGTTACAAAAAAATGCAAGAATTGAACTACATGACATTGGAAGGGATGTAAAATGCAAACATGTAAGATTTAACTAGACATGTGGGGGTTCATTCAAGTAATTGATCATCTTAAACAAAATTCAGCACAAATAAACAAAATGACAAGGGCTTACCACCCTACCATCCTCTACATGAATCAAAGGTTTAGGATAGTAGGAAAATGATCATAGAGTTTTGGCATCTAAGCATAAAAGTGGGAGGATCCTTGTCACTCAAGTGGTATGGCTTCAGGGTCACCACAACCATCTGGTCAACTCTCCCCATAATTGTGGTGAAGATAACAACCATGGTGGCTAGTTTTCTATAGGAGTTCAATTTAGTTCAGATTTCTTCTAACTTCCAAATTGTATCTCCACATGTTTTGGCCACTCCATAGACCATTCTTCAAGATAACTCCCTATTATAAAATGAATATAAAACAATAAAAATTATCAAGTGTGGTGTTTGTGTGTGTCTCTTGGAAGTATAAAAGCATAAATATAACAAAATTCAATGCAACATATGAGGTCAAAATCTCACAAACTGACATGGGATTCCTCCCACTAGAGATAAATCTTTTTCCTTCAGTTGAGAATGTATTTCATTGAATGAAGCATCCATTTAAGATTTAAGAGTCACATTCTCAAAATATAAGGACTTCTTATCAGCATGCAACAATTTCTCCTCATCTAATTGGTCATGTTTGCCCTTCAAGTTCTCTTCATCATCCTTGTCCTTCTTCTCATCTTGTGGTGGTGAGGTCTTGAAGATATTGAGGCTCAACCTCAAGGTCTTGAAAGTGACAGTCATCATGTGAGGTGCACACATGGATATCAACGTCCACTACAGCCAAGAAGGTCATTCTCTCAAGAAAATGGTAACCTTCTTGTCTTGTGGCTCCAATCAAAACAATGCAGTCTGCTATGATTATCACTGCCATTTTCGTGTCAAGCATTACTGGAACATCATCCACCATACCCCTTGGAACTTTAGTAGACCAGTTGGCCAATTGTAGAGTACAATTTTTTGGCTTCAAGTTACCCACAAGCCCAATTCAAGATAAACATTATAGGTCATAAGGTTCACTCTAAGTTCCAAGTCAATCAAATATTTTTCAATGAGATGGCCATCAATGTAGCATGGAATGTGAGGGGCTCTAGGATACTTTTTCTTTAAGGAGAGGGCATGTTGCAAAGTAGAGCTCACTTGTTTGGTAAGCTTCACCCTTTTAGGCATTATCCATTTTGTCTTTTTGTTGAAGGTGCACATATACTTGAGGAATTTCTCATAAGATAGATTTTTCCTGATTGCATCAAGCAATGTAATATTGATCTGCACTTATCTAAAGACGTCTAGAATATTAACATTATGCTTCTACCTCCTATTTGATGAGGTATCATTCAAATTATAGGGGAATGGAGGCTCATGTCTACTTTTCTTCCTTAAATCGGTAGGGGCATCTTGATGTATCACAACAGGAATTTGGAACAATGGGTGGAGCACTTGGTATCACTGTCGGAATAGAAGGACAAGAATTATTCCAAATAGAGTAGAAGGTAAAACCTTAGAATAAAAAAATCAATGGAAGGAATCACAAAAAACTATTCTGATCTAATGGTATCACAGAATCTCTTGTTATTAACAATACTTGGCATCACAATATCAACACAACCATGGTTCACATGATAAATTGCCCCTTCTACTTTTGTTCAGTTCAATAAATTTACCATTCCTTAAAACTGTCAAAACATTAAATTTATCATGATGAGGAGGTGGAGCTTGTTTTTGTGTGGAGGAGGTGGAGGTGGTCTTTGGTTTTGTGGTTGATGAAGTGGAGGTAGGAGGATGTATGGTTCTTGTGGTGATTGTTGTTGGTGAGGTGGAGGTTGGGGATGTATTGTTGTTGTAAGTGAGGCAGATGTAGTTGTATCATAAGGTGTTGGTAGTTTAATGGTGTTTGTGGTGGTGGAGGAAAATATGGAGTGAGATGACCCTAATATTGTTGCACATGTTGCATTTGCACTATACCATAGTAGTTTTGGGAAAAGAACATATGTCTACTTAAATTGTTTGGATTCATGTTTGGGATGGAAGTCTTCCCTCCTCATAGAGTGTAAGAGTCAAGGCTAGATAATATAGCCTTTTTCCATGCCTATAAATATTTTATCCATGAGTAAACACATCTTTCTTCACTTATAGTCTCCTCAATCTCCCAAGCACTTCATATTCAAATCTCAAAATATATCTTTGGCTTTTATGTTGCCATGGCTGCCCTTAAAGGTGGTGACTAGATGTGGCAACATCAAGATTCCTATCATAATAATTGGTTTCACAAGACTATCCATGCCTTATATTTTCATCCAAGTGTTCAAACAAAGTCCATAATTTTTGTAGAGGTTTGGCCATGAATGTTTAACCACATAATGAGTCTACTATAGTCTGACCCATTTGATACAATACTTAATAGAATGATTGCACAAGATTCCATATAGCTGCCTCATGATGGAGGAAAACTCTTAGAAGCTTTTAAAACCTCTCCCAACTTTCAGGGAACTACTCGTGGACCAATTTACTAAATGAGGTAATGCATATTCTCATTTGTGTAAGTTTTTCTATTGTATATAATTTCTTGATGATTTTGTTCTTCGTAACCTCACATGCCATCACTTCAATTTTATAAGAATACCACTCTTGGTGTTGTCTGTCAGACAAAATGGGAAGAGAGTTAGGTGGATACAATTTTGAAATGGAAGTCAGAGTACAAAAATGGAACAAGTCTCCTAGAATGCATGTTCTTGTAAGGATTTTCTATCGCCAACTGGTAGAAAGTGGGAAGCAAATTCAATAAAGCGAGCGGGATGGAGAAAGTTTGCCTTGGGATTTTCTCAACTTTTGTTGAAAGAGGTGAAGTATAGTTGGTTGACATGAATTACTCATGCAGGGGCCTTATTGGAGGTGGGATTGGTGACTCAACATAGTGTTATTCTCCATTATATTTCATTACTTGTTCTTCTACTTGGAAGTTCAGTTTTTTCACCTTATGCTACCTATTTTGAAGTCTTAAGGAAAGACTAAATAAATAAGGAATGACAAACAAACATGCACGGTCAACTACATAAATCACAACCAAGAAAAGAGAAGCAAGTTAGGATCACAAACATAGAATAAAGAATAGAAATGATGAGGGCAACTAGAATATGTAAAAAGGAATTAACTAGCTAGGTATAAGACTCTCTCCAACAACAGAACCAGAAATCTTGATGTGTCTATGGAACACTGGTTTAACAAAGTCCCTAATGAAGCACACTCTTAATAAATGATCTACAAGAACATGAGCTCTAGATCTAGTATATGAGTGGAAAGTATGAGGTTGTAATCTACATGGAGTGGGGGAGACACTAAAAATAGATTGCTTCTTTAGGTTTCTAAAAGATATGTTTATAGCTTTGATGGTTTAAAAGGGAGGTTCGAGTTAGAGTAAGTGTCATGCAAGAAAGAAGGGCAAGGGTGAAATCTAAGTCAAACTATAAATTAGGCTTAACAAACTAAGTAAGAGGGAAAACAAAAACCACCCTAGGAAAGAAGACAATTGCATTATACTAGACTGCAACGAGCTACACTAGCATATGGTAATTATAATTAGATGCTAAGAGAAGAAACTATATAAACAAGATATGTTAACACAACTAAGAGATAAACCTACTAATCATAAAGAAGGAAATCACTAAACTAGAATGAAGTATCCAACAAGCCTAACTATCATGAAAATCTATGAATTAACTTGCAAGAGAAGCTACCTAACACTAGGTCAAGTAGGGTTTTAGCAAGTTAATAAGGGAAATGGGTTGTTTGGGGGATGTGTAATGCTCAACCATGTATAAGGGTCATATTCATGCACATACACCCAAACAATTATGCTATCAAACCAAACAACAAGGTATGATGCAAATTATGAACCATATCCTACTAGTTGCCCATGGGTGTCATGATGGTGTACATGTGAACTTGTCCCTACCACTTCCCATCTGACCTTATGAGGGTCCTTTAACTAAGGCATAGGTAAGAATCAATCTAGATCATCCAGTCTAGGTTTCTAGGACTGATTCCCTTAATACACTTAGTGGCAAGGGGTGGTGCGGGGTTTAGGAAAAGGGCATTTCACCTCCTATTACTCCCATACAAACAATTAAAATTCTTTTTGAAAAGTGCATATGAAGAATGATATCTAGCTACTTCAATCTCACACCTAGGGTTAGTGGACTAGAGGGATAGGTGGGAAAAGAGGGAAATTAGCTAAGGATACTCTAGTTGGACTTAGAAGTTTTTCCTCATCTAGCCTCATATTTACTCTTCTCTCTATAGCTTAGGATTTTTCATACATCAATCAACATAGAATGAGTTAAGAAGGAAAAATAAACAATAACAGAGAAATCTGCAACCAAATCAAAGTATCATGCATGAATATCTCCTAAAGTGGTATCTTATTACATATTATGCTCCCAAACAACCCAAAAATGGGGCTTAGATACTGATGGTCAAATAAAGAATAAAAGGATGAGACAAAGATATAAACTCAACCAATGTGGGTGTATAAGCTCAAATATTCATCTCGAGCTGCTAAAATCACGAGCTCCTCTTCTAAGTGGGTGGTATGGCATGGGACATGGGATGTATGTGGTCAAAACCTAAAAATAGGGTGTTGGGGGGTAGACATGAGTAATTGAAGTAAGAGAGGGTAGGTGGTGGATAAGGGGTGCTAACATAAGATAATGGGAGCTAACCCTGACTTCTGACTACCACTAATGTTTATGTACGAGTACTGATGGTAAATCAATAATAATTGGAGTGGAAGCACTAGGGTTAGGTGGGCAACATGGCCGTGATGGGTATCAGAGTCGTGGTGGATAGGCTAGGGCATGGTCATGTTAATTGAAAACGTTCATGATGAAAATGGAAAGTATTTAGGGAAATGGGAGATTTTGAGTGTAGGTGGCATCTTCATGGTGGTCACCACAACCATGGTGGCATAAGGGTGGAGCGACTGTGGTGAGCACCACAATCTTAGTGGATGGAGGAGGAGTTGGTTGTAAGGCACCTAACCTGGCTTAGTGCTTGATTGTGTTTTCTTTGCTTAATAAGATGATTGAACCTTAATCTAATCTCCTGAGATGCTTTAATAACACGTGACAAGTTTATGTTTTCAATTGGGTCCTGTTTGGTTGATGTTTGAGTTGTGTATGCTTATTTTGGACCAAGTTGCAATTTACCCAGGTTGAGGGTTTATCTTGCAATTTGTCACATGTAGGTTGTGCTTCTTGTACCTCAACATCGTGAGAGAGAGAATGATGCTATGAGGCACCTTGTTAAGAAATACTAACCCTAATTTCAAGTGTATGATGTACTTGTTGAGATTGCTTGAAGTAATTAATGGGATGATATTTTCTCCCTCCTACTTGTGTAATCCTAACCTTGTAGGTGGAATGAGTATCATAGATAATCATTTCTATGGCATGTTTGATATGACACAAGGTGATGATTATGAGCCTTTATAAGGCATGAGGTGATAATGATGATATACAAGAACTATGTAATTTGGATCTTATGACCTGGCAGAGGCTTTATGCCTAATGTGAGATACTCAATTGGCTTAACTAAACAAGTGAAACCCTCCCCATGTGATAGATCCATATTCAACATCAGTACTTGCTGGATGGTGAAATGGGTTCTTCCTTAGTGGAAGCTCGAAGTCACATACTCTTGAGTATATGCATTTCATAGGATTGGCTGCGGTCATACCCTGGCAGGAGAATGGTCAAGGATGCATCTCAGAAGATGTGAGTCAGTATATGTATATGATATGTTTTGAGGATGGATGCGGTCATACCTTGACAAAAGTGCATTTGCGATCGTAACTCAATTTTACTAGTGTTGTGCTTATATACCATGGTAGACTAGGTTGTTTTACAGTTGGACTTTATGTCACTACACGGGACTCAGACCGAATGAGGGTGTGGGAGATCATAGGAGTTAGGCTCCTTCTAGATCTTGTTTGACACTGATTTTTACTTACAGTGGTTAGTTGGAGCATGAGTGGTATACCTCATTTCCTCAGAGCATAATAAAAGACGTAATACAACCGTGTAGTATATTGCTTAGGGTCAAACATGACTCACATTGGATGACCGTCTACCTTATCTCTTGTACTGTTTAGTTGATTTATAATGCAGTAAGAGAAATCAACTGTTACACATGTTCTTCATATTCCTTCTAAAAGTATAAAATGTTCTAGTGACCACTCATAGATGCCTAAATTGCTTAAAGGGTGCTATTTGTTTTACTCATATCATTTAACTGAATCTTCTCATCCTGGTAATGATGTTATCTTGCTGCTTTAATCTATCTATGCTTATAATAGTTGTTGGAAGAGATTCATATCTCTTGTTGGGATGTTGGTCTCACTCCATGGATTTCCACATCTTTTAGGTGGCCGTGCACGATGAGGTAGAGATCGTGCGGTTGAGGCTGAGCAAAAAGAGGACCAGTAGTTGTTAGAGGTTGGACATGCTGCTAGTGTTTTGTAGTAGAGTCCTATGCGTCGTCCTCGTACTCTCAGGTCCTTGGGGAAGTTTTTGGTTTTGTACATCGATACGAGGTCTTGGCTATATGCCATGGTTGTATAGATATGTCATGTATATATGAATTGGTTGTTATATGTACCAGGTTGTGGCTAGTGAGCTAGTGAATAGTAATATCCTTTGGAATGTATGAGATACATGTGGCCTAATTTTGTGGCTTTATATATAATATGTTTCATCTTGAGATGTTGTGATGTGATCGGTTTTAATTTACCCTATTTTATGGTAATATTGGATGTTTAGTATCAGTTCACATCTTTGTTTTGAGTGATCTCACTTTGTGTGGTGATCGGCATCATATTGGTCATTCTCATTACTACAATATTCTTCTAGAGCTAGTGCCACAGTCCTGGTGATGACCACAATTTTTCTTGGTGATGGATTGCCACAACCATTTGGGCTAGCACGATCGTGGTGGATCATCTGCTTCACTTGCTTAAAAATTGGATTTCCCTTGTAATTTTGGGTCTTGTAGCATGACCATGGTCATTGACCATGGCCATTTTAGGGGGCTTTCTTATGCACTTTGTTGTTGTACTTGTCCCTCATGGTGCCTTTTTCTCCAATTCAATCCTTCATCATTTGGGGTAGGTCAGGGGTGCTCTTAGCCTCATTTTGGACTCCTCCATGGCTGAGAAAGCTCTAAGATCCACCACCTTCTCCCCCTTCCATCAATTAGTGATAGAGTACCTATAAAACATGCAAAAAGCATTCATAAGTGCATTTAATAATACAATTATTTATTTGGAGTAATCAATAAGTATAAAACATCTTGATGTGAATATATGGAAAAAATGAACAAGGTAGGCACCTAATATAGGGCTCCATCAAGATGAAACTATGATACATATCATTAGAATAGAGTTTGACAACATGACACATGATTAGTTTCATGACACAGATGATGGACGATGCTCTATCGCAATATGATTGTGGATCCTGATGTTGGTCATATAGTGAAGATGGTTCTCATTCCTCTATGTAATAGATGCATCTTGGAAGCAAAGAATAATCCCAAACATCTTGAGCAACTGAAGGTCATTTCTATATTTTTAGGAAACATGTATGTGCCTCCTCCTCTAGTGAAACCAACCATTGTTACTATTGATTTTGATGATGATGATGATGATACCGTGATGATTAAGAAGGAACATGTAAATGACACAGTTGTTGATATTGATACAGGTAAAGCTACCGGTAAGTTAGAAGTTGATTTCTTTGAGCCAAATGTGATGGTTTATAAGACAATGCCTCCCTATCAAGCATGTCTCAAGCAACAAGGTTGGTTTCTAGATTCATGAGATTCAAGGAAGCTATGAAGAATCTTCATGTGTACATCCCTTGGATTCCCTTTTTGAAGTTCCAACATGGTCAAATTATCTGAAGACTATATTGGACAAGAAATATATCACCAAGGAGTACGAAATGGTGAAATGGTCTAGAACAACTTCAGACGTCATGCTCATCAAAATGCTAAAGAAGCAAAAAGATCCCAATTCCTTTGGGATTGGTTGTTACCACGGTGAAAACACTTACAGGCAGAGGCTCACAAATTTAGGTGCTAGCACTTCCATCATGCCATACAACTTTTGCTAGAGATAAGGAATCACCAAGCTTCTCCCCACCGCCATGACTCTTTGGCTAGAAGATTCCTTCATGACAAAGCTCATGGGTATCATTGAGGATGTTCATGTGAAGGTTGGAAAGTACGTCTATGTCCCTTGTGACTTTGTGATTATGGACATATAGGAGGATCTCAGGTATCCTCTCATTCTTGGCCACCGAATTCTTGTCACCTTTTGAGCCTTGATTGATGTAGAGGTGGGCACTATTTTTCTAATGTTCAGAAGGTAAACACTTGAATTCAGGGTGTTTGATAGCATGAACGGTCCTAGCATCTCCATGAGGAGGTTTTCTTATTTGATTGTATTCATGATCTATCTCATCTTTGATAGGATAGTGAAGTAACTAAAGCACCATTGCAAACAACACTCACAATTGCAGAAAAATTTGATTTGATGATGAGAAAGTTAGACGATGTCAGTTTCATTTGGACACATTTTAAGGAGAACCCAGTGCTGAATTTGAAGAGCTAAAAATGATATTTGTTGTTGAAGAAAAGGTAGAGTCGCCCAAGGTACCAAGCATGAAGGCCCTGCATGAGGGTCTGAAATATGTATTACTTGATGAGCAATAAGTTTCCTCGATGATTATAACTTCAAATCTCACTCAAGAACAAGAAGACATGTTGATGATCATCTTAGATAAAGAAAGGCAGATTTAGGATACAAAATGATTGCTCTAACATGTGATAATCAAGCTATCTATATGCACAACATCCCCATGGAAGAAGGCCACAAACCATCTGAGACCCCCAACAAAAATTCAACACCAACTTGAAAGAAGTGGTCTGTCTAGAGGTCATCAAATTGCTCACAATAAGGATTATCTACCTCATTTCACATTCTCCTTGGTAAGCCCCATGCAAGTTGTTCCCAAAAAGGGTGACATTACTATTATGAAGAATAAGAAGAAAGAGCTCATTCCCACCCATACTACAGTATTAGGGCGGAGGATGTGCATTGACTACATGAAATTGAGCAAAGCTAGAAGGAATGACCTTTTCTCTATTTCCCTTCCTTGATTAAGTCTTATAGTGATTGGAACATCAAGAATACTTTTGCTATTTGAACGACAACTCTAGTTTCTACCAAATCTCTATCCATCTTGATGAATAAGAGAAGACCACCTTCATATGCCTTTAAGAGGATTTCATTTGGGTTGTGTAACACACCTACTAATTTCCAGCGTTGTATGGCAACAATTTTTACAAGGTTGACAGAAACTATGATTGAAGTATTTATGGATGATTTTCCAGTCTATGCCTACTTTGCGGAAGCAAACCTCATCTACGACCTTGAGGACTTCGGCACACACACAGAACATTACATCAAGGAGCATCCAACCATTGAGAATGAGGTTCCTAAGATGACATTTGGCAGATGTAGTGCCCCCATGGAGGAAAATGATGAGGGTCCGACCCTTGCCCACCCCCTTCTCATGAAGCAATGTGTGCCTGACACTATAGAGTCATCTAGACCCTATGGCTTCACTAAACTCTAGCAACATCTGGATTACATTGAGGGCACCCAAATTTGCATGGAAGGGGAACAATAGTGACATGACCATTGGCTCATGCACATGTACCTAATGCAACAAGTGCATGAGCAGTGGCACATGGGCCGATGCGACTATCAGCAGGCACACACCTACAATAGACTTTAGTGTGGGACAAACTTATCCTTGGCTGTGGAGAAATATCATGAAAATTAAAAAAGAAATCTGGGACTTTATATCCTTTATTATTGGTAATGAGGAGAGTGTCATGCTTTGGAGAGACTCTTGGTTTAAAGGTGGAAAATTCTTGATGAATGCATATTCATCCATCTTTTTGCATATTATTCTTTGTCATTTTCCATTACATTTCTTTCTTTTTAGTAAATTCTGGACTAAATCATAAATTTCCCACATCCTGATTATTCATGCAAATACTACCCAATTTTTTAATATTGCAGGGATTTTCTCTAAAGTTTGGTTTGATCCTCTGAGACAGCAAGACGGTCATCTCATTAAACCCAGACAACCAGCTCACATGCACAAAGACCCTCATTCCAGAGCCAGACGACCTCCTTGGCCTTAGCTATGTTAGCTAATTCAGCTAGCCAAAATATCATCTCAACTGACTGAGATGGTCGTTTCATGCAGTCGCACCAGCACTCTCACATAGCCATATGGTTAGGTCAGTTAGACCTAACTGCGCATCGCGAGGGTTAGGTTCCCATTAATGCATAGTGGCACCATACGACCGTCTGAGCCCTCATACGCCCATTTCGTAGTCTTACTTCGAGACCAAAAAATGCCAAACGAGCGCTGCCATTAGGGTTTAGCCGCCGCTTCCAAGTCAAGCCATGTCATGCATGGAACAAGTGGCTCAGGGACACCAAACGTCTATTTGGAGCATCGCTTCAAGCCTAAATAATCTTCTAGATGGGCTTTGCCACTACCCTCTTTAGGGTTTCAAATAGAATCTTCTAGACGAGCGTCTTGTCAGCACCAAATGACCGTATCACTTGGAAAGACAGCCGTTTGATGGCGTGTAGACAACATAATCCAACAACCGTCGTTTATTTTCTTGTTCACCCCCTCTCAGAGTTTCCACCCCTCCTTCACACCCTCTCAGAGTTTCCACCCCTCCTTCCCCTATAAAAGGAGGGGGGGACTCCATTAAGAAAAGAGACCCAAGTTTTTGTACACAATCAATAGCATAATTCTGTCATTTTATTTTAGTGTAATCTTTCTTTCAAGAGTAATAAAGATTAGTTCCTTCATAAAGTTAGTTCTTTTATTTTAGTTCTGGATCTCCTTTCTCTAGTTCTTCTTTTTCTGTGTTTCTCTTAGAGCAGGGAAAAAGCAAATGAGGGGTGAAAAAACCCCTAAGCCTCGATGCCTTCCTCTCTAATTTCAAACCGCTTTTGATTCATTGATTTCAATTTCACCCTTAATTTTTAGCATTTTACTTTTGCTAGATAATCTTTTATGCTAACAATTTCTTCTTTTACTTTCTCTTGTTTAAAATAATCATTTATTTTCCTTGCATTTGTGTAACCTTTTGTTCTTCATGCAATTTTCTTTATTCCATTAGAAAAATCAACCCCTCTTAAATCATACTTTACTTTATGCAAATCTTTTAAAAATACCAAAAAAGAAGTAATTTCAACAATAAATCAGGTTTAGGAGAAACAAATCTTAAAAACATTGTCATGTGGGATTGAACCATCTATACTAGCCTTAATCAGAAAGTAAAAAAAGGATTAAACTCTAGGATAATTTTTCTAGTAAATTGGTGTACGACGCATATCAATTCTTAGATGAGTTTGTTGATCTGAAGTGTTGCTTATTCTTAAGAAAAAGAAAATTTATCAGAATGAGTTTTATTATATCCAATTGAGAATGGTCTATCTCTAAAACTAGAAGATTGGGCCCACTCAAAATTTTCTAAAATTCAACATCAAAATTTCTGATAAGCCTGATCGCATTCTTCCTAATGGTAAGAGCAGTGTCAGATTTAGAGATGTCTGGGAATGTTTCAGGCCTAAAGGACCTTGTATGAATTGGTCTAGTTGGTTATGGAGGTGCAAAGGCCCAAAAAATTTTGATATCTTAGCCTGGAAGGTGTCTAGAGATAGTATATTTGTCTTGGATAATCTTAGAAAGAGAGGATTGTACTACACCTCCTTTTGCTGTCTCTGCAGAAATTCTGATGAATCAACAGTTCATCTTTTCTTCTCGTGCCGTTGTGCTGCTTATGTCTGGTTTAAAGTTTTTGAGAGAAATATTATTGACAAAAGGCCTATGGTCTTTAATGATATGTTAAGGTTTGATAAAAATGACTAGTATGTCTCAAGCATTTGTATTCTGTATCATATTTGGTGGTTTCAGAATAGAGTGATTTTTGAGAATTGGGATTGTGATCCTATAAAACTTTAGTCTGTCATTGCTGAAGAACTCATATTGTTACTGCCTGGACATGGTGGTTTTTCTTTATCTGGTCTGTTGAAAAAGTTGTTTGGTTTCCAGGTGTTTGTGAATGAGCTTGTCTCCTTCTGGGTCTATAAGATGCTTATTGTTACTCATATGTTCTTGTTTAGTGCTACCTTGGAAGCCTGATGTTGGACTCAATACTTCTGTAGTCATGTGCTTCTAAGTCATTTGCTATGGAGAACTCTGTTCAGTTTCTTTTCTAGTGGTCTTTGTGTGAGATTTATGAGTCTCTTGCTCTAGCCATTGTCCTTCCCTTATGTAGTTTCTTCTTCGTTCACGTTCCTTTACTTATGTTTGTTTACCTTTCTTAAGAACATCCCTTCTCCCTATCTATTCTCTCTTGTATATGAATTAAACTATCTTTTTGGACCAAGTTTAGTGTTTTGTGACCCGCCTGTACATGAGGAATAAAAGGGTAACATGCTTGCTTGACCAAAAAAAACTTATCCTTTCCATATCTTTGGGTATTGGGAAAGCCAGTACACCAAGATACCAGTGACTAAGGATCCATCTAGATCCCCCTTAAGTTGGGATTGGTCTGACCGACTCGAAGGTAAGGAGGTTGTTGCCTGCTGCTTGGAGGAAAAAGTCAAGTATTATCCGTGGTGCACAACTAGGAGGATTACACAGACATTATCTAGGTGCAACCTAAAAAAAGGCACACACTACAATGAGGAGATTGTCACCAGACCTCCTCTAGGACCAGGTATATCCTCTTAGTCATCCTTCTCATTACATAGTTGTTGACGTGATCTATATTCTAAAGGTGAATACGACAGTTAATTTTTTTCATTCTGTTGTCAACTCTGTCGCCATATTTTCCTATAGTGGTATCAGAGCCAGGTCAACTTACTATGCTTTGAGATTAATCGTTATGATCATATTTTGGTTTTCATGGTTTATTTATTGCATATGATGTGAATATTTTAAGTAATTAATGTGCATATTTTATTAAAATACCACATACCATCCCAATATATATATATATATATATATATATATATATATATATGACATATACAAAATTTACACATGTCTCCCTAAAAGTTGGTTTTTATGGGGGATGCGAAGCATGGTTATGGGAAATAACCCAGATTTATGTACATGGTGGTTGTCTAAATGTATATTCCTTTTTATATCTTGGTTTGTATATCGAGCTCATCTTCTTCTTCTTCTAAATGTAAAAATATTATTCTCTCCTTCCTATGCTTCCCTCAACTGACTCGAGGTTTCTCGATTACTTTGTAATATGCTATGTAGCATTAGGATATTTTAATTTCTTATTAAGGTGAAGAAGACATTCAACACCAGATGAGCTGCCCATTTCGATGAAGAGTCAATCGGCTAGAGGATTGAGGAGGACTAATAATTGGAGGAGCCGAACCGATCGATTGAAGGCCTAATTGATCAATTGGACGATCCAGAAGATGGTGGATCAAAGACCAGATGATCGGGGTGATGACCAACTGACTGACCATGAGGCTAGCCGATCGGTTCAAGGGTTGAACCGATCAAACTAGATAGGTTCAAGCACAAATCTTCACTAACAATATGTTTTTGCATGTGATGTAGACCTTAGGTGGTGGTAATTCCTTGTGGCTCCAAGGAATTAGAATAGTCTGGCCATAACCACCGCTTATGTTTTATTGCATGTTTATGTTTATGGGATATAGCATGTATATGATACATACTATAATATGTGGTAACTATATATATATATATATAATACAAATTCATCAATAACATATTAAGTCTAAGATGCTTTCCATTAGAAATACACATGAAAAGATGATCGACCAAGTGTGGTGCGTCATCTATCTCGTGAGAGTGTGATGGTAGTTATGTGGGCCTACCAAATAGCGTGCATTATTATTGTGTTGGCTTTTGGATCAAACTTAACTAGGCGATCTTATTGAGATTAAGCACCTAGAAGCATGCAAATAACTATGTCAAGGAGTTGAGCATATCATCTATCCAAGAATTGTGTAAGATGCAATTGGTAAATGTTGTCTACCTTAATGATCGATTAGGATGTTGTCGCTGACCGGGTAATAACTCAATTATTTTGAATATTGGATAACTAGAAGATTGTACACTACAATCTTCTATATTGAAAGTGAGGGATGTCAAAGAGATAATTAATTAAAGGCCTAATTAAATATTAAAAAAATATTCAAATCAAATCAAAAGTGTATGACAAATGCAATTTTTTTCACTTTTAGAAACAATTGGCAAACATTTTTTGTTATGATCTATACTTAGGAAGGACAAACTTAATGTGAAAAATTTCCATGACTGGTTTTGGACTTCCAGAAGAGTTCTCAATTATGAGCATAAGATTTATGTCCTAGATACACTAGTGCCAAAAATACCTACTTCTGATGCATCTAGGGCTGAAGTGGATGCTTATTGGAAGCGTGTCAACGATGTCTTAGACATAGAGCACCTTATGCTAAGATGCATGGACTATGAGTTGCATGAGAAGTGTGAAGACATGGGGATCCTTGAGATGATAACACATCTTAAGAAAGTGAACCATAATCATACAAAGCAAGAAAGGTACAATGTCTCAAAGGTACTCTTTAAGTGCAAGATGACAAAGGGAGATCCAATAGAGACCCATGTGCTCAATATGATTGGACATGTCGAACGTCTATAAGAACTGGGATTATCTTTAAGCCAAGAGTTGGCTACAACTATGATTCTACAATCATTTCCTAAATCATATAGCCATTTTATCGAGTGTTACCACTTGAATAACATGATCAGAGTGATGATAGATTTTCTTGACATGCTGATACATGTTGAAGCAAGAATAAAAAAGGATAAATATGTAATAGTGATCAATGCGATGGGAGTCTAAGGATAAAAGCAAGGCCATGAAGACTTCTGAGCTAAGCATAAATCTAGATATTCAACACTCAAGATAAGGAGAAAGAAAAGTATAAGAAGAACTTGTCCTTTATACTTGATGGGATTCAAGAAGATGAATATGGGGATAGAGATCTCCACTTTAGGTATATGCATTATTGAGATAACTTTATCTACTCTTTCATCATGGGTACTAGATACCAGATGTGGATCTCACATATGTTTGAATATACAAGATCTAAAAGGAAGTAAGCCTTTAAGAAAGGGTGAGGTCGAACTACGAGTTGCAAATGGAGCAAGAGTTGTTGTCACTATAGTTGGAACCTATGATTTATCTCTACCCATAGAGATTTTAATAGAGTTAATGAACTGTTGTTATGTATAATAGAAACATCATTTCTGCATCTTGTATGAACAATGATGGATATGAATTTCATATTAAGAATGGTCGATGTTCTATTATAAAAGATGAGATCTTTTATGGCAGTGACCCAATGTCTTATGGTTTTTATTTATAGGATATAAGGATAGATGTTTATAAAGACCAAAAGACTAAAACTCAACAAGTCAAACAAGACATATCTTTAGCATTGTCATCTAGGGCACATAAATCAGAATCCTATATCTAAACTCCATAAAGCTGGCTATCTAGACTCTTTTAATTTTGAATCAATAGAGACGTGTGAGTCTTATTTATTAGGAAAGATTACTAAGACCCCTTTCACTGGAAATAATGAGAGGGCTAGTGATCTATTAGGACTCATACATACTGATGTATGTGGCCCTTATAAAATAAATGCTAGAGGTGGTTATCAGTACTTCATTACCTAAACTGATGATTTCAGTAGATATGATATGTTTACATGATAAAATATAAATCAAAAGCCCTTGAAAAGTTCTAGGATTTAACGAATGAGGTATATAAGAAACTTAGAAAAAGTATTCAGACACTTATTTCCAATTGTGGTGGAGAATTCTTAAGACAAGAGTTTGAGGACCTTTTGAGAGCCCGTGATATTGTATCACAATGGACTCTGCCTAGAACAACACAACACAATGGTGTATCAAAAAGAAGGAATCACACATTACTAGATATGGTGCAATAAATGATGAGTTAAGCTGAGTTTACGAATAACTTGTGGGGTTATGCTCTTGAAACTGCCGCGTTTATGCTAAATCATGTACCATCTAAATCAGTTCAAAAGACATCATATGAGATGTGGTAAGGGAAGCGTCCCAATGTGTCTTTTATGAAGATTTGGGATAGTGAAGCTTATGTGAGAAAGCAGTTTCCCAAAAATCTTGGACAAAAATCAGATAAATACTATTTTTTGGGTATCCTAAGTAAACCTAAGGATATTACTTTTATTTCCTATCTGTCAGCAAAGTGTTTGTTGCCAGACATGTTGTATTCCTAGAAAAGGAATTTATTTTCAAAGGAATTAGTGGGAGAAAAGTAGAACTCAAAGTGGTTCAAGACCAACAAGAAAACATTGAACCAGTTTAGGTACAAGAGGAACAAAGAGAATCACAAATAGTTGTGGAATCTCAAATTCCTCAGGTAACATAGAAACCTCATAGATCTAATAGGACATGTCTTGAACTTGAAAGATTTGGTTATCTTGTGACTCAAAGAAGGCAGTGAGTTGCTCATAGATGATGAGTCAACAACCTATTTAGAAGTTACTAAGGCACCAGAGTCTGATAAATGGCTTGAAGCCATTAGATCTGAGATGGAATCCATGTACACCAACAAGGTATGGACCTTGGTGGATCCACCTAAAGGGATAAAACCCATAGGGAATAAATGGGTCTTCAAGAAGAAGACTGACATGGATGGTAATGTATAGACCTATAAGGGCAGATTGGTTGCAAAGGGTTTCAAACAAGTTCAAGGTGTTGACTATGATGAAATCTTTTCTCAAGTTGTCATGGTTAAGTCCATTGGGATCATGCTTGATATTGCATATTGTCATGGTTATGAGATTTGGCTGATGGATGTTAAAGCCAAATGAATCTTTATTTTGATGAAACAATCAAAGAGTTTGGATTTAGTCAAAATGAAGATGAACCTTGTGTGTACAAGAAGGTTAGTGGGAGTATGAATCATTATTGTATTCCTCATATTGTATGTAGATGACATACTATTGATGGGGAATGACATCCCTACTTTACAGATGGTAAATACATGTCTAGGAAATACATTCTCTATGAAGGACTTAGGTGAAGCATCCTACATCTTGGGAATCAAGATCTTAAAGATAGATACATAAGGATTCTTGGACTAAGTTAGAGCACATACATTGATAAAGTGTTGAAGATGTTCAACATGGAGGACTTAAAGAGATGAAACATGCCCATGTCTCATGGATTTGCCATCTTAGAGCTCAATGCCTCAGTTATTGTAAAGAAAGGGAACACATTAGTAGGATCCCATATGTATCTGCAATTGGATCCATCATGTACACAATGTTATGTACTCATCCTGATGTCTCATATGCCTTGAGCATGACAAGCAGATATCAGTCAGATCCATATGATGCTCACTGGACAACTATCAAGAACATCCTTAAGTACTTGATAAGAACTGAGGATTAGTTCCTTATCTACCATAAAGAGGAAGAGTTGGTGGTAAAGGGTTACATCGATGCAAACCTCCAAACTGATAAATATGACTACAGATCATAGTTGGGATTTGTGTTTCACCTCAACTATAGAGTTGTAGGTTGGAAGAGTTCCAAACAAGACACATGTGAAGATTCTACAATAGAGACCACGTATATTGTTGCGTCCAATGCAGCAAAGGAGGTTGTCTAGATGAAGAATTTCATCTCAGAACTTGAGGTGGTTCCAAGCATCAACAATGCAATTGAGATATATTGTAACAAAAATGGAGATATTGAACAAGCTAAGAACCCAAATCACATCAAAATTCCAAGCATTTACAAAGACGGTTCCATCTCATACAAGAGATCATACAATGAGGAGATGTGAATATTTGTAGAGTACCATCCGAGAGAAATGTGGCTGACCCCTTAACAAAATCACTTTTGCAGAAGAAGCATGATGGTCATGTTAGATCACTTGGGACTAAATTCATGGGTGATTGAATCTAAGTGCAAGCGGGAGTCTATTGGTATGTATGCATACTGAGCTAATCATATGATGATTGTAATGGTATAAATTGTAAATGATTTGGTTTAAAATAAAGGCAATCTTCCTATTTAATCTATTTTATTCAGTTATGAGATAATGATGTAACATAATAATGTCTAGCGAATCATACTACTCAGTGATGTATGTCTTCGAGTTGATGACCTAAATAATGAAATCATATGAATGTCAAGAGTATATACATTCTTGTTATGTCCCTAGCCAGTTGTTATCGTGGAAGGTTAATAGACAACAATAACACATAAGACTAGAGTATATGTTGATTGATGATAGAATCTCATCAATCATGATATGTGATATCAAAACAAACACATAGATACTTATAAGAAAACAATGTTTCAGACAGACCCACCATGCGAGTGATGCATGGAAACCATTACATGGTATTCAAAATCATCTCTCATAGTGTTGATGGGGATTGTGGTTCTTAGACATGAAATCACTACACTCATCACATGTTATTTAGTGTACTTTGACATCATCTACTGTGACCTTGAATAAGGGTTTCCATAAAGGTGATGCTCGGGTGCACTCTGACACATGGGGATGATTGTAAGTGATGTAGATGAAATTTGTCCCTCCTACAGGAATATGATATCAAGGACACTTGATAAGTGAGATTGAGAAATGAATGGACATGCTCATGTGAGTCAATATGTGATATTAAGCTTACATATATCTAAGACAATATAATCTAGTTCAAGGAACATGGATTGAATGTTGAAGAGGATGAAAATTCCATGCCTTGAGTTCAATCTAGATATCAGGGATAAAGGAACTATACAAACCTTGTAACACCAATAACAAATTACAGGTTGACGTTGTTCTCCAACTTTCCAAATTACTTGTCTAGCAATGATGTGTTTCTAGATACTGCTCATTGCTTGTGATGTCATAAATTAGTTATGTGCATTCACTGCCAATGTAACTTGAAACCTATAGGGTCACACACATAGGATACACTTGGAATAGGATTTTATTCATGAATGATGTTTAAATTGATCACTAAAGTGCTTAGGTATTTGATTTAAACAACAATTGATTGACTACACTCTGAGCCAACCAATTCAAGTGTTGAACTGATCGGTTGGAGTGTTAGGTTGATTGAAATTGCATGGGCTGAATATTGGTCGAACTATGGCTTGAACTGATTGGCTCAAGGTTAGTCAAATGACCAGTTCATGAGATAAACTGCCTGAATCATGGATCAATTCGATTGGATGAAGGATTAGTGTTGATGTCAAGTTATGCATTAATCAAATATTAATTGCCAATACAATTATGATTGGTAAACATGATGAAATGACCAGTTAAAGGGTTGAACCGATTGGCTCACATGCCAATCAATCAGTTCACCTGTAAACCAATCATTTTGTCACTCAGAGTATGTGAAATTTCATGGAATTTCATCCCCTTTGACTCCCTTAAAGACTGGGAACACTAACCCTTACCCTCCTATAAATAGAGGGGTATTGGGGGCTTCTCAGACACATCAATTAGCTCTGACAATTATTGTCTTCTCTGGTTGTGGTAACCAAGAGAACCCAAGCAAGTCCTACCTGATAAAGGGAGGGATAGTAAGGGAGAACAATTATGGGAGAGCAATTTGGTGCTAGTACACCAACTATAAGGGACTATTCTTTCTTGTCCATTTCTCTAGAATGATAGGAGTTCTCAGTGGTCCTTATGGATAGCTATAGAGGTGAGGAGGTTGTTTCCTATTGCTCGCAGTACAAAGTCAACTACTATCTGTGGTGTACAACCATGATTTTGACGTGGACATTGTCCAGGTGCAACCTAAAGAAAGGCGCACGCTACAAAAAGGAGATTGTCACTGGACCGACTCTAGGATCATGTATATCCTCGTAACCATCCTTCTCATTACATAGTTATTGTGTGATCTACTGTCTAAAGGGGAATATAATAGTTAATCTTTTTTATTTCATTTCCAGATCTATCGCCTTATTTCCCTACATGTACAACTATCGGTAATCTATGCAAAGCCTCATGGATACATCCTTATTCTTCACGAATAACACTAGAGCACGCTAAGGGAAGTGCTCATCCAGATGAAACCCTTGTCTAACAACTCCTATAACTATTTCTTCAACTCCTTCATCTCAGTTGAATCCATCCTATAGGGTGCGTGTGGTATGTTTGTGTAGTAGGAACTAGATTGATTTCAAAATCAATCTCCCTCGAGGGTGAGACACCTAGAAACTCATTAGGGAATGAATCCTCGAACTCCCTCACTATCGGTACCTCCTGGAGACTAGGAGTCCTCAACTTCGTATCCTCCACATGTTTTAAGAAAGTGTTACACCCTTGTCTCATCAACTTCTCTCCTATCACAACTCACACTAGATAGGTAGGAAGAATCTTCCTATTGCCTTAGATATCCAGGAGACACCAATATCACAAAACATTGCAATTTTAGAACTACAGTCCAAAACAACCTTGTACTTCTCTAAAGTATTCATCCCTAAGTTCACATTGGATCCATGCATAACTAGTGGCATATGATCCACTTGAATGTTGCATTAGGAGAAAAAAAGAACACAAGATGTACACACTTCCCACAATACAGCAGGACCAATTAAAGGGGTTTCTAACAAGAGGTTATCATCTCTACTACATACACATAAGTTACAACTATTTATTACCTCTCTGGTGATAAACGAATGTATCTCACCTGGGTGAACTAAAACAAATTCATATGTAGATGCAAATAAGTCAGAATGAAAAAGTTCCATCTGACGTGTTATGACACATGGGTTGACCACTCCTTCGATCTGGATCATAGCATAGAACCTAGCCATTGCATGTAGTTGTCCTCGGCCTCTACTAGCTGGTCTTGAAGACCCTGCCTATGGTGTCTATCTATGACCTCTGCTACCACCACTATTTAATTATTGTTTCTATTGTGGGCAATGTTGGCTCAACCTCGGATGTTGGGTAAACTCCTGAGTCTTCATGAGGAAAGACCATCTCACATACCCAACCTGACTGCACTTGAAGCATGTCCTTGTATCATACTAGGCCTACATGACCCTGTCACAAAAACTAAAGTTGAATTGTTCCCTCTAGATGGAAGAAAACTGTGACATGTTCCCTTGCTAGGAGACTACTGTGACTGTACATGTGTCCTTAGCTATGACAAAGTTTACCTATACTATGAATGTTGGTACTGCAGTGTACGAAACCTTGACTTCTTGAAATTGCCAGATGGTGATCCATGGAACTTAGCTGTCCTCTTCCTTGAGTTGGATTCTAGATTCTCTACACCCGACCTCTCTATCCTTCTCACATATACCATAAAGATGGAAAACTTTTCCCGATTTTCCAAAATGGATGTCATTTTTTAGAACTCAATGTTCAAGCCCTTCTCAAGCCTTCTAATCCTCTCCTTCTCCATCGCTGCCATGTGAGGATAGAACTACAATAGCTCCATGAACTTCACCTCATAGTCATTGATAGACAATGATCCCTAGCGCAACCATTCAAATTGAGCTATTTTCTCATCCAGATACGTCTTGGGAAAGTAGCGGCTCACAAACTCCTGTTGAAACTTCTCCTAACTCAGCATTAATCCTGGTCTCTTCTCCTCCTCTATGAACCACCAATGACCAACACTACCCTTCAGAAGGTAGATCACATGCTTCACCTTATCCTTCTCTATATATTCAGAATCTTAAATGCCTTCTCCAACTCCATCAGCCACATAGCAACGTCTGTCAGGTTGGTCGTGCTCACATTGTCTGTGGCTCCCATGCTCTTTATCCACTTTAAGGTCTTCCCTAGACCTCGAGATTAAGCATTTGGGATAGGCACCCTTGGTTGGGGTGTGAGCACTCTATCTGTCAGATGCATAATCATTGCCATCAGCTGACCAAACATGGATTGAAAGGCTGGATCAGCCATGGTCGAAGGGTCAAATAGAGGCAGAAGGGGTTTTTCCTGTAACATCACAGATACTCTTCCTTCGGGTACCAATCTCCTACCACCACCTCCTAGTTCCACGAATCTACTTTCTACATGCTCTTCATGTACTCTAGACATATTGACATAACCATAAACTATGGTCATATATGTTGGGTTACATAAAAACAACACAGCGACTTAACTCTTATGTTACTATAGACTCAGTGAACCTAAGTCTCTAATACCACAAAATGTGACAACCCACCAAGCTAAATGAGATTACTCAAATCCAAAATGATGAGAAGACACTAATTATTCATATTACCAAAAAGGTACATAATTAATACCAAATGAATTTTCCAAACATTTCAAAGAATATTTGCACAAAGATCCAACTTTCACATATATTCATGCCAGGTAACTTTACATGAATTATGTGTCCTCAGACACAACATATATACAAAAGATGTTGTTCACATAATCACAACATTTACATAAAGTATGAACCAAGGCTTCCAAAAAACTCGAGTTGATATACATGATATGAGAAAACCCCTACCCCAACTTGAGAGTACATGCAACTCTAGGACTCTACAAAATTCAACCAACCTTCACTGATCTTAAAACTCCTCCTCCTTGATACCACAGTTCTGATGGTGTTGTCGACAATCACCTAAAAAGATGTCGTGACCCATGAGGTGAAACCCATATCCCAGAAAGAAATATAATTCCAAAAGCATCTATTACTTACCAGAGATATGTATATTTAACAATTAAAGTAGATAATATTATAGAGTTGTAAGAGTGAAAAACTTGCATCATACACAAATGTAGCTATAGGCATTTGTACATTCAATTTCTCTTTCCACATTTTAAACATCTACATTTTAAAGAAAACATGACAAGGATCACCATCCAATGTGAGTTGCCAAGTAACCCTAACAGATATGCTACACTGATGGATTATATATTTTATTAATCCCTAGGTAGTTTGAGATGTACCATTCAAACTACTAGTTGACCATTGCAAAGTCACAATCAGCCTCATATAAGATTTAGGATAACTGGAACCCTAAGATTGTCATCTTGGTCAGTATGAGTTTGTCGTAGTTGCATATTAGTCCAAATAGAAAACACCCTAGTCCGCCCTAGCTACACAGGCCACGACACTAGAAACTAGGGTGTTCAACCCTCAAATCCAAGTTACAAACGCAATCACCCTCAATGACATTTACATCCAAGATACAAGTTTGACAGCTCTCTAAAAATCTTGGGATCAAGATGGCAAGGATAGACTATCCCTACACCCGCATATACTCAACATTATATGACTTTGAGTTCCTTTCAAAATGCTCATTTCACTATCCAACAAATCTTAACAGTGGAATAGTTCTACAGACTCAAAGCACTACATGATCAAGGATTCATTTGATTAATTAAGCCAATTGAGTGATTTTGGACTGCATCAAACAAGTTACATACAAGACCCTACAATATGCTCACAAAATAATTTGTATGATACAACTTCCAAAGATGCAAAACATATGAAATTTGTTCCATGTTATCTCATCATGGTATACTTGCCCATTGTTATCCATAAAGATGACTAAACCTCCATCTAGGGTGCAAAACTGCCTAAAAATCATTTTACCAAAAATAGAAATAAATTCATGTAGGGGTATCATTTGTATCCAAAATTTTGCAAAATCTTTAGCAAGTCAAAAACAAGATATTTCCCTAAATTTTAGCATAAAAGTCCATCAGATGTAAGAGTTATGGCATTTCCAAGAACTAAGTATTTATGTGACCAACACCTAGCATAGATGAGATACTTTCAGTAATATAATTTCATCTAACTATCATTTCAGCACCAAGACATTCATTAAAAGAAATAAAACCACCATTTGTAATATTTATAGTGTGGGTAGGATTTCTAAGCATTGGGTATCAATACAGTACATATATGACACTTATAGGAGTCATTATACCTATATTTCGAATATGATACCTTTCATGTTTAATGAAAAGATCATTTTATAGATGAAAAACGTTCATAAGGTCTAAGGAAGGCCTAAGAACATATTTTATCATCATTTTCATGTCAAATGGTGCACAAGAAGCCATATTTTCTCATATTAGGAGTTCTAAAGTAATATTAAAGACATGCACTTAGAAGGTAGGCAAGAAATGCATTTCAAGTTATATAAATCACTTGGTTAGCAATGGAACCAAAAAATAGAGAAGAAGAGCTCTAAAATCCAAGATGGAAAACTTTGAAATCATAAAAAAAATGTTGATCTCAGACCACCAAAGATCCAAGAATGCCCCCTCCTTCCACAAATAGAAGGGAACTAGAGCAAGATATGGTTCCAGCAAGAACACCAAGAAACTCGGCCATAGTAGGAAGGAGGGTGACAAACAACAAGAAAATGAGTGAAAGGGTGGAGATCTTATGTGAAAGAATCAGGGGAAAAGATCAACGGATCTAGATCAACCGAATGAGCCTCAGTTGTTGCACATGCATCAATGAAAAGTCCATGATCCTGACCTTGATGGCTTCTCGTTGATCTCTAGAAAATAGCATTAAGATCACCAAAGATGAGAAGAGAGAAAAAGAGAGAGAAAGAGAGGAGGTATATATAGATGGGTGGAATTTTGTTGTTGTCTAGAAAATCCATGTGACCACAGAGAATTCTATGCAAACACTAAAAATCATGGTGACTACTGAGAATTCTATGCAACCAATGAGAATTCACATGTGATCACTGAGAATTCTATGTGTCCACGGAGAATATTGGCGACCACATACAATTCTATGTGACCCCTAAAAATTCTATGCGATCACTGAGAATTCTATACGACCACTAAGAATTCTATGCAACCAATGAAAATCTTGGGGACCAAATCCTGCAACTATCGGAAATCCTGACAACCAAATCCCGGCGACCACTGAAAATCCCATTGGGCACCGACGGAAACACTACTCTACTACCTCACAAAACTCATGTATCCGTCATGAGAGTAAGGTCCAAAAGCATCTAAAGGATATGTAAAATTTCAAAATCATTAAGAACATTATAAAGCTGTTAAGCAAGCACTAAAATTTATATTTACACCTCCATAAATGAGTAATTTACACAAAGGTCCAAAAGTTACATGAAATTGTATAACTGGAGCAAACAAAGTTGGAATTGAACCTAACTTTACACATAGCTTTATTAACTGATATAAACCATAATACAATGTTTTTTTAAACTAAGAATCCAATTAGGACAAATAAATCATGTTTTTTGTTGAGCGAGGTTAGGGGTCTTACAAATTGGCCAAGCTTTTGTAGGCCATCTGACCTACTAGTTCAATGGTTATGTTTTAGTTACCATGGACTTACGATATGTCGGTAATACAATTTAGACTGACTTGTCATAGGTTGATCAATTTTTGTGTCAACCTATCAGTAGACCATCTGAATCAGTAGAAGTGAATTACTTTTCTGAAAAAGTTGTAAAGGTTAACTCACATTCTAAAAATTCAAGTGGCTTATTGGATGACTTAATGTTTTATCAAGCTAACAATTTCTACCTAATAATTTAGAATGACTTGTAAAGTTTGACTACCTTGTTAGAATATTTTGACTTCTTGATGTAACTAGAATCAATACTAAGAAAAGATAAATTTGTAAACTCAAGGTCTTCTTCAAAATAATTGATCACAATCAACCTATAGATTGCAAGTAACCTATTATACACTTCAAAGCCTTAATTTCTTCTGGAGTGGAAATTAGAGGCATATTGGAAGATTTGGTAGAAGAGGAAAAATGAGATAAGTTCAGCTTTTGGTCCAAAATCCTATCTAATGTTGTATTTTTAAGGTTAGTTCCCTTGAATTAATGTCTTATATATTTTTATTACTATATTTCCTTGTTGAGAACAATGAGTACCATAAAATTGGACAACAAGAGGATATATATTGGTTGATTTTAGATTTTGAGAAAATCTAGTATCAATGCCAACTTTTGTTTTGGATATAGTAATTTAGCTTTTGAGGTGAGTTGATTTGTTCATTTTTCCTATAATAATCCCAAGTCAACCAAAAGTGTAACTCCATAGAAAGTGAGGAGTGAACTATGTTGGAGTGTTAAAATTTTATAGAAATTCTACATATTGCATCTAAAGGTCAATCAAAAATTCAATATGGAATGTTGAAATGTTATAAACAACCATGGACAATAAATAAGGCCAATGAATATGGATTTTTTTGGTAGCTATCAGAAATGAAAAGATTTCAATCCATGTGGTTCAACCTGAAATAATGGATCATAATTGAGAGTTATTCAAAGAACATAATATATATATAATGTTGAAAGCATAAGAGGCATTTAAAAAGTAAAGATTTATAGATTATTTATTAAACCCAACCATATAGATGGAAAGAACATAAATTCACTTACCTTCCCACAAATAATATAATAATTGGATTCCTTTTACCTATACATATGTAGAATATACTATTTATGTATCCAATGGTTAGCCTAAAACTTCATATAGAGCATTGAAAAGTATTTTGTTGCTGTGAATGTTGTACACATAAAATACTAATGAAATTTTGTAGGAACATAAATATTAAGCTATTCTTCTAATAGATACGATTGGATTATGAAAAATTGATCATGTGGAAAGTTATGAAAATGGTTCTCATGCTCTCACCAAGATCTATTTCTCACTAGATCGTCCTCCTATATAATATATATATATATATATAATATACATATGTATACATACATACGTACATACATATGTAGTTATATCTATATGTGTATATAATCTATTTTTGCTTTTCATATTTGGAAAGGATAATAACAAATGAATAATACCAAAATGATATGCTCCACATATTGAATGGTAAAATTATTAATCTGTTTAAACTTCATTTCTATTGTATGATTGTTGATGATTTTTTATTGGCCAATAAGAAAACACCTTTATAAGAAAAGCATTAGGAAATTATTTATAAACATAGGACTACAAAACAGGGGTGGGTATGGCCGGTCTAGCCCTAAGCTTGTGTTTGGTACAAGGTGAAAAAATAGATGGGGACGGTGATGGTGAAAGAGATGGGGACAGTGATAGGAAAGGGGAAGGCAACAAGTTAAAAAATGTTTGGTAACAACTACATGGGGAAGGAGAAATAGGTGGGAAAACACCTTAAGAGTGGTATTTATTACATGCGTATAGGGATGTGGATATGATTTTTTTTACAAAAAAACCACGTACAAGTATAAACTCTATTAATGTAAAATTAGGTCACTACTTAATTAGACAGAACATAATTTGACCAAAAAACTTTTTCTTAGAGGGAAAAGGTTTTGATAACATCCATTTGGGAGGAATTGATGTTTGGTATCTCAAATATATTTTGACAAAAAAAAACAGAACGACATAGAGTCAATTCATTGCCTGAGTTTGTATGAAAAAATGCCACTACTTGTTTGGATAGAAATAATATAATGCAAAACTTTGTCCTCAATGGAAAAGTTTTGGTGGAAAATTATTATGTTAAATAACTAAACTTTTGTTATTGAATAACTTCCTGAAGGAATTTTTTATTTAGAACAACCTTATTTATTTGGATGAAAATAAATGTTTAGATGGAAATAAAATTCGTGGCACAAAATTTATTTAGAATGAGGTCCTTTACCTAGATGAAATGACATCCATGTAGGGAATGACATACATGGAGGGTAGATGAATTTTTGACAAAAATAAATTAAAGTGTAATATATTACTAGAAGGCCCTCTCTCTTAAGATAATGAAATAATTTTAGTTGATAATGGATACCTTAACAAAATAAATAAAATTTTAGTGGAAGAAAAACTTTATTTGGGGAAGAAATATAGAGAAGTAGTATTTAGAAGGAAATATATTTTGGAGGAAAATGAAAATTTATGGCAGGAAAATAATATCAAAGAGGGCATCTCAAGCATGTCCTTAGAAAGGAAACCAAAGCTTCTTTCAGGCTTTTATCCTAGCATGAAAAATAACATTAAAGATGACATCTCAAATGACATCATGATGAGACTTGAATTCTAGGTGGATGTGGAAGTGCATCATGTAGTCGCCAAAAGAATCAAGATCTGCAAAATGACAAAGGGCACAAGACTCATTGCCAAGATATAGAGGGATCATCAATCGATAATGTAGAATATCTTGGTACTCAACTAGTGGCATAGATAATCCAAGACCATCAACATGAATAGTTAGAAGAAAGTCTTATGCATAGTTTATCCTGTAGGGAAGCCAAATAGCCCCTTGTGGTATGACAACTCTAGTGCCTTGAAGCGGTGGAAGACCATGTTGTGTAGGTGTCTACCAAAAGAGACTGCCTTTGGGGGGGGGAAGAAGTAGCACATGACAACTTGGATTAGCAAAAGTTTGGTAGGAAATCATAGATAGAAGTATTAGTAGTGCCAAAAGTGTGACAAATAGGAATAGACCAACCACATGAAGAATATGGTCTTGAATTCCAAGGATGAGGAAACTAAACTATGTGGTGTTGTTCGGAGAGAAAACAAAAACTTTGGCATTCCAACACATGACCTAAGGAGGAGAAGTTCACTATGTAGATTGGTAAGTGAGGAAAGTATGTCCATCATATCTAGAGATTTTTCCACACACTTCCTTAATAGATTCAAAATAAAACTGGGATAAATGGAAACTGGACCACCAGGAAGCTTCACACCCTGCATAGGCCCAGATTTGTTAGGAGGAAATAATCCATGACATGGAGCTCTCACGCATCATCATAAGGTCAAAATATTTCTATTTTTCTTATAATATGATGAAGACCAAAATCTAAACCCAATATTTGTAAGAGAGATAATGCCTTAAACACTTTGACATTGTCACCTATGAGAGTGTCATCATCTAGGTAGATAGATAATACGTGAAGGTGGCATGCATCCTTTATTTTTTTTAAAAAGGGGTGAGAGACAATGAGAAAAGAAGTGGCCCAAGTAAGTCACCTTGTCGGGCCCCAACGAAAGATCCCATCTCTCTCTCTCTCTCTGTATATATATATATATATATATATATATATATATATATATATATATATATATATATATATATATAGAGAGAGAGAGAGAGAGAGAGAGAGAGAGAGAGAGAGAGAGAGTGAGAGAGAGTGAGTCATGGTCACTCCTATGAGATCCCTTCTATGACATGAGAATGAGAGACTTTTGAATAATTATAGATCAGAAGTAGTTTGTAAATCCAACCACATGGATGGAAAGGTCATAATTGACTTGAAATTCACACAATAAATCATCATGATCGAGCATTGTTTGCTTGTTTATATATACAAATTCTATATACTACGTATGCCGATCAATGAGAATTTAATATGGAATACTAGAATGTATTACATAACCACATACAATCCATATGGCTAATGAATATAAGTTTTTTTAATTAGGGCAAATGAATGTTTAGAGCCTTGTTAATTAGATAGGGTCAATTAAGATGGTTCTTGATGATGAACTCCACACACTATTTCTTTTGGGATAATTACCTGGCAGTCGGGAGACGTTCATTATGACAGTCAACAACACACATGAAGGAAAATTGACACTTGACCTGGTGAAGAGAGTTCTACTAAATGAAGAGACTTGATGAAAGACCTCAGGTGACATCTAGTGGGAGGTACACTTCATTGAGAGAATGAGGACTAAAAAAGAAAGAGATCCTGGAAGATCTTAGAGTTTTCGTGAGTCTGGGAACCATAGGAAAACCCATGGTACATCCAAATCAAAGAGTGGAGGATGCTTCCATTGCAACAAGCCATGTCATTTTCAAATGGATTGCAAGGTATGGAAAAAGAAATATGGGCTTGATTCCAAAGACAAGAAGGATGATGACAAGAAGACTGTAATGAAAATTTTATATGATAGGAATAATGATGATAATGTGGTCTTGATAGTCCAGGAGCAGTGTTTTCATAACAATGGTGATGATTCTAAGTGGGTGGTGGATATTGCAGCTACTTATCATGTGTCACCCACTACAAACTTCTAAACTTCATGCATGAAAGGAGACTTTGGGAGGATGAATATGGGGCATTCCAACTTCTCTATAATCAGTGGGAGTAGAGACATTTGTGTTTTCACAAGTGGAGGTTGCACAATCACACTCAAAGATGTTTTTCATATTCCAAATTTGTATTTGACTTTGATACTTGGTTCTTTATTTTATAGAATAGATTTTCATCTAAACTATAGTGGTGGAAAATGTAAGATCACAAAAGAGTCTTTAGTTATTGTATGAGGCAAGTTGTGTCTTTGATTATACAAGACCCAACTGAAAGTGCTCAAAGGAGGTATACATGAGATTGAGGATCACCATGATGATCTATGGCATAGATGACTAGGAGACATGAGTGAGAAAGGCCTAGAACTTTTATCAAAGAAAATGTTGGTTCTTTGTGGCAAGGACACCAATTTCACTACACGTGATTCATGTCAGATAGGAAAGTACCGACGAGTTTCTGTCAGGACAAGATCAAAGGTGAAGTCAAAGCTTTTATAGTTGGTTCATTCAGATGTCTCTAGTCAGTTTGAGGTAGGGTTGTAAATGGTGCGTGTGGAGTGCTGGTCTGGCTATACCCATACTCATTTAATTTATCAGGCCCAGTTTTAGTTATAGACCTGCATAATAAAAATCTAGATCTGTACCATACCCGTATCCATAATAATAGTGGGTTTGCAGTGTGGATATACATGTATGATGGTTCTATATATACATGATATTGTCTTTGTAAAAAATATTACGACTATATTCTATATATTCTAATACAACGACATATTGCTTTTATATATGATATAAACATACATAGTTATGTTAAATAATGTAATACTTTATAAATTGAAGATTAGTTGAATTAATTATTTAAAATGTTTGTATTCATCTCCATAGTGTTTTAATTATGTAGCATATCATATAACTATTTTGATTTTAAGTTTACATATGTTGTTCATGATTGTAATTAAAATAATTATTTCTCAATTAGATGACTAGTCTTAACCTTATTATAACTAGATTAATATGTAATATCAAATATTATATTAATCATACTAGTAAACTGAGATACAATAACATATTATTTAAGTAGTTATTCATGTATAACAGTTATAGGGGTCTACGGGTCTGGGTCTAAGCATACCCATTAATGGATCTGCTTATATGCAGATCTATGCGTATGTGGGTCCATGAGTCTGTGGGTCCAAATATTTACACCCATTCTGGGTTTTTAAAGGTACTGGATTTGTGGGTCTACCCATGCCAATTTATAGCCATAGTTTGTGGTGGATTCATTGGGTAGCTATAAGTATTTTTTCACATTCATTGATGATGCATCTAGAAAGGTGTGAGTCTACTTATTGAAGACCAGGGATCAGGTTTTTCAACGTGTTTAAAAGTTTCATGCCATGGTGGAGTCAGATATAGAGAAAAATTTGAAGTGTCTCCTCACGGAAAATGACAGAGAGTACTAGAGAGTTTTAGGATTACCACGCACATCACAACATACAACATCAGAGGAAACAACCCAACACATCACATTATAATGGTAATTGAGAGGGTAAATCATATCATATTGGAGAAAGTCTATAGATTTTGATACTACATAGTTGCCAAAGATTTTTTGGGGTGAAGCAGTGAGTATTGTCTACTATTTGATTAATCATTCTCTATTAACTTTTGGGGTTTTAGTTGCATGAGAAGGTATGGACAGGCAAGCATGCATCCTATACTCATATGTGACTATTTGGGTGTGTGAATAGAAAGTCTTATTCTAAGAGAATGATGGTTGTGAGGAGTTATGTATATAGCCTTGTCTCAAGGTGTAATGTGTCGAAGATACAAAATTACATGAACTAAACAACGATAACGAGCTTAGGTAGAGTTATCCCAACTACTAATATAGAGATAATAAATAACACCAAATACCATCAACACTCCCCCTCAATCTAAAGAATGCAAATGATGTAAGCGACTCTAATTTGTTACAACCAAAAAACATAATTTTCACACATGCTCCACCAAAACTTGCTTCACAACTTGCTTCTATATTAAGACTTGCAAAGAAATAGAAGTTATCTCTGTTATTGGCACTCTCACATATTATTATGCAGTTTTGCACAAGACCAAGGTTTATTTATTGGTGAATTGGGGGCATATAGATTCCCCTAGATAGAAAAATGGAGTAAGGTGATCTATGCTCTATCCGACTCAAGATCTTTTAGTTATTATGTTGTAATTACATTGATTGCATTTTTTGGTGTGCAATATGGCATCTTTTCTTGGTGGTACACCCCTATTTAATTTACAAGGGGTATGGGGGTATGGAAGAAGTAGTAGAGGGAGAAGGGTGTGAAACCCTAAACTTGGAGGTTGGCACATTTTTTGGATTTTGATCATTTTATTACAAATGGAGGGGTAAGAAGGTTGTGAAGAAGTATAGGAGAGATTAAACCTGTACATTCTCATTTTTTGAATTTTAGTGCTTTGGGAGTATAATAAAATAAGTTCAAACCATTCTGTAACAAGCAAAAATATAAAATTTGACAAACTATTTCCACAGTTTAGGTGAAGACGCATTGTGTTTAATTTCTATCTATCCATTAAGGCTTGTCAACTTTTCCAAGGAGTAACGCTATTTAAGGTCTTAAGTGATAAATGATTTCTAACAAAGGCAATGTTATGAAAAATGTTACAAGAAGCTCACTTCAATCAAGGAGATATATTGATTACATGCATATGAGACTATTGGATGACTAGATAAAGGCCTTACCATACAAGAAAAGAAAAAGGAATAAAAAATTTCAACTAAAAGTTGCATGCAAACATGATATTAAATTGGAAAAGTTGAAAAGAAAAAGGGAAGATAGAGTTGGTGTAATGGGTACATACCACCCATCTCCACTCCGAACTTAGAAATTTGCTTGTCTTGAGAAAAACCTAGATCCGAGATGGAGGGAAGAGAACTATTGTGGTGACTACTAGGAAGCATGATCTCTTGGTGGTGGAGGAGGTGGGGTGGTTGGGCAGGGGTGGGCATGTGATGAAATATGATCAGATATAGTGCCCTGCAATGCCCAAGGGGGCCAGTTCTGGGAAGAGGGCTCATCATATTTATCTCCCTAGTACTAGTTATAGGAGGGAAAGTCGGGTGAGGCCCATATTTCTCATAGTATGTCCTGGTGGGAGGGTAGTAACTGTGGTTGACCTACCATATCTCCTATGAACATTACACAATATATAAATGTGGTTAAGTTGATGGTCATGTCACTATTGTTGGAGCTTCATGCTCATCTCAAAATGATCAATGTGGTCTAGCTATTGTAGTATCTCATAGAAGCCATAAGGTCCCTCAAACTAAAATCCTCAATGGTGCACCTCCTAGTGTGGAGTGACAGTGATGAAGGAGGTTTGGTTACATTGTCCTTCTCCTCTAAGGTACACTTCAATGGTGAGATGTGGGATTCAGAACGGCTTCCTCCAAGAGTGGACGCTCATGGTGAAAATGTTTTATATGATCTGGTAGGTTGTCAAGATCATAACAGAGGGTCACCAAAGAAAACCCGACCTGAAGAGGTAATGTGATCTGAATGGTGCAGCCGTGGAAGATGAGGGAATAAGTACCTGCCTAGATGCCTGAGCATAGAATGTGATTGGAATAGAGGTGATGTAGGTCAATAAGGTGTTGGCTACCCTTAAACTAGATGGCCTTGAAGGGTATGCTGGTATACCCTGGAGAGACAGTTATGACTGCGATAATGTGGCTCAACATGAATGGAGAGCTAGTGTTGTGGACTATCTGGAGGTGAAAATGGTCAATAATAACACTCCCCCAATTGAAAGTATCCTCATGGATCATACAACATAAAGTGTAGAGATATGTGGTAGTCACACCGCCATGTCTCCCATATTGGCTATATATGTTGCAAGATATAATTTTTTGTAGGTAGAAGACTACCAGGTTGTGCAGCCATGATGCATTTTCCCCTTAGGGAAAAGTGTGGGGGGGGGAGGTTAGTGAGGTTTGTCTAGAATTTTTAGGCATTCTGTGACCACTAACTTCTGATGGTGGCAACAAGGATGACTGGTGGCAGTGAGGTGGCTGTTGGAGGTGGAGAACTGGCTAGCCTGGGAAAGGGTTATGTTATTGTGTCTGTAGTGATGCAAGGGTGTTACTGCGAGGGGGGATAGGGCTAAAATGAGAAGGATGAGTTGAACCCCAATGATTTATTCTTTATAGGTGAGATGTAGCCTATCAGTCAATCGATTGGTTTCCCAGTCACTCAACTTAGCTATAACTAAAGGGATATGAACTGCTTCAAATGCTAGATTCATCCACCCATAATAGTTGACCGGTTTGAATTTCACCTTTTTTAGCAATTTCTTAAGAGAAAGGGAATAATGGATAGAAATTAGTAAATGGGGAAATTAGATATAAAATTAAGGAATAAGGAAAAAGAACAAGATCAATTTTTTTAAATGAAATGGAATCTTAGGTTGCCTCCCAACAAGTGTCCTATTTTAACATCAAAGACCTAAAACTTGTGATCAAGTAGTTCTAGATATGGATTGGGCAAGGTTAGAGGCTCTCTTAGCACTAGATATTCAATGGTGGGTAACGCCTTACTCTTTGTGCTACAAGTCATCAGCTATGAGGTAGTACTTGATTCAATGTCTGTTGATTCTAAATTTGCCCTTGAACTTGTCCCACAAAAGGAAGGTGCCATGTGAATAGACATGCTTCACTAGGTAAGGACCGTTCCACCTTGATTGGAGTTCCCTAGGAAAAGTCTCAATCTGGAGTTGTGCACTAGGAATTGGTCACCTACCTAGATATCTTTACACCTTAGATGGCCATCATGCCACATTTAGATTTGGTCTTTGTAGAACCTAACAATCTCATAGGTGGTCATTCTCAAGTCATCAAGTTCTTGTATATGGAGGAAACTTTTTTCACCACTCACAAATAAATTAGGATTGATGGTCTTGATGGCGTAATTATCTTTATGTTTCATCTCTATAAGGAGGTAGCAAGATTTTTAGTATATCAATCTAAAGGGCTTGTTTCCCAGAGGCATCTTGAAGGTGGTTATATATGCCAACAATGCATTATTTAGTTTCAAATCCCAGTCCATCTTGGTACGATCTATGGTATTCTCTATGATAGATTTGATTTAGTGGTTGGAGAATTCTACTTGGCCACTGGTCTGAGGGTGGTGGGGAGAAGCAACTTTTTGATGAAAACCATATTTCCTTAATAGTGCTTCAAAGTTCTTTTCTAGAAAGTGTGATCCTCCATGTGAAATCATAGTGAGAGGAATCACAAACCTGGGGAAAATGATGTCCTTGAAGAGGTAGACTTGGAGTCACTAGTTTTTGTGGGAATGAATTCCACCCATTTGGACACATAGTCCATAACTACAAAGATATAGGTGAACCCTCAGTAAGAAGGGAAGGGTCCCATCAAGTCAACCTCACCAAACATAAAAAATGTCAATCTCTTACCATGACATCATAGGCACCTGGTCCCTCATGGAAATGTTTTCATATCTATGGAACCGGTCACATGTGAGAATGAAGTCATAGGAATCTTTGAACATAGTGGGCCAGTAGAATTCACATTGAAGTATTTTCCTAGTCGTCTTTTCAGAACTCATGTGTCCACTGGTTGGTTCTGAGTGACATTGCTCTAGAATATCATGAGTTTCTTACTATGTGATGCATCTATGGTAAAGACCATCCACATATGTATTAAATAGATAAGGGTCATGATATAAAATATCTTGATATCATGCAAAAAAATTATTTTCGAGTGCCCTTTATATTCAGGATGTAGGAAACCTGGTGCAAGAAAGTTCACATAATCAACAAACCATGGAAAATGAGATTCAGATTTTAGTAACTAGTCATCTAGTAAGGAATTGTCAATTTCAATCCCTTCATAATCTTGGAGACTAAGGCGGATGAGATGATCGGCAACAACATTCTCAAATCCCTTCGTATCACAAATTTCTACATTGAATTCTTAATGCAAGATAATCTAATGAATGGGACCATGCTTTAGATCTTTCTTGGTCATCATATAGCAGATAGTAGTATGACTGATGTAAAATATCACCTTGGAATCCACCAAGTAAGTTCAAAACTTTGCAAAAGAGTAGATGATTTCCATCATCTCCTTCTCTATAGTGGTGTAATTTTGTTGCTCATCGTGTATGGTCTTTGAAGCACTATAAATAACATGGTGATTCTTGTCGATCCACTACCCAAGGATGGATCCTACTGCATAGTCTCTAGCATCACACATGATTTTGAATGGTAGAGACCAATCCAGAGAGTGGATTGCATGAGTGGAAGTGAGGACCATTTTTAAGCTATTGAAGATAGACATGCAAGCCTGGTCAAAGTCCAAGACAACATCTTTCAACAGAAGGTTAGTAAGAGGTTTGGTGATTTTGGAGAAGTCTCAAATGAATCTTTGATAGAAGTTGGTGTGCCCAAGGAATGCATGGATGTCTCCAGAGGAGTAAGGGGGTGAAAGTTTAGAAATCACTTATTTTTTCTTTGTCAACTTATATCCCTCTATTGCTTACTCTATGGCCAAGGACGATGGCTTCTCTTACTATAAAATGGCACTTCTCCCAATTCAAGATGAAATGAGCTTCTTCACATTTTCCTAGCACTAGTGGTAGATGTTGTAAGCATGAGCCAAAGAAATCTCCATAGATAGAGAAGTTGTCGATAATTGTCTCTATCAACTCGGTGAAGATTGCAACCATGCACCATTAGAAAGAGGTGGGGGTCTTACAGAGGCTGGATGACATCCTCCTAAAGTCATAACTGAAAAGGGTAGATAAAGATAGTATTTTCTTGGTTGTCAAGGTGGATAGGGATTTGATAGAACCCAGAGTATCCATCCAAGTGACACAAGAATTCTTGGTGATCAAGTTTCTCAAGCACTAAATTGAGTAAGGGAAGAGGGACATGATCCGTTCTGGTGACCTTATTTAACTTCATGTAGTCAATATACATTCTCCATCTAGTGATGTTGTAGGTGGGAATGAGTTCATCGGTTTTCTTCTTTATTGTAGTGTTTCCTTCTTTCATAGGAACAACTTGGATAGGTCTAACCCATGGCGAGTCAAAATTTGGGTATATGATTGTTGCAATGAGAATCTCACCTCAAAATGACAACCTCTTTCATGTTTGGATTTAGCTTGTATTGAAGATCTCTAGACGACTTGTATTCTTCCACCATGGATTTTTTTTTTTGCATACAGATAGCTCGGTTGACCCCTGTGAAGTCAGTCATCTTATACCCCAAGGCAGCTTTTTTTTAACCCAGTTATAAGCTTATCTTCTTGTTCAATTGTAAGGATATAATTTATTATGGAATGACTTATATCTTTTTCATAAAAAACTACTTGAGTCCTTATAGGAGATCCTTCATCTCAAGAGATTTTGGTGGTTTAGACTTCTCTTCTAGAATAGAGAGAATCTTAAATTATTTGAATTCTTCTTGAGGGGTTTCCTCAAGAATTTTTAATATGAGCTCTGCACTAGTGATACTACTCATAATCAAAGTCATACTCATTTGGAGTTGTAAGGTTTGTAGTGAGAAAATCTTCTATTAATTCCCACTCTTGTCTATGTTGGGAGAGTTTGTCAATACTCTGAGTAGGTAAACCTCCTCATGGATGCTTGGTCCCTTCACACTTTCAAAAACACAAAACTCTAGAGTTTTCCTTCCTATCCGTAGGAGAATGGTGCCTATCTCTATATCTATCAGGGCACAAGAAGTATCTATAAATGGACGGCCAAAGATGAGATGATAACAAAGATCCTCCTTGACGTCCATGATAACAAAGTTGCAAGGGACATAGGCTTCCTTGTTGACTCTCACTGGGACATCCACTATGATGCCCATTGGTTTTTTCATAAACAAGTTCTCAACTTAGATAGACATTGATGTGGGTAGAAACTCCAATATTTTGCATAGACTGTAAGGCATAATGGAAATACTTGCACCTAGATCTGCAAGTACTTTCCTACAAGTTTTTTTACTAGATAACACCCGATATTAAAGGAGTTGGGGTCCTTCTTACACATCTTGTTCAAAATAATATTAGAATTGGTTCTCTCAAAATTCACAATTTCATATTCTTTTGTGGCATATTTCCTAGTCAATAGAGTCTTCAAGTATTCTAAACAAATAGGCATTTTAGAAAGTGCATCTAAGAAGGGGATGCCCATGTGAAGCTTTTTCATGGATTCCTTGAGTTTTATGAATATGGAATCCAAACTTATTTTTTTGTGGTATGTCTGGTAGGGTGGGCGTGACTTTTAGATTAGAATATTAGATAAATGGCGTCAACTGGTGGAGTCTCGACAACAGGAGTCTTCTTTTTGCTGGAATCAGTGTTTGTCTCAAGTATTTGTTGTTTCTCGACCATCATTGTATTTTTGTCATTGAAATTTATGGGAATGACAAACAACTATTTTGGAGGTAGGTTAGGATCATAGATGTTACCATAATCTGTAGAGATGCCCTTTAGATGTTCATGATGCTTGGGATTATTTTCAAGTTATCCAGTAAAGGTTCCTATAGGAATGTGTTGGTTGGCTATGATCTAAGCAAACTGGGAGTCTACTACTTTTTGATAGGCTATCTTTGACTAGATTAATTATTGTATCTTAGCAATATTTCCATATTTAAAAGAAATTGGGATGATTGTTGTATGTGTGGTGCTTGATTCAGGTTCTACAATTGTTGTCCACAGTTTCGGAAATTACCTAGATATTTGTCTGGGTTCTTGAAATTCTATTGATTGTTGTATTCAAACCTTGGGGAGGACGACCTTGGTAGTTATTTGAGGATATTCTTGTTGTGATACTTTCCCTACACCTTCTAGGTTTCCATACTAGAAGCCATGATGATTTCTAGTTTGATTCAGGTTGTAATAAGCTTGTACGAGAATGCTACAGATGGAATTGAGATCCTCCATATGTTTCCCATCTTCAGGTTGCATGGGAGTGTTGTAGAGTAGTTGAAACCACTGTGTGGAGTAATCATAGCCTTGGCAAACTCCACAAAGATATTCTACAAATTTTTCTTGTTGTTGCAAATATTGAAGTTGTTGTGGTTGTCCCTTTCTTTCATAGGTGTTGAAATATGACTCCAGTTGATCTTGCTTTAAGGTGAGGATTTTGAGGTTTTTGGCAATAGATTTTAGATTGGAGTAATGTTCGGCTTTGGATACCTTGAGAAATCCCCCTTTCCATCGATTAGGCTGGCCTTGGGTCACAACACATCTTTTTACAACTTCCTAGACATTTTCAAAGTTGTGGAACATGAAGTTACCTTCAAATGAGGTATAAAAGAAAGTTTTTGTCATATTTGTCGACCCCCCGACAGAACGTTTCAATCAAGTTTACTGTAGAGATTTCATGATCTGGACAACATCAAAGGAGTTCTTTAAATTTCTCCCAAGCTTCACATAAGTTTTCTCTTGGAACCATGGTGATATGTGTAATTTATCACCAAATTTGATAGGTGAGGAAGGGGGATAGTATTTTCAAGGAATTATTTCCTGGAAGGCCTTCTATGTGATGAACGGTCTCCCTCCATAGAATTCTACCAACTGTTGGATACCACTTTTAGGGATTATTTGAATAGACACAGTTTGAGAGTGTCATATGTGATGCCTAACATATTGTACAAGGCACATAGATCAATCAAGCAGTGGATGTGGTCTTGACGATTTCTGCCCATTTGCCAAACAAATGGATTACTTTGAAGGATGAAAATATCTATGTGTAGTTCCCAAATTGTGGAGTGATGGGGGGTCACAACATGATGTAGTGTCTTAGGGTTCTTAGGGACTGATAAGTCCTTAAGTTGCTTCTGCCACTTTTCTCTTTGTTGGGTGACATCTTAGATTCCTATTTAGGCCAATATGTCTTTTTCTATGTGGCCAGGGCCCATTCTCCCACACCAATGGATTCAGATCAGGTGATGGAAGGTTCTGTCAATTTCTAGATCAAATTATAATAGTGTAAAATCAATGCATTGGGAGTAACACATCAACCATTAGTACCTGAAAAATAGATCAACAACAATAAGTTTTAAGGAAGGAAAAATTCAAGTAGATGCTTATCAACTAAAAAGAAAAAGTCATAATTGTTCAAAGTAATAGGGGTTTGAAAGAATACTCGATTGTCTCTGACAATGGTTTCAAAATTTGATGTGTGTCATCAACACAACAAATTCACTAGAGAAGTTATCCCTAGAGTTTAAACCTTTAACGCCAATCAAATCACTTGCAAAAATGAAAGTTGGTTTTAGTATAGAAAGGTATCAGTCCCATGGGACACTAAATTTAAGAATTTTAAGTTCAAACCTATTATTATGAATAATACTTAGAATCCAATTTTTGAAAGAGTTTAAACTAAATTAGGTAAGTAAACTTAAAGAAGTGAATCTGATTGATCAAGGATTAATTTCAATTCAAATTATTGGTATTTTGGATTTCACCACCAAAAGCGTACATAGTTAATTTAGCAATTTTAATTCATTTTTAAACAAATATATAGATTAGGATTATGTAAATCATTTCTTTTTGAAACAAATCTCATGGATCAAGCTATCCACGAACCCGAGATCTTGACATTTGTAAGTCATGGTTTGATCATCCAACAAGTCAGTGTTTGATATCTCATTAGGAGTCATGTGAGTCTCATTCTATGTTCTAGTCTATAGGTCCAAGATTTCATCACTATGGATGCTAATAGTCATAAAGAACCATGGATCCAGTCATAGCTCACATTTTTAATGAAAGAAGACACATATTTTATTTATATATTGGAACCAGAGTTAGCTAAGACAACATACATGCTCATGGTGCTACTATCCATGTCCGGGCAAAAGGGAACTACTCCATGTTTCTCATAGAAGTAGGAACAAAGATAGAGGAAAGAAAAATCATGTTGCTATCAACACTTTGCAGACTTTGTGAGGAAGAACGTGACTCTATCTCTGCTTTCCATGCTTTGTCCTCTCGAATAGGGTTAAGAAATGATATAATATTATATGGGATGGTTTGGAACTCCCCCCTCCTTTCATAGGAAGGGAAGTGACCAATAAACCCTAAAAACTTAACCGGCAACATGGAAAGAGTCTGGATCTGGTGCTCCAATCGATCAGTTGGTGATACAACCGATTGACTGGGAATTGATGTGTCACCTTTGAGTAGATCCATTGAGAAATTGGAGGCCAATTAGTCAGTTGACTAAATGGTGCTTCGACCTAAAGGCAAGTTAGTTGATCGACTCAGGGTGATTTGACTTGTTCATTGATGGAAACATGCCTTCTTCATTGGGTTATGCCAATCTCTTGGGTTTCCAATTGACTAGTTGGGTTCCAGGTCCTTACTTCTAGGCTAATGAATGAACCAATTAGAGAGGGCCAGTCGACCGAATGATCTTCTTGGAGGCTAAAATTACAGATAAAGCCTCCTAATTTTCAGATACTTGAGTAATCATTGAAGGTTCTCAATATTTGGGGGTGGAGAAGAATAAGTGGTTTTTCTACAATTAACATACAAAATTAATGGAAATTCAATTTAACAAGATAAAATCAAATGAATGCAATTAATCCCTACAATTGGGAAAGAAGCAACAAACTGTCCTAAATAAATGACCTCAAAGGTGCAGTAAAAATGGATGAACATGCACTCATCAACAAATTAGTGATTTCGATTGTGAATAATTCTTTCTAACGAGTTGACCGATTGAGATGTTAGTTGATCGATTGGACTTCTGGGGAAATTCCTTGATCTTCAATTTAAGGAGTCTATATGAAGGATTCTTGATCCTTGGAGTGAATGGGTGCGATTGAGCTTTTTCTTTGTAACAACCGACCAAAACCAATTAAATTATAATTTAAGAGATAAAAGCGAGACTAAGGCTATGAATACGTAAAATAGGAAAATAACAAAAAATATTCTAAGGAATTATCTAAAAGGTTCAATAAAACTAGACAAATATGAAATCATTAGAAATATAATTTTGTGTCATATAGAGATTTTTTACATGGATTTGAACCCTCATGACATTTTATTGGCACGACTCTAGGTGAAGACAATACTAAATCATCAATTAAAACATATGAAAGGACAAATGACATATGTTAGACTTAATTTAGGGAGAACCATGTACAGAAAAGAGTTGGCTTCCACTTTTATAGATGAAGATATATTATGTTGTCAAGGAAGACATTTGGAAGGAATTTGTAAGGACCCATTTATGGGTCTATCTTTAAATGCAAGTTAGCTATGATAATGAACCATATAGGTTGCCTATGTTTCTTCTAGTTACCATGTACCTTGCATTTTAATATAAGTTGATTCATTATTTAGTTATTAAGGGTAAACTCAAAACCTTTAGATGGCCTCAGATTAAGGTTTTGAGATGCTTTGGATAAGATTTATAACATGGATTTAAAATTTAATGAAATCTTGTTTGTAACTTAATTTCATGATGCAAGTTAGATAAGTGATGTAAACATTAGAAATACATACTTAAAATTTCATGGAATATTGGTGCTGAAAAGGGGTAAAACTTCAATTTTAAGGAAAGTAATCAACTAAAATTTTCTCCATATATTTTTTTGATTTACGAGAGAACTGCCCCCGTAGAAGTGCCACAATCGTGACCCCCCAGACAACGTAAACTCTCGGGGCATGAAAGGGTGTGGTCCGGTCACCCCCTCCCACACCCAATCAAATTCGTGTTACTTTTCACAGAGCGCCTTCGGCATGATTCGAACCCGGGTCCTTCATCTGGACTTACCGAGCCGTAACCAACCAGACTACTCTAGACGGACTAAATTTTCTCCATAATTAACTTGGTGAAATGAATCTAATCAGAACAAATTTATCAAACCAAGACTTCTAAATCTCACCTATGTTGAATCAGCTAAACCAATAAATATTCTAACCATAATAATGTGATCACTCTTAATGTGCTGACTGAGTAATTTTCTAAGCTCATCATACAAGTTGAGAAAAAAGTTTAAAATGGATCAAATGTAGATAATATTAAGAAAAAAGATCTATATTGAACCTAAATGATTAAAATACATGTCATTCTCCCTTTTACAATCAAAATCTCCTAAATCCTAGACATAGAGGGAGAATCAAGATTTTAGATGATACTAGAAGTGGAAAAGCCTAATAAGGGTTATATCTTCATAGAAGTGGTGAAGTCAAGTACGTTGATAACCTTTGAACAAATTTCTTTGGTGATTTTTGTCTCTTAGATCTAGTGTATTTCCTTCTTGTTGTTTGGATAAAGAAGTCTCTAACAATCTTCTATTCTCATTCTTAGTTTCACTTCTATTTTCTAGGGCTCTTGAGAGGAAATGATCAAGAAGGGAAATGAATACTAGAAATTTAATCAAGTTTCTAATATCTTAGGTTGTGGTCTAAATTTTTAGGTGTCTATCACCCGAGGTGACCGTTTCAGATTCTTTTAAAAACTTATTATGAACCTTAATCCTAATTGACAAATGTGGCTAGATTGTTAAAAATAATGAGTTGTTTTGACAAACATTAGGGAAGGCTTACTTAAACTTTCCAGAATCTTATTCTTTCTCTAATATTCATAAAATGAACGAAATTTTGTTGTATTTAATTGAACAAGAGGATGTAATGTTTTAGAATCAAATTGGAAGGTGAATGTTTAGAATGAATTTAGTCAATTTTTCCATTCATGGGTCGAAAAGGCAAGTTTTGGATTAACAAGAAGTATTACCTATTACATCAACTATGCTTTCTTGAATTATAAGTTAGGAATATGACTTGATGAGATGGAAATTATCACATTAGAAATTGCATGTCCATAGTACGTAATAGGTGAAACTTACACTTGAAATCCTAATTTCGTCATTCTGGGTTAGATATGCGAAATATCATAAATATCAATACATTAGTTTTAGTTATCCTTGAAGTGAGTAAACAAGATAAATAGTTAATGTAACAATAGTTTCATTTATATAAAATCCATAAGCACTATGAATTTCCTTTAGAGTTTATATTGGGGAAATGAAATGGACTATCTTGCAGCAATTTGTGGATTACTAGAAGACATGACAGAGTGTGAGTCTAGACCCTGAAGGATGGACCACCAACATTTAGGAAAGGTTGACAATATGATTCAAATGTAAATTCCTTATAGAAAAATAAAAATGCAATGCAATATATTTGAGGCAATGATATGGTGTTTCTGATTCATTTTTGTAAAAAACATATTAGCGATAATTCTTATTAGTAACTCATACTTGATGCCCTAGTATGACTTTTCCATTCTATAACCTATGTCACATACCTATAGTGAGACTTGAAAGGTAGAGAAGCTTAGTTCTTATACCTTAGAATATGTAGGAAACATGAGGTGGGATAAAGTATATAAATGTTATATTAGGGTCTATGGTTAACTTTGAAGACACATGAAGTGAGTTATTGACACAAGAACATAGTGTGCATGGCATGATGACTTTTACTTGATATATTACATATGAAGTAACTACATGGTAAGTTTAATAATAAATGACATCAAGTCAATGTAGGAACTATATTATCATATTTCTTACTACATGTTAGTATTTATTTACTTCCAACTCTTGCTATTATTTTAATATCTTTTGTTACTTGAAAAGTTATTTTACTATTTAGCCTAAAAAGTATTAATTTATTTGAGATTACTTTGAAAATATTATTCCAATGACAATATCCTCTTATACGTTATCCACTCACTCAACTTTGCTAAGAAGTGGTGGTTTAAATTTTATAGGATTTGATTCAACTGCATTCCACGAAGGAACTACTCAACTACAGTAATCGTGTTTCTTCACAATTAGAAGAGGAGAGGTATCTTTAACCATTAGCTCTTATGTAAAGGAATTCCTCATACTAGGGGTTTCTAAGGCATTGTGTGCAGTAGTTTTGGGTATAATCTACATGATGCACAACATGCATAGAAGTCTATTTTTTGTTTCCTACAATATAGTGTCAAATCTTGGACAACTCTAGTACTTAGGTTATCCCTGTACATGATTAAGAGGAATTGTCATATTTCTTATTGCATAGATTTTACTTATACTTGATAACAGGAAAAGTATACATGATTTGAATATCATTACTTTTATTGATTCATGGTTAACTAATGATGTGAGGAAAAGTGTAGTTTAGTTTCTGAAGCCAGGGGATCCCATAGGTGGGGTCTCACACTATCAACAGAGGCAAATATACCCACGCCCTCCAAGTGAGAATGTGAAGGGAGCAAAAAATCTACTAGAACAACCTAAAATTCCCTTGACTACTAATTGGTATTGATTAACGTCTCAGGAATATATGAGAGGGATAAAAAATATGAAGGAGAAGACAAGAACATCACATAAATAATATGATAAATGTGTACTTGATCAGTGTACCTATTTTTAATTGAACATTTTTAAATTATTCCAATACATAATCCAGTTGTATGTTTTGAAGTCTACTATATAAATTAGACAAACTAAGAAAACCCACACAAACTAAACATTTATGACCATACACTAAAAGAATATATGATTTTTAGATCTATGGAAAGAGCTATAAAAAAATTGTTCTATTAGATGATTTGTAGCTATATAAATATTGAAATGAGTGGTACATTATTGTAAATTACTTGAACACTTATGATTTACCATGCTCTTATAATTTGCATGGTTGGATTTACCTAATAATATTGGAGGTACATGTATCACTAAAACACACCTCCCTATTTATACATACAGTGAGTGGGTGTATACTAATGACATGTACTTATATGCACTTGATATAGAATGACACAATAAAAGTTATTATTTGTATACAACTGGTGTGTTTCTCAAATGCAACAAATAAACGGGCAAAGGACAATGCCAAAGAGGAGATTCAACACCACAACTATTAGGTAGATATGGCACTTTTTGTCCCCAACAATAGTGCCAAACAACTCAGTGAGTTCTTACCTAGGGCCATACACTAACCAATTAAATTTGATTAGATGCAATCCTAGGGGTTTTGAACACAACACCGATCTTTCAAATTAATAAATGGGCCTAAACCGACACACACACTTAGACTATCACACTAACCCACAAGTGCATATTGTTGTGTTACAGTATGGGAAAGCTGCAAGAATAGGGTCGATCTACATGGAGAAAAGGGGGCACTAGAGCTAGATAGTTTTGGCTATGTTGCTACTACAGAGTCTAGGGTTGAAGGGTTTGAAGATTGGTTTTATTAATTAACGAAGGTTAAGCAAGCGAGAAAAATAGAAACAAGAATCAAAATTTAGATTGCCCTAGACAATTAGTTCTAATGAGCAAGAAAAGAAACTAAGCAAGGAAAGAACAAGTTACACTAAGTAAGCAAAGGAAGGAATTAACACTAGGACTAAACTGGAAAACTAAGCATGAGAGAAATTAATGACCTAGACTATCAAGAACAAGGCAAGATCGAGGAAAGAGACTAATCAAGCGAGTAATGAGATAAACAAGTAAAGACTAGCTAAGTAAGAAGACAATTAGAATTTTAATGCAATTAATAGAATTGTGAGTTGTTTGGGGGATGCACTTGTCAATTGTGTTGGGGTAATAACATGTAAACATTATTCTTCCATTTAGATTACCATACCAAACAACAAGTTAGATGCTAATGAATTGTCTTAAACTACTAATTGGCCATGGATAGGGTAAGTGTGAATAGGGGAACTAGTCCCTAACACCTCCTACCCACCCTTACGAGGCTCACTTGGTTAATGTTTATGTGTAATTCAATTAGAATCTAATCAATTCTAGGTTTCTAGGATAGAACTCTTAGGGTAATTATGGGGTGGAAGATAGTAATGGAAGCTGGAAGTGAGGTTTTAGACCTCACATCACCAACATTCTAGCCTTGTGAAGGATCCAAGCTAGATACACTAAATGCTTCTATACTAGATACTTAGATATCTCATCTAGGTGTATGAGAATTGATTAACAAGTAGGAAGATGGATAGCTAACTAGGGATCCACTAATTGGACTTAGGAGAAATTCACAATAAGATCCACATATAAGAAACTTTCCTAGAATCTAGGTGATTTCAAGAACAAACCACAAAGCAATTTATGAGAAATGAGATAGAAGTAGAACATAATCATTAGAAAATGAAATTACAATATTTACATATCATTCTCCCCCAACATGATATATAAGTAACATTTTTGACCCCAAACAACCAACCTCAGGGGCCTAGCTACTCATAGAATAAGAAAATACAAAAAGAGAGGAGGAAGAGTTAGAGGTAGCCATGGATCTTGGTGTAGATGAAGGAATCCTCCTATCTAGTTGTTGCAAGGGTGTGCTCTTCACTCCTCCAAGGTGAAATGACATGGAAAGATGATGGAAAGTGGTCAAAACCCTAAGAAACTAGGGTTTTGATGGTGGGAATGGTGAAATGGAGGTGGAATGGTTATGGAATGGCTGAGGGGCAAAAATGGGGAGCTAGAAGGTAGATATGGGTGTCTAAACTCGTGCTCCAACCACCACCCAAGTATATATAGGTGGTGGGGAAGCATTAGGTTAAATGGGGGGGGGGTAGAATAGGGAATGTAGTACAAAAGTTGTGCTAGGGTTGTGTGTAGCAAGGTCGTGTTGGGAAACACAACCATGGTGGGTAGGGGTCAACACTCATGTGATGGGATGGAATGGGTGATGCAGAAAATGGTGAAAGTTACATGTTGTTTAGGGGAATTTTTAGAGGTTAGTGTGGCCGCGGTGGTCACCACAGCCACAGTGGGTCATAGGATACACGACTATGCTAAGTTGCATGACCGTTTTGGCTAAGTAAGGCACTGCCCATCCTGAGGAATACAACCATTCTAACTTCTTGGCAACACGGTCGTATTGCGCTGCATGACTGTTCTAGGTCAAGTTAGCACGACCATGCTAAGCTGTCATGTCATGTTATTGGGTTGTGATGCTGATCTTGAATATCTATCCCTCAACTAAAAGATTTCTCTGTGATTTTGTCTTAGCTGGCACGACCGCTCCTTGGCACCATGACCATGCTGGTCTCTTCAACAACACTTTTATCTTTATCTTTGGATTTTCTTAGACTCATTTGCTTTATTTGAGTCTTGGCCACTAGGGGTAGGTTGAGGGAGCCTTGGAATTCACTTTGGACCTCTCTCTCTCATCCATCCAAGCATGGTCCAAGTACCTAAAAAACACAGAAAGAACACCCATAAGTGCATTTGATATAAATATGCATATGGAGGGAAATAACATGTAATCTAACAGGTATATATATGATTAAAGTGCAACAAGACACAAGATGAAGCTCTAAAATAGGACGGCATGCACAACCATAGCATTTCATAGACATAATATAGATTAGTTGTGCCTATTAAAACAAGATATGGCATGCATGCCATGTGATATAAGCAAAAACCATGCAACAATTACATGAATTTATTAGTCACCATTAATTATAAAATACACATAAGATTTCTTTGAATGATACACAACTATATGATTGAAATAATTTTCAAAACATATAGTTAAGCTAAGATGGGAGCATTAAGTGTATATTATTGGATTGTTTATAATACAACTACAAACATGTTAAACTTAAAATGAGTACATATAAGTGTTACCTACTTGGACATATATGAATTAGAGAGACACAGAGGTTGCATGAGTGAGAGGCCAATCCTATGATGGTTTGAGACAATGAGAGACTTAATTCCTTATCTATAAACAAATAATATGGATGGAGAAGCCATAGCTTTGTTACCTTCATATAAATAATATGTTTGATTATATGTGGTTACTTTCTCATCTATACCCTTACATATTTCACATATATGGGCTAGGCCACATCTCAATAGAAAACATTGCACTTTTTCCTCAATGTTATATGTGATAATTAGGATTGGTGCATATGAGATTCCATAGTTTTCTAAATGCAATCGTAATCTTTGAAATCATTTTATTCACAATATGGATCATGACAATCCAATTGACATGCACTATTTACAAGTATATTATTGGCATATTAGTCTAACATTCTCCATAATATGTGTGCCTAGGCATTGCACCAACATTGCATTGTATATATTTTGTGTACACTGCTTGTAGAAACCACCCAAGCTGAACCTGAACTTGATCCACCTTCAAGCATACATACTCAAACCATTTCCAAGGGAGGCTTATTTCCAAAGGTCACCAAAAGAGCTTACTCTGTCAACAATTTTTGTAGTGGTCATCCACCCTAGCACTGGATAAGATTCCCTTCCCTTGTTCGGAGCCCCCTACCATCAAGCTAAAATATAACAACATTTCTAGGGTTGCAATGTATTCATGACTACCCAATGCTTCAAAACTCAACGTTGGTCCGTCCAATGTAAACCTATAGAAAATAACAAACTTAATGTACTTTTTTCATAGATCATAAGTGAGTCTGCTTGTTTCCAGACTGGTAATTTGATTGGAACTTCTAGGCAATTTTATGGAATAAATATCTAGATTAATCTGAGTCGTCATGCATTGTCTTATTCAATATTTTGTCACTTACTCTATTTCCTACAAACACAAGACATGCATTCGGTTTAGATGAATCCCATTATTCACACACACATATAGCTAATAGAGGAGACCTCCTCTCAAACTGAAGGGTGAGGTTCTGGCATCGATTTTACTTTTCAAGTATAGTAAATGAAAGATGCACCCTACCAAAATTTGAGGAAATGGAGCAAGCTCAAGAGGATGTACGTAATGTGATGGAGAAAAACAACCAAAATGAAAGAATAATGGAGTTAGAAAATATATGATAGGTGGCACAACCATAAACATGTTACTTTTTTCCTCTTATTTAAGCAATCAAATTTTCAAACCCAACCATATAGGTTGCAATAACACTAAGCCTACACAGTATGTAGCAGGCTCAAGACGACGTATAAACTGGAGTATTTGGTAACAACGTGGAGGAAAGGAGGACGAGGATAGGAATATGGCATGTGGTTAAATGGAGAAGGGCAATAGAGGCGACATGTAGGGTAATTAGTATGGGGGAGGCATGAGGGAGTAAATGGGAGGAGAAACTAGGGTTGTCAAAAACCCTTGAGCATTTGATGGGAAATGAGGGTCTAAGGAAAATAGGGGTTCGTCATACATTTTGTGTTTGCACCCAACACGAAAAATTTTAGAGCTTAAAGAGCACAAAGGGGAGAGATCTCCTGGGGCAGTTACAAGAAAACTATTTTGAAACATAAAAGCTCATTAAATTGAACTCTATCAGTCTACATGCTACCTCAATATTCAAGGCTAGATTTAGTCCTTGAGTCCTACATGTGTCACCTAGATGGCTAATATATGTATATAGTTCATATAGTTAATTTATAATAAATGAATCACCACAAATAATCATTCTTATGATACACCCACTCTATTGCTTTTACCATTGTTGTCCTGTATTACATATTTGAGTAGTAGCATTTGGTATGGATGTAGCCATATGGCGAATCTTTTGTAACTGCCCATCTGCTTCCGACGTGGTGAGATAGTTATCTATAGATGTTTAAATGTAAGAATGAGTATCGGATTGGGTCGGCTCGATATGATCTATGTCTCAATCTACATAACCCACTCCAGGCTCACTCTATATATTTTACATGAGTTGGTCAGGTCATGACCATGATAAACTTAGATCGAGAAACTCAGATACCTAGATTCATGAGATATACATGTTTGTATTACCACATATCAATATATAGTATAATATATGTATTAGGATTTATTTGACTACAAACTTTTTAAATTACATCTTATAAAAAATGTACTTCGTTAGCCATATGCACAAAAATCATTTAACTCGAGAACATGTGGGCCCTTCGTTGAAATGAAAAGTACACTTTCTGATCATTGATAAAATTTCATATATGGTTAGGTGATTCGAATTTATCTGATCAATACATATGATATGATTGAGATTTTTAAGCACGTCTGATCTAAACTATATTCCCTTCATATTTATGGCTGGGTCTAGTTATCAAGCAATATGTGTGATAGTTTTACGACTGTTATATATACATGTACGTTTCGATATAAACCTCTAAACTTTATTAGTAAATATGTATCTGTATAATATATTGAAATAGATTCATTTCAGCATATCATTTAAACCGTCCAAACCCGACCCAAAATCTAAAATCTATTACACATACTTAGTACGAGTGGATATTTATAAATAACATCCGCGCCAATCCGTCTACCAATATAAACTCGAACACAAACTTATGCAAATCCGGTTTTGCTCATCCTTCCTTAAGAATGGCAAATAACACTGCTATTGGAAATGGGCCATATTACATGACTGGGGAGGTTGTAAGACACCCACAGCAATTGACTGATTGAACTAATAATGTATAACAAACCAAACGGTGCACATATGAGTTAATAAATTATACAAAATGAAAACCCATGCAGGTGCAGCTGAGTTACTGTTGGTCAATGACTGACAATATGCTTCTCCATCCCCTGCCAGCGATATCAAGGACCTATCCCTTGATGATGAGTCATAATTCCACGCATCCCATAAGCAGAGTCCTAATCTGTGGAGGCCCTCCGGGTGAGAATGGGAAAGGGACAGCAGCTGCTAGACAGCCCGTCGATCCAGGGAATGCCGAGGACAGGTTGGGGGAGATTTGTGGAGGGATTAGAATATAGAAAGAAAAAAGGAGGAGGGAGATTTGTGCACGGACATACGTCGAAACAGAGTTTGAAAAGGCTGGCTACTGGCTACCAGACAAAATTTTAAAAGTAAGCCCGCACCGCAGTAGTGGGGGGAGAGGGGAGGCGGGGTCGCATTTAACAGCAACATAAAACTGCCAACTACCACCTCCCGAAGGCAATTGTTGGGGAGCTGATTTATTGCGTTGAAAGGTTTTAATCAAGCAAGCAGGTAGGCGTCTCGCTCAGAAGCTGGGAGTCACTACGTACAGGGTAAACGGGGTTGCTCTTATTATCATTGCCCATTTGCCCTCGTCCCCTGTTCTCATCTTTCTCAAGCTGAGTAGCTCGCTGTTTGCCATTTTCTTGATTTTTTGGGAAGAGAGCGAAAGTATCATACAGTCGGTACTACATACTGCTGCTACGTAGAGAGAGAGGAGAGAGAGAGAGAGAGCTGGCTTCAACTTCATTGGCTACTTGTATAGCTCATCTGTTCCTCTGATCTCAGTTCGCAGTGTCGACATGTGTTTACTGCTCCTGAGTTTTTATGGTAGCAGCGGTACAGTGCGGCGGGGTTGCTAACTTCATCCTCAAACCTCATAGGAGTCGTTAGTCAGTGCATGCAGAAACTCATCTATATGCTCGAGATCACCTCTACGCGTCGCACCAGACTATCCCGCGCTCTCTTACTGTCTGTCTCTCCAGTCCTTTCTCTTCCTCCAACTCCAAGTTAATCGCCAGAACCAGTCGGTTAGGCCGGCGTTCTACAACGAGCTGAGAGGCTAGAAACTACACCTACAGAAGCCCCGACAACATGGTGGCGCCGGTGTGGGAGCAGCCGGATCTGTCCGGCGCCTACCTGGTGTGGGAGGAACTCACGGCGATGCTGCCCTCCTACGGCGGAACCAGGTCGCCCAAGGTGCTCCTGCGCGGCCTCAACGGGTACGCCGTCCCGGGGAGGCTCATGGCCATCATGGGGCCTTCAGGCTCCGGCAAGTCCACGCTTCTCGATTCCCTTGCAGGTGCGTATAGATTCTGTTCCTGACTATCTTACTTCCCCCTGCGTCTTATTCTTGCTTATTGTCGAATCTAAGTATGTGTTGTGGTGCATCAATGTAACAATTACGAGCTCCCGTTTCAGACTGTAAAGTAAAGCTTCTTTTACTGGTCTCCTTTTCGTTATTGAAGAGAAGCTCTAGTTAGTTAGTAAAACTACGACTTCATTACCACATGCAAGTTACTTCATTATTCATCGCAGTTGCGTTTTCAACTGACTGATATGAATTCAAAATTATCTATTCTTTTGATTTCTTACGAATTTATTACTACGGTAATCAATCAACGGATAAGATCTAGATAATTACGTATTTCTCCCCTTCAAAATCAATGCCATCCTAGATCCAATTTATTTCACAACGTCACCCAATAAATAGTTGGTTGGTAAATTAATTAATAAGACCGTGCATTCATTTCTCTTCTGCCATTACTGGTGACAATAACATCTAAATGGGTGCCTCCCGCCCACTTTTCTGCCCACTAATAAATAAACACGTGAAACTGAAATTATGACTCTCAATTGTTCTGTAGCGAGGTGGGGAGCATCTCACGTTGCCTAGATCGTCTAAATCTGTATGGTACAGCTATAAATACATCTCACGTTGCCTAGATCCATCCACATGGTTACCTTAAGGAGCAAAGATAAGAGTTTGCCCGACACCCTTTTCTAAGGGAAAGGGTGTAAGCTGGAAAAGTTAATTCCCAAATGCACCCTGAATCTTTTTTGAAACTTATGTAAAATTCTAACCAAAAACTCCTTAATGATATCTTTTCATTTGATGGTCAACCTAATTTTGTTTCACTACTCGAGGGAAAAGAAAAAAAATGCCCGCTATAGAAGTAAATATCTCTCAAACAAACTTTATGAAATTATACATATATACACTTTATTTCACCAAATAATTTAAAATAACAAAACATACATACATTTATACTGGCATGCATGGGACGGTGTATGTCGTCACAACTGAGGCTGTCCAATAAGAGGACCCAGGTACATACTTCTGGACATGCTTCTTTTATTACCTCCATGTTGTATGTCCAGATCATTGGTAACTGGCAAGACAATAGGGACCACCTTTTCTACTAGTCCGATACATACATACGTTTATATACACATAAGTAAATGTATAAACGTAACTCTTTTTTAGAGCCAACATATAATCCATGTGCTATTTTGATAGGTACGCATGTACCTAGAAAAACATATCTATACACAGGTGTGTTCACAGCCTATGGATAACTTTCTAAACCATATTTATGAGGTAATCGATGATTCGATGGGACATATGCTGAAAGTGACTCTATGGGGTTCGATATACGGATTTATGGTATAGGCAATATGGATCTCGTAATTCGACAGTTAATGAGTCGAGTCCATGTCAAACATACTGCTTCATTAGGTACAAATTTATGTATGATATCTTAAAATTAGGTAGAAACTCGATTTATTTGTCTTGGTTTGGTTCAAGGAGTTTAAATTTTATTAGTTTTGATAAGTGAATTCTATTTCATCTATTTACATTTTAAATAGTAAACAACACATTCACACACACAAAAAGTAAACATCCCCATTAATTTACAAATAGCCAAGTATTTTGTAAGCAAGATTAATTATTTTAATTTCTAGCATACCTGGTTCATATACGTTATTGTATTGCTGTCATTCAAAACCTATTAGAGAAGGGTTTTTTCTGTCATTCAAGTAAAAGAAAACACTCACTGGTGAAGTTATTTGACAACTCATTCAGGGGAGTCGAGACGTCATGGTTAAACTACATGTGAATGTTCAGGATTCTTGGTAGTACGTGAGACTATTTGTTTTTTTTTTTTCTATAAAAGAGAGGGGTATAGTGGGAATAAATGCTATTCGTGAATGTATCTATACAAAATTTGGATATCTATTTTGTCAAACTTAAAAGTATAAAACAAGTGATCTGCAAAGATTCAACCTATTTATTGGTAGAGATCATGCAATCATTTCGACTAGTCTTCTTTGTTAACATAATAACTTCTTTTTGCAAAAAGAATTTGGGGAAATCATCTTGCAAAACCCCACATTTCTTAATCATAAATTTCCCTCTATTTTGCTGAGGAGTTTGTTTTTGGCAGATTTAATTACTTACTTCGTTTTAATAATGACGAAAACTGCTGTGCAGGTAGATTAGGGAACAACGTGGTCCTCACGGGGAATGTTCTCCTCAACGGCAAAAAGAAAAGGCTGAACTATGGAATTGTGGTAAGTGACTTAAGTTCACCAACAATTCAATTTTTACTTTCATGATTTCCGAAAACAATTTCACTCCGGGATGAACAATTGAACATTGAAGGCATACGTGACCCAAGAGGACACCCTGCTGGGTACGCTGACAGTGCGGGAGACCATCACGTACTCGGCCCACCTGCGGCTGCCGGGCAGCTTACGCGGAGAGGAGGTTGCCGGAATAGTCGAGGGTGTGATCCAGCAGATGGGGTTGCAGGACTGTGCCGACCGGCCCATCGGCAACTGGCACCTGAGAGGGATCAGTGGCGGGGAGAAGAAGAGGCTCAGCATCGCACTTGAGATCCTCACACAGCCGCCGCTGCTATTCCTCGACGAGCCCACGTCCGGCCTCGACAGCGCATCAGCATTCTTCGTCATACAGACGCTGCGGCAGATGGCTAGGGAAGGAAAGACCGTCGTATCGTCTGTGCACCAACCCAGCAGTGAGGTGTTTGCGCTCTTCGATGACCTCTGCCTACTCTCGTCTGGAGAATGCGTCTATTTTGGCGAAACTAAAGCAGCAACTGAGGTACGATATTATTCTTTTGGGTAATTCTGTGTATTTTCTTGTCAGTGCAATTTTTTTTAATTTAACTTTTATATCAAAGGTGCGAAGAGATGTTCTTTTCTTTGTTAACCTGAAGATACTATGCATTTTAATTAATAGAAGAATATACCCGGTTTCTTTCTATACTAGAAAATTAAAGGATGGTGCAAGTGACCTTTTAACTAAGTGCAAATATCTTTGTTAACATGTACGTGATAATCAATCAAATGAAATTGCCGTTAATGTGTATGTTTGATCATATCTGGTCAAAGACAGTCAACACCTATATTTGTTCAAATCTGACCAAATCCCAATATAATCTTATTTGTCTCAAAGCTCCAATCATCTATTGATTTAAACGTTCCCACAATGCATACTACAATACAACATATTTCCTCCTTTCTTTTCAAATTTTGTCAATTTATGAGTATTTTGTTTCTCAAAAGTTATATTTATTCTTGTAGTTAAATACCTGTATAGGCCACTCTCAGACAAGATGGTATTAGAACCTCCAATCGACATGCTTATATTTAACTCAATCTCAGTACTTGAAATCAAAGTCTCTGAAACATTGTATGTTGTGGTTTGAAGGATAGGTAATCCAAGAATCCGTAATCAAAAAGCTTAATTGTAAATAAGCTTCAGTCCTTGTCGTATGTACAAGTTTGTAAACGGAGCCATGATAATTGTACATATGTCTAAATCACATCCCTAAAACTATATATCAGAAAGGAAGATACATCAAAAATAAATATTGGGAAGGAAGATATATCATCAACTAAGGAAAACTATGATTTGCAAGAAAACCCAAAATTTCATCAGTTACTTTCAACCCAAAATGACACGTTTCATATTTAATCCGAGTATATAGTTTGGCAATGAAGTGTGATTTTATTATTGTATTGTATGTTGCAAATTCATGCTTTGTGGCCACAACCATATGAAATTGGATTTTGGAAAAAATACAAGAGAGATCATCAATTCATCCTACACTTTTTGTTTAAAACCATTAATTGTTAAACCCTTTTAGAGTGAAGAAGTGCTGGACTCATGGTTTCGTACAACCTTTGGATTGTGTGAAGGGTGTCATCCATGACTTATATGTGGTATTAGATTATCCTGTAATCCCAAAGTTAAATCCAAGAAGACAAATTTTAGACGGTCCTTCGGAGAGGGAACACTTCATAAAAGGAAAAAGTTTAGTAAGCACAATGCCCTGCATAGCTTTACCTGAAGACTTTATTTCTGTGTATTTAATGGTTAGTTGAGTAGATACAAAAATGTCAATGGTTGTAGTACAAATCATTGCTTTGACCTACTAGGGTCTAGGGTAAAGAACAAAAAAAAAAAATCTACTCTGCCATTGTAATAAGGAATGGATATCTCCAACATAAATAAAGAGATATACAAGAGCTGTGTATGGGCAAGAGGGGACCACAGGTGTAGTCGGGCAGAAAAATATGAATGTTCAAGATGAAGAAAAAAGACACTAATCACAAAGTACAGCTTGCAATTCCACAGCACCCAATAATACAGTCCCCTGTTGCGGATCCATGGAACCTCTGTTCATATGGCATTCAAGAGAGTTGGGTCCTTTGGTGAAAATTAAGGGACCAGTTTAATACTGTTTTCTTTGATAAGGCTTTTAGTTTGTCCCCAATAAACTCACGTTTTGACAATGATATGCAGTTTTATTGTGAATTTGGAGGATATTTCATGCATACAAACGACCAATATGACATTATTTCATTTGTTACTCAGTTCTTTGCTCAAGCTGGATTTCGTTGCCCGAGCAGAAAAAACCCTTCTGACCACTTCCTGCGATGTATCAATACCGACTTCGACAGGGTGAACGCCACTCTCAGGGAATCGATAAGAAGAAAAATACCGGTACTTGAGTGATAAATTTTGAATCTCTCTGTATATGTGCCCGTTATAAATCTTATTTCGTCAATTTTACTCTGTATATGGGAATTGTAATTCGTTTCTTACTTAAAATTACTGTCTCTTTTGTTTTGAATTGAATAGGAGGGCGGTGCATCTTCGGATCCTCTGATGCACATGGAAACCTCAGAGATCAAAGCGATACTCATCGACAGATTCAGGCGCTCTGAATACGTCGAGAATGTCAAAAAAAGAATCCAAGAAATCTCGAGAATTGTAAGACTAAATCTGCAGCTATCAAGTGCGTCATTGTAGAATGTCCATGCAGAATCTAATGAACTTAAGCTGCTGCATAATCAAACATGCAGGAAGGGCTGGACGTCAACCCAGTGAAAGGCAGCCAGGCGGGGTGGTGGAAGCAGCTGACCACGCTGACCAAGCGGTCCTCCATCAACATGTCCCGCGACTTCGGCTACTACTGGGTGCGTGTCATCGTGTACATCCTGGTGTCCCTGTGCGTGGGCACCCTGTTCTACGACGTCGGTACGGGGTACACGGCCATCATGGCCCGGGCCTCCTGCGGAGGCTTCATCAACGGGTTCATGACCTTCATGTCAATCGGCGGTTTCCCGTCCTTCATAGAGGAGATGAAGGTGTTCCACAAGGAGCGCCTCAACGGACACTACGGCGTCGCCGCCTACACCATCTCCAACTTCTTGTCGTCCTTCCCTTGGCTTGTGGCCATCGCTGTGTCCGCTAGCTCCATCACTTACTTCATGGTCAAGCTCCACCCCGGATTCGTCCACTTTGCCTACTTCGCTACCAGCCTCTTCGCCAGCATCGCGGTCATTGAGAGCCTCATGATGGTCGTTGCCTCCCTCGTTCCTAACTTCCTCATGGGGATCGTAGCAGGAGCTGGCATTATCGTGAGTACTTTATAGACATCAGTTGGTTACCACAGTTTACTGATTCTTGTTTCTAGTCTGTTAATAGTATCATTGTTCGTGTGGACTTGTAGGGTATCATGATGATGAGTGCCGGATTCTTCAGGCTTCTGCCTGATCTGCCAAAGCCTGTTTGGAGATACCCAATTTCTTACATCAGCTACGGTTCATGGGCCTTGCAGGTAAGCTTCCGTCTTGTGAACCATTGAAAGCGATGTTAAGCATCGGGAATTTAACAGTAACTAATACTTATAGAAAGTATTTTTTCTATTCTAAGGAGAGCAAAAAAATGCCTCACCGATCGTCTTATGTACTTCCAACAGGGCAACTACAAAAACGACCTGATCGGGCTGGAATTCGACCCCCTGGTGGAGGGCAACCCGAAGATGAGCGGCGAGTACGTCATCCAGAACCTGTACAAGATGAGCTTGAGCCACTCCAAATGGGTGGACCTTGCGGCTATTTTCATCTTGCTGGTCGGCTACAGGATCATGTTCTTCCTGGTGCTAAAGATGAAGGAGAGGGCCACACCTCTGTTCCGGAGGATCTATTCCAACCTCACACTCCGCATGAAGAACAACAGGCCGCCCTCGTTCAAGAAGAGACCGTCCTTTGCTGGAAGGATCCTCCAGCCACTCCATCCCCTGGCAGCACAGGAGGGACGCAGCTCACCGCTCCCATGAGTGATACGAACTTGTATTTGTATTTATTTAACTATTTAGGATGCAAAAGTTGAACCTCGGTCTGAAACAATACGAACGACAAAATAAATGTATACAGTGATAGGGTAACGCGTTCATCACTCTAGCTGATTTCTTAAACAAAGTTAAGTGTTCTATAACGAATGCTTGGTTGTATATCCTAGAGGTAAAATGGAACTCCCAACAGATTGGATGGAACACAAAGAAGATTTGAAATTTGATCATATCTGATTGTTGTTTTTTTAGCAACATCTACTGCAGTAATTTGAAGCCGTATTTACTTAGAATAATATTTTCTTGGGGCGAAAACTAGATGTAACTGAGTTAGAGATGCAAGTTATTTTCACTTGATTATCACGTCTAGAGAAATATTAACATAGTAGGATGCAGTGGATGACAAAGTACGAATTTGTTATAAATTTTAACATTGCGAACCCACAGAACTACATCTAATTGTAACCAACCAAACTAGCCTTAAAATTTGAAGGAAATTGTACTCAGGTTCATAGGGATCCACAACATTCGATTAATCAAGCAATTTGAAGAATCCTGATAAGTGATTTTATATACGTATGCAATGGAGTTGCAGAGGATACAAACCAAGCATGAAGCAGGGGAGCTGGTAGTATAGGACGAGTGCTATAATAATTCTGTAGGACAGCCAATCACAATGTACCATTGTCTTCTCACTCCTATTCAAAGTTCAACTTCTTAAAAAAGTAAGGAGAGAGAAATGTCTATTATACACTGTAATGGAAGTATCTATAATGAGAGCAAAAGATTAATTTTGAAAAATCTCACGCACTTTTCATTCACATTAGGCAAGAATATATAGTTACAGAGGACCCATGGGCTGATAGCTTTATCGGCAAAGTCTAGTCCGTCCACATGACAATGGCAGGCTTTGTGCATTAGCCGTGACAACCTAGATACGGAACTTAGAGAGAGCAATTGATTGAAATTAAAATGAAATGAATCAATGCATCCATGCTTAACACCTTCCGGCAAGGCCAATCGGAGATAATCAAAGGCCCAACTTGGATGTTGAACATTTGAAATTGGACTTTGCTAGCTAACACCTTGGTGAAGAGATCAACAAGTTGATCCTTCAAAGCAATATGTTGTGTAGTAATATGCCAAAAAGCCATTTTTTCTCTAGTAAAGTGGTTCTCAAACTACTGTGATAGGTTTTCTTTTAAGCATTCTTTCTTGCAATTCTGGTTCACATGTTTAATCTGTTTGGGAAGCAAGCCATGGAAGTTTTTCCCGAATTCAATACCTACATTTTTTTGGTATTTTTTTCTATGTTCCAAAGAGAGAATTCATATTCCAATTGTTAATCATTATATCCAAACCGACCATCGTAACTCATGTAATAATTGTGTCATCGACATATACTAGAAGATTGAACAAAGTTCCTTGTTGAGGAAGACATATAAGGAAGAGTGAGATCCACTAGAGAGAAAGACCAATGAGGTATAATATAAACTTTTCTATCAAACCAAACATGAGGTGCTTACTTGAGCCCATAAAGAGCTTTATGAAGCTTGCACACCTCTAAAAGAAATTGTGAATTTATAGAACCTAGTGGATGTTCCATATACTCACTAGTATATGGGTTACATTATAACAAAACATTGCATACATCCAATTGTTTGATTGTACATGTAAAATCCCTGACCTGGGTTATGGCCTAAACCTGGAGGTTTTCTTAAGTAAGTTGTTTCTAAACTTGTTTTAGTCTTTTGAAAAGTAATTAAGACTCTCCTAGAGTTTGATTTTCAAGTTTGATGTTATTTGCAAACTGTTTGTGCATTATATGATAGTTTGGGTGTAAAAGTGCAATTCACCCAAAGATGAGGGGTTATATTGCAAAATGTCATGTTTTGAATGTACCTCATGTGTTTTATCATCATAAGAGAGATAATGATGCTAAGGGGCAGCTTGTGGAAAGCCTAAATTTCAAATTGAAACTTGTTTGAATAATGCTTGTGCCTTGTGCACCAATTTTGGTACAAATTACAATTTACCCAAAATGTAGGGTTGATATGCAAATTACCACTTATATAGTGTCCCTACTCCCTCCTAGTATCATATAGAGGAGATAGAAAGAAGGATACACCATGTTTGAATCATCTTTGAATGATGGTACTCTTGGTGATGAAAAGACCAAGAAAGGGGTGAATGTGAAGCCCTTATATGAGTTGTATCGAGTTGTAGACTTGTTATGAGAGTGCCTATCGGCCAAGGAGCCATAGGGGGAGTCTCATATAGGTTTGTTAACTCTTGGCCTTGTCCATGATGGCCTAAGAACCTCAAGGATGCAACTTTCCTTAGAAAAAGTGTATCTGTTTGTGAACAAAGTGATGTTGAGTTGAAATATCTTGCTCAACAAGATAACTAAGGGCCGGAGTGGTGAGGTATCGTGCATGGTGATAGGGAGCAAGAAGGAGCTCAAGTCTTAACCCTAAGGTGAAGCCATGATCACTTTCAACCTTGGATTAAAGCATGGATCTAGGGTTGTGATCTTCCTTTCTTTTCTTCTTCGCCAAATACTTATCCATGGTGATTATTTACATATAGAGGAGTTGCAAAGCTCATCTTCAACCTTGGGAATGTGAAGCTTTGGATCTTGGAGCTTTGAAGTTGTTCTTGAGGCGGGTTATATAACTTAAACCCAATTATGATATTATTCACTTTCAATTTCGTTATACTTGTTGATCTACTTTCAATTTTGTACTCTCTTGAATAACTGATGATCCTATGAGTTCTAGAAGTTGTTTAGGACTGTTGTCCATGAACTAGGACAGAAAGAACAAGAGTCTAGAGGTTGATGATAATGGCATCACCATGGTCCAACCCGATATAGGGTTGAAGTACCTCTAACCCGATATGGTGAGGTGAACTTACCAATAGCATGATACAATAATGGAGCATATACTTTGTGCATGATATGATGATTAAGTGCACACCTTGTGCACGATATGGTGTCAAGCATACACTATGTGCACGATATGGGTTCAAGCACATACCCAATGCACGAAACAGAGACATCTATATACTCTTAACCCGATATGGTGTTGAAACCCAACATAGTAATATGGAACCTAATATACATTGGAACTTCAAACCCCTATTGGTTTGTACATCTAGTTTGGTTTAGACTAACCTAATATTTAGCATATCACTTATCACATGATGAAGGGTAGGATGATACTATGAAGGTTTGATGGGATATGAGCATAAGCATCTAACCTGATATGCAAACCCAATGATGAAGCAACCCAATATGGTAGCACAATATGGTGATGAGGATACACCTCAAGCATGATAGGGAAGCACGATATGGTGTCAAGTACGCACTTGTATGCCCGATATGGTGGAAGCACCTCAATCCAATATACTTGATTGAGTAACACATGATGTGTGATATGTCAAATTATACATTAAGATGAATAGAGTTCAATGAATTTTGATAAGTAGGCCGATGTGCCTTGAAGAAAGGGTGGAGCCAATTTAATAGAGTATGATGCAATCAAACATCCTAGTGAGGATGAGAGAGAAACTTATACTTGTGTGATAATCATGTTATGAGCATATGCTGATACTCCTAATATGAGTGGAGTATGAAGTAGGGTTTGATTCTTGATAATATGAATTGAAACCCTAATCGGTTAAACATGGGAAATCCTAACCCTAATAAAGGGTGATGATATGATTTGAAATCCTAATCGGTTAAATAGGGGAAACCCTAACCCTAATAAAGGGTGATGATATGATTTGAAACTCTAATCGGTTGAATTTGGGGAAAACCTAACCCTAATAATGGGTGATGATATGCACTTGAAACCCTATCGGTAAGGAAGGGAAACCCTAACCCTAATAATGGGAATGTTGTATTTCTCTTATATTGCTTGGTGATGATATGTATTTGATATTGTTGTAATCATGAAATACTAACCATGCAGGTATCATGAGATGATGAGCATAGCCAGGTATGAGCTATGATGTTTCATATAATATATATTTGAATGGGCTTTGTGAGCTATGTGAATACTTGTGCAACAAGTATAATGTATACCTTGGTATGATAACCTAGAGGTAATGGTTACTTGATAAGTGGTAACAATGTTCAGTGTTAAGCCAAGGGTTTGAATACCCAGATCTAGCAATCATAATGTTGATAATGCTAAGGGATGAGAATTCCCAGTACTATGATAAGGGACTGAGATCTTGAGTATTATATGTGTTCCAAAGATCATGAAAGTACTAGATAAATGTGTTACACCTTTCTTTGTAGCATATGTTATAATTCTTGATTGTAACTTGGTTGATGCTAAAAGACACTGTAAAACACCTAATTAATCAAGTGGAACCTTATCATGTAGTTCCCCAAGCCATAGATCCATTCGGTGTCAGGATATGCTAAATGGTGAAATGAGTTTAACTCAATATACATATTGTTGAATATGTAGCCTTCTTTATACAGGGGTTGTCAGTGAACTCCCCAAATAAACCGGGAAAGCTTTGTGATCTTCCTGATGAAAAGTAAATTGGGAGAGCTTTGTGATCATCCCGAAGAGAGTGCATGTTGCAGCTGTAGCTCTATAGCGAAGATACTAGTATACCCTGGTAAGTTAATTGTAGTTGACACCAGATGTCCTGCCAGTAGTCTCGTACTGACCGAGACGGGTGAGGTCTTCAGAGTCGACTCTTCCTCTGACCTTGTATGGTACTGATGCTTTATGTAGCCATGGTCAGTTGGAGCATGAGCGGTATACCTCATCTCCTCTGGGCATAAGTGTAATTCTGAACATGTAATCAGTCGTGTAGCGTATTTGCTTAAGGAATGAATACAGAAAACATTGGTTGATGCTTCATTACTTTTATAGTTCATAGTTGATAGATGTTATACATGTTTTTCATATTCTTATAAAGCAAATAGATGACTTATATCTCTTCTATGGATAGTTGAACTATCTTATCAATGCTAATGCTTTGCACTATAAATAAGCATGCTTATTTACATAAAGTATCCTCTGCTTAGTTTTATATTGTTTACTCATGATAATAATATTTTTGGCAAAGAGTTATATCTCTTGCTGGGACAATTATCTCACCCCGTGGGCTATAATTTTTTAGGTGGACGTGCACAAGGAGGTAGAGACCATATTGTAGAGAAAGAACAACATCAGCAGGGACAACAGTAACAACTGAGGTTGAGTGTATTGTTTGTCGTGTCTTGTAGATAGAAGTCCTATGTGTCATTTCTGTACTCTTAGGTCCTTGGGAAATAGTATGTAGGGGTTTTATGAATGATCTAAGATTTTGGCTTGATTGCCTCAAGGTTTTATATTGCTTATGTATATATTTGGGGAAAACAACTGGTATATGTTATCCTCGAAATGAGATGGTACAATGTATGAACAATATGAACCATGATGTATATAAAATTTTGGTTCTTTCCTTAAGGGTTTCTTGGAAATGGATCTCTTTGTAAAATGGTTTTAATTTTTAGTGATTTGTTAATTTGTTGTTTATGGTTATTCCACAAATATTACTGGTGATGGCTTGATTTGATGTCAGGTCATCACAAAGTTTTGGTATCACAGCGTAAGGTTCACTGAGTCTACAAAGACACAGGATTAAGGTTATTGAGTATGTTCTTGTGTTCTTCAATTTATCTTATAGTGACTTTTGCTCATATTGGAGAAGAAGTAAAGCTGAAAGATGGCTGGAGCACACGAAGAACATGTTGTTGAGAGCAGTGTTGTTGCACCAGGAGGAGGTGCAAGGGAACATGCTAGAGAGGAATCTATGCCTGAGAATCCCCAGCTTGATCAAGCCATGCTAGAAATCCCAGCCTTTCATGCTCTTTTCGGGCAGTTCATGACCACAATGATGCATATGGCAGATCGGATTCCAGCACCAGCACCTAGGGCACCAGTTCCCAATGAAGGACATGGATCTGGTAAGACCTTTGAGAGGTTACACCAGGTAGGAGCCACCAAATATGCCGGTATAGCTGATCCAGCAGACAAAGATTCATGGCTCACTGAGCTGGAAAAAACCTTTAGAATCCTTAGCATTCCAGAAAGTGATAAAGCTAGGCATGTTGTATACCTTTTAAAAGGAAGCATTGGCCATTGGTGGGCCATTGAAGAAGAGAAAAGACCTGGTGTTGAGGTTGGATGGCAGGAATTCCGACATGAGTTTGTTAGTAGATACTTTCCCAAGACTTATCTAGATGAGAAAATCTCACAGTTTGAGTGGATTTGACAAGGACCAATGAAGATTAGTGAGTATGAAGCTAAGTTTATGGAGCTTCTACGATTTTGTCCACACATGGCTACTACAGATGAGGATAGGACTCTACATTTTGAGAAGGGTCTGAACGATGAGTTAACCACACCTATATCTGCTCTAGAGAATAGAGAGAGGTTTTCCACCTTTGTGGAGTCATTTAGGCGGATAGAGAGGTCCATGATTTAGAAACATGAGGCTAATAGTAGGAAAGTACCTACCCAGTTCCAGGGACAGAGTTTTGGAAGTTTCAAGAAACTGAGGTTTTCTACACCAGTAGCACCATAGAGGTTCAGTGCTCAGACGCAGTGGACATAAAGCAAGGGTAGAGGCCATAGTTTTTTGCCAAGTGGAGCCCATAGCACAACATCAATGTCAGTGACAGGACCATCCATGTTGCAATGAGGGGACAGAGTCTGCTACAAATGTAAGTAGACAAGGCATCTAATAAAACATTGTACAGTTAGAGACATGGAGGTAACCCATCCATCGAGGCAAAGTCAACAAGGCTCTCAGAGGCAATAGTTCAGTAGTGGCTTTCGAGGACGTGGACAAGCATCCCAAGCGGGTTCATCTGCACCAAACAACAAAGCACAAAGTTGACAACATACAATGGAAAGATTCTATGCTATGAATCAGCCAGAGGCAGTAGTCAATCCACGAGTCATGATAGGTCAAATGGAATTGTTTCATTCTGATATGTCTTCATCCTACTTCGTATTTGTTTTGATTGATTCGGGTACTATACATTCCTTTATCACTCAAGAAGTGATTCATGACTACAATATGACTATCAGTCATAGAGCAGATAATCTATTATTAGAAACTCTGTTAGTTAGATGTGTAGTGTTACAGGAGGTATGTTCTTCCTGTGTTCTTTCTTTTTCAGAACACATCATTCAAGTGGATCTTATACCACTTGAGATGCACGGGTTTGATGTAATTCTTGGGATGGATACCATAGAAAAGTATAAGGTTGTCTTGGATTGTGGTTCCAAGCAAGCTATGTTCATAGACAGTGATGAGACATGAGTCTTTCAGGGGGACAAAGATTCTTCCAACCTATCTGGTATCAGTAATGGTAGCTGAGAAGTTGATGTGACAAAGATGCTTTGCATTCTTGGCACATGTGGTAGATACCAAAGTAGAAAGTCCTAGTCTTCCTGAAGTTCATGTCGTCAGGGAATTTAAGGATGTGTTTCCTGAAGAATTTCTAGATATTCCTCCACCTCGAGAGATTGATTTTGAGATTAATCTAATTCTGGGTACGCAACCAATAGAACAAACACCTTATAGGATGGTCCCTGCTGAGATGGCAGAACTCAAGAAAGAGTTACATGAGTTGCTTGAGAAAGGTTTCATTCGACTGAGTACTTCACCATGGGGTGCTCCAGTTATTTTTGTTAAAAACAAGGATGGGTCTATGAGATTATGCATAGACTATAGACAGCTTAACAAGGTGACTATAAAGAACAAATATCCTCTGCCAAGGATAGATGATTTGTTTGACCAGTTGCGTGGTGCAATAATGTTCTCTAAGATAGATCTAAGATCAGGATATCATTAGTTACGTATCAAGGAGGATGACATGCCTTAGTCAGCCTTTAGGACAAGGTATGGTCATTATGAGTTCGTAGTTATGTTGTTTGGACTAACTAATACACCAACTGCATTCATGGAGTTGATGAATAGAATCTTCTGACCATTCCTTGATCAGTTCATAGTGGTCTTCAAAGATGACATCTTGATATACAATACAGATGGTCAACAACATGAACAACACCTTTGACAAGCCTTGACTTTGTTGAGACAACACAAGCTATATGGTAAGTTTAGCAAGTGTGAGTTCTGGTTGTTAGAAGTGTCTTTTCTAGGACACGTTATATCTGCTTCAGGTATTTGTGTTGATCCTAAGAAAGTGGAATCTGTTGTACAGTGGGAACAACCCAAGATACCAACTGAGATTCACAGTTTCCTAGGTCTGGCATGTTACTATAGAAGGTTTATTAAAGACTTTAATTATGTAGCATTGCCCCTAACTAGGTTGACCAAGAAGGAGGTTCATTTTTTCTAGAATGACAAGTGTCCGTGTTCTTTCCAGTTGTTAAAAGAAAGGTTGACCAGTGCACCTGTGTTGGTTTTACCAGAGCAGGGAAAGGGATACATTATAAAATGTGATGCCTCTAAGAATGGCCTAGGATGTGTGCTGATGCATATGATCATGTACTTTCTTTTACTTCTCGACAACTTAAGAAACACAGGGAGAACTATCTGACACATGATCTAGAATTAGATGTAGTGGTCCATGCGTTGAAGATCTGGAGACATTATATTTATGGAGAAACATGTCAGATTTTCACAGACCATAAAAACTTAAAGTACATCTTCTCACATCACGAGTTGAACATGAGACAACACCACTGGATGGAGTTTATCAATGACTACAATTGTATAATTGATTATCATCCAGGGAAAGCTAATGTAGTGGCAGATGCACTAAGTAGAGAATCTTCATCTCCACCCACAGATAAAGCATAGTTGATCTCTTTAATATGCTTTAAACGGGACATGTTTGTCTCTTTGAGATAAATGAATGTACAACTATAAGTATCTTTGTTAGCAAGATTACTAGTCGATATGCATGTAAAACCTACTCTAAGACAACAGATTAAAGAGGCACAACAGGCTAAAACTGTGATTCAACAGATCATGTAGTCTGTTACCATGGTAGGATGGTAGTACCTAATACCAATGACTTAAGAAAGATAATTATGGAGGAATATTATTCATCCATGTATGCAATGCATCTAGGGAGTACTAAAATGTATCATAACTTAAAAGATATGTATTGGTGGCCTGGTTTGAAAAAGGATGTAGCTGAGTTTGTTATGCGGTGTCCAGTGTGTCAACAAGTTAAAGCAGAACACCAGAAGTCTGTAGGAACATTGCAACCCTTACTTATACCACAGTGGAAATGAGATCATGTGACAATGGACTTTGTGGTTGGTCTACCCAGAACAACCAAAAGTAATGATTCCATTTAGGTAATAGTTGATAGGTTGACTAAAACAACACATTTTCTTCCTGTTAAAACAACATATACTACTGAGAAACGTGTACAAATCTACATAGATGAGATAGTGCGGTTACACGGAGTTCCAGCTACAATTGTGTCTGATAGAGGTCCCCGATTTACAAGTCACTTTTGGGAACGAATACATAAAGCTTTGGATACGTAGTTAAAGTTTAGCATAGCTTGTCACCCTTAGATAGATGGACAATCTGAAAGGACTATACATATTTTGGAGGACTTTCTTAGGGCATGTGTTCTTCAATTTATAGGAAGTTGGGACTTACACTTGATCTTGATAGAGTTTGCCTACAACAATAGTTATCAAACTAGTATTGATATGGCACCATATGAAGCATTATATGGTAGATGTTGTAGATCTCTGTTGTGCTGGTATGAGAACCAACTTATGGATCCTGAATTAGTGCAATAGACAACTGAAAATATTAAAGTAATACAACAACAATTGAAGGTCACACTTGATAGACAGAAGTCATATGCCGATAAACATCATAGACCTTTAGAATTCCAAGTTGGAGATAGAGTGTATCTCAAGGTCTCTCCTTGGAAAGGTGTTCTCAGATTTGGGAAAAAGGGTAAGTTAGCTCCAAGATTTATGGGACCTTACCTAGTGACAACACAGATTGGAAAGGTATCTTATAGGTTGGAGTTGCCACCTAAGCTACATAGACTACATCCAGTGTTTCATATATCTATGCTGAGAAAATGTCATCCTGATACATAGTTGGTGTTGCAACCTATAGAGGTAGAATTGAATGAAGAAATATCCTATGTGGAAGGTCCACTGATGATTCTTGACAGAAGAATCAAGAAGTTGAAAAAAAAAGACATAGTTCTTGTGAAAGTTCTCTGGCATCACCGTCGCATTGAAGAAGCCACATGGGAGCTAGAGGAAGAAATGAGGAGGAAGTACCCTTCTCTTTTTTCGTGAGATTTTGGGGGACAAAATCCCTGTTAGGGGTTGATAATTGTAACATCCCCGACCTGGGTAATGGCCTAAACCTAAAAGTTTTCTTAATTAAGTTGTTTATAAACTTGTTTTAGTCTTTTAAAAAGTAATTAAGACTCTTCTACAGTTTAATTTTCAAGTTTGAGGTTATTTGCAAACTGTTTGTGCATTATATGATAGTTTGGGTGTAAAAGTGCAATTTACACAATTATGAGGGGTTATATTGCACAATGTCACATTTTGAATGTACCTCAAGTGTTTTATCATCATAAGAGATAGAATTGTGCTAAGGGGCATCTTGTGGAAAGCCTAAATTTTAAATTGAAACTTATTTGAATAATGCTTGTGCCTTGTGCACTAATTTTGGTACAAATTGCAATTTACCCAAAATGTAGGGTTGATATGTAAATTACCACTTATAGAGTGTCCCTACTCTGTCCGAGTATTATCTAGAGGAGAGAGAAATAATGAGACACCATGTTTGAATCCTCTTTGAGTGATGGTACTCTTGGTGATGAAAAGACCAAGAAAGGGTTGAATGTGAATCCCTTATATGAGTTGTATTGAGTTGTAGACTTGTTATGAGAGTGCCTATCGGCCAAGGAGCCATAGGGGGGAGTCTCATATCCGTTTTGAACTCTTGGATTTGTCCATGACGGGCTAAGCACCTCAAGGAGGTGATGTGTAATGGTTTGCAACTTTCCTTAGAAAAAGTGTATCGGTTTGTGAACAAAGTGATGTTGAGTTGAAATATCTTGTTCAATAAGATAACTAAGGGACAAAATCTTATCCCTATATTATCCTCAAGTGTTTTGCATGTTAAGATAAATATGCATGTAGGGACACATGTCAACCATGCATGGACACACGACACCTAGTAGTGTAAAACGATGACACCTCATATCTACTCTTTTTCATGAACCACAACTATATATACCCTTCCTTTCACCTACTAGTGAAAATTTTCAAATCTTACCACCCTCTTTCTCTTATATATCATGCATAGGTGAAGGGGAATCATGCATACATCCTTGGTATCAGCCATAGCAAAGTGATATCAGCCATATCAAGGTGATATCAGCCATAGCAAAGTGATACCGACCATAGCAAGGTGATATCGGCCATAGTGAAGTAATATCGGCCATAGCAAGGTGATATCGGAAATAGTGAAGTGATATCGGCCACAAGTGAAGGGATATCAGCCACAAGTGAGGGATATCGTCCACAAGTGGTGAGGTATCATGCATGGTGCTAAGGAGAAAGAAGGATCTCAAGTCTTAACCCTAAGGTGAAGCCATGATCACTTTCAACCTTGGATTAAAGCATGGATCTAGGGTTGTGATCTTCCTTTCTTTTTGTCTTCACCAAATACTTATCCATGGTGATTCTTTACATATAGAGGAGTTGTTAAGCTCATCTTCAACCTTGGGAACATGAAGCTTTGGAGCTTGGAGCTTTGACGTTGTTCTTGAGGAAGGTTATATAACTTGAACCCAATTATGTTATTATTCACCTTCAATTTTGTTATACTTGTTGATCTACTTTCAATTTTGAACTCTCTTGAATAGTTGATGTTCCTATCAGTTCTAAAAGTTTTTTAGGACTGTTGTCCATGAACTAGGATAGTAAGAACAAGAGTTTCGAGGTTAATGATGATGACATCATCATGGTCCAACTCGATATAGGGTTGAAGTACCTCTAACCCGATATGGTGAGGTGAACATACCAATAGAACGATACAATAATGAAGCATATACCTTGTGCACGATATGATGATGAAGTGCACAACTTGTGCATGATATGGTGTCAAGCATACACTATGTGCACAATATGGGGTCAAGAACATACCCTATGCATGACATGGAGTCATGTATATACTCTAACCCGATATGGTGTTGAAACCCAACATAGTAATTTGGAACCTGATATACATTGGAACTTCAAACCCCTATTGGTTTGTACATCTGGTTTGGTTTAGACTAACCTGATATTTAGCCTATCACTTATCACATGATGAAGGGTAGAATAATACTATGAAGGTTTGATGGGATATGAGCATAAGGGTCTAACCCGATATGCAAACCCCAATGATGAAGCAACCCGATATGGTAGCACGATATGGTGATGAGGATACATCTCAAGCATGATAGGGAAGCATGATATGGTGTCAAGTACACACCTCTATGCCCGATATGGTGGAAGCACCTCAATCCAATATACTTGATTGAGTAACACATGAATTGTGCTATGTCAAATGATACATTAAGATGAATAGAGTTCAATGCATTTTGATAAGTAGGCCAATGTGCCTTGAAGAAATGATGGAGCCAATTTAATAGAGTATGACGCAATCAAGAATCCTAGTGAGGATGAAAGAGAAACTTATACTTGTGTGATAATCATGTTACGAGCATATGTTGATACTCCTAATATGAGTGGAGTATGAAATATGGTTTAATTCTTGATAATATGAATTGAATCCCTAATCGGTTAAATATGGAAAACCCTAACCCTAATAAAGGGTGATGCTATGATTTGAAACTCTAATCGGTTGAATTTGGGGAAAACCAAACCCTAATAATGGGTGATGGTATGCACTTGAAACCCTAATCGGTAAGGAAGGGAAACCCTAACCCTAATAATGGGAAGGTTGTATTTCTCTTATATTGCACGGTGATGATATGTATTTGATATTGTTGTAATCATGATATACTAACCATGCAGGTATCATGAGATGATGAGCATAGCCAGGTATGAGCTATGATGTTTTATATAATACATATTTGAATGGGCTTTGTGAGCTATGTGAATACTTGTGCAACAAGTATAATGTATACCTTGGTCAGATGACCTAGAGGTAATGGTTACTTGATAAGTGGTAACAGTGTTCAATGTTGAGCTAAGAGTGTGAATACCCAGATATATCAATCATAATGTTGATAATGCTAAGGGATGATAATTCCCAGTACTGTGATAAGGGATTGAGATCCTGAGTATTATATGTTTTTCAAAGATCATGAAAGTACTGGATAAATGTGTTACACATTTCTTTGTAGCATCTGTCATAATTATTGTTTGTAACTTGGTTGATTCTAATAGATATTGTAATACACCTAATTACCAATCGGAACTTTATCATGTAGTTTCCCAGGCAATAGATCCATTCGGTGTTAGGATTTTCTAAATGGTGAAATGAGTTTAATTTGATATACATATTGTTGAATATGTAATCTTCTTTATACAAGGGTTGCTCAGTGAACTCCCCAAATAAACTGGGAAAGCTTTGTGATCTTCCCGATGAAAAGTAAATGTGGAGGGCTTTGTGATCATCCCGTAGAGAGTGCATGCTGCGACTGTAGCTTTATAGTGAAGATACCAGTATACCCTGGTAAGCTAATTGTAGTTGATACTAGATGTCCTGCCAGTAGTCTCGTGATGACCGAGATAGGTGAGGTCTTGGAAGTCGGATCTTCCTTTGACCTTGTATGGTACGTATGCTTTACGTAACCGTGGTCAGTTGGAGCATGAGCGATATACCTCATCTCCTCTGGGCATAAGTGTGATTGTGAACATGTAATTAGCCCTGTAGCGTATTTTCTTAAGGACTGAATACATAAAACATTGGTTGATGCTTCATTACTTTTATACTTTGTAGTTGATAGATGTTATACATGTTATTCATATTCCTATAAAGCAAATAGATGACTTATAGCTCTGTCATGGATAGTTGAACCATCTTATCAATGCTAATGTTTTGCATTGTAAATAAACATGCTTATTTACATAAAGTATCCTCTGCATAGTTTTATACTATTTACCTATGATAATAATATTGTTGGCAGAGAGTTATATCTCTTGTTGGGACAATTGTCTCACCCTGTGGGTTTCACAATTTTTTAGGTGGACATGCACAAGGAGGTAGAGACTGTACTGTAGAGGAAGAACAACATCAACAAGGATAGCAGTAACAACTCAGGTTGAGTGTAATGTCTGTCGTGTCTTGTAGATAGAAGTCCTATGTGTCGTTTCTATACTTTCAAGTTCTTGGGAAATAGTACGTAGGGATTTTATGAACGAACTGAGATTTTGGCTTGATTGCCTCAAGGGTTTTTGTTGCTTATGTATATGTTTGGGCAAAGAAACTTGTATATGTTATCCTTGAGATGAGATGGTACAGTGTATGAACAATGTGAACCATGATGTATATAAAATTTTGGTTCTTTCCTTAAGGGTTTCTTGGAAATGGATCTCTTTGCAAAATAGTTTTAATTTTTAGTGAATTTGTTAATTTGCTGTTTATGGTAATTCCACAAGTATTACTGGTGACGACTTGATTTGATGTCAGGCCATCATTGTACACTTTTGAGAAACAACAATGATAAGAACAAGTTTTATGGTGAGTTTCATTCCAGTATGTTTCAGAAATTAAAATGGGGGATTGATTGGTCAGTTTGATTAAGAAGATATAATGAAATCCTTCATGTTTATGATGGAAAATGTGGAGAATTGTGAAGATGGATTTAAAAGTAGGAGGACAAAGATCATAGGTTAAACCAAAGAAATGGATAAGGCACTGGATTATGAGTGGGGAATGTGTTAGGCACCCCTACAACACTAAAACTTGGTATTGCCAATCCTAATGAGATAAAATCAAGATTTTGATGTATTAAAGATGTATATATGAGGAAAACAAAACAAGTAAAAATGTAAAAGAGTTAGAATATGCATATCATATATAGAATCATTAATCCTAGATGCTCATATCGTCACACCACCTAAAATTGGAAAATAGCACTACAACAAACATACTCATTAGTGGCATTTTGGAAATGCCACTGGAAAAAAATGCCACTAAACATGTTTAGTGGCATTTGTTGACACTTAACAAAATGCCTCTAATAACAATGCCACTAGAGAGATAGTGGCATAAGTTGTAAATGCCACTAAATGTTTGTCTTTAATGGATTTCAATAAATGCCAAATAGATGCCACTAAAACATCATTTGGCTTTTACAAATGCACCACTATCTATCAATTGACTTTTATACAAATGCCACTATTGTGTATCATGATGTCATAAGAAACTATTGTAATGGCTTATAAAAAATCCACTAATGACATACCAATTGTTCATGATTACATTTTCAGGCTTTTAGTCATTCAAATTTCAATTTATTACCAAATAATTTAAATGAATGCCAATTGCTTTGAACTCACATTTTTAAAAGTATGGATCTTTTGTATTTACAATCAAATTCAAATTACATGGGGAAGACATTTTACCTTACCCCTTTTAATAAATACATCGTACATGTACACCATTTTTCTATTTAATACAATAGCTTCATTTGATGACATTCTTGTTTCTTATAGTAGCCATGCATAACCCTTATCAACTTAAGGAAATGTTGATAGTCCTTGCACCAATTGCAACAATAATCATGCTCTTCTCACGTGGTCACAAATTGGAGTGACAACCATGAAGGAGCCAAAAGAAAACTGATCAGGTCCTTGGCTTTGTATTACTCTCCTCTCAGTTGGTCGACAACTATCCTGTTTGAGCCTTATAATTTTCAGATTTCATGCCATTTTCCTTTGCATTCTGTGTCAAATTCTGACCTCAAGGGTGTAATGTAACGTACCATACAACATCAGGGTCGAGTTCCATCATCACATAATGGTGGATAATGGTCGTGTGTTTTAATCTTATTGTAACAATTGTTATCTAAAAAAAGATTTGTTCCACAAAGCAAAGTGAAAATGAAATAAATGCTTCTAAAATTTTTCAAGGAATGAAAGCTTATAAAAAGATAAATCCTACATAGATCATGTTGTTATAAAAGCTTATTAGATATGATTTTTACCTAGAGTAGGTGTAGCTTTGGTTGGGAAGAAGAAGGTTAGGAACAATCCCCATCTATTACCCTTTCATATCCTACTCACAGACCACTAAACTCCTCTCCCTACAGTACCCCTCCACTAGAGTCCACCAGAACTTATTTCTCACTACATTTGCTCCAATTGGTTTGGCAGGGTCACATACCTCCCTAGCCACTCCGTGTCTCCTAATCATGTGGAAACAAATTGCAATGTAAGTTGAAGTATTTAACAGTTTGGAAGTTTCATAGAAGAGTGACAATCATTGTATGATTCAATGCTTTGTGCTTTATAAAATAACACATTGGAAGAAGATATACCTATAAACTTTTAGAAATGGACGTATGTTATTTTAACTCCATTTATTAACACTAGTGGTCGCATCATTCTCAATATAAGACTGGCTATCTATTAGCAAACATTAAACAAGGTAAATTTTGAACAAGATGAAGATCTTCAGACTTTAGTTGCACGCACAAGCTGTCATGAATATAATGTAAACAAGGTTAGAACATAAGATGTACAATGACTTGTAATTTTCTTATGTATAGGTAAGAAGATAAGATATTTTGGTGCATAAATTATGGTGGCACTACTTATGCAGTCGCCATGCTTATGAACCATAAAATCTTATCCTGAACATGGTTGGTAGCGAGAAAAGGTATTTGTATCACGAGTATGTTGTTTTGAACACAACTTGGGAAAGGAGTTACCTTAACAGATTGTGAAACCGTAAATTGTTTGCATCGAGATTGATAAAGAAAATTTTACTTCCTTTAGTATGCCTATCATACTGCCTAGGTCTTCAGAAACCATGAAGGCAATAGCTAATGAGATCATAATAAATATGCTCAAAATGTCTAAAATAAAAAGCGAACCACCATTGTCTAGTCATAGTGAGAATTAATGTCCAACCAATGCAAATAATGAGTTTCAACATTTAAGGGTACCATATCAAATAGTTTCATAAACTATGAATAGGAGGAAAAATAAGTGATCTTGATGGAGAGTCTCATTCACCTTCATTCCTTTGTTCATGGTAGAATATATGACATGTATACAGTCAGAAATGAGCCCCCAATTTTGTGCTTTAGTTGATCCATATCCATATTTAGATCCTTTCTATTTGTACAACCACTGGAGAAAAAACATACATTACCATAGATCATATAAGTGGAATAGTAAAACAAAATTTCTATCATATTAAATAATATATATGAACCAAAGCATGCATTCTTTGATTATTAAACATTTGAGATATAAGTCTTAAGTAGCATCCAATGACTAACAAAATTGAGACTTGTCAAATGCTTCTTCAAACCTCTAGCTTGGAAAGACATCAAGAAACCTAAGCACATAATGGTATTGTTTGATATCTACTAATAAATATAGAGATAAAGAAATCAGTCAAAACAACACATATGAAGATGATATAAAGGCCAAGATGAATTCAGAATAGTGAATGGAGTTTATGTATCTACTCAAAGATGATAGGAAGTCTATCAATTGTTGATGTTTGCTACCCTGTAAATTCATCTTTCAGTGACATCTACTTAGTTCTGTTTCTATATTGATATACCCAAAAGAAATAACATGCTTGTTTCTATAGTTATGGTCAATGCCAAGAATTGGAGTATCATTCACTATCTCCATTTATACTTCAACATTTACCATAGATATTCATAGAATACAGAGAAGTGTTCTAACAGTTGTATATTTATGAGGAGCACTTCATTTAGCTTCATCAAGTCTTATATTGGAGTATGTATTTGCAACATATTCCTCTGATTCCCTTGGGATAGATAGATATTCCCTTCTCATAATTGAAATATAAGCATGTATATCAGAATTATCAAATGACTAGAAAATTTTACTATTTAGAAAACTACATGCCTCAATAAGAAAACAAAATTTGCAAACTGTAGCATTGAGGAAAACAGACAAATACAACCTACTACCTCCTGCTGTTGTTTTCTAGAATAGAGATCAAAGTAACTCTATATTGGAATAGAGGTTGCAAGGATGACCATCCTCCTTAAAGATCACATGAATTCTAAGTGCAGGGTTGATCCCAAATGTAACTGATTTCCATCACATCCATCATCAACATCCAATGGGGGCAAGGATAAGCCATCGTGTAGGCTTTTCTTGATAAGAACTTGCTCATTTTGATCCTACATATATGTTGGGGGCTCATTAAGATCATGGGTCTCATCAATTAGATAGATCATTTGAAGCTCCTCATGCTTTGATAGATATAGAGGTAGATAAGAAACTCTAAGAGAAACATGCATGAATAGTAGGAATATAAAGATATGAGTAGGAATTGCATCAGACTCATACTGAAATCAATATATAGATATGAGTAGGAAATACAACAAACCTACCTACATGGTAGTAAAATAGAAAAGTAAGTATACCTTGGTATACAATAACTACAAGAAAATACCAATAATTGTAATGCCCTTCATTGACTTGCAAAGCACTATGGGGGTTCCTACACAACTTGAAATAGTAGGGCATCTAAAACTATATTTGTTGTTTTCTCTTCAAGACATCAAAAATTACAAAGCATATACATATGCATCATTATGCCCTTCATTTACTTGAAAATCACTTTGGGAGTTCCTACACAATCTAAAATATCAATAAATGAAAAACTATGTTGTTATGTTCAGACTTCAAAAGTTGCATAGCATATGCAAATGCATCATTTCTCAATGAATACACACATATGACAGTAGAAAATATGCACTAAATTTAATCAGAAAAAAAATTCTATTCTATTGAGAAGCATGATGAGAGAGAAGGCATTGAGTAACTTTGAGACCAAACTATTTTGGCAACTCAATGGAAAATTTAAATAAGTGTTGAAATTTGGTTGATAATGTGAATTAAAATATTTAAACACTCATGGATGCACGCAAAGGGCTGATTAAATGGGACATAAAATGATCTACTAAAAAGTGGGAAAAGAAACATTTATGACATCCTTCAAAGAATACAAAAGATGTTAGAAGAGAGCTACGAAGAAGATGTGGAGCATACTAGGAAGGTTGGTGATAAAAAAATCACTCTGTCCTGTTCATACAAAGTGAAAACTAAAGGCTATATCACATTTTAGTGCAATAGCAAAAAAGGGAAAATTGCCAAACTAAAAAAAGGAAAAAAGAGAATGGCTTGACAATGACAGTGCAGTCAGAAACCATGTAAAAGAATTCTTCTTAAATAAGTTCACAAGAGGACCAACACCCACTTGGGAATAGTTGGATATTTTCTCAAAAAATCTAAGATATGACGCCTGCCAAATTGCATAAGATAGAGAAGATGTTAAAAGGAGGAATTCATGAAATCCCAAATTGAAACAAATCCCAACAAGGAAACAAGGCCTGACATAATGGACTATGATTTCATCCAAAGGAGATGGAGCATTAAAAAGAAAGCTCTTACCCTAACAATCAACTCATTTCTATAAAATGAGATGTTTCCAAACAATATGTGAGATGATTTATATGATAATACCCTAATTCATTAGGACTAGGATGCAAAAATCTATTTTGGGTGGAATATATTTACTAAATTAGTGTGGAAACCATTGCCACATACCCATCTAGGTAACCAAGTTGCCAGCTAGCATATGTACGAAATTGGACACAATCATAAGAATTTCCCTCTTGTTAGGAGGATTGAGGAGTCAAGAAACAACCAACATATGTTGTGGCAAAAGTTCGAAAAAGTAGGCAAAGTGAAGGCCCATTGGCAACTAACATGGAAGGCATGCTTACTCTATAAGCTAAAGGCCTTTATGTTCTAGGTAAATTATATCTCTTATTTGTATTCCAAAGAGAGTACAGAGAGTAATACACCATTGACGGGATGTATACAAGATGTAGTAACATAAAATAATATATTTAGCATTCTCTATGGGGATGTTCTAGTGTTCAACAATCACAGAATATGATTGATAAATCCAATAGGATAGACTTCATACAAGTCACTAAGCTCCAAAATCAAAGATACTAAGTTGGACCAAAGATGGACAAATGGAGAAGGACGATTCAACAATCAAGAATTGGGGTTTCATCACAAGTATTAAGAACCTAGTTCATATTATATTAAAAATGTTATATTTTCTTTACATGCCCTCGTTAACTTTTTCTAAATACTTGTTTCTTCTAGAAAATTACAATTTTGTGGTGTAAATATATTAGATATTCTAGAGCAATGTCACTCAGGACCAACCAGTGGACACATGAGTTCTGAAAAGACGACTAGGAAAATACTTCAATGTGAATTCTACTGGCCCACTATGTTCAAAGATTCCTATGACTTCATTCTCACATGTGACCGGTTCCATAGATATGAAAACATTTCCATGAGGGACCAGGTGCCTATGATGTCATGGTAAGAGATTGACATTTTTTATGTTTGGTGAGGTTGACTTGATGGGACCCTTCCCTTCTTACTGAGGGTTCACCTATATCTTTGTAGTTATGGACTATGTGTCCAAATGGGTGGAATTCATTCCCACAAAAACTAGTGACTCCAAGTCTACCTCTTCAAGGACATCATTTTCCCCAGGTTTGTGATTCCTCTCACTATGATTTCACATGGAGGATCACACTTTCTAGAAAAGAACTTTGAATCACTATTAAGGAAATATGGTTTTCATCAAAAAGTTGCTTCTCCCCACCACCCTCAGACCAGTGGCCAAGTAGAATTCTCCAACCACTAAATCAAATCTATCATAGAGAATACCATAGATCGTACCAAGATGGACTGGGATTTGAAACTAAGAATGTGTTCCAAATTTTATACCAATGAAGGATATGTTCAGCCCTCTTGTGTGATGTTTCATCGATAGGGTGTTTGCAAAACCCACTGATTATACATCACAATGAGATTACTTTAGAATTTATATAATACAAGTTCCTTCATTGATAAAGAATCATCCTTTAAGGTTATGACCTACATGGACTTCTCTATGATCTTGTGACCAATATTCTATCCAAGTCTTTTTATTGATTTTATAAGATAAAAATCAATTATGTTTATCATTTGTAAATATTATTAATAATAATTACCTTTTATTTTTTTAGTTTTAACAACAAAAAGTAGTGCAATTTTTATAAATTTTATTGATAAACACATAAATACCACGTATTTTAACTAAATTAAGTCATATACTATGATAACAAAAAATCATTCAAATTTTCACTTAAAATAAGATCTGAAATTTCAATTCCTTGAAAGTGAATGTATAAAGTAGAAATGTATCTATTTGAAGCATTATATTAGTTATAAGTTTGTTCCAAGAACCTCACGAACAAAGAGATTATCACACAATCAATGAAGAATTTTTTAATTATCATTTATGTCTAAAGCATACCTGAATTGACTGCATACATTGGCATATACAATAGCAATAGTGCATTGTGCTCTCCTGCCCATTTCATTGCATTTTGTTGCTTCTTTCCAATTTTACCCAGAAATCACAAGAGTATCCATTCACACAAGAAGTTAACATCATCAAAATCAAGTACATAATAGTCTAATTGTCTTTATTTGACTAAAATTATATTGAAGAAATAACAAGTGTTACTTGTACAAAATCAAACATAAAATTATCATCTCAATTTGTAGATATGATGATGTATATGTCGTTACTTTAAATATTGTTAGTACATATAATATTAGTTCATTAATGAAATGGTAATTCATTAACATAAAACATCTACACCATGAAGATTGTCTGAAATTTCTAATACAAAGAAAACACATAGAAGATACAACCATGGGGAACTATAAATGGTAGGGAATGAATAATTTTCAGATGAAAAAAAATGTTATTCATGGTACAAGCTAAAAGTTCTTCTTATTCACTCCTAATGGTTCTTATTTCCCTTTTAGAGGGGTTTTCATTGGCCTGCTATTTTCATATTCCATTCACAAAGAAATGCAATTGTATACATATATCATAAAGATCATGCATCTAGAGTGTAAGATAAAGTATAGCCTACTCATGAAAAGATGCTCGTTTGTATAAGTTCAGAGGGACAATTTGTTTTTATCCAAATATTATCTAAGAAACTTTCCAAAGGAAGAACATGACTCAATGATAGTTGGTTTTTCATTCAGAGATTTTGAAGTAGTTCATTATTTGTGGGAAGAGAGGATTTTGTTTGTTTATTTATTATAAACAAAATAGTTGAAGCCAACCTGCATATATAATAGAAACCACATTGAAGAAAGTGCACATGTTTATTACGTGAATTGACAATGAAGAAAGAGGAAAAACAACTTATACAAATGTGATGCAAGTTCATTCACTGGCTTCGTCATTTCTAGTTCCCCTGGAATGCAGTAAATAATGCAGGATCATGCCATCTGTCACCGATGGGTTTAACACAAACTGCAAGTGTAAATAAACAAAAATGTAGGAAGGAAGAAAATATAGAAGTGGCCATGGAGTATATTTTGTCTATAAAATAAATTTTCAGTAAAAATCCATGCACTAACAAGTACAAACCCATAAGGTGAGGGAGATTAGTAGGATGGTTTCACAGATTAGGGAGATGAAGTTGACCTTCCAGCTTCATGTATAAAACCTATAGAAGAGTACATTTTGGTTTTGTTAGAAAAGCCGGTCATTGTATTATAACTCATGATGAGTTCTCTTATCAATTCTTAATTCCGGTGATTATAAAATATGTTAAACCAAGCGTAAGAAGACCATAACTCTTTCTTTTTCCCTCAGTCACATTCATTTAATGAATATTACATATAGTATGCTGGTATGCCAGTGGTAGGTATGGCTTTTAGCATGTGGTGTCGAATCACAACAGTAGCCATTATATATTTCTAAATTTTTAGATTTGTGGGTATGAAATTAGAAGAAAAGGATATTTGAGAAGTTATAGGAGATCAACTTTAATTTACAAAAATGTTATCGGAATAATTAGACTACGAGAACTAACCATCATCAAACAGAGTCATGGAGGCCACTTTATAACTAAAAAAATCATCCAATGAGTTAAATATGAATGCCTGTGTTGATATTGGACATCTTGAGCCAATTGTTGATGTGAACTGGTAGTATCCATACATTATGATGTATCACTGACAACGACTACAAAGTGAGGTAGGTGTGTCCTCAATCTAATGAACCTACCTGAACCTTGTGTCATGATGGTGTCGTTGATTGACACATTTATCAAATTGATGGTGCTACTAGTCAGAAGTCGATTTTTTTCTCATACCTTTTGAGGTGATCTGAATCACCGTTGGATGATGTGCTCATTTGAGAAGGTCTGATTTGTTGTATACTAAGACAAAGAAGATAACCGACCCAGACGCATGGCTGTTGCAGACATTTTATAGGCCCCGAGGTGAAGATAAAAAATGGGCCCTCTGTATACTCTTATTTATCAAATTTAAATAAATACAAGTTTAGTCCTAATTGTCAAAACTATCATATAAAAAAATAGAACATGTTCTTACAAATCAAAATAAAAAGAATGTAAAAATTAAATATAGATATCTCATTATCAAGCTTCACTCATCATATAAAATGACTTCTTCGAGTCTTTCTAGATGCAAATCTTGAATAACAGTGTCAACATCAATATTTCCCAACATATCCTTCTCAATGCATAATATTGTCAAACCGTTCAATCTTTCTTGAGACATTGTCGATCTAAGGTAGTTTTTCAACAACTTTAGCTTGGAAAAACTCCTTTCTGCAGACGCTACTATCACTGGCATTGTCAACAAATACGATAAGAAATTGAAATATGAGGGAAACAATATGCATCTTTCACAAATTCAAGAACTTCAATAGCTGATTTTTGCTCTTCTGACAAACTTACCTGCAATACTTTCAACTCAGAAAAAAAGTCATCCAAGTTTATGTCTGATGAACTTTCATGAGAAAAAGTAGCATGAAACTTAGTGCTACATGCCTTTAGGGTAGCTTCATCCAATGATTTTAAAATCTATGAGTTATATAGGAATCCAAAAGTATCTTCAAATATCTTCACTTGCTCAAATCTCTCCTTCAAAGAAGAGATTGTCATATCCACAACCACTAGAAAGTAATTCACTCGAAAAAACTCTTTTTATGATGGAATAATATCATCATCATTCTCATCAAATTTTCTTCTCCTACCAATGCTACACTTAACTTGAAAAGTTGGCTCATCATTCATCTCAGAGGCAATCTCAGTAGCAACAACAATACTAGAAGCAAATCCTTCATCTCTATATTTCTCAAGAAAAGACACCATATCTTTCAATAACTTAACAGTAGCATCAATGCAAACAAATTTGGATTGCAAATTATTGCTTACTTTATTGACAATATATAAAATATCATGTCAAATAAAAATACCCAACAAAAATTCAAAACTCTCGATCGAGTAAACCAGACTGTTTGCTTCACTTTTTGTCTTAGCATCATCACGAGACTTGGATAATTCCAATAGAGACAACATGATTTGAGGACCTTGAAATCTAATAGATTTGACACTTTTAATACGACTCTCCCAATGAGTATTAGACAGTGATTTAATAATCAAACCTGAGACATTGTCAAGCAAACACTTCTACCTTTTCGGAGAACTTGCATATAATGTACATATGTGTTGTATAATTCCAAAAAAAGAAGCAGCTGGAACACAAGAATGAGCCATATCACTAATAGTGAGATTAAGACTATGACAAGCACAAGGCATATATAATGCTCTGGGATTTACCTCGAGTAACCGCTTTTGCACATCTTGGTATTTTTCCTTCATATAAGAACCGTCGTCATAACCTTGACCTCTCACATCCTCCACATTAAGATTAAAAGATTCAAGATCATTTATAAGTTCATTAAAAAATCCCAATCCAGTTGTATCATCAACTTTCTGAAAGTCTAAAAAGAACTCCTCTATTTTTATTTTCTGACTAGACATGCTCACGCATCATACAATGAGAGTCATTTGTTCTTGGTGGCTCACATCAGGAGTACAATCAAGAATTATGGAGAAATATTTATCCCCTCTAATGATGTTCAATATAGAACTCTTAATATTGTGGGCTAAAAGAGATATCAACCCATTTTGAATTGAATGACCAAGATAATGATGGTGAATCTCATGATCCTGAATGCATCGAACATGATCTTGAATTATCAAATCAAATTCTACAAGCATTTCAATTATCCCCAAAAAGTTTCCATTTCTATCTTGGAAAAGTTTGTCATTTGATCCTCGAAAAGCCAAATTAAATTTAGCAAGACACTTAACGACAGACACTATTCTGAATAAAACTTGTCTCCAACACTCTTTCTCCTTTGAAATTTCTTTCTGCAATTCTTTATCAACAGTTTGCTCATTACTAAATCTTGCTTTTAATTCATGCCAAGTGCTCATATTAGTGAGATGCTCGATGCTATTCTCATGCTCTTTGAGTCTCTCACTAGCATGTTTCCAGTCTTTGAACCCATTATGAGCTAGTGTACTTTTATTGTTTTCAGACTTGAACAACTTTCAACAAAAATAATAAATTTTATCAACATGTTTTGAGAAAACTAGCCACTTCCTATCATGAGTCTCTCCATTGCTCAATTTTCACGAATAATAAGCATATGAGAAGTGCCTCTTATTGTCATCTAAAGAAAACACAAGATTCAGTTCTATTTTAGGGCCTTTTTCAACTAAAATATCCCTAACTTTGTTGTCAAATTTTATCCCAATTAAGAGATCATAAATATCAAAAGGAGGGAGAAGTTGTTTAACACCGTATAAGTTGCCAACATTTATATCAGTAACGTTAGTATCATCCTCAACCTCATCAGCATTTTCATTCCCAATTATATTTTTGACTTCTATAGTAACATGATCATCATCATTCACATTTTCATTAGATTGATCAGGATTATCAACATCCTCATAAGTTCATGGGATAATGGAAAAAATTTATCAAGCGCACCTTTCTAAGTATCTAAAATTTTTTCATCTTCCTTCTTCTTTCTTCTTTTCTTACTTTCGGATACATATTTTTTTAGAGGCATGTTGAGTAAACCACATTTCCAAACATAGTAGACAAAAAAAGTAAAAGATTAGTGTCATTTCCAAACATTTCCAAACATAGAAGACAAAAAAAGTAAAACATTTCCAAACATTTCCAAACATTTATTGTGTCATTTTAAAAATTCATGTAGTATCGCTGCAACATCATTGTTTTAAAAAAATACATGACAAGAATAGCAACTAAAATATACTTTTTTAGTTAGTTTGGACATTTCCAAACAAGAAACAGAAATACGTTGAAGTGAATATGAGAACAAAACATTTGTTTACTAATAGTAGTACATTCCTATTAATTAATTTCAATACAAACGACGACAAGAGACAAACTAGTAGAATGTAATATTTAAAACCAAATCACAACCTAGTGACCGAGTACGTTGCAATTATTAATATATAATTTTATATATTGTGGCTCCTATTGGTTTGTTGTAACTAGAGTTTTTAAGGAAGTTATTTTTCTGGAACTGAAGTCCAGTTCCTAGAAATGGAGTTCAAATGACTGGTTTAATAATTGAGTTTTTAACAGAAGTTGTTCTATCTGGTTCAGTCTCCGTGATCTTGTTTCTTAAATATATTTTTATCTTATTTTCTAGAAGAAATACATTTAATAGAACAAACGTAGTATACTATTTTGCCTCTAGATTTGTACATTCGTGTACATATAAATTGTTCAATGTCAGTTACCGGCCTAAATCGTGCGTCCGAAAAGTGGAGGTGGATTTGAAGTAGTTAGACTTTTAAATTTATAACCCGAAACCTTCTAGGCCCCCACAACTTTGTTTACAGGGTTGAAGTAGATATATAGGGTCGAACACAGGGACAAGGGTGGTAGTGTTAGGAAACCGGAATCGACACGTTACACTTCGGTAAGGGCAAGGAGATGATAAAATTCTCCAAGGGGGGAACAACAGGCTAGGATCGATAAAACAAAAGAAATCTATCTCCAACTGGAGCTACGAGGAAATATAGGTTTTAAGCATTTATCAGTTTTTAGGAGTTTTCGTGCAATGGAAACAGAGAGATAACACTATCGCTTTAGTAAGGAACAAAGGAGAAAGCTTCGGTAAAACAAGTGGCATCAGAAACATCCTGTACCCCTCCTCTCGAAGCGGGTATCTCTAACTAAGCATCAACACCCCTCTCGAGGTTGCTGGACTTAAGTTAGAGTGGAAATGTTACTAAAGAAACTCCGATCTTGGGCACTCTCGTACTCCAGTATCAGACCAAACACTAGAGCCACAACACCCCTCTCGAGGCTGCTGTAACGGGAAAACACGATTTGGTAGCTAGTCGAAACACGATCCAAGCGTACAAGCTAGAGTTCAGATGTTAAACATAGAAATCGTCCAACAAAAGGGACCAAACATAAAGCAACATATAATTAAAAATCTTCTACTTCAATTAACATAACGGGTCTGATTACATTGTATAAGTAAAGGAAGTAAATGACTGAAATAAAGATAAATGCCGCCTTCTTGATTTAGAAGGGCGACAGGCAGCAACAGACTCTCCAGCCCGATACCGGGCGGGAGCCTTGCCCGATACACCCATGTCGGGCGGCACACCCTCTCGGGAAACACGCTTATGACGGGCGGATGTATCGTGTGAGGTGCCCATGCCCGATACGAACATGTCAGGCGGCACCCTCTCGGGTGACACGTCGCGACTAGTGATGCGTATCGGGCTTGGTATCGTGTCGGGCTAGAGTGTTGCTTCCAGCATCGGGTACTTCTATCGGGTGTCATTGTTGGCCGATATCGGCCTGCAGCGGTACCCGAGGCTGACCCTAAGTGAACCATTCCCTCCCTCTCGGGATGGGGAAGTGCTCACCTAGTATCGTCCGGTACACCCTGAGGCACGACATGCTAGCTCCATATGCTTTCCCAAGTTGGCTTTCGAGAAATTCCGACCCGTCCCATTGGAGTCCTGTAGCTGCTATTTATAGGCAGCGGTTGGGGGAAGTTATGGTGCTCTGGATGCCACGTGTTCTTCATCAACTCTTTATTATCGCAGATTCAGGGGTGTCTGATATGCTCGACGCCCGTCACAGGGGTGTCGGGCTGGGAGCGTGTCGGTCAACGTGACGAGTGGCGCCTGCCGGTGGGTGGCCTGTATCGCGCGACACGCTTCGACAGTCGTGGCGAGTTCGGCTCCCTGTCGGGTAAATGGTGTATCGCTCGTCCGCTTCCTCTTGCACGGCACCCTCGCGTCGCGCGACAATGTATCGTGCTGCCCTGTCGGGCAGTGAGCGTATCGGCCGGCTGGTTGGTAGGAAGGCCGATGCAGGTGGAACACGTTTGTGGGCCGGGACGAGCCTTTTTGCTGGTAAATGAGTTAAAAATTGGGGAAAACTCTGCAAAATATGATAAAATTGAGTTAAGAGTGTAGCGTGGCCTGTTTATTCAAAAACATGACAAAAAGGAGAGGAAAACAATTTAAAAGGGCAGTTTTGATAACGAAATAAGGACCAAAACATCACAAAATTTGGTGTTATCAAATCCCCCAAACTTAGCATTTTGATTGTCCTCAATCAAACTTTAAACTTTATTTTGTGATGCTTCTTCTTGACCGGTATAGTTTTTAGACCATGGGTTTGAGCGAGCATTGAGATGTTTCACAGAGAATGCGGCCCAACCACGAACAACAGACTTTATTTCACCTGCCTTATTTAAGCAAAAATTTTCTCTACAGCTTTAGCGAGACTTGGGTGCATGATTCGAAGTTAGCTTTCACACCAAACAGCTCTTGGGGGCAGAAAGTTGTGTGCTTGGGTAGGCTTAAGGCTTTTTGGGTTTTTCTTCTTGTTTTCCATTAGTCCATCCAGGTAAGGGTCCATTAGCGGGTGAGTGGTCCCTGCAGTCCAAGCCAGTTGGCTTTAGAGCAGTAATTTCACATCCTAAGTACCACTGCCCCGGATCTACCATGCCTGAAGATGGGTACTTTTGGAAAACAAGTGTGTATATGTATTTTTTTTTCTTTGTTTTCATTTGGCATAACTCTCATACTTTTATTCACTCTCATAAAGCTATTCTCTCTTTTTGGGATTTTGTTGGGTAAGGGAAAACAAGATTTTTTTTTGCTGTTTGGGCAGCTTTTTCCTTCTGCATACACGTCTCTTAGCTGTTGCGAGATTATTTTTCGAAATTTTTGGCGTGGAAAGTCATAGTCTTTTGTTGTTTGAGGCTGCATTACCAGAAAGACATGACAAAACTTGCATCTCCTCGGACACAGAAAACAAACTGACAAGGAGTCGTATCAGGTTTTTACTATATAGTGTCTTTGTACATAGATATGGAGACAAAATAAGAATTTTTTTTTGGCACAATCTTTAAATGAGAAATTATATGTATATGTACACATGTTGAAGAAAAAGAACAAGAAGAACAAAAGGTATGGAGTTTGAAGAAAATTTTTGAATTTTTGTACCTCCCTCACTAGTACATGGTACCCCCCAAACTTACTCCACACTTTGTCCCAGAGTTGTGAAGTAGATAAAGTAGGGTAATGTTAACCCAGTGAGGGTTAGTTGGTGAGCACGCCTGTGCTAGATAGAAGCTCCCATACATATTCTCCTCATTTGCTGTGGTAGTCGATGTGGTGGAGCTTGTCAGACGTTGCTTCATTTGATATCCATTCCAAGACGAAGATGCTGCAGTCGTTGGATAGAGGAATTTGTTGTGGACTGCGGTGGCAGAACTGAAGCTCGTGCCATTTGCTTGTTGCCGTCTCCAAGAATGGTTGTATTAGCACTGCCACCTCGTCATAGTATTTTCGTACTAAGCGCTCGAGGGATGTCAACGCCGTTGACGTACACTGCACTGGATGATCTTTGTTGCTGTCCAAGCTTTTATAGAAGATTCCCGCTCGTTGGCGAGTGTACATCATCAGGAGCATCTAGTGGTTGTAATGCAGGATGGGCAGGAAGATTGTGCATGGAACCCTGTGCTCCAACTCTGCCAGAAATGATTGCTTTGCTCTTGTTTCATCGGAGAGGCAGATGTCGTTGAACAACATTGGATGAGCAATGTATGCGTGCTCGAACGTTGTTTGTAATGTCTGGATGTAGGCGGCCACCACAGATATCGCCAAGCACCCTCCATATTTTACTATGTCCCTTAAGTTATCAACTGGGACTACAACACTGCCTGCCTCGTAGATGACATCTGCCAGGGTAGAATCAGCTAACTTCAGAAAAATTTCATTAACCTACTCCTGTGTGAGTGTAGAGTATGAGAAGCGGTCAAAATTGTTAATCAGTTCTTCTGATGTTCCAGGCGAAGCAGGGTCTTCGAATCCGTGCACTTCCCACAGGATCTCTAACTGCTTGACTGCCCCGTAGATGTCTGTTCCTAACTCAGCTTCTTTCTCTGGAGTGCTGCTGGGCTGTGAAGATTTGCTTTCTAGGTCACTGTCCAGTAGTCTCTCCAGTACCCCTGCGTCTTGGAAATAGCGCCTGTCTTTGATCAGTAGCAGGGCGTATATGCTCATGAGGTGGTAAAAGTTTTGGCCCTGGAGATGCCTTATGTATCCGAATATGTTGAGCAACTCCATGGTGCGCAAGACGATGAAGGCGCTGTTTCTGCTTCCCTCTTTTGCTTGAACGGGGAAGTCTCCAATAGAGAAGAAGTTCCAAACGCCTCTGTGATGTTGGACTCCTTGCTTGATGGCTCGTAGAAGACGTAGTGGTAGAAGCCTGAGATGTTTGTCTTCTGGGCGGCTGAAGATATGACCGGAGCGTGGCACCTCCTCGTTGCAGCAGCTGAGTAGCTGGATGTCGTGATTCCGGAGGTCTGTCACGTAGAGGAACCATACGTTGTGGTGCTTGTACGGGGCCAACACAATGTTCGTGTTATGCTCTTCGATGTGTTGCAGCATGTTGGCCACCGTAATGGAGTCTGGTACTTCCATCATCAGCCTTCTTGCCAAGGTCGGGGTGGCGTTGTATACTGTTCTCCGACCTATCCCGACACTGATGTTCTCTATTGTATCACCTTCTAGGACCCTGAATAACTTTTTGCCGATGATGGATGGCGAGCGGAATATGCTTCTGAGTGCTCCCCATCGTAATGAGAAGTAGCCGTCGCTCCAGACGACGTCTTCTTCATCTGCCTGTGCCCTCAGGACCTTATTCAGCAACTTTTGGTCCCTGACCGACAGGTAGCCGATGACCCTTCTGTCGAAGTCAGCCATCTCGAAAGAAGGTAGCTCTGACGGCGCAGAGAACACATCTGCCGTCGAGCGTCTTCCTCTGGGTGGGTGTCTTTCGTTGGCGGCACATATGTCCCCCCTTCTCCCTCTGATTCATCAGAAGAATCCTCTCCGACGCTGATGTCTTCATTTTTTAAAGTCCTCTTCAGCTTCGTCCAGGGGGACAGAGGGAGCTGTTTCTTCCAGACCGTGGGAGATCACTTGTCTTATCGGAGCTCAGTTTGCCAATCTTTGTGGCGTACCTTCCTCGGGCGTTGTGGATGGCGCGCTGGAGGAGGAAGAGGATGATGATCTTGAGGAGGCTGCTGACGAGGGAGGTTGAGAGCATGAGACAGGAGGCTACTGATGAGGGAGGTTGAGAGCCTGAGCCAGGAGGCGACGGGGACCTTCTCAGCTGCCTTCGGTGCGGATGGTCGTCTCCCCTGTTCAACCTCTCCTCGATCACGTCAAGGCACTGGAGGGCCTGCTGAAGCATGGCGTTGAGTTCCTCTAGTTGGCCAGGAAGGCCAACTAGAGTCAGCAGTTCTCGTTCCTGGCTATTCAGCCTCTGCTGGAAAAATGAAAACTTACAGGTTAGAGAAGTAAATGTATCTGAGTAGCTCTCTGTTACCTCCCACAAGTGGTCGAGTTCGTGTCCCAGCATTTTGCCGAGTGACGGAGGGGCTCATGTAGATCTCCCTCTCGTCCTCGCTATACTCCTCTCGCGCGAAGGTATACCTGACGAGGTAGACCTTATCTCGATCGTCTGCGAGGTGGATGCTATTGGGCGAGGTGTCAGTGCCCTTGCGGCCGTCACTGCCTTGCCTTCTTGTCGTGGTGGGGAAGGCCGCTGTGTGGGTGGATGCTGCTCCACCTCTACGTTGTCGGCAATCTCCTCAGTAGCTGCTATAGGGGATACCGGCGGCAGTGTTGGCGTTAGCTGTGCAGCCCCGAGCTCCATCTCAAGGATCTCGACGAACACCTCATTACTGGCGTCTGGCTGTACTTCTTCTTCTGCCTCTAAAGGCACCACAGAAGCTTCAGGAGCGGTGGTTGTCTCTTCCGTGACAGCTCCCTCTGGGGCTTGTACTGTTGTTTCTGCCCCAGTGGTCTCGGCAACCTCGACGATTGCCGGTTCTTCTTCAGCCACGACAGGTATCTTCGTGATTGTGGTTGGTATAGCAGGAGCGACGACAACTCTATCAACTGTTGTCGTCGGTGGTTCTGGATTGGCAGCTGGCTCGGCATAGGTTGTTGAAGCTTTGTCCCGCCTCAGGTCGAGAGGGATTGATTCTCCTCTAGCGCTTTCCCTCTCTTGAATATCGGTGGCGGCGGCGTAAGCTGCTTCCACCGCCACAAATTCAATTTCTGTCGTAGTGAAGACCAGCTTTTCTGCATCGTAGGCGGCGCAGTGAGGGAGTGTAAGGAGGGTGTTTGTCCGTGCGAACATGTAAAAATAGCTTCTCCCCTCCTTCTTTATGATGCCGACCCTCATGAGGTACTTGAGGTTGATCAACTCATTGCCCCTAGTCCTCGAAAGATTGTGCGGTTCCCTCGGGTATCCTAACCCAACCGCGATCAGATTGACGATGCCACCCATGCAATATTTCTTGGTGGAATCCTTTATCGGGTGCAACCTGTTTAGAAAGAAACGCCCAAGATTAATCACCTTGCCCTCCATCATGTGCTACATTAGGTGGAGTTCTTCGGTGTAGACATTGTTGGACTCATTTTTTTTGAAAAGCAGGCATGCTACCAGCTTGTGCACTATCCTCCAGAAATAGGAGTGCACCGCCGCCACCTTGCTTCCCGACTTGTATGATGACTCGCCGGTCAGCCTCCTCCAGAGCTCCATGGGGTTAAACCCGTCTCCTTCGGTGATCCTTTCACCGTTGTTCAGCAACTTCTTCTCTTCTTCGCTGGAAGAGAAGATCTCATTGAGCAATTTCTCAGAGATGACGTGCTCCGAGTTGTACAGCCGCCTTGTAGTCTGTCTGCTCCGCCATATTCTTCAACATCCTCAGCTGTATTCTTCACTCGGCGGAGGGACGACATGAACTCCTTTGTGAGTTCGGTGTAGGAGGTGGAACAGCTTAGGCAGATCTTCCTCAGACCTGCTGCGATGAGTACATTTTCCAGTCTTTCGAAAATACCCAATTGAATGAAAGAAGACTGATGGCAGAATCTGCTCGGCCTATATATTTTAGTCACCAGCTCTGAGTACCGGCGTCCATGCTCGTTATCTCTTGGCACGAACCTTCCTGGTGTGTGATCCAGGGGTTCTGCCGCTGCAGTCAAAGCTGTCGCTAGAGTCGTTGCTCCTTCTGTCCTTGCCCTTTTCTCAGCGGTTGATGGCCCAACTGCTTCTGGATTCGGGCATTTCTACCCGGCTGTTGTTTCTTCAGCTGCGGCCTCGGTGTCGATTCTTCTTCCGTGCTCATCAACTCGAACGACGGTTTACTTTGTACGAGCCATCTCTGTTATTATTAAACAAATTCATTGATCAATTAAATGTTAAAATTGATTACACGATAAAAACTCTGCCCGATACAAAATTACCCGACACCACCGTATCAGATCTTAACACAGGGTGATACAATACTTGCCCGATACGCTTGCGTCGGGCGATACGAAGCCTTTAAAAATCACCATAGGTGTATGCCCGATATGATGTCCGGATGTCGTCCATCAAAAGAACACACTAGGCGATACAAAACTGGACGATGCAGATTAACAGTTGTGCGTCATACCCGTCACCTGACACGGGTGTGTCGGGCGATACGGCCGCGTGACGGAAAAACGTGTCACCCAGCAACAATAACAGGCGAGGCGACACAAGGATGGTCGACACGGTTATCGACCAAGATAAGGTACTGGGCATGCGCGTGCTAAAGGTGTGTTGCGTGACACACGTGTCGGGCGATACAAGGAAAATCAGCCAAAGTCGTCAGCCTGATACGCTGTGTGATAAGAAGTTCGTGTCGGGCAAGCAGGCTGTCGGGCTATACCTTTGCTATTCCGAAGCTACTTTGCACGATATGAGAGCAAAATTTAGCTGGACGACACAAGAGCAAAGGGAGAAATTACTGCACGATACGAGTAGATAGAAGAGTAAATGTAGTAGCCCGATACGGTAAAACCTCCGTACTATTTATAGCAATCCCAACCGGGGGTAGAACGGGTAATCCGGGATGCGTGCCGGCCGTTGAGGCAGTTCATTCCCGAGACAAGCACGTTCTGCGTGCCGGTTGAGCTGCTGCCTGATACGATCAGGAAAAAGTGTTAATCGCCCGATACACTGTCGTCCGATATAGAGCTTTCAGGACAGAATTCAAGATAAGAAAAAAACCAAAACAAAGCGAAGGAAAAAGCGATTGATGGATAAAACATCATTGGCCCAGGGTTAAGTTCCCGGTCTTAGATAGCATTACCCATCAATGCTCATAAAACAGAACGGTGGCCCATAAAACAAAAGAGTCAGCGCACGTGGCTTACACACTGACTCGGGCCTTATTACAGTCCAAATGTCCATAATATTTTTCATGCAAGAAAGTAAATAACATCCTATTCTAGGAAAAATAAAAGCTCGGGATGCCTCCCAAGGAGCGCTGTAGTTTGCGTCTCCAGCTCGACAGGTCCAGGTCCTTTACTTTTCACCTCCAACAGTATCCATATCTTGCAAGTCGATCTCTGTTCTTTCTAATCACAGTCCAGCCTTTTTGGCAGTTTCGGTGTTGGAGGGTATTTTTTCTGAGGGATTCTTTATCAATTTGGCCATCTGGGCCAACTGCTGATCAATCTGGCATTGATGCGTCTGCATATCCACCATCTGGACCTGCATTGAGTTCAAAACTCATGAATTTGAAAGCGCACTCTGTGCCAGCTGATTGTTGATGGTATTTTGTCTCTTTACAAAATTGAACAACTATCCGACCAAGTCCGGCTGGTTTGAAACCTTATCTTGGCCCTGTTCCTTGGCTTGACCTTTTCCTTGACTGGTGTTCATCGCTTTGCGACCTTGGTACTTACCTTGTCCTTGGAAATTTCCCTTGTTTGACTGGAAAGAAGTGATTCTGGTGAACTGACTTGGTCCTCCCCTTTTCTCGTAAACTTGGGGTTGCTTGGCGGAGTTATGCAGCTGATGTGAGTTTTCTACCACATCTTTGTTGCCATAACTGAATCCAGGATGGTCCGGTCTTTTGAAATTAACAAAAGAGACATTCTCAGTCTCCTCAGCTTCAGACTCAATTTCGCTCGATTCGTCAGGTCGGGTGTAGATACAGTTGTCTACCCCGTGTCCACCCTCTCCACAGGTGACACACTTCATGACCTTTCGACCTACTTCTTTCCCTTCCCACATGATTCTTTCAGCTGCTTTACATCAGTTGCTATCCTCTGGATCTGAGAGGTGATAGTCTCTAGAGCCTTGGATTCAAAAGAAGGTCCTTCACTAGCCTTCTTAGCTTGTCCCTTATCGGATCTATCATAGTCAGTGCCAGCTTGTAGCTCGTTCATGTTCTTGATGATCTTCTCGGACCTGCTCGGCTTCTTCCCCAGAAAGTCACTGCCTGCTGCTGCATTCAGTGAAACCCTTTCCTCAGGAGTTAGGCCGTTGTAGAAGGTAGTTATCAGGAAACCTTTCTTATAGTTGTGATGAGGGCAGTCCCTCTGATATTTCTAGTATCTTTCCCAGACATCATGGAGATTCTCGTTTGGCTTTTGCATGAAAGAAGTGATCCTTTGTCTGTTCCGGAAGGTCTTCTCAGTAGGATAGAACTTGTTCACAAAGGCATCCGCCAGTGCACTCCATCCGTTCAGAGCTTGGTGGGGCAGCCCCAGGTACCATGATAGAGCCTTATCTTCTAAAGAAAAGATGAAACCCTTGCAATAGATTACCTCCTGGGGGACTCCCCACATCTTGATGGTGTCACATATGTTTTTGAAAGCATCCAAATGGTGATAGGGATTGTCATTCTTCGAACTCCCTCTAAAGCTTTTGTTTTGAATCATGGAGATGACTGATGGCTTCAACTCGAAGTTGGCTGCATTGAATCTTGGGACGACAACATGGCATCTGGAATTGTTAGCCTTGGTGGAGGCTAACTCCCTTAGGGTCTTTTCTTCTTCATCTGAATCGTCACTTTCGCTGCCTCCCTGGTGCTGTTCTTGATTATTCTGATTCCTCCTGTGCCTCCGATGATGACGACATCTATCCCGGCGATGATCATCCTCGAACTGCTCTGTATCAGGTTCTTCAGGCTGATCATTGCCATTATAGCGGTCGTTGTCTTCAGGCAGAGGTGTGTGGGGTCTAGCTCTCGCGTGTCCCTCACCTTCTAAAAGGGGTGGTTCAACGTGAGGCGGCATGTCTGATGATGTTGTTGTTAAGTTGGGCAGAATGCCTTCCTTTGAGTAGCTGAATAGCATGAAAGATCAAGTTAGAAAATCTATTATTAATAATAAGAATCACTCATTTCAGGTAAAAATAATAAAAAAGGAAAAAGAGAGTGTTGTCAAACTCATTTCTAAGCTTGAGGCACTGGAGTGTAGTTAGTGGATTCAGGTCCGTCAACAGTACCATTTTTCCTTGTCCCCGGCAACGACGCCAAAAAGTTGACCGACGTAAATCACGCGTTCGAAAAGTGGAGGTGGATTTGAAGTAGTCATACTTTTAAATTTATAACTCGAAACCTTCTAGGCCCCCACAACTTTGTTTACGGGGTCAAAGTAGATATACGGGGTCAAACATAGGGACAACGGTGGTAGTGTTGGGAATGCGAAATCGATACGTTACACTCCGGTAAGGGCAAGGAGATGATAAAATTCCCCAAGGGGGGAACAATAGGCTAGGATCGATAAAACAAAAGAAATCTATCTCCAACTGGAGCTACGAGGAAAAATAGGTTTTAAGCATTTATCAGTTTTTAGAAGTTTTCGTGCAACGGAAACAGAGAGATAACACTATCTCTTTAGTAAAGAACGAAGGAGAAAGCTTCAGTAAAACAAGCGGCATCAGAAATATCTTGTACCCCTCCTCTCGAAGCGGGTACCTCTAACTAACCATCAACACCCCTCTCGAGGTTGCTGGACTTAAGTTAGAGTGGAAAGGTTACTAAAGCAACTCCAATCTTGGGCACTCTCATACTCCAGTATCGGACCAAACACTAGAGCCACAACACCCCTCTCGAGGCTGCTGCAACGGGAAAACACGATTCGGTAGCTAGTTGAAATGCGATCCAAGCGTACAAGCTAGAGTTCAGATGTTAAACATAGCAATCATCCAACAAAAGGGACCAAACATAAAGCAACAGATAATTAAAACTCTTCTACTTCCATTAACATAACGAGTCTGATTACATTGCATAAGTAAAGGAAGTAAATGACTAAAATAAAGATAAATGCCGCCTTCTTGATTTAGAAGGGCGACAAGCAGCAACAGACTCTCCAGCCCGATACTGGGTGGGAGCCTTGCCTGATACACCCATGTCGGGCGGCACACCCTCTCGGACGACACGCTTATGATGGGCGGACGTATCGTGCGAGGCGCCCATGCCCGATACGAACATGTCGGGCGACACCCTCTCGGGTGACACGCCGCGACTGGTGATGCGTATCGGGCTTGGTATCGTGTCGGGCTAGAGTGTTGCTTCCAGCATCGGGTACTTCTATCGGGCGTCATTGTTGGCCGATATCGGCCTGTAGTGGTACCCGGGGCTGACCCTAAGTGAACCATTCCCTCCCTCTCAGGATGGGGAAGTGCTCACCTAGTATCGCCCGGTACACCTTGAGGCAGGGTACACCCTGAGGCACAACACGCTAGCTCCAGATGCTTTCCCAAGTTGGCTTTCGAGAAATTCCGACCCGTCCCATCAGAGTCCTGTAGCTGCTATTTATAGGCAGCGGTTGGGGGAAGTTATGGTGCTCCGGATGCCACACGTTCTTCATCAACTCTTTATTATCATGGATTCAGGGGTGTCCGATATGCTCTTCGCCCGTCACAGGGGTGTCAGGTTGGGAGCGTGTCGGTCAACGTGACGAGTGGCGCCTGCCGGTGGGTGGCCTATATCGCACGACACACTTCGGCAGTCGTGGTGAGTTCGGTTCCCTATCGGGTAAATGGCGTATCACTCGTTCGCTTCCTCTTGTGCGACACCCTCGCGTCGTGTGAAAATGTATCGTGCTGCCCTGTCGGGCAGTGAGCGTATCGTCCGACTGGTTGGTAGGAAGGCCGATGTAGGTGGAACACGTTTGTGGGTCGGGACGGGCCTTTTTGCTGGTAAATGAGTTAAAAATTGGGAAAAACTCTGCAAAATATGATAAAATTGAGTTAAGAGCGTAGCATGGCCTGTTTATTCAAAAACATGATAAAAAGGAGAGGAAAACAATTTAAAAGGGCAGTTTTGATAACGAAATAAGGGCCAAAAACATCACAAAATTTGGTGTTGTCAGTCAGTAGATGTTAGATAACATTCGTATTAATTTAATCCATCTAACAACTACTCCCCATCACCTGGATGCATATGCGATAGATTTTAGAACTGTGAAGGAGTCTTTCTCAGTTATATATTTAAAAGAAGACTGGAAAAATAATTTGTATACAATGGAAACAAGTTATGAAAGATAATAGCAATCTTCCGCTGAGTAATAGAACAAATGTAGAATACTATTTTGCCTCTAGATTTGTACAGTCGTGTACAAATAGATTGTTCAATGTCAGTAGATGTTTGATAATAGTCATATTAATTTAATCCATCTAACAACTACTTCCCCTCACCTAGATGCATATGCGATAGATTTTAGAACTGTAAAGGGGTCTTTCTCAGTTATACATTCAAAAGAAGACTGGAAAAATAATTCATATACAACAAAAACAAGTTATGAAAGAAAATAGCAATCTGACGCCGAGTAAGAACGCATGCGAGTCGGCAACTAGGGTAAGAATGAGCGAAGAGATTTTTAGTGCACTTGCAGTGAACTAATCGGGGCTTTAGCTAGTGAAGTATGTAGTGCAAGACGCCAAGATCAAGCCAGAATTATATATAACACTTGAACCTCCGCTGTCAATTTTGGATTGTCCGGTATGGATGGTCAATCAGGGGGAAAAGTAGGGATCCTTCTCGGTTCTCACCTTGTGCCTGCAGTTGTCGATGAAAAGTTTGGTAACAACTGCACCGGCACGGTAGCAAGAGGCGTCGTAGTCCTCATGGATGTCTGTGGAGTAGGATCAGCAGAGTCTGTAGACAAGGAGAACAAGAGGCGCTAAAAATGCACGATGGAAAGAGGCACCATGGACTTCTGCGAAGGAGTAGCGTTGTCACTGTAGCAGAGTCCGCCGAAAGTGAACAAGCAGAACGAACGGGAGCAGGGAGCATAACTGCCGAAGGGTTAGCGGAAGTCACAAATGGCACAAATTAGAATTTGAGAACAACAAGAGATGTTTAGAAAAATAAAATTATGGACCCCCCTCTTTGTTGGGCTCCTAGCCGTCACCCATGTTGGCCCCCCCAATGGGTCGGCCCTGCCCAGATGCAATATGAGGCCACAGAGTGGAGGGTGGGCGGTACCCCCATCCCCATGACCTTAGTTGTAGGAGATGATGTTTGACATCAAATAACTCCCTCATCTTGAGGAAGAGAGCTCCAACCAGATCTACGATGGTCTGCTTACCAATTGCTAGCATCTAGTTTCAAACCCTTAGGATCCAAGGGAAGACAACTAAGGACAATTGGCACATAGGAAGGAGACCAGGGTCTTTTGTGGCCAAGATGTGTCACCGGATGCAGTGGTGGTGATGTTGTGTTACTTGCAGGAAGGAGATGACAATTATCTATCGGCCGCAGAATGAAACTCTACACCCAATTAGGGAAGAAATGACGAGAGGCTAGGGCTAAGAGAATTCATTTCGTAACTCTTATGGTGCATGATATCTGCTTGCTAGTTTCTTGATCTTTATAGCTAAATCCCAATTTAATAAGAAAAAGGAGCAGAACACATGAGATGGCGCCAAACATTTGTAAATACGGAGCAAAAAGTGAAGTGTACATATAATCAATACAAACTAATATAAAATTTGAATTTATATATGCCACTATAATTATATATAAATGCAGTATTATTGTTCTATTTTTTGAACACTTTCCATGGATCATTTAGTGGCATTTACAAGAACATGCCTATAGAAATGAATATGTAGTGGTTTTTTTTTAGCAAATGCCACTATTGAACAACTTTGTTGTAGTGTAGGGAGGGAGAGAGGTCTACATAATGGCTAGACAAAATTAGCCATGCTTAAACATAGTAAGATATGAAGATGGATATTCTTCTCCTTTATCCCTCGAGGAAAGAGGCTACTTTCTATGGTTTCTCACAAGATGGAGTGATAGGACTTTATTGGGGAGCAAAGGCTCTCAATTTCCCACTATGGGCTTGCATCTAAGATCTGTGTGGATATTATCTGTAAATGGGGTGTAACCTATGTCACTAGGTCTCAACCTCTTTAAATGGAAGCCAAGAGGCTATTTATATAGTGCCACGAGACTGTTCATATAGGTGTACGGGGATACTTAGGGTAAGGGTTTGGCTAAATCCACAACTAAGTTAATAAGGGTCAAGAATTGCAAGGGTGCATGCCATGGAAATGCCCCACCTCTTGGAGGCTTTTGGCATGTTTTAATGATTCTTTGGTGACTGATCAATGCAGGAAAGTTTCCGTATTTGCCTAGTGTCATTTAAATTGTCATGATGGCCATTTAAAAAGGGTAAATAAGTGGTTCATGCCTTGTACACCCCCATTTTTTGTCGTACATATGTTTTGAACAAATGAGCAGTTGATTGTTTTGTGGTGGGACATGACTTCTCAGAGTGGGTGTACACATGGTAGTCACCCAACTTGACCTCAATATATGTGAAATTCTAGTTTGTCTAAAGTGAAAAATGATCTTGGTTGTGATCAAGGATAAAAATGGTGTGATTCTAGGGTGCACCACCTTGGTTTGAGCTCGTCCACTTGTTATAGGTGATGGGGACCATTTCCTAGGTTGGAGTTTTAGTGACAACATCTAACTAAGTTAACACATAGCAGAACATCCATGGATAAAACATCTATTCCGATCATTAGTCTTCCCATTATGGGAGTTTGATGTCTAAATTGTGCGGCTACAACCTCTAATCATGAGAGATTAGGATTGTTTTTTATAATTCATATAGTGGATTTCAACCTAGTTGTTATTCAATTGCATCTTGACAATAAATCATATACCTAATAGAATTGTGTGGTTGGTTGGATTTGTTGAGTACCATATTGAACCATATATATATATATATATATATATATATATATATATATATATATATATATATATATATATATATATATATATATATATATATATATATATCAGTGTCCCTTGGGACATTATTCATAGAATAAGATGTTTGCATTGCTTTCTCTCATTCCAGGATGGCCTTTGTTACCTCTCTATTAATTATTTATTACTATTATTGTGCTAATAGTTCATTAATGAACTAGTTTTTATTTTGAAATTATTTTAAAATTGTTATTTAATTCATTAATCATTTTAATTTACATTTTCTACAAATAGAGTTAATTTCACAACCATATCAGGTGGACCTAAGAAATAGTATCAATAGTTGGTGATTGATTATCTCACTAAATGTCTCAATGTTATCGTACCATTCTTCTCAGTCAAATCCTTTTGCTACTATTGGAATAATAATGTATTTATTATTCATTATTCTTTTATTATATTCCTTTGTATATATGGGATTAGTTCCATACTGTGTAATTGGGTTATTTCCCACCACCCAAGTCCATATATATCGGTGTGCCATGTGAATACAAAAGACAAGTTACTTTGCCTTGTTATCTTTCTATTAACGTTGTATCAGATCATGCATTTCCCTAATTCCCCTAAGTGAGAGTCATCCAAAAGTTTCCACCATCAAGAAGTCATGCCCACATCTGTGACTATCTTCTCTTTATTTTTATAGTAGAATACATATCCATCATCATCATCTTCACTTCTTCTTCATGGTGGAAGTCATCTCCACTATAGTCATCTTCTTTGTAGTTGTGGAAATGATCTTCATTGCATGAATGTCTAGATTATTATCTCTATTTTGGTGGAAGTCAATCGCCATCTCTATTATGGTAGAATTCATCTCCATAATCTGGACCAGATATGGATTGTCATCTCTTTTCTGCTAGAAATCATCTCCATCAACCGGATTGTTATCTTCCTTATTTGGATCATGTCTTCTATCTCCTCCTCCATGTCTATATCAAGTAGGCTTATTTCTAGAAGGGGGATCATGTTTGAAACTAGGGTTAAACATTTCTAAAAGTTTTTCCCATTGATCTGCCCCGACGACATGGAAATGATGTGTTCCATATACAATATGCCATGTGTCTTCATCAGGAAGTGCAGGGCTCCATCCAGAATGCCTGCTACAAGCCATGTTGGAACTCAACATTCTGTATCGACGGAAGGTGAGTTTATGCCTACACACTGTGTCGTATCCCGATAGGCCATGTCTTCAATAATTTTTTCTTCAAAATTACTCACTGTGTATATTTCTATACACTATGTAAATAGTCTGTTGTCTTCATGTCTAAAGAAGACGTGGAGGTATCAATGACACCTCTCCTTGTTGGTTATTAGGTTATCACCACTCGAAAACTTAATGAAAAGAGTTTCAACAAATGGAGCTACTCAATCACTATTTGGTTCAAAGTCCAAGGGAAGTATAAACACCTCAAGGAACCCCCCCCCCCCCCCCCCCGAGATGACACTTTACAATAATAGGAGCAAATTGATGCAAATCTTCTATCTATTTTATGGATTCCATGGAGACACATGTTGTCGATCTCACCAACCACTTTGAGAAATGCAAGGATGTCTGGGATCATCTCAAACTCATGCATGAATCAAATGTCTCACATATACATGAGATGACTGGGAGATCTATAATCTTTAGCAAGATGATAAGTCTTTGACACAATACTTTGGGGAAGTAGTATGAATCACTAATGATCTTCATTCTTTACTTCCATTGACTGTGGATCTCAAAGAACTCCAAAAATAGAGAGATGAGATTATGGTAATCAAATTCTTAGCTACTCTTCGACATGAATATGAAGGAGTGTGTAGTCAAATCCTTGTTGAATATGAACTTCCTACTTTATATGAAGCATATTAGAAAGTATAATGTGCCTTTATAGATCATGTCCCACACACTTATTCTGATAAATCCACCATGATTCCTACCATGAATAGTTATACTAATACTAGTTTCACTGCTCGTGGATGAGGAAGAGGAGGATGAGGAGGATGAGGAGCCCATGAAGGTAGATCTCCTAGAGGATGAGATCATCCAAAATCCACCCATTGTGGAATGATGAGGCACTACAAAGAAACATTCTATGAGATCCATGAGTATCCTGAGAACCCCATATGAAGATATTGCATCCAATTAAGACATTCTATGAGATACCACTCGCCACATTCAGGTTATTGATGATGAATACAAACAGTTCATCCAATATAGTGCATCCCAACAAGCTTCATTATCTATTGCACCTATGGCTTCCTCTGTCCAACATGCATATCTCAAGCTTCTTATGCATGTTCATTTTGTTGGGATCTTTACTTGGGTACAATAGATCACATGATAGGTACAAGCAACCTTATTTCTAAACTATCCACTAAAAATCATTACCACCATTAGTCATTACTACCATTAGTTTCTAATGCTAAGGGTTCTAAAATGCATGTACAAGGCATAAGAACCATCAAACCCTAACCTACCATCACACTTCTATCATCCTTATTTGTTTTTGAGTTTCCCTATAAATAAATTTCCATAAGAAAGTTAACTCCTTATTTTCAAGACTCAATTATAGTTAACCCTAATGATTGTGTTATTCATGACTTATAGACAATACATGTGATTGGTGGGGGGTATGCATTTGTAGGTATCTACTATCTCGGTCTGACTTCCAAAGCGTGTGTAGAAACTATGCCTCTTCATATTCATTGTTGGCTTGGACACATGTCTTTGGAAAAAATAAAGATTCTTCATACACATCTATCTACTCTTGGTAAATTATAATATGAGTCATGTCAGTATGGAAAGCATCATCGATCCAACTTTAAAGCTAAGGATCAGATGAGTGCTAAATCATAGTTTGAAATTATTCATTCCAATGTTTGGTGACCGTGTCAGGTTTCTTCAAAACTTGGTCATAATTATTTTGTTTCCTCCATTGATTACTTTTCTAGAGTTACATTTTTATATTTAATAAAAGATGCATATTTCCTTCATGCATGGAGTTGGGGATGAATAAATTTGGAAAGTTAATCATTACATTGTTACACTAGCAATCAATAGTCAAAATTTAGAGAATGCAAAAAGAAGTGGCATTTCCTAAGTTGTTAAGGAAATTATTAGAGACCAACCAATACATCAGAATCACAGTTGGACCACAAAATATACATAATACGGTTTCACGTTCCAAGATGTGGATTATGAATCACCAAAAGATCACTTCTTTCCATTCTCATCAATACTATAACAAAGTATTATCCGAGTATGATTCACGAGCAACTTAAACTAACCTAGACTCCATTATACATTCCTAATATATTTTTTCACGGTCAAGGCACTTCAACCCATTTTCAGCTCTCTATATACCCATTAGGTCTGGCTAAAATTGAGATTCAGTCTAAGAACTTGTACAATAGCAATGTAGTACTAGTGAAAAGCTTGAAACCATGTAGGCCCCATTTTGGTTTTCTTCAGTCAAATTAGATATGACTTGTTTAGGTTGTTCAGACCAGGATCTAGAGCTATCGTCTTTAACATCATGTCCCTAAAATACAAAATGCATATCAGAAGCAGATACAAAAAATGTGTACTTCTTCATGTAAAATCATCATATTCTCCTGCATGTAAGTGTAAGAGTGGTAAATATGATTATGTTGAGATTCCTTACAAGTGATTACAAGCCTTTTATAAATAGGATTCTAGACATGATAACAATCATGTACCCAAAACATGGGATCAAACACATGTAACCAGTACATACTCTTATGCTCCCCGTCAAGTTGGATCATGGGTGAAGCAAATGTGCATATTCGAAAGGAAGATACATAAATGACATACAAAGTCAAATCGTATAAAGAAAGATATACTCAAACTTACAAAGGTCGCTCCCCTAGAAGCTCACAGAAGTAGAGAAACTAGCATGAGAAACCTTGAAATAGAATTGGAGCAATCTTGACACCAGTGTTGTAGAGTTGTTGTTGGTGAGAAAACTTTCCATTAATGTGAGAATCCGTCAAACTAGATGAGATTACTCAAAACTCAAAATATGATCAATCACTAATTAACTGATTTATTCCATAGCAGGAAAAGGAGATAATTAAAACCAATTTATTCCACAAGCATGATCGAGAACATTTACATAAAGGTCCAACATTTTGCATATATTCATGTATCATACTAGAATCTTTTACAACTACTATGTGGCCTTAGCCACAACATATACTTACAGAAGAACATTATCCACATATACCACATGTATAAGAATCAGAATGCTACCAAAATCTTGAGTTGTTTGGACCATCGTATACCAACTTTCCCCCTGGACTGGAGAGTATAGGGATGACTCTAGGACACACTAGACATCTAATAACCTTCTCTAAGGCCCATCACCTACAGCTCCTTCTCGTTGCTATGGGTCTGCTACCGCTGCTTCCAATCACCTAAAGAGATTTGGTGACACATTAGTTGAAACCCATGTCCCAACAAGAGATATATCTCTCAACAATGCTTATTGGTTACATAAAGTTATATTATTAAATAGATTAAGCAACCTAAGCAGATTAAATAGGTTAAGAAAAAGGTATAACAATATTAGGGTAGATTATATAATAGAATAAGAACACTAAATATGAAACATCTTTAAGAGCAGACTTAATCAAAGTCTTATTCATAGGATTGCAAGGTTAAAATTATTCTCAAAAGATCAGGTGTAATTAACATCATAGGCATAATTATCATCATAAGTCTAACTTACATCATAAGTATAGCTAGCATAATTAGCAGGGCTATCAGTATAAATATCGCTAACAACAAGGCATATCTAGCATCATGAGATAACTAATCAACATAAACCTAACCAACGATATCATTACAGATAACAACGTAAACATGGCTACTTTCTCTTATTGCAATATATATCATCTATATGAGAAAAGAGCAATGCAAGGGTTACCGTCCAATGTCAAGTGTTGTGTATAACCCTATCAGATATGATACATGACTGGATTACATCTTTTATATAGGCCTAGGGAGTTTGAGTCATACCACTCAATGTCCAACTGACCATCGCTTGGTCACAATAAGTTTTGTACTAGATCTAGGAGAGATAGAATCCTAAGATCTCATCTGCCCCCAATCAGTATGGACCGCCGCAATGACACATAAGGTCAAGCTGCAAAACAGCCTAGTCCTCCCTTAGTACTGGTCACATCACCATTGAAACAACTTAGTTTTCCCTTATAAAGGTAAGGGTACTAGAGAAACTGGGTATTCAAACCTTATCATTTGAGGCACATTCACATCTATCCTTAATCACATCACATATAGAAATACCTGAGATACAACCTCAACCATTCTCCCATCGATACATGACTGTAACCATCCTCAAAACCTTGGGATCGAGATGATAAGGACTAATAGTATCTTACACCCTGCATACTCAACATTATGAGCTCTGAGCCTCCCTTAGGAATACTCATTTCCCCATCCAATAAGTCCTGACACTGGAATGGTTCTATGACATAGGGCACTACATGATTAGGGTTTCACTTGATTAATGATTGCCAATTGGGTGAGTTTAGGCTGCATCAAACAAGTGGACATACAAACCCTAATCCATTTATAACATGCATATATGTATAACAACTCTAGAAGATACAAAATGCATGAGGCATAATTCCTCATCTCAACATCACATGGTACTATTACATTACTATCCATGAGATTATACTTGTCATCACACCATTACAAGATAAAATCTTTATCACATCATTCTAAGGTACCAACCCTTATCAAAATAAAATAGGATTTCACCTTCATAAGAGCTCAAGACATGCCCAAAAGTCATTAAGACCATCACAGCATTTCCTACATGACAATCATTGTGCTTCAACACCTTGAAGAAGGTTCAACATACCATCACCATACTTAGGATACACAAAGTTAGCATAACATTGCATTAAAGATCTATGATGTTCACATGGTAGCATAAAAGAAAGCATTAATCATAAGGCTATGATAACCACCAGTTAACCTACCACGTTTACAACAACATTAGAGAGAATATTCTTTCATCATATCATTCAAGGAAGCTAAGTATGATTAACCATCATTCCTTAATGACATTAAGTTAAGTTCAACAAGATAGGTTTAAGTGATGTTACAAAGCATCAAATCAAACTAAACCATAGATCCATACACTTAGGTCCAAGCACATCCTTCATACACAACATCCCTATTCGACCAGGGATTCACAAGGTAAAGCATTGCCATCTAATCCCATATTATCCTAAAGTATGGATTCATACATAACTCAAGATGTAACCTTCAAATTGTAGCTTCAAACCAAGCCATCAAAACTTAGGGCTAAACAAACCATTGATTTCCATAAAGCAGAACCATCAGATTGTATTGATTTGAGGGCAAAGGTAAGACAACAAACTCTTGGGCTCAAACAATCAATTCTAAATCATCAAATCTAAGTCATAGAATCAGGTACAACAAGCTCAAACCATCGAGTCATAAACCACACATAAAACTATCGGGTTTAAGGCAAACAAACCATTGGATCATGTGCCTTTATCACCACCATTAGATCATGAGAAGGCATAGTGTTATAAATCTAGGACGAACATCATTTGCTGACTTTAAGAGCACCATCAGTTGAGGACATCATCAAAGCCCAATGGTTGTGGAAACCAGGTCAACCATCAGATATGGAATCCAATGCAGCCATCATTGTGGCATCTAGTGCCACCATCGGTTGTGGAATCCAGGGCCACCATTGGTTGTGAACCATCTGCCAAAGACTCAGAGAAACCATTGACCTAAGAGTCAAAAGAGAAGTGGACTATTGAACTAGAAAAGCTATTGGTTGATGACCTAGAGGGACCATCATGTATGGAACCCAGTGACGCCATCGATTGTGGTCAACATGTGGAAAATAGATCCAAAATCCAACTGAAACTATCATTTGGTGGAAGGAGGGAAACCATCAAATTAAACCACAACATGTAAGCATCAAAACCATCGTTTAAAGGGCATACAAGAAATATTTTGTGAGGGGAAGCATAACCATCGGTTGTGTGCACAATAGAAAACCCAAAATAGAAACTATGTCAAGACCATCTATAGACACATGAAGGTCAAGCAAACAGAACCAAGAACCAAACCATCGGGTTGCAAATAAGATGAAAAAATCAGATCAAAAACCTTAAGTAGTGACCATTGTTTGAGAGAAAGAGCCATTGTTTTCCACATGCAAGCAAGGTCTAGAGCTTCCTATAGAAAGGAAGGTTTGTACACAAGGTTTAGAGTTAACCAAGAAGATAAAATACTCAAGAATCATTACATAGATTAAACCATAGGAAAAATAGCATCATTATACTTAGAACTTCATTTTAGAGCAAGATCATGTACATGCAAGCTAGTAGTAAGAAATTAATGTGGAGAAAGTTATATAACTTGCCTCTAGGATGAAGATGAAGATCCAAACATAAAGGTATCTTGAAGAGAGAAGGAAGAACCCCTAGCTTGAGCAATGCACTGATTCAAGTGAGCTCCTTCTCCAAAGAGGAGGCAAACCCTAGGTCAAAGAAGCAAGAAAGAAGGTATTCTTCAAGCTCTAGCACATGCTCTTACCAAGAAACACCATGGATCCAACCAAGAAGGGAGAGAGAGAAGGTAGGGAATCAAAGAAAGCAAATACAAATAGGAAGAGCTTACTTGCCTAGGTTAAAAAAAGCTAAGGAAGCTCCACAAGCTTGAAGAGAGGGTAGCCCTAGGTGCACAAGCAAGAAGATCGGCAAAGTTTCTTCTACCTTGGGCTCCTTCTCCACCATGGAGTAAGAGGGAAGAAATACAATAAGAAAGGAAGATGAAGAGGGTGGTATGGGTGTGTAAATAACTTGTTTGAAAGCAAGGAGGGATGCATATAAGGCTTAGGGTGAGAGAGAAAAGAAGGGAAATGTTTCTAGCTATGTTTTCCTTATGTCCAAGGCCTAAAGCATCATGCCCATGCAAACCAGAAGGTCCATTGGTTGTGGGAGTCAGGAGGACCATTGAATATTGACTCCCAGGCTAGATATTGACCTCCTACAGTAGGGTGACCATCAAGTCTTGACCATTTGATCACAAGGGTGAAAATCCTAGCTCCACCATCAGTTTGCACCTCTACTTGGTGAACCATCGATCCAAGGTGCTCCAAGTGAGAAAACCATCAAAACTCACACCTCTACAGACCAACATAGGATCCCACAACCCCAGGAATGACTTTGGATCCCAAAAATCAAGGGAAACCATAGAGTTCCACCACTCAAGGTAGCCCATCTATGAGAGGGAAACCTTAACTTAACCCTAGATAGATGTCACCACCAAACCAAGGTGCATTAATGTTCCCCAAGGTACAAATAACTAAATAATGATATAAAAACATGTAAGGAACAACAATTATGTGAAAAATGATAAGAAAACCCTAGATATGGGTAAATTTCATAAAGGTACAAAATAAACATATAAATGCATAACTTTCTCAAACAATGTTCAAACTGTACCACACTTGAAACTTAGAATTGTCATATGATATAAAAGCACATATTAGGGTAATATTAAGATTTTAAGTATCCAATTAAAGTAATAAAGCATGTTCAACCATTAAGAAAGGTCATATGTCTCACAACCATAAACCCCTAACTAGGATTTTGCCCCCGAAATCCAAGGCAAACAAAGATGGGTACCTCCTATGCACCTCATACACTAACCTCCACATGGTCACTTACATCCTAAGGTTATTTCACAACACTCTCATAGAAGTCATGTTTTTCTCCCTCAACTCCTATACGTATCATCTTTGGTCAGCATAGAAACCTCCACATAAGAAACATCCTCATGCAACTCTGTGTCTACTATCTGTATCACTTGTTCTGTACCAGGGTGACACTTCCTCAATCATGGAATGTAAAAAACGTCATGAAACCTATCCAACTCTGGTAGTAAAATTCCAACTTGGAACTCTAGTTGTCATCCTATATGTTTCCATCTGTTGTTGAATCATCATGTCCCACACTGTAGTCTGTTCTATCAACATATCACTCAGAAGCCATACTTACTTGCTTTTACCAATCATGGAATATATTATATCTCCTACCATATGTAACTTCATAAAGTTTTGTGCTCCTCATATGGTTATTGTAGTAAGCAACTCAATCAATCATGTGGATATCCCCTAACTGTCAATAACTATAGGTCATATATTTTTAGAAGATTCTCCAATTATTTGAATGGTTGACTGACCATCAGTATGCCACATAAGACTATGTTGAACTTTTAGTGTATCCTTATTTCTATAGGCTTATAATGTTTCTTATTGGTTGGTTGACAACTGTGCACTTGACCATATGTATGCCATACCATGTTCCATACTTTGATGCCATTACATGTTCTTCACCTTATCATATCTTTGTGTATTTACTGGATACATCATGTGTTGATGAGGAGTCTCCTCAAGTACTATCTTACCCAAACCATAAACATCTGGAACCATTGTCTGGTTGTAGAACCATTTTGGATACACTGTCTTTTTTCATTCTTAGAGGTAACGCAATGATAGTCAACCTTGTTAGGGGATACTTAAGAAACTTTGGCTCTTAGTCAGTGTCTGGGGCTGCTCCTACTCTAGTATTGTCTTTGCCTTAGTTGGATATTCACAACATGCTTAGAAGATAAATCATAACTCTGAGAAGACACTTTAGTCAATCCTAAATTTACTTTTGACGAACTAGACACACAGTTATTGCTGCTCCAGCCTTCCTAGGCTTAGCACATATGTTGTCCTTACTGCTGACCATCTATGAAGTACATTGAGATGTTATCCACAAAACTTGCCACAACTCATAAGGACATAACCTAGGCAATATGTTCATTAAGTCCATAAATGTTGTTGATCCATTAATTAGTCCAAGCGGCACAATCATGAACTCATAGTGACCATACGACTGATGTCTTCCACTCTGATTCTCATCTAATGATATCTTGACCTCAGGTCAATCTGAAGGGATACTATAGCACCTATCAGATGATCAACAAATCATCAATCTTTGGTAGTGGTCTTATCCAGCTATCGGTATCCCTTATACATCATCACATAATCACTCTTCTCCTTTCCAAACAATAGTCAGAGATCTTAACACAACTCTCTCTTTCTAAGGGAAATGAAACATTGGGAAGTTCATCTGGTAAAAATCTTCAAACTCACATACTATAGGTACACCTCGAATACTAGGACTTGTCATCTTGGTATCTTCTATATGTTCTATAAGGAGTGGGATCCCAGAGGGGAACCACTCCCTACTCAAATTTGAAGAATAGAACCTCCAGTCCAAACACATCTAAAAGATATGTCAGAGTGGGTTTAAATTTTCAAATCATATTAATGGTATTCAAAACAAACAAAGTTTAGTAGCAGAAGTAAAATATTGAATATATTCAATTTCTCATAAGGTTACAACAGAACATCATAATCTCCCACAAAGGGTTTACATGAAAGATACACCATATGGATCTCAGTAGAGAGAAATCTAAACCATAAAAACTTTGTCTCCAAGCTTCAACTCCTTAAGTGAGGTCCATATCTTTATACCATGTCCTCCAATTCCTTCACCTAGGGTTGGAAGCATACCCCAAAAATAAGAGAAAAATAACAGACATTAGCAAAGGTTTGTATGCGTATACTAAAAAGGAAATTGAGAAATATATGGAATAGAGGACAACAAATATAAAAGGCTTCCCATGTAAGAGATAATTTCTACCCAAGAGGGCATAAAAGGAAATGATTCATCATCACATGATAAATGAGATACTTTCCATAAATAAAACAATAAAGTTGTTCCATACTGGTACATATAAAGAAAGTAGGCCACACACCCACAATCATCAACCTGCATGAATGTGAGATAAACATAGCCCTAGAACAATATAAAAACAAAGTCAGCCAAGCCTCACAAACTTGAAACCTGATAGAGAATGACGTACTGCCAAACTCCCAATAGATATAAAGTACACCAAACCTCACAAATTTGAAACCCGACTATGGGGCACCACCACCTCCATCCCAATGATAAAAGGGGCATACTACCCAAAAACCAATGCAATTACACTACTCTAGTGCTACTTAATCACATAGCATGTTTAATGTAGAGGCAAGTAAAAAGGTATATTCAGATTAAATAAAAGTTGTCATCATACTAATGGACAACATAAACATCCACCTCATGAGTGGGCAAAAGACATCATATGTCATCATACAGAATTCCAACATGAACAAAGCATATGAAAAGACCAAAAGAATATTCATGATCACAAGATCAGTAACAAGTAGGGTACTTCACATGAATAATAATTTTAAAAGAAAAAGACATTGTGTATAGGCTAATGTCCATAGGACCAAGAGAAAGATAAAAGTAGGTGAACTACTCAAAAAGACTAATTAGGGATGCAAACATACATTTAGAGAGAAGAATTAGAAATTTCTCAATATAGAAATAATGTTGGATGCAATCATACCTCACTCCAAAGTCTATACCAATCCAAGTCACATCAAGATCCAAGTATAGGCCTCCAAAGAACCTATTGAGCATATATATATATATATATATATATATATATATATATATATATATATATATATATATATATATATATAGATTTTAGGTCAATTTCACATTGATTGTTAAAACCCTAAAAGTTACCTTTTTCTTTACATGCGATTTAGGTTATCAAAACCATGCCATATTTTAGGTTACCTTTATTTGAGTCCAAAACGTATTTTATTATATTTTCTGACTTATATATATTTAGTTACAAATTTTACAAGTTATTACTTATGTAGATTAATACATTAAAATCACATATTTTCAAGATTGGATTCGATCAACAAAACATATACCGTTAGATAGCCCTTATTTTTCTAATTTCAAAACATATTTTATTTTATTTTTCTGAGCTACGAGTAATTAGTTATGAATTTTCAAAAACTAGCCAACATGAAATTCCATGTCAGCGGTTTGCATAAAGAGAGAGAAAAAAGAGAGAGAGGGAGCCACTCAGTCTGAGTTGGCCCATTAGGGCTAGCCAACTCATCCAACCACTCAACAATATCAGCAAGGTGTTAAGCTCAAAGAAAAGAAATACGATAAGGTGAGATTACAAAAATACCCCTGTTCAAAAAACTAAAAACTTGAGGTGAACGAGGGTAATAGAGGGAATACACATGGGAGATTCATCCACCTCGCAACTCTACTCCATGGCTACCTGAAGTAGCTCAAGCAAAATGGTTCTCAAACCCCAATCTGGTCACAATAGGCTCTAGAGTCTGCGGCAAGCTCTTCAATGGAATCTGTCGATCTTAGAGAGCAAAAACATAGGGCTTTTGGGATGCACACGACTCCCAAGTACAGTCCCTCCATGGTTGAAGAAGGCTTGAGACCTCTAAATAGTGAGAGATCGAGGAGAACCCAAAACTACACACAATAAATGATCAGTTGACCAAAACCTAAGCTAGGAGCTAAGAGAACAAGCGTCACCATGAAAAGGAAACCTCGAATTGCTAGAAAAGACAAGAACTAAGAAAAAGAGGCGAAACCAAAATACCTCCAAATCAAACAATCATAGCTCGTCTAAAGCCCGCCCAGACCTCAAGGAGATGAACCCGACCACAAAAGACCGCTCTCAAGGTTTGAAAGTCACCTCCAAACTCGTCGTTGAAGCTCCAGGGAAACCGAGTAGGGGAAGAGGGGTGCAGAGGGTTCAGGATCAAGGGAACTGTTGGGATGGTTTTCAATAAGATCTGGGAACGTGTCGAGGGGGCTATATATAGCAGACCAATCCCAGAGTGATAGGGAAACAGGTCAAACCAGAAAATAGAGTAAGCAGAGAAAGCCTCTCGCCGACTGGGAGTTTGGGGAAACAAAACCCCAAGAAATCTAGGACCCCCTTGATTCGGAAAGATATGAGGAAAGCGGAGGAGCAAAAATCTCAAACAGAGACCCAACAAGGAAGGAGGGAGAGACTAGAGAAAATTGCACCCACTGTTCAGTCCTAGTAAGAGTAGGATGGGCGAGGGAGATGATCTCAGGAGTCTCAGTTGGCTCTGGATCTGGCCCGACCTGATACAACGAAAAAAGACCATGTGACATGTGATTAAACAAGAATCACAGTCGAAATAGGATTCGAATATAGTGGTGCATTAAATTCATTTCAATTTCTCTCTCTCCTCTTTTGAGGGTGCAAATGAGTCCCAAATTAATTGGAATTTTGCACAAAGGCCATTTAAAGCATGTAGATTCTGATTATGCAATTAGATTTGCCTTTTGAGAACTTTTAATGTGTTAAATAATCCAAATCCTATTTTCTCTTTCCTCATGTATTAATGACTAAGATTCTCCAAATTTAATGAAACTTCTCCCACAAGTCATAATTAATGTGTTGGAAACGAATTTGCCATCAATTTTACATGTTGGAGTTGTTTGTATAATTGTTTAATACTTTGAAGATTCTACACACTTTCTCTTTCTTGATTTCATCTTTTAATAAAACATCTTCCAAATTGTATGAAAATTCACCCGAATGCTTATTTATTATGTAGATTATGAATCCAAGATTATTTTCCTCTTTTGGAGTCATTTATTATTTTATTTGATATTTTGGGAAAAACTAAGATCTTCTCTTTCCAAATTGAATTAAATTAATTATTATTATGTGAATAATGTGAAACTTGACTCCCAAGGCAATTGGGACCCAAGGAACATGATTTTTAACTTAGATGCCACTTTTGGGGTTTCCTTTAATGATTTATGTCACAATTAATATTTGTGTCCATTATTATCACATTAGTTGACAATTATCACCATTGTTTATGCCATTATGTTCCATAACTTAATATTACCACCAAAATAATTATGTGTGATTATTTACACGAATTTTATATTACTTCATGTGATATATTTTATGTGTCTATTATTGACCCAAGACTAATATGAGAATATTAGGTCACATCAGGGTAAGTTACACATGCATTAGCTCATTAGGGTTATGCTAAACATCTTTTCGGTTTTAATTCAACCTTGTTTGACTAAGTCCAAAAGGTCAAACTTCAAGGGTAGGGTCCAAAATATGATATGTTACAACACTCCACCCCTTAAAAGGATTTCGTCCTTGAAATATATTGATCCAAATATCAACAACCAACTACTCTCCACCTCTTAAAAGGATTAACCTAACAAGTCAAACTAACAACTTTTGCGGTTACCCACATATCTTCTAATTGTGAATGTTTTAGATATTTATGTTATACATGTATCCAATTAACAAATCAGAACCAACTAGGGTTGAGTTTTAGGTCCTCATGTATCTAACCTATCAACCCTAAGATCCAAAAAGTCATAGGGTACAACGGGTAGGTACACTACACCTTAACATTATCTCACATATTCCTAGTCACTTCTTCAAAACTAGGGTTAGGATTATATGCCAACTAATTCTAGGTTTTCTCCACTAAAACTTCACATATCTCTTCATTGCGACTTCATTCAAGAAATCATTGAGAAAATTAGAGAAAATTTTTGTACATATAGTTGTATAATGAAAATAATTTTTGACGATAAGAAACATTGGGGGCAAAACAAAGATGGTACCAAAATTAATGTGATAAACTAAATCACAAATTCCATAATAAGATCTCTTCATACTACTAGTACTTCATCCTCAAAACATGACTCCTTCCTCAAGCAAACACCTCTTTAACTTTTTGATGTCATCATTAACCTATATGGTAGGGTAAGATCATCTCATGAAAAGCTTAGGCAAGATCTAGGGAACATCTCACCTAGAGGTCACTATCCAAGTCAAGGGTTTTAATAAGGGAAACAAAATTGAAATAGTCAGATTCTGACTACCATGGGCTCTGATACCATACTATAAGGAGTGTGATCCCAGAGGAGAACCACTCCCTACAAAAATTTGAAGAATAGAACCTCCAATCCAAATACACCCAAAAGATATGTTGGAATGGGTGTAAAATTTTCAAATCTTATTAATGGTAATAAAAAAACCATAGTATAACAACAGAAGTAAAATATTGACTATATTCAATTTATCATAAGGTTACAACAGAACATCATAATCTCCCACAAAGGGTTTACATGAAAGATACACCATATGGATCTTATTAGAGGGAAATCTAAACCATAACATCTTTGTCTCCAAGCTTTAACTCCTTAAGATAGGTCCCTATCTTTATGCCATGTCCTCTAAGTCCTTCACCTAGGGTTGGAAGCATACCCCAACAAGAAGAGAAAAATAGAAGATAGATCAACAAAGGCTAGTATGTGTATACTAAAAAGGAAATTGAGCAATATATGGAATAAAGGACAACAAATATAAAAGGCTTCCCATGAAAGAATAATTACTACCCGAGAGGGCATAAAAGGAAAAGATTCATCATCACATGATAAATGAGATACTTTCCATAAATAAAACAATAAAGTTGTGCCATACTAGAACGTAAAGAAAGTAGGCCACACACCCCACTATCATCATCCTACATGCATGTGAGATAAACATAGCCTTAGAACAACATAACAAAAAAGTCGGCCCAACCTCCCAAACTTGAAACCTGATACAGAATGACATACTTCCAAACTCCCAATATATATAAAGTGGGCCAAACCTCACAAATTTGAAACCCTATTATGGGGCACCACCACCTCCATCCCAATAATAAAAGGGGCATACTGCCCATAAACCAATGCAATTACACTACTCTAGTGCTACTAAATTACATAGCATGTTTAATGTAGAGGCAAATAAAAAGGTATAGTTAGATTAAACAAAAGTTTCCATCATACTAATGGAAAACATAAACATCCACCTCATAAGTGGGCAAAAGACATCATATGTCATCATATAGAGTTCCAACATGAACAAAGCATATGAAAAGACCAAAGGAATATTCATGATCACAAGATCAGTAACAAGTAGCGTACTTCACATGAAGCATAATTTCAAAAGAAAAAGTCATTGTCTATTGTATAATGTCCATAGGACCAAGAGAAAGATAAAACTAGGTGACATGCTCAAAAAGAATAATCGCAGATGCAAACATACATTTAAAGAGGAGAATTAGAAATTTCTCAATATAGAAATAATGTGGGATGCAATCATACCTCACTCTAGAGTTTGTACCAATCCAAGTCACTTCTAGATCCAAGTCTAGGCCTCCAAAGAACCTATTGAGCATATATATATAGATTTTAGGTCAATTCCACATTGATTATTCAATCCCTAAAAATTACCTTTTTCTTTACATGCAATTTAGGTTATAAAAACCATGCCATATTTTAGATTACCTATTTCTGAGTTTAAACCATATTTTATTATATTTTTATGACATATATATTTAGTTAGAAATTTTACAAGTTATTAATTATTTAGATTAATCCATTAAAATCACATGTTTTCAAGATTGGATTCAATCAATAAAATCAGTACCATTAGATATCCCTTATTTTTTTTTATTTCAAAACATTTTTTTAATTTTTCTGAGCTACGAGTAATTCCTTATGAATTTTCAAAAACCAGCCAATCAAGAAATTCCACGTCAGCGATTTGCATCGAGAGAGAAAAGAGAGAGAGGGAGTTGCTCAGTATGAGATGGCCTAATCAGGGCTGGCCAACTCGGCTGGTCACTCAACCAAGTCAGCAAGGTGTTAAGCACAAAGAGAAGAAATATGATAAGGTGAGATAAACAAAATACCCCTATTTGGAAAATTGAAAAACTGGAGGTGAGCAAGGGTAACAGAGGGAATACACAGGGGAGATTCATCCCCCTCATGGATCCCCTCCATGGCTTCCCAAAGTAGCCCATGCAATAGTGTTCTTAAACCCCAATCTGGTGCATAATAGGCACCAGAGTTTGTGGCAAGCTCTTCAATAGAATATGTCGATCTCAGAGAGCAAAAACACAGGGCTTTCAGGATGCACATGACTCCCAAGCACAATCCCACCATGACTGAAGAAGGCCTGAGACCTCTGAATAGTGTGAGATCGAGAAGCACCCAAAACTAGACACATGAAATGATCTGTTGACTAAAACTAAAGATAGGAATGAAGAAAAAAACATCACCATGAAAAAGAAACCTCGAATTGCTGGAAATGTCAAGAACTAAGAAAAAGTGGCAAAACCAAAATACCTCCAAATCAAACAATCAAAGCTCATCTGAAGCCCACCCAAAACTCACGGAGATGAAGCCAACCACAAAATCCTACTCTCAAGGTTTGAAAGTCACCTCCAAACTCGTCGTTGAAGCTCTAGGGAAACTGAGTAGGGGAAGAGGGGTGTAGAGGGTTTAGGATTAAGGGAACTGTTGGGATGGTTTATAGTGAGATCAGGGAACGTGTCAAGGGGGATATATAGAGGGGACCAATTCCAGAGTGATAGGGACGCATGCCAAATTAGAAAATAGAGTAAGTGATGAAACCCTCTCACTGATTGGGAGTTTAGGGAAACAAAACCCCAAGAAATTGAGGATCCCCCAATTCGGAAGGATATGAGTAAAGCAGAGGAGAAAAAATCTCAGATAGAGAGCCAATAAGGAAAGATGGAGAGACCAGAGAAAATCATGCCCACTTTTCTATCCTAGTAAGAGTAGGATGGGCGAGGGAGATGATCTCTGGAGTCTTAGTTGGCTCTAGATCTGTCCTGACCCAATACAACAAAAAATGACCGCGTGATAGGTAATTAAACTAGAATCATAGTTGAAATGGGATTCGAATAAAGCGGTGCATTAAATTCATTTCTATTTTCCCCTCTCCTCTTTTGAGGGTGCAAATGAGTCCCAAATTAATTGGAATTTTGCACAGAGGCCATTTAAAGCATGTAGATTCTGATTATGCAGTTAGATTTGCCTTTTGAGAATTTTTAATGTGTTAAATAATCCAAATCCTATTTTTTCTTTCCTCATGCATTAATGACTTTAAGATTCTCCAAATTCAAAGAAACTTCACCCACAAGTCATAATTAATGTGTTGGATATGAATTTTCCATCAATTTTATATGTTGGAGTTGTTTGTATAATTATTTAATACTTTGAAGATTCTACACACTTTCTCTTTCCTAATTTCATCTTTTAATCAAACATCTTCCAAATTGGATGAAAATTCTCCCAAAGGCTATATTTATTATGTAGATTATGAATCCAAGATTATTTTCCTCTTTTGGAGTCATTTAATTTGATATTTTGGGAGAAACTTAGATCTTCTCTTTCCAAATTGAATTAAATTAATTATTACTATGTGAATAATGCGAAACTTGACTCCCAAGGCAACTGGGACCCAAGGAACACAATTTGTAACTTAGATTCCACTTTTGGGGTTCCCTTTAATGATTTATGTCACAATTAATATTTTTGTCCATTATTATCATAATATTTCACAATTATCACCATTTCTCATTCCATTATGTTCTAAAACTTAATATTATCACCAAAATAATTATGTATGATTATTTACACAAATTTTATATTACTTCATGTGACATATTTTACGTGTCTATTATTGGCCCAAGAATAATGCGAGAACATTATGTCACATTAGGGTAAGTTACACATGCATTAGCTCATTAGGGTTATGCTAAACATCTTTTAGGTTTAACTTCAACCTTGTCTGACTAAGTCTAAAAGGTCAAACTTCTAGGGTAGGGTGCATGATCTAGTATGTTATAGCACTCCACCCCTTAAAAGAATTTTTTCTTAGAAATATATTGATCCAAATATCAACAACCAACTACTCTCCACCCTTTAAAAGGATTAACCTAACATGTCAAACTAACAACTTTTGCGATTACCCACATATCTTATAAATGTGAATGTTTTAGAGATTTATGTTATAAATGTATCCAACTAACAAGTCAGAACCAACTAGGGTCGAGTTTCAGGTCCTTGTGTCTCTAACCTATCAACCCTAAGATCCAAAAAGTCATAGGGTACAAAGGGTAGGTACACTACACCTTAACATTATCTCACATATTCCTAGTCACTTCTTCAAAACTATGGTTAGGATTATATGCCAACTAATTCTAGGGCTTCTCCACTAAAAATTCACATATCTCTTCATTGTGACTTAGTTCAAGAAATCATCGAGAAAATTAGTGAAAATTTTTATACATATATTTGTATAATGAAAATAATTTTTGTCGATAAGAAACATTTGGGGGAAAACAAAGATGTTACCAAAATCAATGTGATAAACCAAGTCACAATTTCCATAATAAGATCTCTTCATCCTACTAGTACCTCATCCTCAAAGTATGACTCCTTCCTCAAGCAAACACCTCTTTAACTTTATAGATGTCATCATTAACCTATATGGTAGGGTAAGATCATCGCATGAAAAGCTCAAGCAGGATCTATGGAAAACATCTCACCTAGAGGTCACTATCCAAGTCAAGGGTTTTAATAAGGGAGAAAAATTTGAAATAGTCAGATTCCAACTACCATGGGATCTGATACCATGGTGTAAGGAGTGGAATCCCAAAGGGGAACCACTCCCTACTAAAATTTCAAGAATAGAACCTCCAGTCCAAACACATCCAAAAGATATGTTGGAATGGGTGTAAAATTTTCAAATCTTATTAATGGTATTAAAAACAACCATAGTATAGCAATGGGAGTAAAATATTGACTATATTCAATTTCACATAAGGTTACAATAGAGCATCATAGTCTCCCACAAAGGGTTTACATGAAAGATACACCATATGGATCTCAGTAGAGGAAAATCTAAACCATAACAACTTTGTCTCCAAGCTTTAACTCCTTAAGCTAGGTCCATATCTTTATGCCATATCCTCTAACTCCTTCACCTAGGGTTGGAAGCATACCCTAGCAAGAAGCAAAAAATAGATGACATCAACAAAGGCTAGTGTGGTGCATATTAAAAAGGAAATTGAGCAATATATGGAATAAAGGACAACAGATATAAAAGGCTTCCCATGAAAGAGATATTTTTTTGAGAGGGCCCATGAAAGAGATAAGTACTACCCACGAGGGCATAAAAGGAAATGATTCATCATCACGTGATAAATGAGATACTTTCCATAAATAAAACAATAAAGTTGTGCCATACTAGCACATGTAAACAAAGTAGGCCACACACCCCACAATCATCAACCTACATGCATGTGAGATAAATATAGACCTAGAACAATATAACAAAAAAGTCGGCCAAGCCTCACAAACTTGAAACCTGATAGAGAATGACGTACTTCCAAACTCCCAATACATATAAAGTGGGTCAAACCTCACAAATTTGAAACTGGGGTATGGGGCACCACCTCCTCCATCCCAATAATAAAATGGGCATACTGCCCAAACACCAATGCAATTACACTACATTAGTGCTACTAAATCACATAACATGTTTAATGTAGAGGCAAGTAAAAAGGTATAGTCATATTAAATAAAAGTTGCCATCATACTAATGGACAACATAAACATCCACCTCATAAGTGGGAAAAAGACATCATATAGAATTCCAACATGAACAAAGCATATGAAAAGACCAAAAGAATATTCATGATCACAAGATCTGTAAAAAGTATGGTACTTCACATGGAGCACAATTTCAAAAGAAAAAGACATTATGTATAGGCTAATGTCCATAGGACCAAGAGAAAGATAAAAGTAGGTGGATTTCTCAAAAAGAATAATCGGGGATGGAAACATATATTTAGAGAGAAGAATTAGAAATTTCTCAATATAGAAATAATGTGGGATGCAATCATACCTCACTGCAGAGTCTATACCAATCCAAGTCACGTCTAAATCCAAGTCTAGGCCTCCAAAGAACCTATTGAGCACTATATATATATATATATATATATATATATATATATATATATATATATATATATATATATATTAGGTCAATTCCACATTGCTTATTTAAACCCTAAAAATTACCATTTTCTTTACATGTGATTTAGGTTATCAAAACCATGCAATATTTTAGGTTACCTTTTTCTGAGTTTAAAATATATTTTATTATATTTTTCTGACTTATATATATTTAGTTACAAATTTTATAGGTTATTACTTATTTAGATTAATCCATTAGAATCACATATTTTCAAGATTGGATTCGATAAAAAAAACTAGTACCATTAGATAAATCTTATTTTTTTTATTTATCTGAGCTACGAGTAATTAGTTATGAATTTTCAAAAACAGCCAATCAGGAAATTCCACATCAACGGTTTGCATCGACAGAGAATAGAGAGAGGGAACCACTCAGTTTGAGTTGCTCCCAATCAGGGCTGGCCAACTCAGTTGGCCAACTCGGCTGGCCACTCAACCACGTCAACAAGGTGTTAAGCGCAAAGAAAAGAAATACAATAAGGTCAGATTACCAAAATACCCATGTTTGAAAAATTGAAAAAGTGGAGGTGAGCAAGGGTAACAGAGGGAATACACAGGGGAGATTCATCCCCCTTTCGGCTTTGCTCCATGGCTTCCTGAAGAAACCCAAGCAACAGGGTTCTCAAACCCCAATCTGGTGCACAGTAGGCACCAGCGTCCGCGGCAAGCTCTTCAACAGAATCTATCGATCTCAAAGAGAAAAAACACAGGGCTTTCGGGAAGCACATGACTCCCAAGAACAGTCCCGCCATGACTAAAGAAGGCTTGAGACCTCCGAATAGTGAGAGAATGAGGAGCACCCAAAACTAGACATAGGAAATGATTTGTTGACCAAAACTAAATCTAGGAGAGAAGAGAACAAGTGTCTCCATAAAAAGGAAACCTCAAATTGCTGGATAAGTCAAAAACTAAGAAAAAGAGGCAAAACCAAAATACCTCCAAATCAAACAATCAAACCTCGTCTGAATCCCACCCAGGCCTTGAGGAGATGAAATCAACCACAAGATCCCGCTCTCAAGTTTTAAAAGTCACCTCTGAACTCGTCGTTGAAGCTCCAGGGAAACTGAGTAGGGGAAGAGGGGTGCAAAGGGTTTGAGATTAAGGGAATCATTGGGATGGTTTGCGATGAGATCAGGATATGTGACGAGGGGGCTATATATAGGGGACCAATCCTAGAGTGATAGGGACATAGGCCAAACTAGAATAGAGTAAGTGGAGAAAGCCTCACGCCGATCGGGAGTTTGGGGACATAAAACCCCAAGAAAACTAGGATCCCCCGATTTGGAAAGATACGAGAAAAGTGGAGGGGAAAAAATCTCGGACAGAGACCCAACAAGGAAAGAGGGAGAGACCAGAGAAAATTGCACCCATTGTTCAATCATAGTAAGAGTAGGACGGGTGAGGGAGATGATCTCAGGAGTCTCAGTTGGCTCCGGATCCAACCCAACCTGATATAATGAAAAAAATCTACATGACAGGTAATTAAACTAGAATCATAGTCGAAATGGAATTCGAATAAAGTGGTTCATTAAATTCATTTCAATTTTTCTCTCTCCTCTTTTGAGGGTGTAAACGAGTCCCAAATTAATTGGAATTTTGCATAGAGGCCTTTAAAGCATGTTGATTTTGATTATGCAATTAGATTTTCCTCTTGAGAATTTTAATGTGTTAAATAATCCAAATCCTATTTTCTCTTTCCTCATGCATTAATGACTTTAAGATTCTTCAAATTTAATAAAAATTCACCCACAAGTCATAATTAATGTGTTGGATATGAATTTTCCATCAATTTTATATGTTGGGGATGTTTGTATAATTATTTAATACTTTGAAGATTCTACACACTTTCTCTTTCCTAATTTCATCTTTTAATAAAACATCTTCTAAATTGGATGAAAATTCACCCAAAGGCTATATTTATTATGTAGATTATGAATACATGATTATTTTACTCTTTTGGAGTCATCTATTATTTTATTTGATATTTTGGGAAAAACTTAGATCTTCTCTTTCCAAATTGTAATAAAATAATTATTAGTATTTGATTAATGTGAAACTTGACTCCCTAGGGAATTGGGACCCAAGGAACATAATTTTTAACTTAGATTACACTTTTGGGGTTTCCTTCAATGATTTATGTCACAATTAATATTTGTATCCATTATTATCACATTATTTCACAATTATCACCATTGCTCATTCCATTGTATTCCATAACTTAATATTATCACCAAAATAATTCTGTGTGATTATTTACACAAATTTTATATTACTTCATATGGCTTATTTTATGTGTCTATTATTGGCCCAATACTAATGTGAGAACACTAGATCACATTAGGGTAAGTTACACATGCATTAGCTTATTAGGGTTATACTAAACATCTTTTAGGTTTAACTTCAACCTTGTTTGACTAAGTCCAAAAGGTCAAACTGCTAGGGTAGGGTCCAAGATCTCGTATGTTACAAAACTCCACCCCTTAAAAGGATTTTTGCCCTCAAAATTTATTGATCCAAATATCAACAACCAACTACTCTCCACCTTTTAAAAGGATTAAGCTAACAAGTCAAACTAACAACCTTTGAGGTTACCCACATATTTTCTAATTATGAATGTTTTAGAGATTTATGTTATACATGTATCCAACTAACAAGTCAGGACCAACTAGGGTTAAGTTTTAGGTCATCGTGTCTCTAACCTATCAACCTTAAGATCAAAAAAATCATAGGGTACAAAGGGTAGGTACACTACACCTTAACATTATCTCACACATTCCTAGTCACTTGTTCAAAACTAGGGTTAGGATTCTATTCCAACTAATTCTAGGGTTTCTGCACTAAAACTTCACAAATCTCTTCATTGTTACTTAGTTTAAGAAATCATCGAGAGAATCAGAGAAATTGTTTGTACATATATTAGTATAATGAAAATATTTTTTGTCGATAAGAAACATTGGGGGCAAAACAAAGATGGTACCAAAATCAATGCGATAAACCAAGTCACAATTTCCATAATAAGATCTCTTCATCCTACTAGTACCTCATCCTCAAAACATGACTCCTTCCTCAAGAAAACACCTTATTGACTTTATACATGTCATCATTTATCTATATGGTAGGGTAAGATCATCTCATGAAAAGCTCAGGCAAGATCTAAGGAAAACATCTCACCTAGAGGTCATTATCCAAGTCAAGGGTTTTAATAAGGGAGACAAAATTGAAATAGTCAGATTCTGACTACCATGGGCTCTGATACCATGCTATAAGGAGTGGGATCCCAGAGGGGAACCACTCCCTACTAAAATTTGATGAATAAAACCTCCAGTCCAAACACACCCAAAAGATATGTTGGAGTGGGTGTAAAATTTTCAAATCTTATTAATGGTAATCAAAATAACCATAGTATAGTAGTGGAAGTAAAATATTGACTATATTCAATTTCTCATAAGGTTACAATAGTACATCATAATCTCCCACAAAGGGTTTACATGAAAGATACACCATATGGATCTCATTAGAGGGAAATCTAAACCATAACAAATTTGTCTACAAGCTTTAACTCCTTAAGCTAGGTCCATATCTTTCTGCCATTTCCTCTATGTCCTTCACCTAGGGTTGGAAGCATACCCCAGCAAGAAGAGAAAAATAGAAGACATCAGTAAAGGCTAGTATGTGCATACTAAAAAGGAAATTGAGCAATATATGGAATAAAGGACAACAAATATAAAAGGCTTCCCTTGAAAGATATAAATACTACCCAAGAGGGCATGAATGAAAGATATAAATACTACCCAAGAGGCTTCCCTTGAAAGATATAAATACTACCCAGGTATGGGGCACCACCACATCCATCCCAATAATAAAAGGGGTATACTGCCCAAAAACCAATGCAATTTCACTACTCTAGTGCTACTGAATCACATAGCATGTTTAGTGTAGAGGCAAGTAAAAAGGTATAGTCATATTAAACAAAGTTTCCATCATACTAGTGGACAACATAAACATCTGCATCACCAGTGGGCAAAAGACACCATATGTCATCATATAGAGTTCCAACATGAACAATGCATATGAAAAGAACAAAAGAATATCCATGATCACAATATTAGTAACAATTAGGGTACTTCACATGAAGCATAATTTTAAAAGAAAAAGACATTGTGTATAGGCTAATGTCCATAGGACCAAGAGAAAGATAAAAGTAGGTGAATTGCTAAAAAAGAATAAGTGGGGATGCAAAAATAGATTTAGAGAGATGAATAAGAAATTGTTGAATATAGAAATAATGTGGGATGCAATAATACCTCACTCCAGAGTCTATACCAATCCAAGTCACTTCTAGATCCAAGTCTAGGCATCCAAAGAAACTATTTAGCATATATATAGATTTTAGGTCAATTCCACATTGATTATTCAAACCCTAAAAATTACCTTTTTCTTTACATGTGATTTAGGTTATGAAAACCATGTCATATTTTAGGTTACCTTTTTTGAGTCCAAAAAATATTTTATTGTATTTTTTTACTTATATATATTTAGTTACGAATTTTACAAGGTATTACTTATTTAAATTAATCCATTAAAATCACATATTTTCAAGATTGGATCCGATCAACAAAACTAGTACCATTAGATAGCCCTTATTTTTCTAATTTCAAAACATATTTTATTTTATTTTTATGAGCTACAAGTAATTAGTTATGAATTTTCAAAGACCAGCCAATCAAGAAATTCCACGTCAGCGATTTGCATCGAGAGAGAAAAGAGAGAGAGGGAACCACTCATTCTGAGTTGGCCTAATCAGGGTTCGCAAACTCAACCGACCACTCAACCATGTCAACAAGGTGTTAAGCACAAAGAAAAGAAATATGATCAAGTGAGATTACCAAAATACCCCTATTTGGAAAACTGAAAAACTAGAGGTGAGCGAGGGTGACAGAGGGAATACACAGGGGAGGTTCATCCTTCTCACGGATCCACTCCATGGATTCCTGAAGCAGCTCGAGGAATAAGGTTCTCAAAACCCAATCTGGTGTAGAACAGGCACCAAAGTCTGCTACAAGATCTTCAATAGAATCTGCCGATCTTAGAGAGCAAAACCACTGGGCTTTTGGGATGTACATGACTCTCAAGCACAGTCCCGCCATGACTGGCTTGGGACCTCCAAATAGTGAGAGATCAAGGAGCACCCAACAATAGACACAGGAAATGATATGTTGACCAAAACTGAAGATAGGAGCGAAGAGAACAAGCGTCGTCATGAACAGGAAACATCAAGTTGTTGTAAAAGTCAAGAACTAAGAAAAAGAGGCAAAATTAAAATACCTCCAAATAAAACAATCAAAGCTCATCTGAATCCCACCTAGACCTCGAGGAGATGAAGCCTGACACAAAAGGCTGCTCTCAAGGTCTGAAAGTCACCACCAAACATGTCATTGAAGCTCCAGGGAAATTGAGTAGGGGAAGAGGGGTGCAAAGGGTTTGTGATCAAAGGAACCATTAGGATGGTTTGTGTTGAGATCAGGGAACGTGTTGAGGGGGTCATATATAGGGGGCCAATCCCAGAGTGATAGGGACATAGGCCAAACTAGAAAATAGAGTAAGCAGAGAAAGCCTCTCACCGACTGAGAGTTTGGGGAAATAAAACCTCAAGAAATCTAGGATCCCCTGATTTGAAAAGATACGAGGAAAGTGGAGGAGCAAAAATCTCAGACAGAGACCCAACAAGGAAAGAGGGAGAGACCAGAGAAAAGTACACCCACTGTTCAATCCTAGTAAGAGTAGGACGGGCAAGGGAGATGATCTCAGGGGTCTCAGTTGGCTCCGGATCCAGCCCGACCCGATATAGTGAAGAAAGGCCTTATGAATGGTAATTAAACCAGAATCATGGTCGAAATGGGATTCGAATAAAGTGGTGCATTAAATTCATTTCTATAAATCTCTCTCCTATTTTGAGGGAGCAAGCGTGTCCCAAATTAATTGGAATTTTACACAGAGACCATTTAAGGCATGTAGATTCTGGTTATGCAATTTGATTTGCCTTTTAAGAGCTTTTCATGTGTTAAATAATCCAAATCCTATTCTCTCTTTCCTCATGCATTAATGACTTTAAGATTCTCCAAATTTAATGAAACTTCACCCACAAGTCATAATTAATGTGTTGGATACAAATTCGCCATCAATTTTACATGTTGGATTTGTATGTATAATTATTTAATACTTTGAAGATTCTACACACTCTCTCTTTTTTGATTTCATCTTTTAATCCAAAATCTTCCAAATTGGATGAAAATTCAGCCAAAGGCTATATTTATTATGCAGATTGCACATCCAAGATTATTTCCTTCTTTTGGAGTCATTTATTATTTTATTTGATATTTTAGGAAAAACTAATATCTTCTCTTTCCAAATTGAATTAAATTAGTAATTATTATGTGAATAATGTGAAACTTGACTCCCAAGGAAATTGGGACCCAAGGAATACAATTTTTAACTTAGATTACACTTTTGGGGTTTCCTTTAATGATTTATGTCACAATTAATATTTTTGGCCATTATTATCACATTATTTCCCAATTATCACCATTGCTCATTCCATTATGTTCCATAACTTAATATTATCACCAAAATAATTATGTGTGATTATTTACATGAATTTTATATTACTTCATGTGACGTATTTTATGTTTTTATTTTTAGCCCAAGACCAATGTGAGAACATTAGGTCACATTAGGGTAAGTTACACATGCATTAGCTCATTAGGGTTATACTAAACATCTTTTAGGTTTAACTTTGATTTTGTTTGACTAAGTCTAAAAGGTCAAACTTCTAGGGTAGGGTCCAAGATTAGATATGTTACATGTGCCAAGAAGAACTCACATCCCTATCTCATCAACTTCTCTGCCATCATAAAAAACTCAAAATGTATAGGAGTCTTCCTAACTTCTTGGAAGGATAAAAAAGCATGTTCATCATAAAACATCATGATCTTGGAACTATAGTCTAAAACAAACACATGCTATATCAAGATATCCACCTCCACAAATATCGTGAATGCATGTGTACCAAGTGGCATAGCATCCACTTGAAAGTTGCACCCCAAAAAGAAAGAACACAAAGGAAATCTGTAATGACCACATTTGTGCTTAATTGGTAAACTAGGGTTTACTTGAATGATTACATGCTTGATTAGATTGAACACTGTTAGACTTGATTAATGATAGTAGATCAATTGTGATGTTTCAAACCTAAGAATAAACTCTAACTATGATTTTAGTTTGAAGAATTAGGGTTTGAGAAATGTAAACCCTAATCGGCAAATATTAGGGTTTTGATAGTACATGAATATGGAATTTGATTAGGATAGCAGTGTGGCAAATGATTTTTCATATTTTCTGTAAATTTTTTTATTTAATTTAATTTTAGATATAATATGGATAACTCAATAATTCATATTGGAGAAAAATTTCAGAATATTTGAGTGTTTATTGAATGTGATTCTCGGTCAAACTATACTTTGACCAAAATGCTGACAGAGTGCTTTTAATCAGTGTAGTGTTTTATTTTTAATTATTTATTGGTTACTCCAAATGATCTAAATTTTTAACTGGAGATCTAAAACTCAATCTTAAACAACATGTAAAATTTTCATAAATTTTGGATGTGTTTAGACCTTATGAGTAGATGAATTATAGTGATATTTTTATGATAGAAAGTTCAGCTGAAATAAGAGAAAATATAGTGAGGGGTCGATGTGCAATTGACCCAAGCAGCTCAATTTCTCTATATGGTCAACCTAACACACAAGGAGATCTCATAATTCATGATTCAATCCATAGAAATGAAATCCTAGAGAGAGAGAGGGAGAGCTAGGGTTTGAGAGGAGAAAGTGATGGAGATGCTGACCTAGGGTTTTGCGGTCTGAGGAATGATGAAATCATGTAAGTTTAGCTTCTTTGGATATAGTTTCATGGTGAACATTTTCTTAGATGTCAAGATTCTGTCCCTCCCCTGATTGGATTCAAAATCATATCAAATCAAGTCCTTTTCTCACTCTTTCTCTCCTAATCTTCAATTCTAGGGTTTCTGAGTTGAAAGGAAGAAGAAAGTGGCGATTGCTAGGGTTTTTATATGGATTCGATATTTTCAGATATGGGATGCATTTTTAAGCTATTTTACAGCTTAGGGTGAGTGGGTAAAATAATATTTTAGTCAATTTTGCTCAATTAGAGGGTTTTAATTTATATTCTCGATTTCTCCCTAGATGACAATAAATGAAAAGAATTGTTCTTGAATTCAGTTTATAGAATACTTCAATTCATGTTCCAACTATGATATGAAAACATTTATAAGATGACATGGATATAGATATCCATGTATCTTGAATACTATAGAATTAAGAAGTTTATTGAGAATCTTCTGAAGATCTGAATTTTCAAGTTATTCGGGTGCTTGAACAAGATTATAGCTAAAATTCATATTTATGCTTATATGATCTTACTTATGTTCCTAGTGCATATAATTCTACATGTTTGATCTCTTTGATTTGATATATGCACAAATAGTGTTTCTAATTTTCACAATACATATCATGTGAATAGAAAGTAATCAAGGATGGAAACCCAATCTAGTATCCTTTTACAAGTATACATATCTAATTTAGTAGTAAATGGCTGATTGAAATGATTCATGTGATATTGTGGGATTTTATCTGAATATTATCTTATATGCATACATGCTTTGTTTATGAGATTCAGATTTTCTAACTCAAATACTTATCATGAAATGCATATGTTGTTATGCTATTGCAAGTGGAGAGATATGACATGCCCTAGATAGGTATGTTGTCGATGCCATGCATAAATGTGAGAAATGTTGAATGAGAATATTTATATTATTAGACATGATATATGTTTGAATACATGAGAAGTGCTATATGTGCATGAGTAATTCAGGAGAAACCTTAAGAGGGGGTAAACAATATGTTAAGCATTCAGTTCAGTATCATCAGTGATTTCAATTCAATAGTCCAAGTAGTCATTAATATACAGATTTAAAAGAGATCAGTCTAAGAGAAAGATATAATCAAAGTTACAGTAATAATAGTAGCCCTGAACATAGTAGATTCCCTATGAGAGGTCTGCATCGTAGGGATGAAATGACCTAACCCTAGAAGTGTCCAGTATACGGGGGTCGGATCGTACTAACAGGTGGTACGGGGGACGAATCCCTAGTGGAAGTCTCCTTAACAATACAATATGTAGTGTCCAACATCAACCAGAGATCCTGGTGGCACTAGAGTACAGAAAAGCCAATAGGTTGTTTGACTCTCCACCTATGTTCTCAGGTTAGAGGAGGAGTCCAGTTTTACGACCCATAGGTGTGTCGAGGCCAGAGAGCCATTTTCCTATTGCAGACCAGTGATGTAGTCAGGCTTAGCATCCCAGGTGTGTTAGCTAAGTCTTGTACGGTGAGATCGTATTTCATTATGATTCTTCATATGTAGAGTACACTGCATATGATCAGGGTATAAGCTAAAATATGATAATATAAGTTTTAAAGAGTTTCTTATAAGTAAGAAGAGTTAAGAAAGATTTGATTTCAGTTTCACAGTAGTTGTTCTTTAAATGTAATATTGAATATAGTGAGGATTATATTTCCATACTTGTTTATTTCTAATGATGTAGGCTTCAATGTTATTAGTAAGTTTTTTAATATCTAGTCTTTTAATTTGAAATTTACTATCTTGTTTTATTTCAATTATCCAAGAATGATAAATGTATGATTCAATACTTTATACTGCATTATTGTTTTACTCATTCACTGAACGAGTAGGTTCACCCCTCTACTCAAAAGTTTTAGTAAAATCGTGGGGATTGAAGATATCATTGCATCAGAGTAGATCTGCAACAAGAGTTAAGTCTGAGTATAGTTAAGTTCAGTCGGTCCTTGTCACTCTAGGTCCTTGTAAAGAAATAAGAGAGAGTTATAAATGATGATGTATAACATTATTTCTCTTTTAGAAATATATGCGAATCAGCAAGTCTTGTGTGCTTAAAAGTATGAGAAACATAATGAATGTTCATACATGCATTTTCACTGTTGAAATCAGATTAGAGAAATCAATGTTTAGATTCCCTTATAAATTTAGTTTATGTGGTTCAATGCGAGAAAACAAAGAGTTTGAAAAGACAAAAAAGTTAAGGGTGATCTTTGTATTACGCTAAATCCTCAATTTATGCCCTAATCTCATGATTAATGGTAATTATGAGATTGGGGTGTAACAAAATCACACTTCCCTCAACACAACAACACTTTCCTGGGGTTACTAGAAAGGGATTACTGAATCTATCTTCATCATGCAAGTTAGAACTTTTTATGTATCATTTTACCTTTTTCATTTTTGGTTCCTTGCCATCAACATAGTAATTATTAAGATTGTCATATTTATCACTTTTTCTCATTAATGTTTTATCATTCTTGTGTATGTCCTTTCATGTTATCATGTTTTTCAATCACCTATAAAGGGATAGTTCATCATATTTCACATTTCTACATTTAACATGGATCATCTCCCTCTAAACTCTTCCTCGTGTCATGATAATTTTGCTTTAATAGCTTCTTACACACATGGGTGGTCTGAGATTAGCTCAGGCTTCACTTTATTCATCCTTCATTGTTATTAATCATATTCTCATATCACACTTATCTCAGGAATTCTCTTCTTCTTATGTGGATTTTATGCCTTGAATCCTTCCATTAGCACAGATTTATCTCTCTTTTACTTCATTAACTTCGAGAATTTTAGCTTCAAGAACTCCTCTTTAGCGTGTTTGTATTCAGATTTAGGTTTCATGGTGTCCTATCATTTCTTTTTAGTTACCAAACATTTGACTTTTGATAGGTTACCATGTGATTTTCATCTTTCTTTTGGGTAAGATTAAGATATTTTCACCATGATTTCTTATTCATTATTCTCTTTAGATTGTTTCGAACTGACTACTTGGTCAAAGTAATTAGAAGGATAATAATCTAAGTGTTCCACACATACCTTTTCTTTAATAATTGAATAACCTATCTAGGGCATTCAAGTATTGAGATTAGACAGTATGCACCATGTTCACATGTCATGTTCCTTAGTCGTCTTCCTATTCCTAAGTCCTAGTGTCCCTGTACACTTAGCAAACCTAAATCTCTGATACCAACTTGTGAGAAATCATCATGCTAAACGAGATTACTCAAAACTCAAAACATGACTGATCACTAAATAACCATGTAGAAGAATAAGGGGATAATTAATGCATATTTATTTCACCAGCATGATCAAGAACATTTACATAAAGGCCCAACATCTTGCATATATTCATGTACCATACCAAAATCTTTTGCAACTACTCTGTGGCCTTAGCCACAACATATACATACATAAGAACATTATCCACATATACCACATGTACAAGCATCAAAATGCTACTAAAAGCTCGAGCCAATTGAAACATTGTATACAAACTTTCATGCCCAGACCTGAGAGTACATGGATGACTCTAGGACACACTAGACATCTAAAAATCTTCTCTAAAGTCCATTACCTAAAGATCCTCCTCATTTCCATGAGTCTACTGCTATTTCTACTGATCACCTAAAAATATGTGGTGACCCACAAGATGAAACCCATGTCCCAGCGAGAGATATAACTCTCACCAACTCTTATTGATTATAGGTATAACAGTAATAGGCCAAATTATATAACATAATAGTAACATTAAATATAAAACTTCTTGAATTGCAAGCTTAATCAAAGTCTTATTTATAGGATTGCAAGGTTAGCATTATTCTCAGAAGATCAGGTGTAGTTAACACCAAAGGCATAATTATCATCGTCAGTCTAGCTAACATCATAAGTATAGCTAACATCATTAGTAGGGTTGTCAGTATAAGTTTGGCTAACAACAAGGCATATCTAGCATCATGAAATAACTAATCAACATAAACCTAACCAGTAGTATCAATATTGCTAACAACATAAACATGGATACTTTCTCTTATTGCACTATACATCATCTACATGAGAAAAGAGAAATACAAGGGTTATCATCCAATGTGAAGGGTTGTGTATAACCCTAACAGATATGCTACATAGCTAGATTACATCTTTGATTAAGCCCTAGGGAGTTTGAGTCGTACCACTCAAAGTCCAGCTGACCACTGCTTGTTCACAATCAGTTCCGTATAAGATCTAGGAGTGATAAAATCCTAAGCTCTCATCCGCCCCCATTCAGTATGAGTCCTCTACAGTGATACATAAGGCCAAGCTGCAAAATAGCCTAGTCCTCCCTTGGTACAGGTCATGGCACTAGTGAAATGGCCTAGTCCTCCCTTATAAAGGTCGTGGTACTAGCAAAGTTGGGTATTCAAACCATATCATCTGAGGTATAACCGCAACTGTCCTCAATCACATCACATATATAAATATATGAGTTATGACTGTAGACGTTCTCCTATCAAAGCATGACCACACCCACCCTCAAAGAAATGGGATCAGGATGGCAAAGACACACAGACTCTTACACCCCACATACTCAACAATATGCACTCTGAGCCTCCCTTAGGAATACTTGTTTCCCCATCTAGCAAGTCCTAACACTGGAATGGTTCTACGGCACATTATACTACATGACTAGGGTTTCACTTGATTAGTTATTGTCAATTGAGTGAATTTTGGTTGTATCAAACAAGTGAACATACACACCTAATTCATATCTGACAAGCATATATGCATAACAACTCCAGAAGAAACAAAATGTATGAAACATGATTCCTCATCTCATCATCACATGGTACTATTCCATTACTATCTATGAGACTATAATTGTCATCACACCATCAAAGGATATAAATCCTTATCACATCATTCCTGGGTACCAACCCTTGTCAACATAAAAGAGGATTACACCTCCATAAGGGCTCAAGACATCGCCAAAGGTCATGAAGACCATCAAAATGACAGATCTAGAGGGGGGTGAATAGAGCTTTTTGATGATTTAAAATTTAATTAAAACACTCAACCAAAGGAGGAGAAGAAAACAAGGAAAACACTTGTGCTTAGAGTAGTTCCAATCTTTAAATTCAAAGGTTGTCAGTCCACTACCCAATTATCTCCAATTGGGACATTGAAAGTGATTAATTTTATTAACCTCGCAAGGATGTTATAATAAAATACAATCACCTTCTTTGAAGTAGCCTTCACCTAGAAGTAGCCTCAACCTCATTGAAGCAGTCTTCCTTGAAGTAACTCCAAGCCCTTGGAGCACCCTTCTTGTAACGACCCTGCCTCCCAGTAACCCCCACTTAAGGGAGACCAAGAGGTCAAAGTCGTTATCCCAATAAATCAGATCAAAGGTTCGACAAATAATCAATAATAATTATGAAATTCTATTTCTAAACTGAAAATGGGTATAAAATAAAACTTTGCATACCTTTTTCAAAAAGTGGGATATCTACTTCTATCTGCGTCAGGAGTCTATTCTAACTAATCCTCCTTTGTACTTTAACTCTTATTTAATTCCACATATTCCACTTTATTGTTTTTCCTTTTCAATCTTGTACCTAAAACGCCGAAAAACAAAACGTCGGTCAACATATCAGAATATGCTGGTATGTGGGGACAACCAAAATTTTGCAAATATGACTAACAATCTAAATATCACAATCAAGTAAATTAACAAGCCAAATTACACTTTCAATGTGACATTCTCCACCACTTTTTCCCTAACCCTGGCATACCCCCTTTAGGGTTTCTCTTTTGTCAATGACTTAAGGCCACCTTCTCAATCCCGAGCTTGATGCCTGGGGTCACCCTTCATGGTGCCCTCTAGTCATGCAATATCAAAGGCCACCTTCTCAATCCTGAGCTTGGTGCCTGGGGTCACTACTCATGGTGCCCATAGGTCTTCCCTCTTGGGCTTGACCTTTTACATCATCCATCAGGGTGGCATGTAGGTGCGAGAACACACACTTTTATTATTATTGTGATAATCATAGTGACTTTATGATTTTCAATTATGAACATCCAAACTGTTAAATTGCACTCAATGCGATGAATCATTCGGGAAACTCTTCGGGGAACTAATACGATTAACCATAATTAACCACATACCTGATTTGGAAGTCTCAAGGATTGTAAGCAGAATATCCAATTAATCAAACAGCCAACCAAGCCAGGCAACCAATCACCCCAATCAAACAGGCACAACAAGAAACCTGGAAAACATGTGCAATCTAATTACTCATATGTTCATCATGCACTTACTTTATTGAATTGGAATTCCCTCCTAGGGTGTACCTAAGTTGAATTAGGGTTATCCTTAATGTTCTTTATATTCGTTCTTAACTATTACCTTTTAGGTCAACTAAACCCTAAAACACTATTTCCATGTTCCAAAACACTAATTTCATATCTAAGCCTCTTTATTACCAATCTGGCTTATGATTAGTTCTAACTTCATCTTATACATAAGATTTCAAAACAAAGCTTATTAAAGTCATAAACACCTAGATTAGGGTTTCTAGGTTTTCAAGTACATCTTCACTCACACGAGACTTTAAAACATCCTTTTTACATATTAAAAATTTATCTCTTTAAGTTATCTATTCCAAACTTCAGATCAATATATCTCTATTTAAGATATTCATATTCTCGAAATAAAAGTCATTAAAGTCATATCACTCCACATTAGGGCTTTTAGGCCCATTAATGCCTATTCATGTACATGGAACCCTAGCTTAAGACAAATATGCAATAAGATCATCTTTTTAGATCAAATTCTCTCTTTTATGTCTAACAAGGTAATATTGTCTTAAAGTATCTGAAGAACATCATGAAATCTCATTACCATCAATTTTTAGGGTTTTTCATCAATTAAACCATTAAAGGTAATAACTTTATACACTTTTGAATTACAAGAGAAACTAGGCTTTAATTATATTTTTATTGGAATCCACACGTTCTCCTGATCAATTTTCATGTATAACTTTTTATCATCAGAGTTATAAATAATTAACTACGATTTTCACAAGGTTAATTACCTTCGTACCAATTAGTGGCCGCCACATCAACCAAATGAGTTGTTTTCATTTTTTCGCGGGTTGGGCTCAAACTGTGTTGAAAAGACATTTCTGCCCTCCTCTTTCTTTACTGGAGTCGGGGGCAGAGCAGTCTTCCCCCCTTTCTCTTCTTCTTCCTCACAATGGTCCTCGCGCACGGAGCAACTTCTCCAGTGAGTCAAACCATTGGTTGACTTTGCCGATCTACATCCCTAAGCCGATGGTAAGGGTGCGGTTCCCTCTGCCTGACCATGCCGATCTTGGCTGTGGTCTTCAAACAGTGGGAGGAGGCAAGGAACCTAGAGTCCTAATCCCCGCTCTACGGCTGGATATAGGAAGGAACAGAGAGGCGAGTAGCGCCTCTGCTATAGAATTGATGGCAAGAAGATGTTTTGGGAGTCTCATTGAGCAATAGAGATGAGGTTCCAGTCTCAAAGGGAGTTGCTACCCCCCCCCCCCTTATAGGTTAGGATCCATAGAGTTGGGCGCTGACCTGCTTTCAGATTGGGAAAGTCTCAATAGTCTCCCAGAGTAGATAAAACCAGGGTCGGTTGGATTCAATTTCACACCCCGATCCCATAGGGACAACTTCCTATTGTCATTGTGAATCAGAGCAAGAGTAAGTGGCCCAAAAAGGACAGAACTCCCTATTGGTGAGTTTCTTATTTGGTCCGGAGCTAGGAGAAGGTATGCAGACCATTGATCAGTGATCCGACGGTCCTGATCATCCGCGTCATTCCTTAAAATATATCCTGGATACATTGCAATATTTAATATGATTCACTTTACAAAAATTGTATCTCCCAAATCACAAGTCCAAAAAATCTCAAATTTTAAAAGAAAGTTATTGATGACTTTATCTATCATTGTACCAAGTTTAGGACTCAAATTCAAAAGTATGAGATACTTTTCATCATACTCAAGTTATCTATTAATAATGCACATTTCAAACATATTTTCTCTCTCCTATTCTTTTATTTTCCTTATCTGGGTTCCTTTTACATATATAAACCTTTTGGATACGAAAATACATCAAATATAACTCACTCATACCTCTTACCACTTATTTTCCATATTTTATCATTGTTTTCAATTTCTTTCTTAATAAGGAATTATTTAATTGATCTTTTCTTTTCTTGTTGCATTAACTTTGCAACTTTGGACTCCTTGGAACCCAAGGAACCCAAGAGGCACGAAATCCAACTTTTGATTATATTCTTTTTCCTTCTAGAGGTTTCTACATCTTTCTTTTCTCCAATTCTCAATTATTCAATTATTAATTGAATTTCCTTGTTATCGGGCCCCATAGCCAATAAAGCCCACCAAAACCACCAACAAGGCTATTGTAAATGAAATCCTTTTATTCAAAACAAATTATGTCATTATTTCTTTAATAGGAAAAAAATACATTTCTCACCAAAAGAACCCAAAAATTGGGGTTGTAACATCCTTCCCCTCTTATAAGAATTTTGTCCTCAAAATTCCATCAAGCAAGCAAACAAACAAGATAAGCCTTTCTTTTGTCCATCATAGCTCCCATGTGGCCTCACCCTTTCCATGGTCCTTCCCAAGAACCTTCATCATCTCATATTCTTTCATCTGAGTTCTTTCTTACCTTGGTATATCATACCCTCATAGGTGACTCAGGATTTTTTAGTGTTTCAAAAAGCTGAATAGGTTCAGGGCTTAGCACATGGCTTGGGTACCTCACATAGTGCTCTAGATTGGACTCATGGATCACGTTATCCTAAGGGGTAAGGCTAAACACAACCATTTCCACCAATCCATCTCAAATGGATCCATATATCGGGAACTCGGCTTTCTTAGTCGTAGCTTAGAGGGGTCGTATTTTCACATCACTTACTCTCCCACAGTGAATTGCATGTCAGTCTGCTTTGCATCAGCTCACAACTCATGACGCCCCTGGGCTCTCTTTTAGCCATTGAATGATCAAAGCAACTTCATCTGCACACACTATGGTCCTTTCTTGACCTTCACGAGGTCCCTTCACCAACATCATCTTAATGAAGTGGTGACCGACACAACCTCCCTTGCAGAGCTTCTTTTACATCCTAATACTGGCTATGGTGGTTATCATCACATTTTACAAAGGACAAGAACTGTCTCTATGTATCACCCTGAATGAACACACATGCTCTCATCAGACTGTCTAGTCTGGATCATACTAACCATTAGTAACGGGTGATAAATTGTACTAATATTGAGTTTAAAATTTACATACTTCCTCCTCAGGGAAGTGAATCTTTAGGTCATACTCAAGAACTTTTGAACTCACATCATGGTGTAGTTGAACCATCTCTCTCTCATATGTAGTTCAACTGGATCCATCCCTTGGTAGTATTATTCTTCCTCATGTCATCTAGGTAAGGCGATCTACCATAACCCATATGGCATCTTGAACTTCCTTGGTCCAGGGGATATTTACCACAACATCCATAGTGATGAACTCCCATTCCCTCTTGGGGACTCTTTTATCCTCTATATCAATGCACTGGGTTATTGGTGCTCATCCTTCACCTCTCGTCATGCATGGCAACATACCACATGCAACTTCATCTTAGGCATCCAAAGTACTACTGTCACTTACTATCCTTGTAGTACCAAGGTGTATCATGATCTCATGTATGTCATGATTCCTCAAGATCAATTTCTCAGAAACCATAAACCACTCCCATCAGGGTTTTATCACCTTCCCATCCAAAGGAGTGTATATGATGTTCTACAACCATCTATTTATCGTTCAATTTACAAGGGCATGTTATCATCTTTGTCCTCACACCTCATAGCAACGTTCCAACTCACATCATCTTTTATCCTTGGTGTGAGGCATGCGTACTGTCCTATCTCTCACTCCCATAACAAGAGGAAATAAGTATTTGGCTTTAGTCTAAATACAAAGTTCTTCCTATTCCAAGAGTAGAGATGGTACATCCCACCTTGCCAGTACACCTTTAAATATAAGTTGAAACGTGCAACTTATGTCTCTACATCCCAAACATCATGATATCAAAATTACTTCCATGGAAGACTGGTCTCGAACCTACTGGGGTCCACCCACATCCCTCAGTCATTTCCTCTAGGTCTATAGGGTGCCGGCACTTTTGAGGTCATCCCTCTTCCCTTATGCATCCAGAGAGTGCCCTACTCATTTGCCCTTTGGGTCCCATGAGTTCATGAAGGTGATCAATCTCCTAACCAATGGCCCTCAGATAATGATAGTTGTTACCTCCCGACCCTATGGTCATGTGCATCTAGGGAATTAGGCAACTCCTACTTCCATCGGTCTTATCCCTACCTGACCCTATGATAGACTTAGGATTCTAACATAGTACATGTCCAACTTAGAACCTTACTCAAGTCTCCATCATCTCTCTCTGCATTCTTGGGCTGTCTTACGTCCTTTCACAGGGGTCATGGCGATCTACCTACCTTGGCCAGGCCCCATACCGGTTACCTCCATGGTACCACATCCACATGCACTTAGAGATGGTTATCTATGGGTCTACATGTTCATTCTCATACTATGTACTATTCACTTAGCCTCTCAAGATCCTATGAGACCTCTTTAGGTTATCTTAAACCAACAAAACTGGTATACACTCTACCAAAGAGTCCTTCTCCCAGGATGGGAGGAAACTACACCTTGATAACAAAGGTCACAAACGTCCTTATGTTTAGGGTCTACATCCACATGAGCATTCTTAGCCCTAGCAAGCTACTAAGGCACAACCAGACACCTACAAAACCATGTTAGGTCACACTTGTTCTCATCCTCAACATTAGACCAACTTAGTTCTGAGGGGTTCATCAAGCATACCTTTAACTTAAGGGGTTTCCTTTTCCTCTACACATGAGGAGTACCATGCTCGAAACTATAGAGACTCAAATCTCATCATGAACATCAAGTACATTACTTCCCCTCTTAGGCCTAGAAACCCTAGGTTCACCTTTGGGTGTCCAATTGCATGCTCAATCTCTTAACCATGAATCAAGCATGTCCATGGTATGTCATGCACTCCCATGATCCTTTTATTCGAGCAACACCTTAGAGTTGAGTCCTCCTTAAGGGCAAACACCAAGGTATAAGGCCTCACAAACTGTTACTAGGCCTCTTAAGGAACTCTTCTTCCTAACCCTAGAAGGTGAACATCTATACCATGGGCTCATAGGTACTAGTAGCCTCACCTTCTCTCTAGGTTTGGTTTCTCCAAAGGCAACCAAGATATCCTCAGCCTCCAGGGATCATGTATGGGACAACTACAACCATCCACTTAGTTCACATCATCCTCAACGCCCCATTGTTCCTCATATCACAGAGTCTAGGCTTCCAACCTTCTTGCTTGAGTCCTTCTCTCTATCTTTAGAGCTAACTCCACATCCAGCCTGACTACTAGAGGTCCTCTCTCCATGAAGGTGGATCAAGCTCACAAACATACCCCTACATGGGCGATACCTATTTTCAAACTTACATTTGCTCAAGGTTATCCATAGCTCTTTATGCTTATCTCATAAGCTATCCATCATACTTACTGGCCAAGGTTTCAAACTATTGTCGCACTACTGACGTACTCTGGGTGCATGTTATGCCCTACTCGCATAAGCCCATAGGGTTTCCATAGGTTCTTCAATAACCTCATCATTGAAGGAGCTATCCTTCACTCTAGCATGCACGACCCTTTCCAGGGTTGGGTCGCCAAAGGCACTAGGTCATCCAACCTCACATGGCTCATAACGTCATGGGTATCCAAAAGCATGTCCACACACCTAGTCCATCATGACATCTAACTCATCAGGTCATCTCTTTCGCTAACCACTACTTAGGGTTAGGGTTAGCATCATCCTCAGAGGATATGCCAGGTCTCTACTTATAGAGGTCTCTACCTCCAGGACTAACTTTCTCTACTCATCCTCCTTACAAGAAGGTCTAGCCTCAGGTCTCTCCTAAGCACAATGACAACTCATGTCATATGACCTAAGCATGTATCTATTCTTTATTTTACACTTAATCTATTAAGCTTATGTCCATGACATCTTATTTACATACTTTTCATTAATTTGGTGGATGATTCCTTAGACCTTATCAACCTTACCCATACCTCAAGAGGGTGAGGAAAAGAGAGATAACCCTAATCCTTAAGGTCCTTAACAACATTTGAGTTGAGAAGGGATGAACAAGATGAGAGAGTCCTAAATGTATCTTATTTCGAGTCAAATCCTGAGACATCGGCCAGGTAGTCACACTAATCCGAGAGTCCTCGTATTCTGACTAGCAGTGTGGAGGAAAATCTTTCTAGCCCCCAGACGTGATCCTTTTCTAGACACCTCTGTCTTTCGGAAAATCCTCTAATAACTCCCTTGGGTTCTATGGAGTTTGTAAAATTTAATAATTATTAAAAATTAAATGAGGAACCTATGCTCTGATACTAAATGTAACGACCCTACCTCCCGATAACCCCCACTTAAGGGAGACCAAGAGGTCAAATCCATTATCCCAATAAATCAGATCAAAGGTTCGAAAAATAATCAATAATAATTATGAAATTCTACTTCTAAACTGAAAACTGGTATAAAATAAAACTTTGCATACCTTTTTCAAAAAGTGGGATATCTACTTCTATCCACATCAGGAGTCTATTCTAACTAATCCTCCTTTGTACTTTAACTCTTATTTAATTCCACATATGCCACTTTACTATTTGTCCTTTTCAATCTTGTACCTAAAACGCCGACAAACAAAACGTCGGTTAGCATATCAGAATATGCTGGTATGTGGGGACAGCCAAAATTTTGCAAATATGACTAACAATCTAAATATCACAATCAAGTTAATTAACAAGCCAAATTACGCTTTCAATGTGACATTCTCCACCACTTTTGCCCTAACCCTAGCATACCCCCTTTAGGGTTTCTCTTTTGTCAATGACATAAGGCCACCTTCTCAATCCTGATCTTGGTGCCTGGGGTCACCCTTCATGGTGCCCTCTAGTCATGCAATATCATAGACCACCTTCTCAATCCCGAGCTTGGTGCCTGGGGTCACTACTCATGGTTCCCATAGGTCATACCTCCTGGGCTTGACCTTTTGCATCATTCATCAGGGTGACATGTAGGTGTGAGAACACACACTTTTATTATTATTGTGATAATCATAGTGACTTTATGATTTGCAATTATGAACATCCAAACTGTTAAATTGCACTCAATGCAATGAATCATTCGGAAAACTCTTCGGGAAACTAATACGATTAACCATAATTAACCACATACCTGATTTGGAAGTCTCAAGGATTGTAAGTAGAATATCCAATTAATCAAACAGCCAACCAAGCCAGGCAACCAATCACCCCAATCAAACAGGCACACCAAGAAACCTGGAAAACATGTGCAATCTAATTACTCATATGTTCATCATGCACTTACTTTATTGAATTGGAATTCCCTCCTAGGGTGTACCTAAGTTGAATTAGAGTTATCCTTAATGTTCTTTATATTCATTTCTTAACTATTACCTTTTAGGTCAACTAAACCCTAAAACACTATTTCCATGTTCCAAAACACTAATTTCATATCTAATCCTCTTTATTACCAATCTGGCATATGATTAGTTCTAACTTCATCTTATACATAAGATTTCAAAACATAGCTTATTAAAGTCACAAACACCTGGATACGGGTTTCTAGGTTTTCAAGTATATCATCACTCACATGAGACTTTAAAACATCCTTTTTACATAGTAAAACTTTATCTCTTTAAGTTATCTATTCCAAACTGTAGATCAATATATCTCTGTTTAAGATATTCATATTCTTGAAATAAAAGTCATTAAAGTCATATTACTGCACATTAGGGCTTTTAGGCCCATTAATGCCTATTCATGTACATGGAACCCTAGCTTAAGACAAATATGCAATAAGATCATCTTTTTAGATCAAATTCTCTCTTTTATGACTAACAAGTTAATATTGTCTTAAAGTATCCAAAGAACATCATGAAATCTCATTACCATCAATTTTTAGGGGTTTTCATCAATTAAACCATTAAAGGTAATAATTTTATACACTTTTGAATTGCAAGCGAAATTAGGCTTTAATTTTATTTTTATTCGAATCCTCACATTCTCCTGATCAATTTTTATGTATAACTTTTTATCATCAGAGTTATAAATAATTAACTACAATTTTCACAAGGTTAATTACCTTCGGGCCAATCAGTGGCTTCCACATCAGCCAAATGAGTTGTTTTCATTTTTTCGCGGGTTGGGCTCAAACTATGTCAAAAAGACATTTCTGCCCTCCTCTTTCTTTACTGGAGTTGGGGGCAGAGCGGTCTTCCCCCCCTTTCTCTTCTTCTTCCTCATGATGGTCCTCGCGCACGGAGCAACTTCTCCAGCGAGTCAAACCATTGGTTGACTTTGCCGATCTGCATCCCTAAGCCGATGGTAAGGGTGCGATTCCCTCCACCTGACCATGCCGATCTTGGCTGCGGTCTTCAAACAGTGGGAGGAGGCAAGGAACCTGGAGTCCTAAGCCCCGCTCTGCGGCTGGACACAAGAAGGAACAGAGAGGTGAGTAGCATATCTGCTACGAAATTGATGGCAAGAAGATGTTTTGGGTGAGCAATAGAGATGAGGTTCCGGTCTCAAAGGGAGTTACTACCTCCCCCCCTTTATATGTTAGGCTCCATAGAGTTGGGCGCCGACCTGCTTTCAGATTGGGGAAAGTCTCAGTAGTCTCCCAGAGTAGATAAAACCAGGTTCGGTTGGATTCGATTCCACCCCCCGATCCCATAGGGACAACTTCCTATTGTCGTTGTGAATCAGAGAAAGAGTAAGTGACCCAAAAAGGACAGAACTCCCTATTGGTGAGTTTCCTATTTGGTCCAGAGCTAGGAGAAGGTATGCAGACCATTGATCAATGATCCGACAGTCCTGATCATCCGCGTCATTCCTTAAAATATATCCTGGATACATTGCAATATTTAGTATCATTCACTTTACAAAAATCGTATCTACCAAACCACATGTCCAAAAAATCTCAATTTCAAAGGAAAGTTATTGATGACTTTATCTATCTTTGTACCAAGTTTGGGACTCAAATTCGAAAGTATGAGATACTTTTCTTCATACTCAAGTTATCTATTAATAATGCACATTTTATACATATTTTCTCTCTCCTATTCTTTTATTTTCCTTATCTAGGTTCTTTTTACATATAGAAACCTTTTGGATATGAAAATCCATCAAAGATAACTCACTCATACCTCTTTCCACTTATTTTCCATATTTTATCATTATTTTCAATTTCTTTCTTAATAAGGAATTATTTAATTGATCTTTTCTTTTCTTGTGGCATTAACTTTGCAAATTTTGACTCCTTGGAACCCAAGGAACCCAAGAGGCACGAAATCCAACTTTGGATTATATTCTTTTGCCTTCTAGAGGTTTCTACATCTTTCTTTTCTCCAATTCTCAATTATTCATTTATTAATTGAATGTCCTTGTTATTGGGCCCCATAGCCAATAAAGCCCACCAAAATCACCATCAAGGCTATTGTAAATGAAATCCTTTTATTCAAAACATATTATGTCATTATTTCTTTAATAGGAAAAAATTACATTTCTCACCAAAAGAACCCAAAAATTGGGGTTGTAACACTTCTCCTCTTAGAAGTAGCTCCACCACCTTGAGATAGCCTTCCTTTAGAAGTAGCCTCAACCTCCCTTAAAGTAGCCTTCCTTGAAGTAATCTCAAGAACCCCTTAAAGCATCCTTCTCCACCAAGAAGTAGCTTCCACCAAGCTCCCTCGGGTAGCCTCCACAATCTTAGAGTAGCCAAGGAGCACAAATAGCTTTAACCTGTCAAAGGGGTTTTGAAGAAGGAAGTACAACATTTAAGTATTGCATTTTAATCCTATATCAAGCATTTGGATATCCTACCCACTTAATATGGACGTGGATATATGTGGTGTCTAGGATATTTTAGCTATAGGACAACTCTAGAGCACACAGAAGAAGATAGCAAGTGAATCTTAGCTTTGTTGCTTTCATTAGTGAATGCTCAAGTGTAGCTTCAGCGCTTTAGGTGTCCTAAGGCCTCTCCTATTTATAGAAATGGCTTGCAAGTACTTAGGGGCGTTCTAGGGAGTCTCTAGAGTGTTCTTAGTGCTTAACTAGCTGTTAGGTGTACATTAGTTAGCTAGCAATGGCTAATTTGTTTGTGCTTAAAAGAACAGTTCATAACCCTGCTCGGTCGACAAGTTTGTCGACCGAACTGTGTCTCGGTCGACAAGTTTGTCGACCGAACTGTGTCTCGGTCAAGATTTTCTTCGACTGAGCCTGGGTTTAAGGAAAATGTATTGCAACGTCTATTTTCAATAGTCAACTACCAACCACTTGGTCTAATGATTGCAAGCTTTAGACTGAAGTTTGCTCAATTGAGGATATTTTTGACGAAGACCATTTTAGAGCACAAATGTGTAAGTAATTGAACAATGCTCATAATTTCAACTAAGGAGGTTCTCAGTAAAAAAAACAACAAGTTTTTTTTACTGAGGGTGTCCCTGTTTCAGACTATTGAATTACCTACTAAGTGTGTCTGTGTAACATACCAAAACCTAGAACTAAATTCTAACTCTAGGGTTAAGAGGTTAGAAACCTTAGCCTTTGGGGGTTAGCCAAACAAGGAAAAGGGTAAGCTCTTTAGTGACCCTAAGTATGTTAATGCATAAATAAATCATCATAACACGTATACATATAAACAAAGATGACATGATACTTTTATATTAATCATAAGATCAAGGAAGAGTTCACAAAATATGTCACATGAGGTAATAATGTGCATAATAAGACAAGGTATCCATAATTGAGAATAATGATACATAATTCAACTGAAATATGAAATAAATAAACTTATATGAGATAATGATAGAATAGATTCATTCTATATAATTCCTTAACCTTATGGAGCAAGGAAGAGAAAAAGGTATGAATAATATTGCTTTAAATATGTTAATGTGATATTGAATTAATTAATATGGGAAATATTGGCAATATTGGATAATGGGCTAAAACTCATAAAAGAATGACTAATTGGTTAAAGATAAATTGATATTCACTTTCCTTGGGTTTGGTTTGGCTTGGAGGCCAAGTTTCATAATTTTGGGATATTAGTAACTATATCTCTTTTATTTATAAAAGAAATGGAGAGTTTTCATCAAAAGGCAAATCTAATTTCATATTTGGATTCCTCGTGTAAAAGTAGGTTGGGTGTCAAATTTACTTAATTTGGGATTCATTTGCACCTTCAAAAGAGGAGAGAGAAAAAGTTAAATAATTAAAATTAATCACTTTATTCCGAATAAGATTTGGAATGACATTAAATGTCACACATGTATCATATGCACGTGCAATGCTTGTCATCAAATTCTTGATCAGATGGTTCCCAATCATCTCCTACCTTGCGTTCACACGGAACAGTACCCGCGGCCATAGGGCCCAATTTGTTTTGGGTTTTCTCGACCGTTTCTCAACAAAACCATGTGATTTCTTTGCCATTAGTATCCAAATAGGATTCTACCCAGTTTGATCCTTTATTTGCATTGGTTTGGCAAATATTCGCAAAACCCCCAATTCTTGCCTCCAAGGCATCTTAGCCAAGTTGGAAAACCCTAATAACCTACCCCCATCTATAAATACCTATGCCCAATGCTTCCCTATCTCTATTGCAACTTTTCTCTCTTCCCAATTTGATTGTTGATTGCGTATGTGACCCAACGAGTGAGATTTTCCTCTGAGCTTATGACAAATGCTTCTCTCTCTCCTCACCACCTTCGACTGAATTACAAGTATGGTCGAGTTTGGTTTGGTCTTGGCTTTCTTTTGGTACCCTCAGTTTTGAGTTTGGTCACGATTTGTGAAATCACCTATATCATAGCTAAGCTCCTCAATGCCATGGCTTGTGAGTGAGGTAGGGGACAATCCCCTTGTATTTTTTATGATTTTGCCCCCACCTCTCGCCCTCTTCTCTCTATTTCTCGCAAAGGGTATTCTGATCATTCATTTTGTTTTGCCTTAGCGCACGACCAACATGGAACAACCCACTGACTTGGAGCCTTGTGGTTGGGCCAAGTCATACGACCGGCCTCTCCCTCTCTCTCTTTTTTTCTCTCTCGATGATTAATGCTGACATGGAAATTTATAATTTGTCGGTTTGAGAAATTTCATAACTAATTATCTACTTACCTAAAAATTACAAATAAATAGTCATTGGATTTAGAAAAATAAGATATATCTTATGGTGTTGGTTTTATCACCTAAATCCAATGTTTGAAATAAGTGGTTTTAATGGATTAATCTGAATAGGTAATAACTTGCAAAATTCATAACTAAATGTCTAAAAGTCAAACAAAAAATGTTTTGAACTCAGAAAATGATAACCTAATTCACTAATATTAAAAAGATGATTTATAGGGTTTTGAATAATCAATGTAATTCTAACCCTAATTTCAAGGTGCTTTGGAAACCTAAATTTGGATCTAGAAAGGACCTTGTACTGTTAGACTATGAGGAGAGGTATGTTTGAATACCCGATTATTCATATTATGTGATTTCATTCTCTTGTTGTATGTTTGCATCATTTATTATTCTTATTGAGCAATAACCTATCTTTATCGTTCTCATGGTCCTATGGACATTAATGTACACCATATCTTGTTATTTTGGAAAATATACTTCATGTGAAGTACCTTTTATTTGTTATTGGTCTTTGGACATTCTTTTGGTCTTCTTTTACACATTGTTCTTGATATGGTGACATGTGATATCTTTTTGCCCACTTTTATGGTGATTTCTTAGATTGTCATTCATGTGGTGAAAAATCTTGTTATTCCGACTATACTTTTTACTTGCCTCTCTATTAAGTATGTTGTGTGACTCAGTAGCCCTAGAGTAATATAATTCATTGGTTTTTGGGTTATGATCCCTTATTTATTTTGGGGATGAAGGTTATGTTCCCCATACTCGGATTTCAAATTTATGAGGTTTGACCCACATTTTTATTTATTGGGACCTTGGTTATGTGCCAATCTCTATCAGGTTTTAAGTTTATGAGGCTTGGCCACCTTTGTTATTTATGTTGTTTTAGTTCTATGTTTATCTCACCTACATGCATGTTGTAATGGGTTTTATGCCCAAAAGGATTATGTGTACTTTTGTGGCACTACTTTTATTATTGATTTTATGGCAAGTATTTCCTATATCATATGATAGTGATTCTTTCCTCTTGTGCCCTTTTTGTGTAGTCCTTATCTTTTCTATGAGAAGACTTTTTACTTGATGACCTTTCTATTCCATAAATTGCTTAACTTTGTTATAGTATGTACATACCATCCCTTTACTGATATTCTCTTTTCTTTTCCTTTTTGGGGTAGGCTTCTAATACCTGGTGTTAGACTAGGAGAAGGAAATCAAGGAGGACCTGGACCACAACAAGTGTAGCTAACTTGTGCGAGACTTTGCTTGAACTTGTTAGGTGATCCTCAACTAGTCCTTTATGTAGTTAGTTTTTCCTTGATATCACCCTACGTGGTGAAAGACTAGTAATGATAAGAATCATTGTAATGGTTAGATACATCTTTCATTCCACTGCTACTCTATGTTATGATACAATCATGTTGAATAAATTGGTTTCATCCCTTCTGAGGAAAAGTTTATGTTGGTGTGTTGTTTGTGATGTTGCCTTTTTATTTTAGTAGGGAGTGGTTCCCCTCTAGGATCCCACTCCTTACATTGTAACGTCCCATGATTTGAGGCCTTAGATATAATGATCTTAAAAGGAATGATTGGATTACCCATATCACCAAGGTGCACCTCCTTTTCAGGGAACCCATCACTAACGAACTCCATAGTTAAGCATGCTCAACTTGGAGTAGTACTAGGATGGGTGACCAGTCAGGAAGTTGACCCCGACTTGCTTATGAGTCAGGATAAAGCACATAGTTAAGGCTACTATAGGTCTGTGGGGCCAATCATCATTCCTAAAATTTTACTAGAGCCTAGGGCAGTGGGCTCGAGCCTTACAAATGGTATTAGAGCCAATCCCCTTCAGTAAGTGGGGCCCACTTGGGTCTGTGACATGCCAGTCTTTGAGGCGTGCGGTCCAGACATGTTGTAAAGGGCTATCCATAGTGATGGAGCCACCCTTGCACTGGTAGTCATGGTCGGGAGTTGGGTGTACATGGGCCAATTGGGTCTGCATTAAAATTGGGAGAGATTATGAGACCATATAATTGAGCCTTGACGAGGACGTCAAGAGTCCAAGTAGGGGAGATTTTGACATTTTAAGATTTGAGACCTCAGATATAATGATGTTAAAAGGAATGTTTGGACTACCATATCACCAAGGTGCACCTCTTTTCAAGGAGCCCATCACTAAAGAACTCCATATTTAAGCATGTTCAACTTGGAGTAGTACTAGTCAGGAAGTTGACCGTAGCTTGCACGTGAGTTAGGATAAAGTGTGTAGTTAAGGCTAGTGTTGGTATGTGGGGCCAGACATCATTCCTAAAATTCTACTAGAGCCTAAGGCAGTGGACCCAAGTCTTAAAGTGTGTTTCAATGAGTGATGGTGACTCTAACTTTGGGGGAAACCTATCTAAGGGTTATAAGTGGATAGAGAAGATCTAACACTTGATTTACATGATGTCTAAGTACTTGTACATTATATTTTATACAAGTATTTACATTTGAGTACAATCATGAACATATATACAATTAAGCGCATTTGATCTTCAATTTGCATTGATCTTCATCTTTCCACTTAGTAGAATTTCTTTATTCCTTTGAACCCTGAAATACTCAAATAACATGTTAGATCCACAAGTATGAAATGTTTGTCATCATAAAAAAATGTTATATTAATGTCCAATTTAGTAAACACACAAAATTTCCTGCATGACCATCATTATCCTTCAACACCTTGAAGAAGGTTCAACATACCATCACCATACTAATAATACACATGTTCAATAGAAGATTGCATTAAAGAGCTATGGTGTTTACATGGTAGCATAAAATAAATAATTAATCATAAGGCTATGATAACCATTGGTTAACCTATCAGGGTTACAACAACGCTAGAGAGAATATTCTTTCATCATATCATACAAGAAGGCTAAGTATGATTAACCATCATTCCTTAATTGCATTAAGTTAAGTTCAATAAGATAGGTGAAAATGATGCTACAAAGCAACACCTCAAACTAAACCATAGATTTATACACTTACTTAGGTTCAAGCACACACTTCAATTACAACATCCCTATTTTCAAGCACACACTTCAAATACAACATCCCTATCCAACCATGGGTGCACAAGGTAAAGCATTATCATCTAATCCCATACTATCCTCAAATATGGATTCATACATAACTCACGATGTGACCTTTGGGTTGTAGATTCAAACCAAATATCCAAACTTAGGGCTCAACAAACCATCAATTTCCATAAAAGAAAACCATCATATTGTATTGATTCGAGGGAAAATGTAAGACTACAAACTCATGGGCTCAACACCATCAATTCTAAATCATCAAACCCAATTCATAGGATTAAGTACAACAAGCACAAACCATTGAGTCATAAACCACAAAAAAACTATCGGGCTCAAAGCGAACAAACCATTGGATCATGTGCCTTTATCACCACCATTAGATCATGAGAAGCCATAGGGTTATACAACTAGAAGGTCCATTGTTTACTGAATTCAAAAGTTCCATCTTTTAAGGACATCATCAATGCCATCATATGTAATACAAGCAAAACCTTGAACCTCATGTCTATGAAAACCATCGAGTCATGACTTAGAAGGGTCATTAAATATAACTTGTCCACCATCGGATGTGGCAGCCAATGCCACCATAGTTTGTGGCATCCAGTTCCACCATCAGTTCTAGCATCGAGGGCCACCTTTATTTGTGGACCATCAACCAAAGACTCAAAGAAACCATCGACCTAAGAGTCAGAAGAGCCATCAAGTGTTGAATAAGAAAAGCCATTGGTTGATGACCTAGATGAACCATCATGTTTGGAACCTAGTGAAGCCATCAGTTGGGGTCAATAGGTGGAAAACAGATCCAAAATCAAAGTGAATCATCATTTGGTTGAAGGAGGGAAACCATCAAATTAAACCACAACATGTAAGTATCAAAACCATCATTTAAAGGGCATACAAGCTATCGTTTGTGAGGGGAAGCATAACCATTGGTTGTGTGCACAAGATAAAACCCAAAACAACAACTAAGTCAAGACCATCAATATACACATGAAGGTCAAGCAAACAACACCAATAACCAAACCATTGGGTTGTAAAACAAGAAGGAAAAATCAGCTCAAAAACCCAAAGTAGTGAACATCGTTTGAGAGAAAAAGACATTATTTTCGACATGCAAGTAAGGTCTAGATCTTCCTCTATAAAGGAAGGTTCATGCACAAGGTTTAGGGTTCATCCAAGAAGATAAACTACTTAAGAATCATTACATATCTCATACCCTAGGTAAGTAGCATCTTTATACCTAGAACTTCATTTTAGAGCAAGATCATGTACATGCAAGCTAGTAGTAAGCATTAAACATAGAGAAAGTTACATAACTCACCTCTAGGATGAATATGACACTCCAAATAGAAAGATAGCTCAAGAAGAGAAGGAAGAAACCCTAGCTTGAGCACCCCATTCGGTCAAGCTAGCTCCTTCTCCAAAGAGGAAGTAAAATCTAGGTCAAACAAGCAAGAAAGAAGGTATTCTTCAAGCTCTAGCACCTGCTCTTACACAAAAACACCATGGATTTGACCAATATGGGAAAAAAAGGTAGGAAAGCAAGGAAAATGAAGACAAAGAGGAAGAGCCTATTTGCCTAGGTCAAAAACAAGCTAGGGAAGCTCCACAAACTTGAAGAGAGGGTAGATCTGAACCTTAGGTGCACATGCAAGCAGATTGGCCAAGCTTCTTCTACCTTGGGATCATTCTCCACCATGGAACAAGAGGGATGATCTCCATGCAGCAAAGAAGACAAAGAGGGTGGTATAGGTGTGTAAAGAACTCGTTTGAAAGCAAGGAGGGAGGCATATAACACTTAGGGTGAGAGAGAAAATAAGGGAAAGGTGTCACGGGTTAACAACCTAACTTCACTGTACACCTCAGGCGCCATCATAAGGGGTACAATAGAGTTAAAGTTGCCCGTCCCTGAGTGGATCAAACACATGAATATATAAATGCACCGAATAAAAAGCTTCCATACATAAACCAAAAGTATTCATTACATAGGGGCCCGAAGGCATAGGAGTTCTACAGAAGAAACTTAATACATGAGAAACTAAATACATAAGAAAAGAAACATAATCTAAGAGTCCCATTTAGCTTTAGCATCCCCATGATAGATCTGATTTGTGGGCCAGCATATAGAGTAGCAACATCATCTTTCTTTCATCATAAGCATCATAAGCAGAAGGTACCTATAAAACATATACAATTGGTACGCGTCAGCACAATATATAAATATATTGTGCTGAGTACGCCTCTGCATCATATAATTTAACTCTCATCATATCTTGGCAATAACATTAAAAGTAACTTGGCAGTAATAAGCAATATGGTACGGAAAATCATTCTCAAATTGAAAGAAAGTTTATTTACAACAAAGCACAAACATCTTTTAAGCATATTTTCCATTATATCTCAAGGCCTGTATGATCACTACCAAAGAATTAGATCATATGTACATGGTGACCACTGCCAAAGAGTTAGGTCTGACCACTACCAAAGAGTTAGGTCGTATGTACAGTGTGACCACTACCAAAGAGTTAGGTCACTTCCAAGCACACTGCCAAAGAGTTAGTGCTTTTCATATAATGGACAGAAATATATTATGTTTTCATTTTGCAACATATATATATTTAAAGCAAACATCATCAAAGTTGGGTACTCATATAGCTCTATTTCAAACAATACCATATGCCAAGTTCTTACACTATTTTACAACCATACATTATTATAAGCCAAGTGAGAGTTAATGGCGTACCTTCTATTCAGAAGTGGGGAGTCCAGAGATGCTCCTCACTGGTACCTTCGATTTCCTGAAATTATTGGAGATTTGGTATTTATTAGATATATTGTTTGAATTACACATATTCTAAAGAGTATATAAAAAGGCCCTTTATAGATTTGGAGTCATGAGAGTTGAGTACGGATCTTAGAGTATGGAGTTGAGTCCAAGATTATTATTGCCACATCAGAGTAGGTTCATAAAGTCAGATTCATGGTCTAGAGATTATATTAATTAATTATGCACATTTTGGTAGGTCAAAATAGGGAAAGGAGTGATCAATAGGTTTTATTGATAATTGAGCCATAATAATAGGATCTGATCATTTCATGATGATATAGATGCAAAAAGATGATGATCACAGGTTTTTGGTAATTTAAACAGATTCGAGTATTTTCCAAATAATTAATCAAGATATACACAAAAATAAGCATGAATATTCACTCGAGTCAGATTTAGGGTCAACATATGTCAAAATCGTGATCCTCGTATTTTTCTGATCAAAATAGAGTACTTATTCATATTTTTATGATACTCCTACTAATTTTTACGAATTTCCCAATATTAGGTTATTTACTGAATTTTGAGTTAATAAAACGAAATCTAGATTCATGAAGGACCATTGGATGCTTAGATCCAACGGTCGAGATCTCACTTGCATATAAAAGAAAAGATCTACATGCTGAGGTGGATTTACCTCACTGGTCCAACTGGACGCGGTGGGTCCCACTCTCCCTTGTCTTCAGATAGACTGGGTTTGCTCTGCCTTCAGCTCCGGCGAGCTCGGGCGATGGCTATGCTCGTTCTTGCACGAGAAGGAGGTCGGGTTCACCTTCGTGAGGGAAATCCGAGCTCAGGCGGCTAGCTCGCAGGTCGTAGCTCCCCGCGAGACGCTGGGTCGGCTAGAAGGCCGGCGAGCTTCACGGCTTGCGGCGGAAGAAGATAGAAGGGGGAGCAGCAGGTGGGGAAACTCAGCTTTGAGGTGTCGGTTGGATGGAGCGGAGCTTTGCGGAGCTCGAGGGTCAGTTGATGGTGGGTGAGGAGGTCAGGAGCAGCCCACCCAGCTGCTCGACGGCGGCGGACAGAGCTAGAAGAAGGAGCACAGAGCTCGGGGCAAGGGGTACTCGTTCCAGGCGAATTGAGTCTCGAGGGACGTCAAAGGGAGGTCAGGGAAGGAGATGGAGTGCTTAAATAGATGTGGGGGTGCGTGAATCGCAAACGCCCAATTGGGCTCCGCGGTGGTTGGAGAAGGGGTCTCACCGGCAAGGTCATGCGTGGGGTTGTTCTCGCTTTTGGAGGTCGTGCGGGGGATCAGAGAGTTCGTGGAGGCGAGGGGAGTCCATTCCCACGGTCAGATTCGCACTAAGTGGATCAGAACGAGGGGGAGTTGTCGGGGTAGTGGGCTCGTGGCTGTGGCCACGACATCCCGGGTCAGGCGGAGGTTGATGATGACCAGATGGCCGTCCGATCCATCCTGGATCCGTGGACGCGCCATCGGATGGTCAGGGTGGTTCGCGGGGAGATAGCTATAGGTTGCTGACATCAGCGCCGCGAACTAAGAAGGAAAATAACAAAACTATAGCTTAAGGATTGAAATCGTGACATGTATTGATCAAATTATTAATAGAACTTGTAAAAATCGTAGAGGGAGCTAGGAATGTCCGAATGACATGAAATTTGGAACATAGCTTCACCATAGCATACCCCACATGTTGGTAAAGTTTGGGCTCGAAATTCCAATCTTTGAGTGACTAACTAATTTTTAGGAGAATTAGGGTTTTGAGATATATTGAAGATTAAAGGAACAAAGTATAAAAGAAACTAGAAAAGTCACTTTATCACATCCTACTCACCTTAAAAGAAATTTTGTCCTCAAAATTAAACTGGATGAAAGAGGTTAGGAAAATGTTGCTCCATATCTGCTCGTAGCTCCCAGGTAGCGTCTTCTGCACCATGATGGTTCCACTGTACCTTCACCATCGGAATCTGCTTGTTCCTGAGCTCCTTTAACCTAGAGTCGAGAATCTTTGTAGGTTGTTCTGGATAAGAGAGATTCTCCCGCAACTCAAGAGGCTCGTGATTCAGCACATGACTATCATCCTTCACATACTGTTTCAAGTTGGATACATGAAAGACATTATGCATCATGTTGTACTGCGGAGGAAGAGCAAGTCGATAAGCACATTCGCCAATGCGCTCCAGAACTTCAAAAGGACCCACATATCTCGGACTAAGCTTCCCCTTGTTCTTGGCTACGGCACGGATAGGTCTGATCTTCAAGAATACATAGTCGCCATCATTAAACTGTCTGTCTGACCTGTGTGCATCTGCATACGACTTCTGACGATCCTGGGCCCGTTTCAACCTCTGCTTGATAAAGACACCTTATCAGCATATAATTGTAACTCCTCGAACTTTAGCATATTCCTTTCCCCAACTTCATCCCAATGGAGAGGGGATCTACATGGCCTACCATAGAGAGCTTCATAGGGTGGCATATCAATACTAGATTGATAGCTATTATTGTAAGCGAACTCTGCTAATGGAAGGTAGTAATCCCAAGATCCTCCCCAATCTAAGACACATGCTCCAAGAAGATCTTCTAAGATTTGGATAGTACGTTCTGACTGGCCATCAGTTTGGGGATGATATGTTGTGCTGAAGTTCAACTGTGTACCCAGCTCATTCTGCACCTGCTTCCATAAATGTGATGTGAACTTTGGATCTCGATCTGAAACTATCGAAACTGGTACTCCATGTAGTCGTACAATCTCCTTTATATACAACTCGGCAAGCTCAGGAACCTTGTTCGTAGTCCGCATAGGTAAGAAATGTGCATACTTGGTCAACCGGTCTACTATGACCCAAACTGCATCATAACCCTTCCTGGTCCTGGGTAGTCCCACCACGAAATCCATGGTGATATTTTCCCATTTCCATTCAGGAATTGGTAAGGGTTGCAATAGACCACCGGGACGTTGGTGCTCGGCCTTAATCTGCTGGCAAGTGAGACACTTAGAGATAAACTCAGCGATATCATTCTTCATACCCCTCCACCAAAAGTGTCTTTGCAGGTCCTTATACATCTTAGTAGATCTAGGATGTATGGAATACTTAGACCCATGTGCCTCTTGCAGGATACACTTCTTAATCTCTGACTCTTCAGGTACCCACATCCTATGCTTGTACCTTAGTCCACCGTCCATACCAACAGATAGATGTGTCTGGGGCTTTGCCACAAGAGCTGTCATCTCCTCCAAACTAGGGCTGTTCTTTTGAGATATCAGGAGTTCAGAAAGAAGTCTAGGAATAATATTGATATTCGCCAGAATAATTGAGCTAGATTCTTCTTGAGATGACCCAGAAGATGAAGGTTCCAGATGCATTGATGCACAAATCGACTTCTTACGACTAAGAGCATCAGCTACAACATTGGCTTTGCCTGGATGATATGCAATAGTGAAATCATAATCTTTAAGATACTCCAACCATCTCCTCTGTCGAAGATTGAGATCTTTCTGAGGCAAGAGGTATTTGAGACTTTTGTGGTCTGTGAATATATCAAAAGTAGCACCATACAGATAATGTCTCCAAATTTTGAGAGCAAAGATAATGGCAGCTAATTCCAAATCGTGAGTTGGATAATTGACCTCATTAGGTTTTAACTGTCTAGAGGCATAGGCAACAACTTTACCGTCTTTCATGAGGACACAACCCAGACCCATTTTAGAAGCATCAGAATAAATTACAAAGCCATCATTCCCAGAAGGTAGGGTCAAAACAGGAGCAGAAGTCAAGAGAGATTTCAATTCTTGGAAACTAGCTTCACACTCAGGAGTCCAAACGAATTTTGCATCTTTTCTGGTAAGTTTAGTCATGGGTAGGGCTATTTTACTGAAATTAAGGATGAAACGACGGTAATAGCCCGCTAGGCCAAGGAAGCTACGAATTTCAGAAGCATTGGTAGGGGCTTTCCAATCAAGGACAGTTAGAACTTTGGCAGGGTCAACAGAAATTTTCCCACCTGAAATGACATGGCCAAGAAACATGACTTGGTCAATCCAAAACTCACATTTAGATAATATAGCATACAATTTCTGGGCTCTCAAAACATCAAGGACTTTCTGGAGGTGTTCACGATGTTGATCAACAGAATCTGAATATACAAGAATATCATCAATGAAGACCACAACAAAGCTGTCAAGGAATGGCTGGAAGACAGTGTTCATCAGATTCATAAACACTCCAGGAGCATTAGTCAAACCAAACGGCATCACCATGAATTCATAATGTCCATATCGAGTTCTGAAAGCTGTCTTTGGAATATCACAATGTTTTACTCGTAATTGATGATAACCTGATCTAAGGTCAATCTTGGAGAACACAGTTGCAGTACAAAGCTGGTCGAACAAGTCATCAATTCTTGGGAGGGGATATTTATTTTTAATAGTGGCTTGGTTGATCATGTGATAATCAATACACATTCGCATTGACCCATCTTTCTTTTTGACAAAAAGAACAGGAGCACCCCAAGGAGAAGTACTAGGACAGATGAAGCTTTTATCAAGAAGTTCCTCTAGTTGTTTCTTGAGCTCTGCAAGCTCGGCAGGTGCCATCCTATAAGGTGCCTTAGAGACTGGTGCGGTGCCCGGTGCTAACTCAATTGAGAACTCAATCTCACGATCTGGAGGTAGCCCTGGAAGCTCCTCAGGAAAAACGTCTGGGTAATCTCTCACCACATCCAAGTTCTCTATAGGTCTCACCTTAGGATCAGGCATGGATACAACAGCAAGATAGGCTCTACATCCTTTGGCTATCAAAGTTTTGACTTTAAGAGAAGAAATAATCATATTTCGGTTTCTTTCTTTCCTCCCGGAAATAGTCAAAGGTTTAGAATTGGGTGCATAAAAGATTACTTTCTTGCCTCGGCAATCAAGCATAGCAAAGTTGGAGAAGAGCCAATCCATCCCCAAAATTAGGTCAAAATCTTCCATATCAAGAAGAATGATAGCAGATTGAAATTTATGGCCACCAAAAGAAAAAGGCAAGGTTTTAGTTTTCTGAAGAGAAGTATAAATTCTGCCACTGGGAGTTGTCACATCCAAGATATAACCTAGATCATTAATCTCTAACTTGAGCATAGAAGCAAGATTTCTAGATATGAAGGTATGTGTTGATCCTGAATCGAATAGGGCCACAACAGGATGATCTTGGAGACATATCATACCTACATTATGATTTTATATTAGATTATGGTTTCCAAGGATTTATCACAAAAGAATTATTAACATTGTTACCTTCAATCAGACGGTTATCATTAGCTTTAGCTTCCTCTGCATCAATTGCAAAGACTCGACCCTGACGATGTTCTGACTGAGCTTGAGCTATAGGGACAGCTGGTTGAGCAGGTGGAGCTCCAGGCTGAGGTAATGGGGAAGGACGATTCTGAGGTGCCCCCTGGACCAGATTTGGACAATTGAACTTCATGTGTCCCTCCTTCTTGCAATAGAAACAAATTGGATTTTCAAACTTGCATCTTCCAGGATGAAACCCACCACAAATTTTGCATTTGGAATTCCTGTATGGTCCTCCTTGGCCTCGACCTCCCCGGTTTGGTCCTCCTCGGAATGATTGACCCCTATGGTGATTTCCTCCTCCTCTGCCCATGCCATGGCTGTTAGGCTTCTTCTTATCATTTTCCTTCTCCTTGCCCTTGGTGACGGATGCATCGGTTAGACCCAGGTATCCCAAGCTTGGTGTTTTGCTCTTCCCTAAGGTTCTTTCTTGGGTAAGGGCATTGTTGATGGCAGCTTCAAAGGTAGGATGGGTGGAGGTGCAAAGGTGAACTTTGATTTCTTGGTTAAGGCCATCTATGAAGTGTTCAATCTTTTCATCTTCATCCAGGTTGCGAGCATGACACTTTAGGAGTCTAAAGGCCTAACATAGTCAACAACAGATAGGTTTCCTTGGGTGAGGTTATTGAACTGTTTCTTCTTCTCCTTCCTAACTGATATGGGCATGAAACGGTTGGTAAAGATCCCCTTAAACTCCTCCCAACCTATGGGGGCATCTGGAAGTGCTCATGTATGGTAATAATTTTCCCACCACAACTTCGCGGACCCCCTAAGTTGGTAGGTAGCAAAGGTGACCTTATCTTCCTCAGGACACTTAAGGGCTCTAAAGGCATTTTCAACAGATATGATCCATGCATCGGCTTTATCTAGGACTTCACCTAAGTCTTCTCCATGAAAGGTTTCAGGTTTGAGTTTAAGGAAGTCACTAATGGTGGTTTCATGGTTGGTCCTAGAGGATGAGGCACTATTGCTGGTTTCTTTTAGGGCTAGGGCATGCATGCATTCCAACATCACCTTCTTTTGCTCTTCCCAACTGCCTACAACCTTGGTCTTATTAGGGCGTGATTCAGATTCATCACCAGAGCCATCACTAGATCTTATTCTCTTGGACCTAGTTTTTGGAGGCATCTGCAAGTTCGTATAAAAGATAGTTTAGAGATTTATTTGAGATAGATCATAATGCAACCAAAAAAGATTTACCAATCATGGCATGTATTTTTTTTTTAATTTTTTTTTCATGTCTTTTAGTTGTTCCCATTTCTCCTAATCTACCCACATAATAGAGAGAGTATATCATCGATCGTGGTCATGAGAGAGAAAGTAGATGAGAAACCTAGTGTATATTATTCACTAAATAGGTTGATTGGGGGGGTAGTCCTTAATTGAGAAAAGATGAGAGGAAGGATTTTTCTAAGGTAAGGGTGCCCACTTTATAATTGCGTTAGCCAGGCAGATAGCTTGCGACAGGAACCCTCGCACCGTGAAAACGGATGGGGAGAGTATTATGTCAGAACCTTCCGCAAGGTACCCTTCTAGACACCTCGGCAATTTATTGCTAAATGTGGGTTACCCTAGGTCTAGGTAAGGTTACTAATTATTTGATACATCTATATTGATTCATGTGCCTGCTCTGATACCATCTGTCACGGGTTAACAACCTAACTTCACTGTACACCTCAGGCGCCATCATAAGGGGTACAATAGAGTTAAAGTTGCCCGTCCCTGAGTGGATCAAACACATGAATATATAAATGCACCGAATAAAAAGCTTCCATACATAAACCAAAAGTATTCATTACATAGGGGCCCGAAGGCATAGGAGTTCTACAGAAGAAACTTAATACATGAGAAACTAAATACAGAAGAAAAGAAACATAATCTAAGAGTCCCATTTAGCTTTAGCATCCCCATGATAGATTTGATTTGTGGGCCAGCATATAGAGTAGCAACATCATCTTTCTTTCATCATAAGCATCATAAGCAGAAGGTACCTATAAAACATATACAATTGGTATGCGTCAGCACAATATATAAATATATTGTACTGAGTACGCCTCCGCGTCATATAATTTAACTCTCATCATATCTTGGCAATAACATTAAAAGTAACTTGGCAGTAATAAGCAATATGGTACGGAAAATCATTCTCAAACTGAAAGAAAGTTTATTTACAACAAAGCACAAACATCTTTTAAGCATATTTTCCATTATATCTCAAGGCCTGTATGATCACTACCAAAGAGTTAGATCATATGTACATGGTGACCACTGCCAAAGAGTTAGGTCTGACCACTACCAAAGAGTTAGGTCGTATGTACAGTGTGACCACTACCAAAGAGTTAGGTCACTTCCAAGCACACTGCCAAAGAGTTAGTGCTTTTCATATAATGGACAGAAATATATTATGTTTTCATTTTGCAACATATATATATTTCAAGCAAACATCATCAAAGTTGGGTACTCATATAGCTCTATTTCAAACAATACCATATGCCAAGTTCTTACACTATTTTACAACCATACATTATTATAAGCCAAGTGAGAGTTAATGGCGTACCTTCTATTCAGAAGTGGGGAGTCCAGAGATGCTCCTCACTGGTACCTTCGATTTCCTGAAATTATTGGAGATTTGGTATTTATTAGATATATTGTTTGAATTACACATATTCTAAAGAGTATATAAAAAGGCCCTTTATAGATTTGGAGTCATGAGAGTTGAGTACGGATCTTAGAGTATGGAGTTGAGTCCAAGATTATTATTGCCACATCAGAGTAGGTTCATAAAGTCAGAGTCATGGTCTAGAGATTATATTAATTAATTATGCACATTTTGGTAGGTCAAAATAGGGAAAGGAGTGATAAATATGTTTTATTGATAATTGAGCCATAATAAAAGGATCTGATCATTTCATGATGATATAGATGCAAAAAGATGATGATCACAGGTTTTTGGTAATTTAAACAGATTCGAGTATTTTCCAAATAATTAATCAAGATATACACAAAAATAAGCATGAATATTCACTCGAGTCAGATTTAGGGTCAACAGATGTCAAAATCGTGATCCTCGTATTTTTCTGATCAAAATAGAGTACTTATTCGTATTTTTCTGATACTCCTACTAATTTTTATGAATTTCCCAATATTAGGTTATTTACTGAATTTTGAGTTAATAAAACGAAATCTAGATTCATGAAGGACCGTTGGATGCTTAGATCCAACGGTCGAGATCTCACTTGCGTATAAAAGAAAAGATCTACATGCTGAGGTGGGTTTACCTCACTGGTCCAACTGGACGCGGTGGGTCCCGCTCTCCCTTGTCTTCAGATAGACTGGGTTTGCTCTGCCTTCAGCTCCGGCGAGCTCGGGCGATGGCTATGCTCGTTCTTGCGCGAGAAGGAGGTCGGGTTCACCTTCGTGAGGGAAATCCGAGCTCAGGCGGCTAGCTCGCAGGTCGTAGCTCCCCGCGAGATGCTGGGTCGGCTAGAAGGCCGGCGATCTTCACGGCTTGCGGCGGAAGAAGATAGAAGGGGGAGCAGTAGGTGGGGAAACTCAGCTTTGAGGTGCCGGTTGGATGGAGCGGAGCTTTGCGGAGCTCGAGGGTCAGTTGATGGTGGGTGAGGAGGTCAGGAGCAGCCCACCCAGCTGCTCGACGGCGGCGGACAGAGCTAGAAGAAGGAGCACAGAGCTCGGGGCAAGGGGTACTCGTTCCAGGCGAATTGAGCCTCGAGGGACGTCAAAGGGAGTCGGGGAAGGAGATGGAGTGCTTAAATAGATGTGGGAGGCATGAATCGCAAATGCCCAATTGGGCTCTGCAGTGGTTGGAGAAGGGGTCTCACCGGCAAGGTCGTGCGCGGGGTTGTTCTCGCTTTTGGAGGTCGTGCGGGGGATCAAAGAGTTCGTGGAGGCGAGGGGAGTCCATTCCCTCGGTCAGTTTCACGCTAAGTGGATCAGAACGAGGGGGAGTTGTCGGGGTAGTGGGATCGTGGTTGTGGCCACGACATCCCGGGTCAGGCGGAGGTTGATGATGACCAGATGGCCGTCAGATCCGTCCAGGATCCGTGGACGCGCCATCGGATGGTCAGGGTGGTTCGCGGGGAGATAGCTATAGGTTGCTGACATCAGCGCCGCGAACTAAGAAGGAAAATAACAAAACTATAGCTTAAGGATTGAAATCGTGACATGTATTGATCGAATTATTAATAGAACTTGTAAAAATCGTAGAGGGAGCTAGGAATGTTCGAATGACATGAAATTTGGAACATAGCTTCACCATAGCATACCCCACATGTTGGTAAAGTTTGGGCTCGAAATTCCAATCTTTGAGTGACTAACTAATTTTTAGGAGAATTAGGGTTTTGAGATATATTGAAGATTAAAGGAACAAAGTATAAAAGAAACTAGAAAAGTCACTTTATCACAAAAGGTGTCTAGCTATGTTTGCAATGTGTCCAAGGTCTAAAGCATCATGTCCATGCAAACCAGTAGTTCCATTAGTTGTGGGATTCATTAGGACCATCAAATATTGACTCCTAGGCTAGACATCAACCTCTAATAGCAGAGTGACCATCCTATCCTGACCCTTTGGTCACAAGGGTAGAAACCCTAGATCCACCATCGGTTTGCACCTCTACTTATTGAACCATTGATCCAAGGAGATCCAAGAGAGAAAAGCATCGCCTTCACACCTCTAGGGACCACCATCTGATCCCACCACACCACGAAGGCCATCATATCTCAACAATCAAGGGAAACCATTGAGTTCCACCACTAGGGTAGCCCATCTATGAGAGGGAAACCTAAGTCAACCCTAGATAGATGTCCCTACCAAACCAAGGTGCATCAAGGTGCCCCAAGGTACAACTAACTCAATAATGATATAAAAGCATGTAAATCACAACAAGTTTGTGACAAATTGCAAGAAAAACCCTAGCTATGGGTAAATTGCATAAAAGTTCAAAACTAGCATATTGATGCATAACTTGCTCAAACAATGTCCAAATTGGACCAAAAATGAAACTTATCTTTGTCACATGATAACAAATCATGTATAGATTAAGGTTTTGAGTATCCAATTAAGGTAATCAAGCATGTTCAACCATAAAGCAAGGTCAGGGGTCTCACAATTAGCACTAAATAGAGCATGTTGTAGGTACCGATTTTCCTAGAAGTAGGATCTCTCACAAGAACAAAAAAGAACAAGGAGAGGTTTCTTGACCCTACCTCATGATTTGGGGAGAGAAAAGAGGCTACACTCTTAGAGAGGTTGTGCATAGCAGTTGGGATGTTGCTGATGTGTTATCAAAGAAGGAGAACTGACCGCCCTGCCATTTTAGCATGAAGAGTAAGAAGAATAGTTATACTTCTAGAGAGAAGAGACAGGCTATGGCAGTAGTAGGTGTGATAGGCAGTAGATGTAGAGGAGGTTGTTGGGCAATAAGGCAACATGATAAGGGCAACCGAGAGAGGTAAGTTGGAGTTCTTGCATCCGAGCGCTAGCAGTTGGACCTTCTTGCTGGAGGGTGTTGTGGACGCTAAGGAAAAAGATGATTGACAAGGGGAACCAGGCGGAGCCTATCTTTCTCCAAAGTTTTGGGGTTGACGTTGATGTTAGTACTGTTGGAAAAGTAGCAACATGCTAGAAGTCATCATCAAATTGTATTTTGTGATGCACCCGATGTCGAATTCTTAAGAAGACTACAACACGAACAAAATAGAACATAACTCAAACTATGGAGTTTGTTGGAAGGGACAGAAGAGAGAGAGAGAGAGAGAGAGAGAGAGAGAGAGAGAGGTTTGGGGTTGTTGATGGGAAAAGAGGAAAAGGAGAGGGATGATAAACAAAGGAGATAAATTGAATTGCAAGATGAAATATAAATTCTAAGAGTAAAGGGGAGATTTTTCTGGAGAAGAAGGCAGCCATCTAGTAAACTTAGAGAGTTGACTGAAAACAAAGGAAAGAGAATAATTATGAAAAAAAGAAACTAACAAAACGTCAATAATTAATAAAGGAAAACTGATAGAAAAGGAAAGTAACTGAAAACATTATAAGAAAACTAAAATTATTATTGAAAAGGAGAAAGAAAAAAAAATATAAGGACAAAATATAACAACACAAAAAGGCATGCAAGCGATATACCAAGAGAGAAGGGGTAGTCGCCCGCTGGATAGGAGTGTCTTTTCGTTTCTCTCTCTTATAGGATCTTGGCTCTAATACCTTGTAAGAATGGTAAATATGATTATGTTAGATGCCTTACAAGTGATTACAAGCCTTCTATAAATAGGATTATGGACATAGTAGCACTCATATGCTCAACAACATGGGACTAAACACATCTTACTAGTGCATACTCTGATAGTTTGTTCCCTTTCAACATTTTTGTGTTCTTCTTCAACTTCCATACTTTGCTTTCTAATTCCATTGTTTTCAATTTTCTTTCCACTCCATCTGATGGTTTCTATTTCTTTTTGTTTCCCTTCTTGATTCTCTTCACCTCCTCAGGTGTGAGCATCCTCACCACTATCATGTGTACCGCCATGGGCGTCTATCAGTTGTGAGTTACTACAACAAGTAGGGGGTGCTTGTCGAGACCTACCTTCGTAGACCCAGCAGTCACAAATGCACCACTTGTGCCGCATTCCACTCAAGAGCCACCCTATCCTTCAAGAGCCAAGTTTAAGGTATGTTGTGCTTCAGGGCGATCTTTGTATGGTTAATATGTGCTTAGTTTTATATTATTAAGTACATGAGTGCTACCGTGTTTAACTCTTATTTATACAAGGTTTGTAATCACTTATTGGGCATCTCAATGTAATCATATTTATTATTCTTACAGTAAGATTCTTGAATGTTTTTTTTTTTGTAAATTGGTTTATTTTCCTACTTTGTGTTGATCGAGGCACTTGTTTAAACATGTATTTGTAAATTCTGACTTAAGTGGATGACATGAATAGGAGAAATAGATTTTGTGGGTACTCAAAAAGCTATATTGTGCATCTACAAGAAAGTTAAGGCCCGTGAATGTGGAAGAAAAGTCTATACTCACTTGATACCCACGCTTTAAACCCCAAGTCGCTGTAGTGAGCTATAAAGTTTAGATTTACGGGCAACGCTGAGAAGGCATGCAGTAAATCTGCATAAATTCAAGAAATATCAGTACAGGTTCACCTTACGTCACTTTTAGATTGATGAACCAGTCCCAGTCTCGGGTTATCCTCAGTAGACGCTTGAGCGTGGAGAGTACGTGCAACCATAGTCGGGCCCTTGTACACGATGAGGTCGGCCGAAGTCAGGATGTGCACATTCCCGGCGGCGGCAAACACGGCATATATCATTAGATAATACTTTTTAGGGGAAAAAAACAAGAATAGCAGAGTTTGCAGTTAATATTTCTGGCTATAGTACTTTCAGGAAAATATTCTCAATATGGACCACTTTGGTAAAAAAAAGTTCACTCGGTTTGGCGTTTTCAATGTAAAAAAGTTAAAAATCTATTTGATTTGGAACTTTTTGAAAAGTTAAAAAAATAAAAAAGGAGAAAAACGCCAAATGAATTGATGCTTTCACCCCCTCAATGTTGGGGGTGAAAATGCCAATCCATTTTGCGTCTTTTTTCATTTTTATTTTTCAACTAAATGTTTCAAATCAAATGACTTTACCTTCTTGACTTGAAAAATGTTAAATTAAATGTCGTAATAAGTCAAAATGTTAAATTAAATGTCGTAATAAGTGGGCTATATTGAGAAATATTTTCCTGAATATCCAGAAATATTTTTTTGAAATTGTGTTATTTTAATTTTTTCCGTACTTTTTATAGCTAATTAAGACATGGGCGCCGAGTCGTCGCCTATGTATCCGATGAAGACATGGGGAAGGCATACTTGGTTGGATTAAGGTTGTTGTGTTCCGTCAAAATGCAAAAAGAAAGGGTGCGTGTTGTCAAAGAGATTTTCAGTAGGAGGCGAACGAGGGACGTGTGAAGCACAATGGTGAAGGGATATTTTCAGTAGTAAAAGAAAACACAGAAAACCAGTGGCGCTCCCCAGGATTCCAATAAGAAGTTGCGGATCGATGATAACCTGCGCACTGCTGTAGTTTGATACATAAACAGCAGCGGCAGCGCTACATAATAAACGAACCCAAACCAAGCAAACCCTGGGCCAAAATGGCAGATGTCAATCAACATTTGATGCACAGCCGTTATCAACCCCGCCTAACGCCGGACTTCGAACCTCCGTCAGAGTACCCGGACAACGACCGCCAGACGCAGACACCTTTCCTCCCGCCCCTCCCAGCGGCTAACTATAATCGGTCCTTTCTACCGCCCAGCCCATTTGACAACTTGGTAGATGACAACGAACCCTTGCTACACACCTATCATCAATCCCATATACCGCCGGACTTGGGATCTCCACAAGAATGCCCCGACCACGACCACCACGAGCAGACACCTGCCCAGCCGCTCGACCCGACCGCCGGCGCCGCCTGCTGCTGCTGCTGCGTTGGACTGATCTTCTTCCCCTTCCTGATGATCGCATGCATCCTGGTCGTCACGTCCATACCTTATTCCCCAGGGTTCGTCATCGACAGCGTCCGCATGGTCGACTTCCACGTCTCAAATGCATCCTCCTCCATCGCTAACATCACTGGGACGCTGGAGTCGACGGCGTCGCTGACAAACAAGGCCTGGTTCTTGGCTCTAACATACCAAGGGTTCAGCGCGTCCGCGGCCTACCGTACGACGCCGCTGGGGTTCACCCAGCTGCGGAGCGTCGGGGAGCTGAATGGGGAGGAATCGTGGGCGGTCTCGTTCCAGCTGAAATTGAACGGCACGGTGGTAACGAGGAGGATCGGGCCTGGCTGAGCAGGGACGTCAAACAGATGTGGGTACCTGTGCTGTTCAACGCGCAGGCCCATGTTAACATGAGTTTCCACTTCTTCGGTCTCCCTTTGGAGGTTAGTTGATTCTTTCTGGCAATTTCTCAAAAATCGTTTATTACCTGTTTATCCTAATACAAAAGATCAACCTTGAGAACCAAATTTATGTGGTTATTTGTTAATTGACTCTTCCTTGGCTCTATATCAGGCAACGACCTCTTGCACGCTCTACGTGAGTCTAATAAGTCAAAGCATTATCAAGGCCTATTGCCAGTAAGGTATACTTGTACAATTGGGATTCTATCATCTACAAAAGAAAATAGTAAAATGTATAAATGCCGCATGAGTGTTGCCCATATCAAACAAAAACTATTGTACATACTTCCTCGGATTGTAAACTCTTAAACCACGTTTTGATTGTAAGAGCATTTGGCACTTTTTATGTTTCCATTTGGTGTCTGATACTTGCAAGCACATTTGGTACTATATAATTTCAATTAACGTTTGTCAAATATTCATCACACCTCTATATCTAAAGGCATCGCATACGGGAGATCATAATTGAGCTAATTATACACGTGGGCAGTGGCAGTGCTGTCTCCCTTAATTGTACGTGAACCATTCCTTTGGTCCATGGAAAACTCCCTCTCGGATGAAGAGCTAGAGCGCCCAACATATTCTAAGAGGTAATGAACAGTTTTCACATGAAGATGAACCATTAAGTTTTGGGAAACATGACAAAATAGTTGACTTACGTACATATGCTTCTGCTGGCAGTATTTGGAGTAGTGATACACACAACCCCCCTTCATCCGCCATTCTACACCCCACTTTCTCTACACCCACTTTCTCATGAATGAAGGGGCGCACAGTTCTATGCGAGTTTTTTTACCGAGGATTGGATATTCATGAGAGAGAATGAATGCGCTGGATAAAAAAGAACTCAGGAAAAAAATTCTCAAAAATAGAAACATCTACAAATAAAAAATTAGTAACTAACTAAAACTTTCCTTGATTTGGGGAGAGAAACAAATAATAGCTACAGATAATTATTGACAAAAGGCATTATCTTTAACAAAAATACTCAGATAATGAACCAACACTAATTAATAAATAAAACTATATCATATTCATTAAAATGATAAAAGTACTCAAAAAGTAATACTCATAAATAAATTAATAAATAAGTATACATAAAAATTCAAAGTAATCAAAAAAATTAAAATAGAACTCATAAATAAATAAACAATACAATACATGAAATTATACTAGTACTAAAATAAAATAAGGTAATACTCTTAAATAAGTAAAACAATATAATACACATACAAATTAAGAAGTACTAAAAAAATAAGTGTTAATTATCATGAGTATTATATTAGTTATTTAAAATAATACAATACACATAAAATAAGTACTATAAAATGATAAGTACTGAAATAAAACAACATGATACACATTTATTATGGGTATTGTAATACATTTTTTTTGTAATGTATTAGCATCTATGAGTACTATTTTATTTAAATAAATATTGTTCTATTATATATGCATAATATACTCGTAAAATAAAGTAAGCACATATCAGTTAATGGTATATGCGTCAATTTCTCCCGCTTTCATTTATCTCTCTTCCGTATTATACGTCTTTCTTATTAATTATCTTCCCAAATGTCTATTTATCCCCCCAGGATTTGCTGTTATGGTTTTGTTAAGAAACTGGCTGCACCTTGTTTAAGATGCTGACACGTGTTAAGTGAGTAAAATCCAGACCCTACCATTCAATGGGTAGAGACACGTGTAAATGAATCACAAAAAGAGCAACCTACTCCTGAGAGAAACCGTAACAGCAAATCCGAACTCCTGTTTATCTCTATTATTCAATTAACTTCTCTCTCTCTGTAGTTACTTCCTTTCTGTAGACGTTTATCCATAATGATTGTGCGTTGCACCCTTTGACTGTTCGTTTCCCCCAAAATTTAGGCGTCATTCCGGGACTACAGTAAATCCGCACTCCATTTTTCTACTTTGTACGGAAACTGTTGATCTGGTTCATGCGAATTCCATCTCGGATGAAGGGTTGCAGCATTTAACAATCCTAGGTGGTAATAAAGATTTAATACAAACCGTTAAGTTTTGGGTGTGAATACGTTAATATACTGATTGTTAAGCACTCCATTTATTAATCCGACCAGTCTAGTTGCCGAACAAATGCCATCTTGTGAAATGTCAATACAAACAATGAAAGAATAAAATAGTTATGTGAATAAAATTTAAAATCAAAATTGATTCAACAATGACGTAGTCCCCAAAATTTGTCCATAAAGACGCTAAGGTTCACCCTATAGTGAGAGAAAGAAATGCAAATATGTCGAATCTGCGAGCAAAGTCCCATGGGATGTCAAGATATGCAAGAGATGATTCAAATATGGTACTGAGTTATATAACCAAGCACTTAAATTTTGACTAGATTAGTAAGCAAATATTAATATACAATTGAAAATTGGTATGATTCACAATTACGTTTGATTGGCAAAAGAAGGGCCTATATATATCCTGCTCAGATGTCATTTTCTTATAGCTCAGACATTAAAATTATCATGCCTGGGAAGGATTCCTACCGAAACAAATGTCCAATTGTTGGAAAAACCTTGACAAACTACATTGATCGAACATTGTGATTGACCTTGTGATGCAGTCCTATTTTAGGGCTTCATCTTGTGTTTTATTGTACTTCAATCACATCTATACATGTTGGATTATATTTTATTTTCCTTAATATGCATATTTCTGTCAAATGCATTTATGGAGGGTTTTTTCATGTTTTATAGGTACATTGACCACTACTTGATGGAATGGAGAGAAGATGGTTGAATCTAGGGCTTCCCCAGGCTTGAAGGAGCCTAAAGAGAACCTAAGAGCTTCCCCAACCTCCCCCAAGTGGTCAAGGATCAACTCAAAGCAAAGAGCACCAAAGATGAGCAAGTTGAAGGTCAAATTGCAAGGAAGAAGCCCCAACATGGTTGTGGTACATGGCCATGGCCGTGGTACAAATGCTCCATGTCATAGTTAAAGTGCAAGTTTGAAGTTGCTAGCCACTTGGCCAGTGGTGGTTCACCAAGCCCGTGGTGCCCAAGCTCCACCACATCCGTGGTGACCACTGGGTGCGTGCTAAGTGAAGTCCACCAAGCCCGTGGTGGCCAAAGTCCACCATGCTTGTGGTGACCATCACGGTCGTGCTACTGACCTTCCAGAATCGTGAATTTATCTAACATTTTTATCCATTTTTCACCTCGTCGGTGCCACTCCACTATGGGCGTAATCATCAAAATGGCCGTGGTGGCCAACAACCCTAACATAGTTTTTCCACTGTTCTATCCAAAATACCCCCACTTAACCTAGTGCTTCCATACCACCTATATATATTTAGAAGGCAGATGGAGCATGAGGTAGGCCACCCTTAGCTACTTCCTACCCCTTTTAGCTCCCCATTTTCACCCCTTAGCCATTCTACCCCATTTCCATTCCATTTCACCATTTCCATTTGACCACTTTCCACCACCATTCCATGTCATTCCACCTTGAAGGAGGGAGGAGCATGTCCTTGCACCTACTGGAGAGGAGGATTTGTTGAGAGTTTTAAAAAGGGAAAGATTTCAACTCACTAATTATCCACAAGTATACAAAAATCAACGTAGTCGAATGTCGAACATGAGGAGCTAGACTAGTTTGGTGCAAACATGTTAACTTTCACTAATCTAAATCAGATTGCAAAAGTTTAATTATTTATAGACTTAAGAAAAGGAAAAAAAAGCAAAGGTTTAAACAACAAAATTGATTTAATGATTAGGAACATTGGTTAGGAAAGTGATATACAGTGTATGGGCGGCGGGTAGTGCATAGAGTATATGCGGTATGCATGAGCATATGCGGTTTTGGATTTTTTTTCTCAATAAATAAATTATGTATAAAATGGTATATTGAGATTATAAATATATATATATTAGGCACTTATATGTGTTTGCATATAAACATATTGATATTCACATATGATGTGCTTATATATGTATACATGTCTATATATGGAATGTGTTTGTAATATATGCACACATACTAAAATGTACGTGTATCAATATTGAAATATGTGGAGCGTGTGTATGAATTTGAATAAATCAAAATGTATATACTTATATACTAATATGTGTTTGTATATGTAGATCAATTGTATATTTATGTATATGTTTATATCAAAAGGTATCCATATCATTGTACAAATGTGTTTGGAAATTGTTATATGTATTACAATGTATACATATAAATCAATGACTATATATATAAATTTTAATATATAATGAAATGTGTGTTTATATACATGCATGCATGTATGAAATGTATGTACATAAGTTGTGCGATTTTTAAAAAACGGAGTTTAATCGGTCGCTTAATCTGCCAAGCGGGAGTATATGCAGCCCATGACCACTTAGTGGACCAATTAGCAATATGCAATGCGGTAGGGTGACTGAATAAGTATATGTGGGAGTATATGTGATCGTGTGGACCGATTTCCCAAACATTGATTAGGAACTTGAGCATAAGATTTCACTACCATTACATTATATCACATGGACGTAAGAAACAAGATTGTTGTTTAATAAGGAAGGAGGTTGTCATCATCATACATTTCCCAATGCCATGAGATGGTTATCAACTGCACATAACGCTCATGCATCTATGCTTAGCATCAAACACAATAGAAACCCTCAATAATCCCTAGCCACTCTCGTGGTCAAGAGAATATTGCCATAGATCCTACTCCATACTTCCTAATGCATTCTCTTGAAGCACAAGGCAAGCATAAAACATGTATAAAAGGTGGCCAGCCTGGCATACAAGAAAGAAAACACCATAGGCATCCATGGAAGAAAGAAAATTGAACATCAAGAAGCATAAAATTTGAGTTCACATGATCGATGGCATGGGAGCTACTCTCCCATGCTCAAGAAAGGAGCTTTACTCATCCATAGTGAAGATATGCAGATATATGATAGTAATTTCAGATTTTTGCATGCTTAAGAGAAGGAAGTTCCACCACTTAGAGAGCTCCAACTCGGACCAACTTCCCTCTCATAATGATAGAATGGAGAAAGTAACTATGCTGCACCTTTAGAAAAGAAAAATAGAGAAGAAATGAAGTAGAACGAGGGTTCTATTCTAAGAAACCACCTTCTTCTACCTCGAAATTACCTTCCTCTGCTCTGGAACTTCTCTTGGGAGTAAAACACTTAAAAATAACTGATCATAACTGTCTCATGGGCTCCCATTTACTTTTAAAATGAAAGGCACGCATTTTCATTTTTGCAGAAACTGACAACGACACAACATGTCTTTTGTTGAACATGTCGTGTCATGTCGTTTGTGCTTTCTCAGTGTTGTCGATGTATTGAGGTACATTGCATGTTTGAATTAGACACGTCGTGTTTTTGTCTTCAGGGAGTGAATCAAATGAAGGGCACATTGCATGTTTGAATAAACACACGTCGTGTTCTTTGGCAGAAAGGTGCAGAATGTCTTCATGTACCAGGAACACATCGTGTCTGATGAAGGACACGTCGTGTTACCTCTTTTCTCTGATCTAGACAAAACATTGCTGGAGAATCACACACCGTGTGTTTAATAACACATGGCATGTTCTTTGTCCTGTGAGACTGCCTGTAAGTGAACACGCCGTGTCTTTTGGCGTTTCTTTAGAAATTTGCTTTGGGTCAGCTGCAAAACTTGGGGAAGTCCCATTGAGGTTGGACCTGAGTTAGGTTATCTCCAATTTAACCTTTTTAATACATATCTGCAATCAACATCATGTAATAAGCAAAGAAACTAAAAAGTGTGGCAAAATGAATATAAATAGAGGCTAATTTGGGACAGAATGAGCTGAAACTGTGTGTGAAGAAGTGTAAAAGGTTGATATAAAAACACACAACAAATCCCCCTAAGCTTGAACTGTTGCTTGTCCTCAAGAAAAAAGAACATAGAACACATATGAAAGAATTTTCAAGTTCATGTATAGATTAGTTGAAAGAGAGATATGCAATGTTCAGCCAACAATGATCAACAATTTATACTCATGGCCATCAACTCAACATAAACATCATTGAAAAAGATTATTAAGATTCTTAAGTTCAACAAGGGCAGTTTCAATTTAATGAATCAATCAACTCAACAATATTAAACAGAATTTAGATAACCAAGCCAAACAACTAGTGGATGCACAACACTATTTCTCAGCTATTAAGGATGCAAATGATAAAATCTTAGCTAACATTAACATAATTAGTTGATGATGCAGGAATTTTGAGTCGCATTTATAGGCTAATTTTATACTTGTTTTGTGCCATTATTTGTCATTTTGTGACTATAATAGCATGATTCATTTCCTTCAGCCTATAATCATTGTATGCATCAAATTTATCTTATTTTATCTTATTCTGTATGAATTATCAAATTTCTCATATTGGATTTGTGTTTTCTCTTAGTTTCAGGTACTTTACATTCTAGGACCTGTCGATACCATCGACAGATCCGTCGATGCTATCGACATGGCAACAGTGACCAGGCCAGAGGGAAAGCATCCAGGTCAATAACATCAACCACACTGGTCGATAGTATCAAGATGCCAACAGGAGGATTCCAGAAATTGAAGAAAGTGTTGATACCCTAGGGGGTCGATACCATCGACACCCTGTCGATGGTATAGATGTCGTCAGATCAGGAAATTGTTCAGAATGATCACAATCGAACGGCTGCGATATTTCGGAGGCTATAAGTGGTACCTATACCTAGGAAAAGGTGGCACAAAGCCAGAGATCATGTTCTATTCCATTACACGAGTCCCGGAGAAGAGGAGAGCGAAGAACGAAGCCCAGAGCTATGCCCCAGACGTTTCTAGAGCCACAGACAGATGATTTCACCACTGGAAGGCTACAGATTGTGCGTCTCGCACCGTGGATCATCCAGATCTTCTCTGTTTCAGGGGTTACACCATATTTTCATTTGTTTCCCCATGTCTTCCTCTTTCTTCTCCATGTGTATTGTTGAGATGAACATGCGAGGCTAATCTCCATTATCCTTAAGACTGTGAGTAGCCTGGGGAATCGTTGTATGATAATGTTATATTGATTATCATAATTTGTCTCACTTTCCCTTGATATGTTATCATGTTTCCATTGCAATTTACTATGCTTGATCACCATAGTCGATTTTTAATACCGTTAATTACTTCTGACAGAGAATTAGTGGTTGAAAAGGCACGATTAACACATTAATCAATAAATTCCTTAGACAAGGTAATGTAAGATTAATGGTGGATACTCAGAGAAATAATTAAAGCACCTAGATGTAGGGTATAAGTTACTACTGGCGTGAACTGACCTAGAACTAGGTAGTAAATTGTATCGTGGAAGCGAGCAATTCTGACTACGGGCCATAACAGGGAAAGAGAATGAATTATGTTAATTGTATATATTTGCTGCAGTGAGACCTCGTGGTAAAACCGCAATCCTAAGGATTCCCATTTAATTTGATTAAACTAAACATTTAATCATCGCTCATTTTTGTTTCTTTTTGTTTTATTTTTATTTTTATTTTAAACTCAACAATCAACTTTTCGAATCGGTCTAGCTGATCGCGACCAGTTAGTAGTAGTCTACTAAAATTTACATTTCCTTGATTTCAACTCAGGCTTCACAAGGCCTATATTACATTGATATGTGCACTTGCGTTCAACACAAGGTAAAATCATATCAAGTTTTCGGCATCGTTGCCGGGGAAATGGTAAATTTTGGCACTACGAGTGCTACAAGCGGCCACTCTAGGCCACTTTTTCTTTTTATTTGCAATTTTAATTATTGAGATTAATTTTCTATCTTTTAGATTCTTTATTCGTCTAGCACTGTACTTACTCACCACATTTCAAGTACTAGTGCATGGTGAAGACGCGTAGTACGGACTACGCACAGTCGACACCTGAGGGTCCACCTTCGGGATCGGAAGACGAGCGGATAAATACACCACTCGAAGACATTGAAGAAGAACTTGAGACTTTCACAATTGTCGAGGAGTAGAGCATTTGGGAAAATATTAAAGCTTCTTCTTCCTCTACACAGAAGGGGCCAATCAAGAAACATGCTATCAACATACCTAGTTACAAGATTGACCCAGGGCTGATCTAGTTGGTCAAGTCATAGGATTTCCATGTGCTAAAGAATGAAGACCCAGTTTTTCACATCAGCACCTTTGTGGAACACTGTAATATGGTGAAAGTGGATAGATTTCCACAGGATGCAATTTATCTAAAATTGTTTCCATCTTCTCTAGTAGGAAACACAAGGGAGTGGCTCTACAACCTAGATGATGAGTATGTGGAATCATGGGACATGATGTTTGAAGTTTTCTTTGAACAATATTTCCCACCCGAGAAGACAAATGATCTCATGAGGAGGATTCATAATTTCAAATAGCAGGCAGGTGAAACATACTCAGAGACATGGGAATGTTTCAACATCATGCTGCAGAAATGCCCACATCATGGGCTGGATTTAGAAACTCAGGCAAAGATCTTCTATTTTTCCCTTAATGAACACAACAAGAGTAATTTGGACTCAGAAGGGATAGGTTTCTTTGTGAACAATAAAGGCTCAAAGTGTAGAGAAATCTTAAAGAACATGGCTAAGAAGCAATCATGGGGTGAAAGAGATGCACTAGAGCAGGTCAAAATCACAGGGGAATCCAAGGCAATTAAAGAATTAAATGAGAAGATGGACCTGATAGCAAAGAGACTGCTAGCAAAAGATGATGAAGGATGTGATGATGAGGCACAGGCTAAGTTCATGCGTCAACAACAGGGCTACAGGAATAATGATTATTCATGGAGAAAGGACAAGAAATTCTCTTGGAAGGACCCAAATAACTTTTTGCAGGATTTAGATCAGAAGCCACAACCCAGTGCAGAAGATAAGAGTAATGAGTTGCTCAACCAGGTGATAAAGCAAAATCAAGAGTTGATGAGCACTTTCGGAAAACAAATTAAATCTCAAGGAGAATTTATGAACCAATTCGGCCAGACTTCACAAAGTCATAGGGCACAAATGAGGATGCTTGAGACCTCTATTGCACAGATGGAAGCCGAAATTACAAGTTTGAAGAGGCCAGCACAACATGGTTTTCTAGGGAATACTGATGTTCCAGGAGGAAACCACCAAAGCTAAAGCAATTTTGTTGAGGAGTGGAAAGAAAATTTTAAACTCCAAAGCTGATGAACCAAGCACACCACAACCAGAAGCCACAAGTGAGGCCGCAGAGGATGTCGTAGGCACAGAGACAGTGGAGGATGAAGTAGAGAAGGCCACATATGAGCTCATTGTAGAGAAAAGATTGAGAAGAGGATGCCTTATGTGCCGCCACATCAGAGGGTACAGACTGTCTCGGTTCCTTATCCAAATAGTCTGAAAGCAAAGAAGGTGGATGCACAGTTCAAGAAGTTCTTGGATAGCTTTAGGAAACTTTCATTCAATATTCCTTTACTAGAGGCCATTGAGCAGATACCCTCCTATGGTAAGTTCTTGAAGGATATAATTATCAAGAAGAGGAAGATTCTTAACACATAGGTGGTAGTGATTAAGGAGCAGGCCAGTGCCTTTATTTTGGGAAAATTGCCACCAAAGCGACAAGATCCGGGCTGTTTCAATATTTCATGCTACATTGGAAAGGTGAAATTTGGTAAAGCATTATGTTACTCGGGAGCGAGTATCAATTTGATGCCTCTCTCCACTTTCAATAAACTTGGTCTTAAAGAATCTCGGAGGAGTAACATGACAATCTAGCTTGCAGATAATTCCGTTGTAAGGCCTTATGGGATTTGTGAGGATGTTCTGGTCAAAGTAGACAAATTTGTATTTCCGGCAGATTTTGTGGTGATGGAAATGCAAGATGAGCAAGGAATTGATTTGCTTCTAGGTAGACCCTTCCAGGCTACAACTGACATGATTCTGGAAATGGGTAGAGGTCAGTTGACCATGGGCATAGTAGATGATAGATTTAAAATAAAGATGCCAGCTAACTCACAATCATTACAGGAGCAAGGACAGTGTAGAAAAATTAGACACTTTGATCACAAAGTTTCCATTTGTCTAGGGAAACCGTTTCTTGATATGGCTCACATCATGACAAAGGTAGATAAGGGAACACTTGTTGTGGACATCATGGAACAAACAAAGGTGGTTTCTCTTGTTAAAGTTGTGGGTTATCCCAATGATGAAGAAGAGGAAGTCCCACTGTCTACTGAGGATGATTCTATAGTAGTCTCCATGCTTGAACTGTACCCACAATTACCTCTTGAAGCTTGCTTGTTCAACATCATGGATGATTGGATGACAAGCACGTCATTGCAAGAATGTGTGAAGATGCTTCGAGTGCTTCCTTGCTACTATGCCAAGCACTATGAAGAACTAGGACCGCTGCCACCACTGCTTCAATCTTCTTTGGTCAGCCCGTCGAATTTAGAGCTAAAGCCACTGCCCCCTCACTTGAAATATGCATTCTTAGCGGTTGATGCAAAGCTACCAATGATCATTTCGGCATATCTGAGTGCCACTGAGGAAGAGCAGTTGATGATTGTGTTGAAGAATCACCGTGGTGCATTTAGGTGGTTGGTTTCTAACATCAAGGGGATCACCCCTACTCTCTGCCAACACAAGATCTAGCTTGTTGAAGGAGCCAAACCTATGATTCAGCCGCAACATCGCCTCAACCCCATCATGATGGAGGTCATCAAGAAGGAGGTGATCAAGCTTCTCTCTGCAGACATCATCTATGCTATTTCAGATTCTACATGGGTGAGCCCAACACAGGTAGTCCCTAAAAAGGGGGGAATCACGATAACTCAAAATCTTTCGAACGAGCCTGTCACCACCCGATTGGTAATCGGGTGGCGTGTTTGCATTGATTACCGTCATTTAAATTATGCCACTTTGAAAGATCATTTTCCCCTGCCATTCATTGATCATATTTTAGAACGGCTGGATGGCCGCTCTCACTTTTGCTTTTTAGACGGCTATTCCGGCTACAACCAAATTTCCATAGACCCTAAGGACCAAGAGAAGTCTACCTTCACTTGCCCTTATGGGACTTTCACATATCGTTGTATGCTGTTTGGTTTGTGCAACGCACCGGCCACTTTTCAGCACTGCGTGCTTGCTATCTTTTTGGATATAGAGCGTTGTCTAGAGGTTTTTATGGATGACTTTTCCATCTACGGTGTGTCTTTTGATGAGTGCTTATATAATCTAGACAAGGTGCTACAAAGATGCAAGGACACACATTTAGTCCTCAATTGGAAAAAATGCCACATGATGGTTAGCAAAGGCATAGTGCTTGGACACAAGGTATCTAGCAAGGGACTGGAGGTAGATCCAGTAAAGATTGAGGTTATTTCCAAACTACCCCCACTGAACTCGGTGAAAGGGTGAGGAGCTTCCTTGGTCATCTGGGGTTTTATCACCGGTTTATCAAGGATTTTTCTAAAATCTCTAAGCCATTATCGGAATTTCTTGATAAGTATGTGGTTTTTTTATTTCAATGACAAATGTATGCATGCCTTCGAGGTTCTCAAGAAAAAGTTGATTTCTACACTGATTGTTCAAATGCCGGATTGGAGTAAGACCTTTGAGCTTGTGTGTGATGCATCAGATTTCTCCGTGGGGGCCGTTCTTGGGCAGCGCCTTGAGAACAAACCCACAATTATTTTCTATGCTTCTAAGACTTTGAATGATGCCCAACTTAATTACACCACCATAGAAAAAGAATTGCTCGTCGTGGTTTTTGCATTTGAAAATTTTAGGCAGTATTTAGTGGGGTCTAAAGTTGTGGTATGGACAGACCATGCCGCCATAAAGTACTTAATGGAAAAGAAAGATGCCAAGCCTAGACTCATTAGGTGGATCCTACTCTTGCAAGAATTTGACATTGAGATTAAGGACAAGGCGAGCATTGAGAATGTGGTTGCTGACCACTTGTCTCGGTTAGAGTGGGTAGATGAGAGAGATACTAACATATCCATTACCGAGACCTTCTCGGATGAGAAAAGCCTTTCTATTCAATCTAAGGACCCATGGTTTTTGCATATCGTGAATTATCTTGCATGCAAAGAACTCCCAGATGATTGGACTTACCAAGAGAAAAAGAGATTTTTCCATTCTTTGAGATTTTATTTTTGGGATGACCCTATTCTTTTGAGATAGTGCAAGGATGGACTTCTACACATGTGTGTACCCGAGAGTGAACATGATAGCGTGCTCAGTCACTATCATACATTGCCCACCGGTAGTCATCATGCGAGCACGAGGACAGCGGCTAAGGTATTAGAGAGTGGCCTTTAGTGGCCCACACTTTTCCGAGATGCCTATGATTATGTGAGGAGGTGTGACTCATGTAAAAGGGTAGGTAACATCTCAAAATGACAAGAAATGTCCCTCAATGTGTTTCAAGAAGTTGAGGTATTTGATTTGTGGGGCATTGATTTCATTGTATCCTTTGTGTCATCCAATTCTAATTTATATATATTGCTTGTTGTTGATTATGTGTCTAAGTGGGTAGAGGCAATACCCACAAGGACTAACGATGCTACGGTAGTGTGCAAGTTCGTGAAAGAGAATATCTTTTGTAGGTTTGGTGTGCCACGGATGATAATAAGTGATGGAGGCACCCACTTCACGAACAAGAAATTTTCTACACTATTGAGTAAATATAGGGTCAAGCATAATGTAGGTACCCCATAACACCCACAGACGCAAGGCCAAGTGGAGGTGTCCAATAGGGAGATCAAGAAGATCTTGGAATGCACGGTGGCCTCTTCTAGGAAAAATTGGAGTACACTACTACTGGATGCACTATGGGCATATAGGACTGCATTTGAGACACCTATAGGCCCCACACCTTTTAGGTTGGCTTACGGGCAGGCTTGTCACTTGTCGGTGGACTTAGAGCACAAGGCACATTGGGCACTAAGGAAGCTAAACATGAACATTGATGATGCAGGGAGAAAGCGGATGCTAGAGCTCAATGAGTTGGATGAGCTAAGGATGAATGCATATGAGAACTCAAGGATCTACAAAGAGCGGACAAAGAAAATACACGATCACCACATTCAATTGCGAGTTTTCAAGAAGGGTGATAGTGTGCAATTGTTCAATTTGAGATTGAAGTTGCATCCCGGGAAATTGAAATACCGGTGGAGTGGACCCTTTGTGGTTGAGGAGGTGCGACTCCATGGTGCTATCATGGTGAGAGATGGTGCGAGAACATTCGTGGTGAATGGTCAAAGGATGAAGCACTACTATGGGGAAGACTACACAAGGAAAGTGCATGAGATCAAACTCATGACACAAAAAGAGGAATGAGGAGCATTATTGCATCTAGCCCAAGACGTTAAATGAGACGCTTGTTGGGAGGCAACCCAACCTTGGTAGATTACATGGTTATCTCTTTAAATTTTTCGTATTCCTAGGTAGTTTTCATTAATTTAGCAATTAGTCTCCAAAAATGATACCCTGATATGTTTGTTGAGTGTGCAGGCTGGGAAACGGTCGATACCATCGATGCTTGGGTCGATTGTATCAAATTTGGAATAGATAAAATTTCTACCAAAACTTCATCCCGTCGATACCATCGACAACCTCGTCGATGATATCGACACAGGAACAGGCAAAAAGATGGTCGAGAGTCGATGGTATTGACAAGTCATCAATGGTAGAGAAATCTCATGAGATATTCAGACCGGATGTTCTCAGTAATCTTGATACCATTGACACATTGGTCGATGGTATCGACACATCAATAGCACAGTTGCAGGGCCAGACCTCATGATGATCAAAGGAACAACCAGTGGACATGTCAACGATCCATAGTCTTTATCGAGCGGTCCACAATGCCTATCCATGGATAGTGTCGATGGTATTGACACTCTGTCGCTACCATCGAAACGGAGACGATCCGAGCCCCCACATCAAGCCATCAACAGCCGTCGATTGTAGAAAGCCACGGATTTCAACAGTCGTTGATACCATCGACAGACTTGTCAATGGTATCGACACACCGACAACAGACCCGACCGGCCCCTAAAAAAAGGGAGGCAATTATTCAATCTAACATCACATCCTCAGTGCCTATCCTCCACAACCGAGCCCAAGCACCTCTGAGTGCCCGGGAGCAATCGAGATCTTCACCGACGATCGTCTCCGAGCATCTTCTTCGGCTCTGCCGATCTCCATCTTCTCCGACTACCTCAACCGTCTTCTCCGAGCTCCATTCTCCTTTCTCTCTCTCACTCATTGCCCATGTAACAATGGTGAGATCTGGAGCTTCGTCATCCAGGGTTGCACCACCTACCCTACCTGCCCTGCAACAAGGATTAGTTCCTTGCCCGAGGCTAGTCCACCCATCGGTGGAGGAAAAGAAGGTATATGAAGAACTGTAGAAGCGTCCAATTGAGCCCACCTGATATGGTGACCGGGAGCTTATCAAAGATCTGGGATTTGAGGCCAATATGGACTATGTTCTTCAGGGACAACTGCAAGAGTCCCCCATGATTTGCCGCGACCATGCAGAAGGTCATCTATTCTTCATCGGATGGCCCACATACAAGGAGATCATCATAGAGTTCATGGCATCTTTGGACATTTGTGTCATTCCTAATGACTTAATACCGGCACGCATAGAGTGGAAAGAGGGGTGTGTATCTTTCCATCTCTACAACAGGGACTACAACATGACCCTTTGTGTGTTCAATGAAATTTATGGGTGGAACCATAGTGATCTGCGTCAGCCACCACAGAATGGTGAGTATGAAGCTATGTATGTGAAGATGGTCACTATACCTGAGGGATATTCTATCAGCTGGCACCACACTATTGTAACTGACTTTGAGCATCCATTTATCTAGATTCTTCTTCGGATTATTTCTAAATCATTCATTGCAAGATCCAAACTGTCACAGAGAAAATTTTAGGAGATGGACCTTTTCTTCCTTTATAGTCTGTTGGAGAGGACACCCATCAATTTTGGAGCCTTCTTCCTCATGCGCGTGATGGCAGTTAAGAGGAACATTTCTCGTAGGGCCCCAATCTACTTTGGGGGCATTATTACTCCTATTTCCATGCACCTGGGGCTTGATCTGTCTGGGCTCCAAAAGATAGAGAGTAGAAATACACTCGGTCTAACCCACTTTGTCAACTCCGACCTCATTGAAGTACGCCATGGCATCTCCTACGCCACTTGCCATGTAGAAAAGGTTTTTCAGCGGCATGCATTGCCCGACCCTGCTTTCAACATCAGGCCAGCCCAAAACTACAGGTGGCCTATCATTGATGTTGATGAGGATGAGGAAGAACAAGCTACATAAGTGGAAGTTCAAGATGGCGACGATGATGAAGTAGAGGAGGAGGAAGCCACCATTCCTCTTCGACAAAGGGTTTCTCCACAAAAGCGTCCACGAAACTATGGAGCCTCCTCTTCTTCCCAGCCACCGCCACCACAACCCTCTCAAGGTGGAGAGGATGTCTACTCAATGCAGGGGATGTATACAATGTTGTAGGATATGCAACAAACACAACACCAGCATACTCCCTCTTTTACGAGAATTCAAGAAACAACAAAACGGCTGTTCGAGAATCAACAAGCAATTTATGAGAATGAGCGCCTCCTCTTAGCCAACCAAGAAACCATCCACAACAGGTTGCATAGGTTGGAGATGTAACAGCAGCCGTTTTACGACCACTACTGGAGCCATAACTTTTTTGGAGGATACCCACACCCACCACTGATGCCCCCATTTAATATGTCATTCCAGGGGCATTATCCTTCTTGGGGTCCTAGCGGCCACTAGTACTCGCTACACCCACCACCGGAGCAATAAAGGGGTATCGCTATTCCACCTCTTAAGTTAGGATTTCAACTATGAGGCCATAGTCGAGTTCAAGCTTAGGGGGGGTGCTAGAACAACAATTATCTAGTTTTTTTATTTTATTTGATCTTTTATTTGTTTTTGCAATTTTCATCTTTCTTTATCTTAGTTTTCTCAATTGCTAGATTTACTATTTTCTAGGATCCACTATCTATCTAATGTAATCAGTGGAGTCTAATTTAATTGCATGTCATCTCGTTTTCATGTGGGGCTTTGTGAGAAAATGATTTTTAATGAAAAAATCCTTAAGAAATTGTAAGTTTGTATTGTGAGAACTTGAGGACATTTCTTGTGAAACTCATTGGGTAGGTCAACTTAAAAACATATGAACATGATTGTGTATCTATATGGTTCATGTTAAGAGGATTGATATGGATGTTGAGCCTAAATCAACCAAATGATAACATGACTTGAATTTGAAGTGAGAGAGAGAAACCCCTTGATTAATTGGTACACAAGTTAGTAAGGAGGGACATATAATTCTATCTAAAGGTTCTATCAATTAGTCTTGTGATCTAATCCACCGAAATTTCATTCACATACCACCATAAGAACTGGAACACATTATTGTCGTTCACTCTTTGATTCCATTCCATGTAGATAGGTCTTGCATTACAGTTATTCTTACATGTTTTGCATGAAAAATGAAGAAAAAAAGTATAGAGTAGTATACATGCACTTTTTCCTTAAGTGCGTGTCATTTAGTTGTATAATTGTCATAATGAAGTGCATTCACATCTTTTGAGCATATAGTTTTGCATCATGTGTCTTATGTTCTTCTAAAAAAAACATTAAGGCATGGAACTTGTTCCATACCCTCCGAATAGAATGCATCAAGTGTGCCAGTTAGAAAAAAGAGAAGGAAGCCCATAAAATAATCCATTACCATTTATGAAAATGAGGGCTTCAAAAAAATGAAAGAAAAAAAAGAAAAAAAGTATGAATAAGAGGGAGAAAGGAACATGTTCTCACCTGCATTTTAAGAAGAACAAGCACATGGTGTAGTTATTTAGATATTTCATCTCACTTTGAGGCGGAATGATAGTGCATGCATCATTTCACAGAAAAAATGTAGCATTAGGGTATTTTCATTTGCATTTGCATCATGATAGGTTATTCATTTTTTGTTTTTGCATGATCGACTATACTGTGCTTCCATTTCTTCCATAGCCACCCATTCCATCCACCTGTTTCTCTAAGTGGTAGGATACCCATGATATTCTCCTCATTCATGTATATTAGGAGATTTGCTTCCATTTAGATGGTAGTTAGGAAATGAGCAATGTAGGTAGGAGATCACAAGATGCAAAAAACTTGAACCTGAGGATTTTATTATCTTAACGGCTTTACTTGATAGTGTTTTTGATCTTGGGGTAGACATTTGTTATGAATGATTATTGTCGCCTGAAGGGTAGTTATCGTTATGTATTTGGTAAGGGCCGTTATGTGAATTGTAGGCAGGAATCATATTGGGATATCAATTTTGTGATTATGTTCTTTAGTTGACCCTCTCAATTAGATTTTAAAGTTTTGTTGCTTGAGGGAGAGCAAGAGTCAAGCTTAGGGGAGTTTGATGTAGGGATTTTGAGTCGCATTTTTAGGCTAATTTTATACTTGTTTTGTGCCATTATTTGTCATTTTGTGACTATAATGGCATGATTCATTTCCTTCATCCTATAATCATTGTATGCATCAAAATTATCTTATTTTATCTTATGTTGTATGAATTATCAAATTTCTCAGATTTTATTTGTGTTTTTCTCTTGGTTTCAGGTACTTTACATTCCAGGACCCATCGATACCATCGATAGATCCATCGATGCTATCGACATGGCAACAATGACCAGGCCAGAGGGAAAGCATCTAGGTCGATACCATCGACCACACTGGTCGATAGTATCGAGATGCCAACATGTGGATTCCAAAAATTGAAGAAAGCGTCGGTACCCTAGGGGTCGATACCATCGACACCTCGTCAATGGTATCGACATCGTCTGATCAGGAAATTGTTCAGAACGATCATGATCGAACGATTGCGATATTTCGACGGCCGTAAGTGGTACCTATACCTAGGAAAAGGCGGCCCAAAGCCAGAGATCACGTTCTATTCCATTGTACGAGTCCCGGAGAAGAGGAGAGCGAAGAATGGAGCCCAGAGCTACGCCCCGGATGTTTCTAGAGCCGCAGACAAACGATTTCACCGCCAGAAGGTTGCAGATCGTGCGTCTCGCACTTAGGATCATCTGGATCTTCTCCATTTCAGGGGTTATACCATATTTTCATTCATTTCCCCATGTCTTCCTCTTTCTTCTCCATGTGTACTGTTGAGATGTACATGCAGGGCTAATCCCCATTATCCTTAGGACCGGGAGTAGCCCGGGGAATCATTGTATGACAATGTTATGTTGATTATCATAATTTGTCTCACTTTCCCTTGATATGTTATCGTGTTTCCATTGAAATTTACTATGCTTGATCACCATAGTCAATTTCAAATACCGTTAATTACTTCTGACGGAGAATTAGTGGTTGAAAAGGCAGGATTAACACATTAATGAATAAATTCCTTAGACAAGGTAATGTAAGATTAATGGTGGATACTCAGAGAAATAATTAAAGCACCTAGATCTAGGGTATAAGTTACTACTAGCGTAGAACTGACTTAGAACTAGGTAATGAATTGTATCGCAGAAGTGAGCAATTCTAACTATGGGCCATAATCAGGGAAAGAGAACGAATTATGTTAATTGTGTAGATTTGTGTGCAGTGATACCTCACGGTGAAACCGCAATCCTAAGGATTCCCATTTAGTTTGATTAAACTAAACATTTACTCATCGCTCATTTTTGTTTCTTTGTTTCTTTTTGTTTTATTTTTATTTTTGTTTTAAACTCAACAATCAACTTTTCCAATCGGTCTAGATGATCGTGACCAGTTAGTAGTAGTATACTCAAATATATATTTCCCTGAGTTCGACTCGGGCCTCACAAGGCCTATATTACATTGATATGTGCACTTGCGTTCAAGGCACGGTAAAATTATGTTAGTTGCACTCTCCTCTTTTCCCAAAAAAATGATATGGCAATGGATTTTCGGTTCTGACACTCACCTGCTAATGTAGGCTTATGCTCACGTGGGGTGCTAGTTGGGGTATTTTACCCTCTTTTCAAAACATACCACCTAACCATCGTGGCTAGATCAGACTTATACTAGGCTAGCATGATATGTGGGTGAATAAGCCATCTTTTATGGGGTAAGAAGATGAAATGATATAAAAGAGATTTTTAAATATTTTCCACAACATGGGAGAGTCAACTAAATAGCAACATTAGCTAGATTTCATCCATTTGTTTTGAAAAAAAAATTCACTAAAAGAAAGGTTGAAAAATGCACTAAGAGCTTGGCAAGGGTATCATGTATTCCAAATGATGTTGTGATGTTAATTTACTAACAAAAATGAAACCATTACATGTTTTAGACAATCAATGATGAAAAATATGACTGTTTAAGATACAAGTATAAACCAAAAATAAACGCGTGTTGAAGGCCAAAGTATTTCAACTAATCTATGCATGCTCTTTAGAATTCTTTCAATGACATATTAAGGTACAAAAGGACAATATGGTTCAAACTTGGTAGAAAAATCCATTCACTACATCAAGAAAGCCTCACATCATACATGATTTTGCCACAAACGTTAAGAAAAACAAAGAACAACATGAAAGCAGAAAAGACATGACAACATGAAAAATATGAAAAACAATAAAAGTAAACTACATTAGTGGCTGGTTGCATCCCCCTAAGCTTAAAAGTTGTAGTGTCCTCACTGCATCAATCAAACCTATGAAGGAAACTACCAGGTACCTATCATGGGGTGGGGCATCAATGGGATGGGCCAGGGCCCATGTGACCAGAGAGGAAGAACTGGATGACGAGATGATCATCATCTAGAATATCAACCCACATGGCTTTGGAACAAACTCAGGCTGCTGTGGAGGAGTAGGCTGGTGCTGTTGTGGCATGGACTAGTGGCATTGAGAGAGATGCCAACTATCCATGCGATGAACCATATCATTCATAGTAGAATATTATTGACCCATCAGGTCCATGTGGTCAAACCACTGCTGCACATAATCATATAGATGCCTAACATTAGGCATGGAACATGAGTACTCCATATGTGTGCTTGTGGAGGGAGGTGGTGGAGTAGTAGGGGGTGCCTCAGTATCATCAGTAGCTCTAGCTGCATGAACTTCTTCTTCAGTGTTCAGAATGAATTTCCAGTTATCTTTATTCTCCAATGTGATATGCTTAGGATCTGGAATGTCAATGTACTGATCCTTGTCAAAAAAATTGCCAAAATTTGGTATTACTATTGGCAACCCTTGAGATCAATCCTACAAAAAGTAGATACTTAATGTCTACCAAGTTTCTACCTAGTGTAGCCTCGAGACCTGTTAGATCAACATCTAACTTTTGTGCTATCAAAGTGATCAAGTCACCACACATTTTGTCTCTAGATTCCCTCTTCTTCACTCTCTTAATGTCTAGGAAACGTGCAAGGATATAAAAAGTTGCATTGATCTGATAGTCATACATCATTCCTCACAAAAAGAAAAGATCTAGTTTTCCAACGACCCCTTGAGTTTCTTTCTTAGCAAAGACTCCTGTACTAAGAAGACGGCGCATGTATCAGAAAATGGGGTCGTAAATAGAGGACACCCTAGCTTGCTTGGCGTCATGGCATTCCTCATCTAATATCTCAAACTAGAATTCATCACTGTCAAAAGCTGGCAGATAACTAATTGCCCCCTCATAGTGGCAATCCAAAACCTCACAGAAATGTCTGAAGGTAAGCTTAAAACTATGACCCAAAAGGCAGAAACGGATAATACCATAAGGTTCCATCTTCTTTTGTTGGTCTTGCTCTGTAGTGAGCATCGTCAAAAACTCATAAACTAAACAGAGGTAAGTGTTTGATACCTTTCAACATACGTAGCTTAACCCCAAATCTACCTAGCACATGAAGACCTCATCCTTGAAGACGAGGGTGGTGAGAGTCTATTCGCAAGAAAATTTCATAGGAAGCACCCTCCTTGCTATGAGGAACTAGTATGTCGGGTCTTCCTCAGGAGTGACCCAGAACTGGGTCGTGGAGATGTATGATGGTGCAGCGGAGGAGCTAGCACCATGCTTGAGGTTGGATATCTGCTTGAGAGGTGCCATTGCTGAAACATCGAAAGACACGATGTGTCGGCGTGGCTTATTGCTGCAAAACTCGTTGAACAAAAGAAAGACACGGCGTGTCTATCGAAAGACACATCGTGTACTTGGGCGATTGTAGTGGCTTGAACATAAAGAACATGTCTAATTTGTGGCTTTCATGGTGTGTCTCTAGTGTGGGAAAAGAAGGAAATGGTGGAGACGGGATGGATGGAGCTTCTTGCTATGATTTCACACCCTAAAGGGACAAATGGTGCCGAAAATAAAGCTTTTTCTTCTTGGAGCTTGAGAAAAGAAAATGAAGAAGAAGAGCTAGTCTTGACGGTGGCAGAGAAGAAGATCAGCAAAGAAGAGGGAGCTTCACGGCCTTGGTGTTGTCGATGGTGGCTTGGAGATGTGGTTTCTTGCTCCAAATTGCACATGGGTGTTCGTCGGTAGAGGGGGCTCAGACACAGTTGGCAACACGTCTGGAATGAAATGAGGAAGTGAGGAAGACGGTAGCCGATTAGGGTTATAAACCCCTATTCTCGTCAAAAGACATGGCGTGTCTATCAAAAGACACGACATGCATGTCAAAAGACAATGACATGTTTCTTGACAGAACTTCCTTTGTGCGTTACAAGACACATCGTGTGCTATTACACACACGTCGTGTTCGAATTGAGAAATTCAAATTGTGTCCCTTTCTCTAATAATGACACATTGTGTTCAAACAAAGACACATCGTGTTATTTTCCAGATAACTTATGCTCCCCATTGCTGCTGAAGTAAACATGTTTCTAAATGAAAACACATCGTGCTCTTTTCCAGATCGAGCATTACTTTGGTCTGTTGGTGTTATGACCGCATCTGAGCTTAATTGGTAAACTAGGGTTTACCTGGATGATTATATGCTTATTTGGTTTGATCATTGCTTAAATCTAATTAATGATGATAATTCAATTATGATGTTTTAAAACTAACAAGAACGTTAAGTGTTCTATTGTTTGAGAAATTATGGTTTGAGAAATATAAACCCTAGTTGGCTGAAATTAGCGTTTTGATGGTACATGAGTATGGAATTTGATCAGGATAGAAGTGTGGCAAATGATTTTTCATTTTTATATAAATTTTTTATTTAATTGAATTTTCGATAAGATATGGATAATTCAATCATGCATATTGGAGAAAAAATTCAGAATATTTGAGTGTTCTTGGAATGTGGTTCTCGGTCAAACTATACCTCAACCAAAATGTTGACATGGTGCTTTTTAATAGTGTAGTGTTTTATTTTTAATTATTTATTGGTAATTTCAAATGATATGAAATTTTAATTGGAGATCTGAATTACAATCATAAACAAAATGTAAAATTTTCATAATTTTTGGAGAAGTTTTGATCGTTGAAATACACGAATTCACAGAAACCTTTTTATGATAGAAAAATCTGCTGAAATAAGAAAAAGTTTAGTGAGGGGTCAATGTGCAATTAACCCAAGCAGATCAATTGCTCTATATGGTCAAACTAACACACAAGGAGCTCTCATAATTTGTGATTCAATCCATAGAAACGAAATCCTAGAGAGAGAGAGAGTTAGGGTTTGAGAGGAGAAATTGATGGAGATGCTGACCTAGGGTTTTGCGGTCCGAGGAATGATGAAATCCTATAAGTTTAGCTTCTTTGGATATAGTTTCATGGTGAATCTTATCTCACATGTCAAAATTCCGTACCTCCTCTAATTTGATCCAAAATGGTATCAAAACTTCCCCTTTTCTCACTCTTTCTTCATAATCCCTCATTTTTAGGGTTTCTGAGTTGAAAGGAAGAATAATTGGGTGAATGGCTAGGGATTTGATATGGATTTGAGATTTTCATATAGAGGATACGTTTTTAAGGTGTTTTCACACCTTAGGGTGAGTGGAAATTTCCTTTAAATAGTATATTGCATGAAATTTTTTTAAATCAACCATAATCTTTAATTGCTTAGTATGCGACTACAAACTTTGAATTGTCTATTTGTTCTAAGTTGTTGCAAAATGATATGAAATGGATTCTTCCTTTGTTTGAATGAATTTCAGATGATAAAATGATATTATAAATGTATACAATTCATTCTAATAAGAATTCCCTAAGTATTCACAGAGGTTATAAGAGTAAACTGAAATATAGGGAATTTGTCTATGACTGAAATTTGTTGTATAAGTTAATAGAGAAAGTTGCTTATCTAGATCCCCTTAGTTTTGAATGATTGTTTATCTAAATTCATAGTACATATATGTCAGATACTATCTTGGATTTTGTTTAAAGTGAGTAGTGTTTGTTTGGTATCTCAGTGAATAGGGTGAAACCCTAGATGCGAGGAAAGTTGGATATTTGTAAATAGATATTGTGAAATCCATTTGAAGGGATTTTCTTAACATGATAGAATTTATTTATTCAATGTTATTATTGATGCATGATATCCTAGTGAATGGCATGGAAACCCAAATTCAACTCAGTTCCAAGGTTTCATACATATATTGATTTTATATGATTTGTTGATAGTAGTCTTTATTCAGTGAATGTTTATGTCGCATGAAATCTTTATGGGAGCCATGGGAATAAGTTGTTGCCTAGTGAGAGGTGACAAGACGTGTGATGGCCTTGTGAGCCATGAGAATACTTGTACAACCAGTGAAATGAATACCTTGGTCTAAGGACCTAGAGGTAATGGTTACCTGTTACAGAGGTAACAATGCTATGTGATGATCTAAGGGTTTGAATACCCAGATCCAGTAATTATGATAATGATGTGAAGGGATGAGAATTCCCAGTAATTTGATAAGGGATTGAGATCCCAGGTATCATGTGTTGTAAAGATTTGAAAAGTATGTGATAGATGTATTACACCTTTCTTTGTAGCATTTTTTGTGATTAAATAAAACCCTAAGGGTAGGGTGTTCAATGAATCAAGTATTGCAATATCAATGTTCTCAGTTATTATCAATAATTCTTGTCATGATAAGTAATTAACTCTTAATTGAGTTATGAGATGCACAACTCAAGATTTGGGTTGATATGCATGTTCTTTGAGAAATTACAGATAAGTTGTAGGTGCTATTCACGATTACTCATATGTGAAGTAATTAACTCTTATCAATGTAATAAGATGAATTGCATGATTCTAGTGTGTATGTGCCAAGTGGACATGTAATCTATTTATTTAAGAATGTTAGTCTGCCTGCATGTATAGTATGTTGATTACTCAGTATATTACAGTGTTTTGAATATACTGCTCTGCCAAGTTTAGAATGATATACATGTTGTATTATAACTTCAAATAAGTATACACGACACCATAGAGATACCAGAGTCAAGTATAAGTAAGAGAAGGGTACAATGTACAAAAGAGCTTTCTAGGAATAATAAAATAATAGACTTAGGAGCCCTGAACACCGTAGAACCCCTATGTGAGGTTTGTGCCTTAGGGGTGAAACGACCTAACCCTGGCAACGTCCAGTATACGGGGGTCGAAACATGCTATCAGGTGGCATGGGGGATGAAGCCCTAGTGGAAGTCTCCTTAAATTATAGTTTGTAGTGTCCAACATCAACTAGAAACTTGGTGGCACTAAAGTACAAAAAAGCCCAGAGGTGGCTTGACTCTCCGCCTGTGTGCTCAGGTTAGAGGTGGTGTCTAGTTTAGGCCAGAGAGTCATTTCCCTATTGCAAACTAGGAGAGTAGTCAAACTTAGCATTTCCCAGGTGTGTCCTCTAAGTCTTGTACTGTGTGATCGTAGTACACTACGAGTCTTCATATGTAGAGTACACTGCATATGATCAAGGCATATAAAATAATGAGAGGTCAAACAAGTGTGTAGAGTTATTCAATTATTCTTTGTATGTTTCTTAATTATTAGTTCTCTTTATGATCATCAAGCATTTAATATATTGATTTACTCTTATAGATATTTAGAGTATCCTGCCATATTTATGATTGTCAATTATTAGACTCTTTAAAGCTTACTGTTGTTATAATTGATATCAATTACTCAAAAGTATATCTGTAATTATATCAGTGGTTTAGACTATTTCTTTGAAGTAATCATTCACTGAGCGAGTAGGCTCACCCCTCTACTCACAATTTTTAGGGAAATCACATGGACTTGAAGAAGATATCATTGCATCCGAGTAGATCTGCCACAAGAGTTAAGTCTGAGTATAGTTAAGTTCAGTCGGTACTTGTCACTCTAGGTCCTTGTAAAGATATAAGAGAGAGTTGTAAATGATGATGTATAACATTATTCCTCTTTTAGCAATATGTGCGAATCAGCAAGTCTTATGTGCTTAAAAGTATGAGGAACGTAATGAATGTTCATACAAGCATTTTTACTATTGAAATCCGATTAGAAAAATCAATGTTTAGATTCCCTTGTAAAGTTGGTTTATGTTGTTCAATGCAAGAAAACAAAGAGTTTTAAAATAGAAGAAAAAGTTAAGGGTGATCTTTGTATTATGTTAAATCCTCAATTTATGCCCTAATCTCATGGTTAGTGGAAATTGTGAGATCGGGGTGTAACAACTTGGTATTAGATCTTAGGCTGAGTTGTCAGGGACCATTAAGTTAGTAAGTTAGAGTCATAAGTGTGGCAGATTGGAGATGTTATGATGTTAGCTCTGTGGATTTGAGTATTTGGATATCCTGGCCCATTATCTGAGTACTTGGATCAACCAGTATCAAGCTACTTTGTCTATTCTTTCATGTATACCCTGGCCAGGTATACCGTGGAAGGATGGGCTAGAGAGGAACCCTAGAAATATTAGGGTTAGAAACAAGATAAGTAACATGAATTAAGAGCATTAATATAAAATAAGATAGAACTTTCATTTCATATTGTTGTTTTATTGGAGATGAATAGAAATGCTCTTATATGTTTGAATTCAGATATTCAGTATTTTGAAATATATATGGGTCTTTAAGATTTGTTGTACACTATGCAGTTGTAGCATTTATTGATTACATTCTTTGTATCAAGTAGACTAGAAATGATCTTTGAATGAACTTTCCTAAGTGGATATTCTTTCCACGTGTTTGAGATTAATAGGAGTTGGTTAATCTTAAGTAGCTCTTGGCTTCAGGACTACAGGTTCGGCCTGGTCCGGATGGAAGGATGCATTACTAGGAGCTAATGACTCCTATTAACAATATGATAAGAGTAGACTCTGGATAAATTAGACCCACATCATAGTGAGAATGTACATACACTAAGATGTTGAAACATATGGGAAAGATTAGAATAGCTAAGAATCAGTTGGAATTGATATCTGAGACCCAACTTTGGGGCCTCATATGAGAAATCCTTAATTGGGAATAAAGGAACATGATGTAAGGTTCAGATTAAGTTTAATGATTAATATTATATGAACTCTAAATATGAAACATGGAAAATATATGAGAAAAGTATGTAAGGGCCAAGGTAGTAAGAATCAATCATGAGGAATGGATTATATAACCGAGTATAATGTTTTTATGTACTCCAAAGCAAAGGAAAAATAGAAGAAAAGAGTTAAGTATACGATAAGTAAATATAAATGAAGAGTCTTCAGAAGAGTTAAAGTAAAGAGAATTATATAAATATGTAAATCATAAGACTAGGATAAGAAACTAAGTTAAAACAAAGATAAATGTTGTAAATGATGAGCTTGATTAAGGAACGAGGGTTATGATATAATTGAGAGCATGGAATGTATACCTTTAATAATAATTTTAATACATTCATCCTTACTACCTTTGGATTCCAAGCCTCTATAGAACAACAAACTAGTTTCTAAAAAAAGTGTAGTTTAACAAAATGAATAAGTCATACAAAGGCAAACTATACTCAGGAAGGAAAAACTTGATATAAGAGAAACTATGTTTCACCCATGCATGAGCCGTTTGATTTAAAATGAAGGAAATTCAATTGATAAGATAAGGAAGACTTTAGTAAAAACTTGTGAGATCCAAAGTTTGAATTTCAAATTAAGGGAGCAAAGTCACACCACAATAACGTCATGCTACTAATAAATGCCAAACACTAGAATATTTAGATTTGTAGTAGTTAAAGGGTTGTCATTAGTGATTTGACCTTGAATACTAGCATCTCTATAAAACAAGATCATGAAACTTGCACTATGAGAAGTAAACTAGCACTGATAGTAATCTTAGCTAATCTGAAAGGTACATAAACAAAATGGAAATGATTTAGAGCAAAGGATAAGAAATAGATTTGAAATATAAGAGGTGTGTTTTAAATAGTAGGAGAAATACAATATGAGTGAAGTGTGATATGAAATAAATTCTTGCAGTAATAGCAAGAATGATGAATAATCTATTCATACCTTGTATGTTTCAATTTTAGGGATGTTTAATCTACATGATTAAAATGAGAAGGATAAGTAGCAAAAAGTAAGTAGTAATGAATGAGGATAGAGATAAGAGAAAATAATGGCTTTTAGTAATATGTGAATTCATTTTTAGAAGTACAATTTGTTGAAGGTATATTAAGGGATGTAAATTGGTTCTACGTATGATTTCAGTATACATGTGCAAGCAATATGTTAATTAAAGGTGTCTGATAGTTTAAGTCATTCATACCAGTAATCTGTCTTAGTATTGTACAATTGTGGTATGGTGATATGGGTTGAATGATGATGGAACAAATGGAGGGTTACCCTAAATAAGGTAGTCCTACCTATTCACTCATATGAATAGAAGGGATGATAACCATATTGTATTGATATGTAACCATAATGAGGTGTAGCTTGTTATACCTAGCTTTAATATAAATAAGTGATGGTAATTGGGTATGAATAGTCCTTGAATGACTAATACAATTATGGAGAACTCTGTTACTGTTGTTGAAACCCTAGTATGCTATAACCTGATGGTTACACCTTGAATTATGTGTGGGTTCATACTTGAGAATAGTATGGAATGTGATGGTAATGCTTCACCTTATGCATCCATGATCCAATGGGGATGTCGTGAGTAGTAATGTACAATTGTTGTTGAATCTAGTCTTTTAACTCAAGACTATTTTGCTATTTGAGTAGCACAATAGTAAAATTCAAAAGAACATGGTGAACTCTCTTTCGTGATTTAGAGGTAATACATAACAATAGTGCATATTTAGCAGTATGAATTGAGATAGTTGGATCAGATTATCGATGTTGAGGTAACACCTCAAGAGTATGAAAATATTGAAATGGTTGTTTCTCTCTCTATCCTATGATTGACTGTGGCATAGAGAATTTGTTTGTTATCATTGAGAACTATTTCAAACATGTTGTGATTTAGTAAAGGAATAAAGGACTTAATGTTGAAACTGCTTTCAAGTATGAAATACAAGAATATAATGACATGTAAGATTTCATAAGCTTAAAATAAACTTTGAATGTACTTTACTTGCATATTTATGTTTTAGGGATGAAACCTTTTTAAGGGGGGGAGAATTGTTATGACCGCATCTGAGCTTAATTGGTAAACTAGGGTTTACATGGATGATTATATGCTTGATTGGATTGATCATTGCTTAAATCTAATTAATGATGATAATTCAATTATGATGTTTTAAAACTAATAAGAACATTAAGTGTTGTATTGTTTGAGAAATTATGGTTTGACAAATATAAACCCTAGCTGGCTGAAATTAGGGTTTTCATGGTACATGAGTATGGAATTTGATCAGGATAGAAATGTGGTAAATGATTTTTCTTATTTTATACAAATTTTTTATTTAATTGAGTTTTTTATATGACATGGATAACTCAATAATGCATATTGGAGAAAAATTTCAGAATATTTGAGTGTTCTTTGAATGTGGTTCTCGGTCGAACTATACTTCGACCAAAATGTTGACAGAGTGCTTTTTAGTAGTGTAGTGTTTAATTTTTATTTATTTATTGGTAACTCCAAATGATATGAAATATTATCTAGAGATCTAAAACTAAATCATAAACAACATGTAAAATTTGTAAAATTTTTGGAGAAGGTTTGATCTCTAAAATACACGAATTCATAGAAACCTTTTTATGATAGAAAAATCTATTGAACTAAGAAAACATTTAGTGAGGGGTCAATGTGCAATTAACCCAAGCAGCTCAATTTCTCTATATGGTCAACCTAACACACAAGGAGCTCTCATAATTCGTGATTCAATCCATAGAAACGAAATCCTATAGAGAGAGAGTTAGGGGTTGAGAGGAGAAACTGATGGAGATGCTGACCTAGGGTTTTGCGGTCTGAGGAATGACGAAATCATGTAAGTTTAGCTTCTTTGGATATAGTTTCATGGTGAATCTTCTCTCACATGTCAAAATTCCCTCTAATTGGATCCAAAATGGTATCAAAACTGCCCCTTTTCTCACTCTTTCTTCATATCCCTCATTTTTAGGGTTTCTGAGTTGAAAGGAAGAAGAATTGGGTGAATGGCTAGGGATTTGATATGGATTTGAGATTTTCATATATGGGATATGTTTTTAAGGTGTTTTCACACCTTAGGGTGAGTGGGAACTTCCTTTAAATAGTATATTGCATGAAAATTGGTTAAATCAACCATAATCTTTAATGGCTTAGTATGCGACTACAAACCCTGAATTGTCTGTTTGTTCTAAGTTGTTACAAAATATGAAATGGATTCTTCCTCTGTTTGAATGAATTTCAGATGATAAAATCATATTAGAAATGTATACAATGCATTCTAATGAGAATTCCCTAAGTATTCACAGAGGTTATAAGAGTAAACTGAAATATAGGGAATTTGTCTATGACTGAAATTTGTTGTATAAGTAAATAGAGAATGTTGCTTATCTATATCCCTTTGGTTTTGAATGATTGTTTATCTAAATTCATAGTACATATATGTCAGATACTATCTTGGATTTTGTTTAAAGTGAGTAGTGTTTGTTTGGTATCTCAGTGAAGAGGGTGAAACCCTAGATGCTAGGAAAGTTGGATATTTGCGAATAGATATCGTGAAATCCATTTGAAGGGATTTTCTTGACATGATAGACTTTATTTATTCAATGTTATTATTGATGCATGATAACCCAGTGAATGGCATGAAAACCCAAATTCAGCTAAGTTCCAAGGTTTCATACATATATTTATTTTATATGATCTGTTGATAGCAGTCTTTATTCAGTGAATGTTTATGTCACATGAAATCTTTATGGGGGCCATGGGAATAAGTTGTTGCCTAGTGGGAAGTGACAAGATGTGTGATGGCCTTGTGAGACATGAGAATACTTGTACAACCAGTGAAATGAATACCTTGGTCTAAGGACCTAGAGGTAATGGTTACCTGTTACAGAGGTAACAATGCTATGTGATGATCTAAGGGTTTAAATACCCAGATCCAATAATTATGACAATGATGTGAAGAGATGAGAATTCCTAGTAATGTGATAAGGGATTGAGATCCTAGGTATCATGTGTTGTAAAGATTTAAAAAGTACATGATAGATGTATTACACCTTTCTTTGTTGCATTTGTTGTGATTAAATGAAACCCTAAGGGTAGGGTGTTCAATGAATCAAGTATTGTGATATCAATGTTCTCAGTTATTATTAATAATTCTTGTCATGATAAATAGTTAACTCTTAATTGAGTTATGAGATGCACAACTCAAGATTTGGGTTGATATGCATGTTCTTTGAGAAATTACAGATAAGTTGTAGGTGCTATTGATGATTACTCATATGTCAAGTAATTAACTCTTATCAGTGTAATAAGATGATAAATTGCACGATTCTAGTATGTATGTGCCAAGTGGACATGTAATCTCTTTATTTAAGAATTTTAGTCTGCCTGCATGTATAGTATGTTGATTACTCAGTATATTATAGTGTTTTGAATATATTGCTCTACCAAGTTTAGAATGATATACATGTTGTATTATAACTTCAAATAAGTAGACGCGACACCATAGAGATACCAGAGTCAAGTATAAGTAAGAGAAGGGTACAATGTAGAAAAGAGATTTCTAGGAATAATATAATAACAGACTTAGGAGTCCTGAACACCGTAGAACCCCTATGTGAGGTCTGTGTCTTAGGGGTGAAACGACCTAACCCTGGCAACGTCCAGTATACGAGGGTCGAAACGTGCTATCAGGTGGCACGGGGGATGAAGCCCTAGTAGAAGTCTCCTTAAATTATAGTTTTTAGTGTCCAACATCAACCAGAAGTCATGGTGGCACTAGAGTACAGAAATGTCAAGAGGTGGCTTGACTCTCCGCCTGTGTGCTCAGGTTAGAGGAGGAGTCTAGTTTAGGCCAGAGAGCCATTTCCCTGTTACAGAACAGGAGAGTAGTCAGACTTAGCATTTCTCGAGTGTGTCCGCTAAGTCTTGTACGGTGTGATCGTAGTGCACTATGAGTCTTCATATGTAGAGTACACTGCATATGATCAGGGAATAATAAAATGAATGAGAGGTCAAATAAGTGTGTACAGTTATTCAATTATTCTTTGTATGTTTCTGAATTATTAGTTCTCTTTATGATCAATCAAGCATTTCATATATTGATTTACTCTTATAGATATTTAGAGTATCCTGCCATATTTATGATTGTCACTTATTAGACTCTTTAAAGTTTATTGCTTCTATAATTGATATCAATTGCTCAAAAGTATATATGTAATTATATCAGTGCTTTAGACTATTTCTTTGAAGTACTCATTCACTGAGCGAGTAGGCTCACCCCTCTACTCATAATTTTTAGGGAAATCACATGGACTTGAAGAAGATATCATTACATCAGAGTAGATCTGCCACAAGAGTTAAGTCTGAGTATAGTTAAGTTCAGTCGGTCCTTGTCACTCTAGGTCCTTGTAAAGAAATAAGAGAGATTTGTAAATGATGATGTATAACATTATTCCTCTTTTAGCAATATGTGTGAATCAACAAGTCTTATGTTCTTAAAAGTATGAATAACATAATGAATGTTTATACATGCATTTTTACTGTTGAAATCAGATTACAGAAATCAATGTTTAGATTCCCTTGTAAAGTTGGTTTATGTGGTTCAATGCGAGAAAACAAAGAGTTTTGAAAGAGAAGAAAAAGTTAAGGGTGATCTTTGTATTATATTAAATCCTCAATTTATGCCCTAATCTCATGATTGGTGGAAATTGTGAGATTGGATTGTAACATCTAGACAGTGGCACATCGTGTCTTTTTATGGAACGTCGTGTGTTTTTGAGTTTCTGTTCACTTTTTCCTACTGTTAGAAGTGACATGTCATGTCAAATAAAGACACGTCGTGTCTCTTTGAGTTTCTATAGAATTTAGCTTCTCGCCGGCACATACAGAAGTATAGTGATGCAAGTATAAGTGTTTAAGTTATTACATACACCCATGACAAGCTTATTTTTGGGAAATTTAAAGATTATTCTAGAGTCAAACTATTAAAATAAATTCTAATCTAATGTGGGGTCAACTCCTACAAGTTCCTCCATTTAAAGTCTGAAGTAGGACTCTTTAGTCTTTTGATCAAGTATCTTGGAGGGAGAAAGTGTCTCCCTTGTCAACTTCATCTCATGTGATGTAAAGCTTGCATTGTTGTCCATTGACCTTGAAGGAGTATTGTTTCCCTTATAGCTCCATGGTCCCATACAGAAAGACATGTAGGACTAAGAATGGTCTAGAAAATTTGGATCTTAACTTTCCTGGAAATAACTTGAGTTTAGAATTGAAAAGCAAAACTTGGTCTCCTTCCTTGAAGTCTTTGATTTTGATTCTCTTATCATGCCATATCTTTGTTTTCTCCTTGTAGATTTTGGCATTCTCATAAGCGTCCATTCACAGCTCCTCTAGCTCTTACAATTGTAGTAACCTCTTCTCTCCTACTTTCTTAAGATCATAATTTAGCAACTTGATTGCCCATAATGCTTTGTGCTCCAATTTTATGGGTAAATGGCATGATTTCCCATAGACTAGCTTGAAAGGTGTTGTTCCAATGGGTGTTTTGAAAGCTATCTTGTATGACCATAATGCATCTTCCAACTTAAGTGCACAATCCTTTCTTGATCTGGAGACAGTCTTTTCTAGAATAGCCTTTAGTTGCCTATTGGGGATCTCTACTTGGCCTGATGTTTGAGGGTGATAGGGTGTGGATATCTTTTGATTTACCCCATATTTTCTAAGCAATGTGTTGAAGTTTCTCTCCTTAAAATGGCTGCCACCATCTGAAATGATTGCTCTTGGAACTCCAAATCTTGGGAAGATGATCTTTTGAAAAAGTTTGACGACTGACTTTGCATCTGGAGTTTGAGTGGGAATTGCTTTCACCCATTTGGACACGTAATCACAGGCCACCAATATGAACATGTAGCTGAATGAAGATGGGAAAGGGCCCATAAAGTCTATACCCCACACATCAAAAACTTTTATCTCCAGAATTGAGTTTAATGAAATTTCATCTCTCCTTGAAATTCCCCCACCTCTTTGGTAGTTGTCACAAGCCTTGAAAACTGTGTGCACATCACTGAATAGACTTGGCTAATAAAGGCTAGATTGTAGGATCATTGTTGCTATTTTGTAGGCTCTAAAGTGTCCTCTGTAGGGAGAAGAATGACAATCTGAAATCACATTACCAACTTCCTCATTTGGGATACATCTCCTTATGAGTCCATCAGCGTGTTTCTTAAACAATAACATATCATCCCAGTAGTAGAATTTTGCATCATGAAGAAACTTATTTTTCTATTGGTAAGTCAATTCTGGAGGTAGTTGTCCTATAGAAAGAAAAGTTGCAAAATCTATGAACCATGGTGCTTGTGTGGAAGACAAGGCATAGAGTTTCTTAATTGGCAATCGGTCATCAATAGGCAATGAACTTTCAACACTTGTAGTCAACCTAGATAGGTGATCTACAAGGTTGTTCTCTGTCCCTTTTCTATCCCAAATTTCAAGATCAAATTCTTAAAGGAGTAATATCTAGCGGATGAGACAGGGTTTAGCATCTTTCTTGTTAAGCAAGTACTTAATTGCAGCATGATCTGTATGCACAATGACTTTAGATCCTACCAAATATTGTCTAAACTTGTCAAAAGTGTATCCTATGGAAAGCATCTCCTTCTCGGTGGTTGTATAGTTTATTTGTGCCTCATCTAAGGTTTTTCTTACGTAGTGTATAGCATGAAGATTTTTATCTTTCCTCTCTCCATGAACTGCTCCTGATGCGTAGTCACTCACATCACACATTAATTCAAAAAGGAGCACTCCAATCCAGTGGTTGTATGATTGGGGCTGAGACAAGAGCTTCTTTGAGCTTGTTGAAGGATGCATGCCAGGCATCATCGAATATGAACTCGAAATCTTTTGCAAGCAAGGAACATAATGGTTTTGGAATCTTTGAGAAGTTTGTGATGAATCTCCTGTAGAACCATGCATGTCCAAGGAAACTAAATATGTCTTTGACTGAAGAAGAAGTAGACATATTCTCTATAGCTTCTACTTTAGCCCTGTCAACTTTAATGCCCTTATTAGAAACAAAATGGCCTAGGACTACACCAGATTGTACCATGAAATGGCACTTTTCCTAGTTTAGTACTAGGTTAACATTTTTGCAATGGGCTAAGACTTTAGATAAATTACACAAGCAATGATCAAAAGAATATCCATAAATGCTAAAATTATTCATGAATATGTCTATTATACTTTCAATGAAATTAGAAAAAATAGCCATCATGCAATGTTGAAATGTGGCTGGGGCATTACAAAGACCGAAGGGTATGCAACAGTAAGCATAGGTCCCGTAGGTTCATGTTAATGTGGTTTTCTCTCGATCAGGAGGATAGATTAGAATTTGGAAAAACCCAGAATACATGTCCAAATAGCAAAAGTAAGAATGGTTTGCAAGTCACTCAAGCATCAAATCAATAAAAGGCAAGGAAAAATGATCATTGTGAGTTGCTTTATTCAAACGTCAGTAATCAATACACATACGCCAACCTGTGACTATATGTGTTTGTATTAACTCATCATTATCCCCCTTAATGACAGTTGCACCCCCCTTTTTAGGTACCACATGAATGGCACTAACCCAAGAGCTATCACTTATAAGATAAATGATGCCAGCATATTTCAACTTAAAATTTTCCTTTTTAACCACTTCCAGCATGTTTTGATTTAAACGTCTAGGTGGTTCAATAGTGGGTTTAGCATTGTCTTCCATGTTTATTCTATGCATGCAAATGGAAGAGTAGATTCCCTTTAAATCATCAATAGAGTAACCAATGACATCTTTATATAAATGTAATTTAGTAAGTAATTTATTTTCTTATTCATTAGTTAACTCATCATTGATTATGACTGGAGAAGTGGAATTGGGGTCAAGAAATGCATACTTGATCCCGGGTGGAAGGGCTTTGAGTTCTACCTTTCTCCCAGCTACATTTTCTTTGGCTTTATCATTAAGAAATGAAGTATCTTCATTAATAGCATTTGGTTGAGAAATAGAAAATACTCTAGAATTTTTAGAGTTATCATTTGTAGCTTCATCATCATCACAATAGTTAAATATTAATTTAGTATCATTATGGTCTTCCTCCACAATAGAATAGAGTCGATAATACATAGCTCTTCCACTTGTGAAGGTTCCTTCATGGCATTAAACATCGAAAAATCCATAGCTTCTTCATCGACTCGAAGTGTAAGATTTCCTTAACGGACATCAACAAGACATTCGACAGTCCTAAAAAAAGGTCTCCCAAAGAGAATGGGATTGGAAGAGATTTCAAGCATGTCTAACACAACAAAATTGCAAGAAATGAAAAATTTACCAATTTGCACTGGTACATCCTCTACAATACCTTTGGGATATTTGATTGAGTGATCGGCTAACTAGATAGCCATCTTCGTAGGTTTCAAATCTCCAAGGTTCAGCTCCTACCACAAGGTAGATGGGATGAGGCTAATGCTAGCTTCAATGTCAATAATACCTTTGTCAAATGTGGTGTTGCTAATCTTATAAGGTAGAGTGAATGCTCCCAAATCATCTAGCTTTGCGGCAAGTCTATTTTGAATGATTGAACTCATTCTCTCATAAAGCATGACAATTTCAATTTGGTCTATCTTCCTGTTCTTCGTGAGGATGTCTTTTAGAAATTTGGCATATGATGACATCTCAGCTATGACCTCATCCAACGGAAGATTTATATGAAGTTTGTTTAGAATCTCCATAATTTTCTGAACTTTGAATCCTCCTTATTTGTGAGTCTTTGTGGAAATGGTGTACTTGTTTTGTAAGAACGTGGTACTTCAACTGTACCTTTTAGTTTGTCATCAACGGGAGTGTCCATCTTTTCCTCATCAACAACCTCAATGCTCTTCTCCTTGGGTGGAGAAGGTCTTTGGATTTTAGCTCCACTCCTTAAGGTGATAGCATTTACTTGCCCTCTTGGATTCACCTTCGGTTGGTAGGAAGGGAACTAGACAATGTGTTCTTTTGCTGCACTAAAACTTGTTGGGTGATTTGATTTTCCAACATCCTTGTATGGGTGGAAATGCCATCCACTTTAAGAGAGAGTTGAGAAATTGCATCTTTTAGTAGTTTGTCATTGCCTTAGAACTCTTCATTTCGTTGTTCTTGAGTAGAGATAAATTGCTCCATCATAGTATCCAAAGAAGATTTTTGGGATTGTTGCTGCTGTTGGTAACCCCTATTGCTATTGAAACCCAGCGGATTCCCATTTGATTATCGGTTGAAGAGTTGTTGTTGATGTGGTTTCTATTGTCCTTGTTGATAGTTTTATGTGTTTCTAGTGTTTCGGTAAGAGAAATTAGGATGATCTCTCCATCCCGGATTGTATGTGTTGGAATAGGGATTGTATTGCTTGTTCCCATGCACCCCAACAACATTCACTTGCTCTTGGTTCTCTTGATTCATATTAGGAGTAAAACAAGTAGAATAAGTATGTCTAGCAAATCCACAAGCTTCACAAGTTATCTCAGCCTCTTGGATCTGCATTGTAGTCATCTTCTCAAACTTTTGTGTAAGGACATCGAGCTTAGCTGCAATTAAATCAACTGCATCAACACTATGCTTTCCTCCTTGCTTTTCAGTTGAAGAACTCGGTGTATAAGATGATTGTGCTTTTCTATCTGATCCACATTGGTAGTAGTTGAGTGCTATATCTTCAATGATATCATAAGCCTCCCTATAAGACTTATTCATTAAAGCTCCATTAGTTGTGACATCCAATGTCATGCGGGTGTTGTAGAACAATCCATTGTAAAATGTTTGAAGTAGCAACCAATTAGTCAATCCATGGTGAGAGCAAAGGCATTGTAGGTCCTTGAACTGCTCCCATGTGTCATACAAAGTCTCTCCATCTAATTGAGAAAAGTTTGTGAGTTGGTTTCTCAGTTGAGCTATTTTTCTTGGCGGAAAATACTTTGCAAGGAAAACATTTAGTAGTTGATCCCAGCTCTTGATGAACTTCTTAGGAAGAAATAAAAAGCCACGCCTTGGATCTATCTCTCAAGGTGAAAGGAAATAGTAGAAGCCTTATTCCATCAGTAGATAATTGATTTTAAAGGTGTTCATGTACTTCAGGAATTCAACTACATGAAGGTTTGGGTCTTCAGTGGCGGTACCTGCAAAATGGGTTTGCTGGATCATCTGCATCATAGAAGGGCTAATGGAGAAATTGTTTGCTTCTATTTTAGGTAGATCAATGGCTCCACAAATGTTTGCGGCACCTGGCATAGTAAAGTCTTTCAAAGGATGGTTTTCCTCCATGGTTGGTTCTTCTTGTATGACTGCTTCAAAAGATGAAGAAGATGGTGGTGGTGATGATGGTTGTGATCCCTCCAAGTTTGAAGAGTTCTCGCTCCTCCTTGCTCGTCTATGGCTACTAAAAGTGTGTTCAATCTCTGGATCTAAGAAGATGAGGTTTGTAGACCTCTCTTAGAATGACACATGCAACCTGAAAAGTAGGATTTGAGTGAGATTCACAAAATTAAGAGATATCACAAGGTAAAGTGTGATAATGATGATTTAGTCTCAATTACTAGTTAACACTTTTACTCTAACTAAAAACTACCGTAGCTCCCTGACAATGATGCCAAAAACTTGTTGAGAGTTTTAAAAAGGGAAAGATTTCAACTCACTAATTATCTGCAAGTATACGGAAATCAATGCAATCGAGTGTCAAACATGAGGAGCTAGGCTAGTTAGGCGCAAACATGTTAACTTTCACTAATCTAAATTGGATTGTAAAAGTTTAATTGTTTATAGACTTAAGAAAAGGAAAACAAAGTAAAGGTTTAAACAACAAAATTGATTTAATGATTAGGAACTTGAGCATACGAATTCACTACTATTACCATTATATCACATGAATGTAAGAAACAAGATTGTTTTTTAATATGCAAGGAGGTTTTCATCGTCATGCATTTCCCAATGCCATGGGATGGTTCTCAACTTCACATAATGCTCCCACATCTATGCTTAGCATCAAACACAACCGAAACCCTCAATAATCCCTAGCCACTCTCATGGTCAAGAGAATATTTCCATAGATCCTACTCCATACTTCCTAATGCATTCTCCCGAAGCACAAGGCAAGCATAAAACATGTATAAAAGGTGGCTAGCCTGACATACAAGCAAGAAAACACCATAGGCATCCATTGAAGAAAGCAAATTAAATAGCAATAAGCATAAAATTTGAGTTCACATGATTAATGGCATGGGATCTACTCTCCCATGCTCAAGAAAAGAGCTCTACTCGTCCATAGTGAAAATATGCAGATGCATGATAGTAATTTCAGATTTTTGCATGCTTAAGAGATGGAAAAGATAGAGGAACCACAGATGTAGGCTAAGGGGAGAGAACTCCAGCTAGAGGACAAAGTTCCACCACTTAGAGAGCTCCAACTCAGACCAACTTCCCTCATAGAAAGCTAGAATGAAGAGAGTAACTCTGTTGCACCTTTGGAGAAGAAAAAAAGAGAAGAAATAAAGTAGAATGAGGGTTCTCTTCCAAGAAACAACCTTATTCTACCTCAAAATCACCTTCCTCTTCTCTAGAACTTCTCTTGGGAGTAAAATACTTCAAAATGACCGAGTATTACCGCCTCATGGGCTTCCATTTGCTTTTAAAAGGAAAGGCAGTCATTTTCATTTTTGCAAAAACTAACAATGACACGGTGTGTCTTTTGTTGAACACACCGTGTCATGTCATTTGTGCTTGCTCAGTGTTGTCACTGCATTGAGGTGCACGACATGTTTGAATTAGACATGCCACATTTTTGTCTTCAGGGAGTGAATCAAATGAAGGGCACATGACGTGTTTGAATAAACACACGTCGTGTTCTTTGGAAAAAAGGTGCAGACGGTCTTCATGTACTAGGAACACATTGTGTATGATGAAGGACACGCCGTGTTACCTCTTTTCTCTGATCTAGACAAAACACTACTGGAGAATCACACGCCATGTGTTTAATAACACACGACGTGTTCTTTGTCCTGTGAAACTGCCTGAGTGAACAAATCGTGTTCTTAATAGAACACACTATGTCTTCTTACGGTTCTTTAGAAATTTTCTTTGAGTCAGCTGCAAAACTAGGGGAAGTCCCATTGAGGTTGGATCTGAGTTAGGTTATCTCCAATTTGACCTTTTTAATACATATCTACAATCAACATCATGTGATATGCAAAGAAACTAAAAAGTGTGGCAAAATGAATATAAATAGAGGCTAATTTGGGACATAATGAGCAGAAACTGTGTGTGAAGAAGTGTAAAAAGTTGATATAAAACACACACAACAAGATTCTTTCATCTACACTGATCTCCATGGCTACTTCTACCACTTAACCATATCTTTTTGTATTTTCTTGTTGTATGTGTAGCTAGCACTGGTACAATAATGGTCTATAGGGTCGGTTTTTTTAAGCCTATAGCGTCACTTTCTAACCGACGCTTAAGTGGTCGTCTCTATAGAAATTGCACTATATGGTTATTTTTTTAACCCAAGAAAACTGACCTTACATAGAAGCATCGGGTTGGCACAAACAAAAACTTGAGGCAATAGTTACACTATTGCGTCACTTATATCAAACAAAACCGACCCTATAGACAAAATTGATCATTTTGAATATGCAAAGAAGATAGACAACCCTAGAGGTCTATAAGTTCAGTTATATGAAAAAACCCGACCTTGAAGGTCTATAAGTTCGGTTGAACTACAAAAACTGACCCAATAGAGGTACAAAGAAACTGACACTGAAAGAAACTGACCCTGAGTCTGTAAGGTCAGCTATACTTAAAAAAATCGACCATGTAGTGTCTGTAAGGTCAGTTATACTTAAAAAGCTGACCCTAAAGGTCTGTAAGGTTAGTTATATGAAAAAAAATTGACCCTGAAGGTCTGTAAGGTCGGTTGTACTATAAAAATTGACCCAATAGAGGTACAAAGCAACTGACCCTAAAAGAAACTGACCCTGAGGTTTGTAAGGTCGGTTATACTAAAAAACCAACCTTGTAGTGTCTGTACGGTCATTTATACTAAAGAATCGACCCTATGGTGTACAATTTTTTTATAGAAAATCCGCAGAATAGAAATCTACAGAACAAGAACCTACAGAATAGAAATCTACTTTATAAATATCAAAACCTGTAATAGAAAGAAGACTTGCAAATGCAAAGATGTAAGCCTAAAATTCATTCTAAAGTCACTTTCTAGATTTTATGTTCAATCCTATTTGAATTGATATCAATTTCCAAATAACTCACATTCATAACAAAAATAATTCAACATATTCAGTTGAGACATATTCATACGCATAGCACATCATAACTTCACAAAATGATAGATTTCATTAACCAAGCCTGAGATGATATTAAAATTCATTTAAGATACAAAAGTAAATTTGAAAGAGTTTCAAACTACATACATAAATGAAGCTAACATATGCATTCAATCCAATTCCATAGTGACTTCATTTACAAAAGCATCTGACCACTCTTCTCAGAATTTGTTTAAATAATCAGGTGTGTAAGGCTGAGTTGTAAAGATCTGCAATAGAAATGCACATGATAATATTTTACAAAATGACTACAACTCACTTGTAAATTTAAGATGTTATTCTTTATTACCTGATCTATAGTCTGAATGTCATGTATTGCTCCTTTGACAATAGTTCGCATATATTTCATTACACAGTAGCCACAAGCCCAGTAATTATTTTTTATAGGACACCACGAATAAGGAATTATACTTTAACGTTAGAAAACTACTATAAACATAGTTGAGATAAGACTATAGGAGTTTACATTAATACATTACTATAAGAGTTGTACATAAGATTAAGCCGTCAAAGTAGCTACCTTGACATTCTTCAAACTCAATGTCTTTAATTTTGTGGGTATTCGTCCTCCACCTTCACGAAAAGCCTTATGCCCCTATTAATTAAATGATTAAGATAGTTGGCAAAATAGAAATTCTAAATAGAGATATCATGTTGAAGAATAACAATTGATGTGGTAGAGACTAAATCTATGCTTACTCTATAGTTGGCAATTTCAATTTGTGGCCCCTTGTTGTTTTTCCCATTGGGTCAAAATAATAAAGAGTCATCAATTTTGGGACGACCACCACTAATTCCCAATGTCTAGATCTGAGTAAGAATAAAACAAACATTAAATAAAGAAATTTAGTCATTATTAAAATTATATTGAATAATAAAACTTATTGGACATTTAAAGAAATCAGAATAATTTCCTTTCCCACACTAGAAAAATATTTGAATGCAATAGAGAAGTAGTCATTTACATCCTCAATATGTGTTTCCACCTGACTAGTGACTGAAGGAACTAAGAATCCAACATTCTTTATTTCAAAGTTTATGGCCTTGGTATATAAGTGGATGTAAAACATTTGTAATCATTTCATATATAAAAATCAGTTAAAATGTGGATTGGAATTTTCTATATTGATAGATCCTTACCTTATACATACTTCTAATATCGAAGTATTTAACAAATCATACCAGAACAAATCTATAATATCTTCAAGAAAAATATAATTCTCAAAGTCCCTCCTAGTTGCATCTTCTTTTAAATTGACCATCATATGTGATCATGAGCTTTGATTGGCTAATATCAACACAAACATTTACATTTACTTTCCAACTCATTGAATGTGGATTCTGGAATGAAACATGGCTTGGGCATAGGAGGATGACTATTAGGATTCTGACTTTTTGGTTTACAAACCTATTAATTAAATTACATACTTATATCACACATGTTCATATATGTAGTCAAATAGGAAAAACATGATAGAATTCAGGTATACCTTGTCATTGAGAACCAAGTGTCTAGGCCACCCCACCATAGCACCCTTTGCTTCTTCAACTACAGTATATTTAGGATTATGTATGGGCAGTGGTTTGTCCCCCATTCCGTCATACACAAGATGGATGGACACACAACAATTGTCATCAATAATTGGTTGGCAATGCAATGTACCACCAAGGTTGTATACCTTACCCGCTGCCACAATATTATATTCTGGAAGCTCCACAGCAAGTTTGCAATTCATACCAACCTAGAATTGAAATAATATAAGTTATATATAAATTGGTAAACTAGATACCTACTACAACTATATATATATATATCATACTAATAAAACAACATATAAAACAAACTTACTATAGATTGTTGTGGTGGGTCATTAGGAGTGCTCCCACAACCTTGTACAACTAGAGCATGGGCTTGTACGTCAACATCTGAGAGACGCACAGTTTGAATAGGTTGAGAAGGTTGACTAGGTTGAAATGAAGACATTATTTCTTTTACTTTCTATGCTACTAATGCTGCAACTTCCTCTTGTGTAAGACCTCCTGTACGACCTCTTCTAGATTGCTTTTGTGAAGGGACAAAATAAGACTTGAATCCTACGCCAACTCCTAATGCCCTAACACAGCCAGGATGCTCCTTCTTACCAAGAGAAAATGTTAGTTCATCCATGCGGCCAGTTGGGATGAACTTTCTTTCCTTCCTTTGCTCATGGAGATCAATCTATTCATAGTTAATAAAAATATTAAATCACAATCAATTAGCTATAAATAAATCAAAGTTTATGGGAGTTACTCTTTACTTACCATCTTTTGTGCCACCTCCTTAGTTGTAGGGTTAGGAATTTCACCTGCTCGATTTTTTCTAGCATCAATCCACAACAAGTGTCGGGGTGGACACTCAACTTGAGTTGTACTAGACTCTTCTCCAGAAGAGAGTTTCTTCTCTTGTAGTTGGCAACATAATGCATAACCACCATGCCCCAAGCGATGGTCATGCACATTTTTGGCCCGCCTTTCCTTCTGGGCCTCGTGAATAAACTGATCATTTCAAATGAGGTATTGCAATTTATATTAACCATATATATATATTAATTGTATAAAAAGATTCATACAATACATCACAATCTTTATTACCTGAAACTCATCTGACTTCCTAGATGCAAAAAATATTTTCCACACCTCGGGATCTATAATAATATATTGGTTGGTTGCTTTCTTCTTTTGATTAGGATTATCTATATAATCCCTTTTGATATAGGTCTTAAAAGCCCTCCATCGTACACCACAACATTGTAGCACTTTTTCTTGTGATCTTTTTCATTTAGATGAAAAACACCCTATACATACAAAAGCAATAATGTTATTTCGACAAAGATATGTCTTTCTAAGCAAACTAAATTAGAATAAAAAAAACTTAGTAAAATATATCTTTCTACAGGAGGTCTTTGAAGGCAATATCAACATGATGCCAATTTTCTATATCTATTGCCACCTTACTATGTGCGGTCACCCCTACATAATGCTTGAAAGCACTAACATGTTTCCCAATAGGTTCTCTTATGACATCAAATTATATTGGCAATTTCTCCCCTTTGGCCCTGAGCTCTTACAGCCTACGCATCAGTGTGGGATCTCTACATTTCTTATCATCACCAGTACCAGAAGCACCACCACTACCAAAAGCATCACTACTATCATACTCATGGTGCTCATGCTCAGAATGTTCATCTTCACTTGCCATTTTAGAACAATCTGCAAGTATACGTGATAAAATAAAAACATCAGTGATAATAAAATCACAAGTGGTAATATGATGTATATTTAAAAGACTACATCCTTGAATGATAATAAAATGTAGATTTCAAAGAATACATGCCTCTAATATTGGTTGAGTTGCTAGTCAAGTAAAATTCCTTCAACATGGTCTTGACGTTTATAGTATTCATTGGTGTTAACTTCAACATTTACACTTGGCAAACCAACTGAGAATGGGTTGGAATCGTCATACTTTTCGTATTCTTCTTCATTTATAGGATCTAAAGTAAACTATCTTTTTCCATGAAGAGCGACAGACCGATTTTTATTTGTTGGGTCATCAATATAGAATACTTGTTTTTCTTAGTTTGCCATGATGAATTGCTCATCTTTCTCACCAATCTTTTCAAAATTCACCAATGTGAAACCCAACTCATCCACTAAAACTCCTTTGTTGTTATCAACCCAATTACATCTAAAGATAGGAAGTTTGAAATCTGTATAGTCCAATTCCCATATGTCTTCAATGACATCGTAATTTGACATCTCAGCTTTGCATGGTCATTTATCTTTAGCACTAACAAAATACAATGAACAAGCTTGAACAACGACCCCACAATTTTGGACTACACTAATTTCATCTTGACGCTTTGTGTAGTGTGAAAATCTATTTATGTCATATCCTTCATAAGACATGACATCCACTTTTGGCTTAAAGATGAGCCATTTTATGCTCTCAGCAACATTATTCGATGATTCAGATAGTTGGTTAAAGACTTTCTCTTCAAACCACCTAATAAATGTTTGATTATGCTCTCTTGTAGTGTCTAATTTACAAGAATCTCCAATAAGGAAGATCCCAGAATGTTGACCTCTTCTTGTATAAAGATTTGTCACATGTGCAAGTACAACTACTTGATCTCTTTCCAAGTTCACTGACAATATCTTTCACCTTTTCATATACAACATTTCCTGATATAGGTTTAGAAGCACTTCGTTCCTTAGTTGATCCATTAAAGGTTTGTGTTGCCTTCGATAAGGATGCACTTGTGGGAGAAATCTCTGATGACCAAGATATACGATTTTACCACCATGTTTCAGTCAAATTGAATCAGTATTTTCCTCACAAATAGGACATGCTTTGTATCCTTTTATGCTATATCCAATCAAATTTCCATAAGCTGGAAAGTCATTAATCATGCAAAAAAACATAGCACGCAAATTAAAGATCTCTTCACATGAAGCATCATAAGTCATAACACCTTCTTCCCATGGTTTCATTAGGTCATCAATTAGAGGTTGAAGGTAAACATCAATGTCATTTCCAGGTTGCTTGGGCCCTGATATCAATATTGACAACATGACATACTTATTTTTCATACACAACCAAGGAGGAAGATTGTATATAACAATCATAACAGGCCAAGTGCTATGTTGGCTGCTTAATTTACCATAAGGATTCATTCCATTTGTATAGAGTCCAAGTCTTAAGTTTCTTATTTCTTTACCAAATTGAGGTTATAATAAATCAATTTTCTTCCATTGTTGTGAATCAGATGTGTGTCTTAGGATGCCATCATCATTGGCCTTTCACTTCCCATGCCAAGAAAAATTTCATGCATCTTCAGTATTAGCAAATAAGCTTTGAAATTGTGGTATTATTGGTAGATACCACATCACCTTGGCAGGAGAGACATTCTTAGCCTTACCTGAATTTGTGGTCTTATACCTTGACGCACCACATTTTGGACAATTTATCAAATTACTATAGTCTTTTTGAAATAACACACAATCATTTGGACATGCATGAATCTTCTTAGCCTCCATTCCCATTGGGCACATTATTTTCTTTGCTTGATATGTTGAAATTGGAAGCTCATTGCCTTCAGGACAAATTTCCTTTAACAAAGATAACAATGAAGTGAAACTCTTATCACTCCACCTATTTTGAGCTTTAAGAGTATATAATCGCATCACAGCACTCAACCTCATGAACTTAGTACAACCCTTATATAACAGTCTTTCAGCATCGTGGACAATGTTTGAAAATAAAGAAGGTGGATCAATGCCATTGTACCGACAACTACATAGCATCTCATCAACCATATCATCCTAAATTGGTTCATCGTTGACATTATCATCATTATCTATATATTCTCTGCCACAACTATTACTATCGACATTTTCTGATCCATAATTAAATCTCTCCATGCCAATATCGTTCATTATAACCATGTATGATCCCATTGCATATGACATGATTCTTAATTTCGTCAACAGTATCAACTTTCAAATTGTTAACACAATTTCTACATGGATTATAGAACCTATCTGTAGGTAGTTTCCTATGTTCCTTGGAAAATATGATAAATTCATCAAGACCTTTGGGAAACTCTAGACTGCAACGGTTCTTGATAGACATCCAACTTGAATCCATTTTCTAGATCACATTAAAATTAATTATAAAACTGAGCATTTAATATTGATACTATAATTTGTAAGTTTTTATTGATAGGAAGTTAATTACTTTTATACTAAAGTGCACCACCTATCCCATTATTGAATATTTAATCACTAGAAACTGTATAATGTATGTTTAGTTTTCAAGAAAATTTCAACAACATTTCCCCTGAGTTCTCCAAGTACATCGATGTAAATGGAAAATAACCACCCATATGTACCCAGAGAACAAATGAAGAAATACTACTAAAATTTTCTTCAAAACTAAACATTCAAATACACTTACGTCCTAAGTGAGATTAAATATCCAAAAATTGTCCCAGACTGGGGACTATCCAAAATTTACTCTTAAGTGAGTAAATTTTGAACGAGTTTCTAAGTTAATATATAAATGTATTATTATCATATTTATATATTAAGTTAAACATCATGCATTGATGATCTCATCTATAAACCCTAAAGTGTCAATCTGGGACTACATAATGTCTACTCTCATATTTGTAGAATGTATATAATGATTACATATGTGACTAGAAATCAAATGTAGATATGAAAGAATACATATTTTTATTATTGGTTGGGTTGCTAGTCAAATAAAATGGAAAAACAATGTAACTGACCTGAGCCACTGAGATGAAAATGAGAGAAGACCGTGGGCAGTGGAAGGCACGCAGGTGGCAAGGAGCAAGAGGATGACCATCGAACATCAGAGTGTCGACTTATGCGAGCAAGAGGAAGGGTGGAAGCAAGACACTATGGCCTGACCAAGGCAATAGCTACTGGACCTGATAGTGTCTCCACCGAGGAAGTGTGGAAGCAAGACGCTGGTGTGGTGTAGAGGTGGGGCACGACACGCTGATGCAGAGTTTGAAATCCTCCATCCTTGGTGGATGGGTAGGGGATGACAACATAGAGGCACTTGGGGGTGTGTGTGGGCATGAATGAATGTTAGAGGAGGAGGTGCCTTGGCATGGAGAGTTGTCATAGTTGAAGGAGGGAAGAAGGGAGGCTCCAGAGTGAGAGTGGCGAACAAGGAAGTAGCAGCCTCTAGTGGCCCCACCAAGGAAGGATAGAAGCTCTACGATGCAAAGGTGGACCTCATCATGCTGGTGTGGAGGTGGTGCTCATCACACAGTCATCAATGGAGTGCTGGAAGATGGCGGCATGTTTGTAGGTGGAGGGCTAGTGGATGGTGCCTTCGCTGTCAGTGGAAGGCTAATGGATGTCGCCTCCATCGTCGATGGAGAGAGGAAACCCAAAACATGAACAAAACCCTAGAAAGTGAGAGTAGAAACCAAAATGGGAGAGCATAAACCAAAATGTAGTGCAAGCAGAATTTATTAAGACCATTAGGTTCAGTTCTATGGTCAAAACCGACCCAATAAAGAAACCAGAGCCTGAACTTTGGAATCAAACAAGCTACAAGGTTGGTTATTAAGCAAAAAAACTGACCCTACAGTCTGTAGTCGCCAAATTTTACAAGCTTATACATGACCACCTACTAGGTCATTTCTGGAATAAAAACCAACCTTAGAGCTCAACTGCTAGGTCGGTTTACAAGAAAAACTGACCCTAAATGTCTAAGTTTATAAACTCAGTTCAATTTATCAAAACAGACGCTATATGATTTTGGAGGGAAGGCAAAATGAGCTATTTTTCTTGGTGGGAAACTTGTAAGGTCGATTTTGATTAAAAACCGACACTATGTCAATGTATATGAATTTTTGGTGTAAAATTTTATTTGGCAGGTCTTTTGTAGCGACGACTAAATTCTGTAAAACCGACGTTGTACCTCAACTAGTACCTGAGTTTTTTTGTGATCACTTTTAGCTTCGATTCTCTTTAAATAATTGATGCCATAGCCTTTTAGGTCGGTTTTTATAATAAAATTGATGCTTTGTGAAGCGACGTTATTGTCTAAAACTGTAGTAGTGTAGGCCCCTTAAGTAAGTTGTTTGGGGTCAAAAATATTACTTTGATACCGTGTTGGGGGAAAGTGATATGTAAACATTGTAATTTCATTTTCTAATGACAATGTACTATTTCTATCTCATTTCCCATAAATTGCTTTGTGTTTTGTTCTTGAATTCACCTAGATTTTAGGAAAATTCCTTATATGTGGCCCTTTTTGGGATTTGCTCCTAGGTTAAATTAGTGGATCCCTAGTTAGATATTCACATTCCTACATGCTAAACAATTCTCCTACACCTAGGTGAGAGATCCTAGGTTAAATTAGTGGATCCCTAGTTAGATACTCACAATCCTACATGCTAAACAATTCTCCTACACCTAGGTGAGAGATCTAAGTGGCTAGTATAGAAACACTTAGTGTAATTATCTTGGAGCCTTCTCAAGGCTAGAATGAAGGTGATGTGAGGCCTAAAACCTCACTTCCACCTTCCATTACTACCCTCGGCCCCTAATTATCCTAATAGTTCATATCCTATAAACCTAGGATTGATTACATCCTAATTAAATTCCACCTAAACCCTAACCCAATTGAGCCTCGTAAGGGTGGGTAGGAGGTCATAGGGACTAGTTCCCATATACACATAGTATCCTATCCATGGCCAGTTAGTAGTTTAGGACAATTCATTAGCATCTAACTTGTTGTTTGGTTTGGTAATCTAAATGAAAGAATAATGTTTACATGTTATCACCCCCACACCAATTGACAAGTGCATCCCCTAAACAGTCCACACTTCTCTTAATTGTATTGAAACCCTAATTGTCTTCTTGCTTAGCTAGTCTGTTTTTGCTTAGCTAGTCTTTACTTGTTTAGCTCTTTACTTGCTCAATTAGTCTCTTGCTCTGCTCTTGCCTTGTTCTTTATAATTTAGGTCTTTAATTTCCCTTTAGTCTTAATTGCTATCTTAGTGTAGTATAGATCTCTTCTTGCTTTCCTTAGTGTAGTGTGCTCCTTTCTTGCCTTTCTTTGCCTTCTCTAGCTTAGCTTGTCCTTATTGATATTTAGAACTAATTGTCTAGGTTTAGCTTAGGTTTTGATTCTTGTTCCTCTTTAATTTCTTGTTCAACCCTTAGGCTGTGTTTGTTACGTGGTGAATCATGGTAATATGGAATGATGGTGAAACAAAAATGTTGTTTGTCTGCCATGGTGATAGGGAATCATGGTGAATCCATGGTGAATGTGTGGTGAAGTTTGATTTGTTTTTGTCCCTATGAAAAAGCATGGTGAATCATGGTGAAAGAACTTTCCTTCAAGACTCCACTACTTCTTTAGATAAATGTGCAAAAAACGTTCTAGTAAATATGATTCTAACTTGTGTAGGGTGTTTTACGTAAATAATTTTTCCCTCCCCATCCCTGTAACCTTGTAACAAACAACATTTTTTAAGTTTTTCCCATCCCTATCACTATCACCACGAACATGCTACCAAACAACACATTTTAACAATTTCCCCATCACCGTCCCCTTCCCCAACACCATCACCGTCCCTATCTGTGATGCCCCTCCACAAAAGTGACATTACTTAAAACAAACCGTGGAAAAAAGATTAAACAAACAAATTACTGGAATATACTGAAAATTAAAACCATTTTCATAAAACTATCGAACAGCTAAAACCTTTACATATGAGTCCTATCATGCCTGAAATCACTTACCATGTGTGCCACCAACTTGTTATAAGGAATCTTGTTTTAGAACATACACACATATATCAACCATAGCTATCTATAAGAGAGGCATACAAGCCAACCACATATCAAAAGCATGACTACAAAACATTCTCAAAGACTCGAGTGTAGAAGGATGACTCTAGGACTCTAACAACAAAAGACATCTAGCAGCACTTCCAACCTTATCAGCTGCTGTCTTTCTTGCTGCTCCTCAACTTCTGTTACACAATATCTACCACCTCGTGCACGTCCATCTAAAAAACATGTGGGGAACCCACATGGTGAGCTTCCAAATCTCAACGGGAGATATAACTCTCCACCAACTCTATTATTATCATAGATAAAGATGATTAAATCAAACATTAAATATTATAATCATAACATGCAAGTAATCATTATTAACAGATTGAGCAATTACTATTGGATTATGAAACATCTTAACATTATAAAAGGAATATGAAGAACATGTATATTTTGGCTGCAAGATCTTTTAGCTCTCTCTCTAGAGTGGGCTCTGACCTCTCTCTAGTGTGGGCATTCTATGGCAGGTGCCGCCACAGGCGGGGTGGGCTCCTCCACCTTGTCCTCTACCAAGAAGGAAGTGGGTCCCTGGGTGACCCTTCCACTGATGTGACCATTAGCCAGGGATGGTCAACGGTTGTTGCATGACCCCTAGTGGTTCAGCATAACCTTACCCCGGTGGCTACGCTGGGAGACCCTAAAGGCCCTTGCTTTAGGGAGGATGATGGGTGTCCTTGGATGAAGATGCTGATGTTGGTGGTTGCTGAGATGGACGAGTTCCACAAATTCTCTGTGATAGTCCAAGTTATGGGAGACAAGTGCATCACCAAGAAACTTTATGGGTGGATGTTAAGGAGTTGGCGGCCGAAAGGCGAGCTGCAGTGCTTGCCTTTGGTGGGGGCCTCTTCCTCACCCGATTGGCCTGCGAAGAGGATCTAAGGACCACCCTGGACAAGGCCCTTGTTTCCTCGACCGAAAGCTAGTGAACACAAGAAGGTGGACTCCATAAGATGACATATGTCAGGCGTCCCTCACCTCGGTGCCTGTGTGGCTAACCCTATCGGATGTCTACCATCACTGGTCTAGAAGAGCCATCACCATCATCTCTTGTCATGTTGGTGAGCCCAAGGTCATCGATTTCCACTCTGAAGGCAGATATGAAGGAGTGGCACACGTATATGTAGAGATCAAGGAAGAAAAGAAACCATCAGAGGTGGTTATGGTGGAGATGTCGGACGGTAAGGAATTCGAGTTCAAGGTGATATATGATGCCCTTCCACATTAGTGCCATGCCTGTAAGGTATTCTGGCATTTTCCAGGTGACTGTCCTGGGGAGAGATGTTGGTATGTATGCCCTGAGAGCCAATCATGTGATGATTAGTGGGATACATTAAGATTGATTTGATAAACATCAAAGGCAAGCTTCCAATTCATTCTGGTTCAGTCATATGAGATAGTGATAGAACAGATTGAATGTCTAGAGAATGACAGTACTCAATGACGTATGCTTTCAGGTTAAGGACCTGGACGATGAGATCATACGGATGCTAAGAGTTTGTACATTCTTGTTATGTCCCTAGTCGGAGGTCATTGTGGAAGGTAGATAGACAACAATGACACACAAGACTAGATTGTGGTGTTGGTTGATGACAGAATCTCATTAGTCATGATATAGAGATATCAAACCAAACACATAGGTACTTGTTAGAGAACAAGTGTACCGGACAGACCCACCGTGAGTTTGACACATAGAACCATGAGATGGTAGTCACAGTCAGTACTCACAGTGATGGTGGTGAGTGTGATTCTTTGACCTGAAATCACTGCACTCAACACATGTCGTTGGGTACACTTTGACATCATCAAACGCAGTCCTGAAACATGGGTTGTTATAAAGGTGATGATTGGGTGGCTTTGACACATGGGGCTTTTGAGGGGTGAGTGATAGATATGGGATTTGTCCCTCCTGAGGGAGTTTGATATCCATGGCCACTTGATGAGTAGGATTGAGAAAGGCGTGCACGCATGTGTGAATCAGTATATGATACTGATGTCATACATATCTCTTCCAGTCTACTCTGAGATCAAGGAAGTGAATGAACGTTGACAGGATGACTGTTTCATGCCTCAAGTTCAATCGGGATATCAGTGACAAAGGAATTATACATTCGCTGTAACACCATTCACAGATTATCGGATGACAGTTGTCCTCCTAAGCGGCAGTGTCCTCCCGCCTCTGTAGTAGTCCACACGGACCACCTGGAACTCCACACTCCTTGTCCCACAAGGAAGTGGAAGGAGTCACACCCTCCTGTTGACGTACTAGTCGCCAACACGCTCTCCTGCCTCCTGTTGCAACTGCAGTTGTCCTTCCCTTGATGCACCTCCCTTTTGCGGGAAGCACTTGCTCGGGCTCTCTCACGGTTACCAAAACCAGAGAGAACGACAACTTGCAGAGCAACTGGTTGCAATGAGTTGTACTACGAGAAGCCCCCAATACCCCCTATATATATAGGAGAGTCATGGGACAGGGTTCTCCATCCCGGGCAATGCGGGACTAAAGCAGGAGTAGAAGGGTTCGGGATTTTCCACCAAAAGCAACCGGTTCGCAACTTGAAATGATCGGTTCACAACTGAACCGATCGGTTCGGCCATTGAGCCGATCGGTTGGACCTGAGCCGATCGTTTGGGGCACTCCAACCGATCAGTTGGTGCCCTGAACCGATCGGTTCATGGTCCTAATCCGACTCAAAAAGACTTTCCTTGTTTCTTTCCCAATTGGTATCGAATACCAATATTATTCCCAATCGAATTGGGCAATTTGAAACCAAAGGAAAATTCTTGCCGACATGACTTTTCCCAACTGGTCGGTTGCACCAGTTGAGCCGATCGGTTCAACCCTTGAACCGGTCATTTCAACCTGGGCATGAGCCGATCGTCCTGGACACTCCAGCCGACCGGTTCAGCAACCTCAGCCGACTGGTTCAATCACGGTCAATCATCACCTTAATGTAAATGTATCCCACCAATCATCACATATGTGGAAGTGAATGAACGTGCAATCACGGTCATCTAGGTCTACATCACATGCAACCTGTACAAGATGAAATCTGTGCCATTGCCTTCCGAGTTGATCAACTCATCACATGAATGATCTGTACTCTCCAGCCGGTCGTCTGGGTGCCACCAGCCGATCGGTTGGCTCCTCCAACCGATCGATTCGCCTGGTCGTCGTGCATCTCGTCATGTCCGCCACCCGCTCGTCTCGCTCCTCGAACCAGACATCAATCGATCGGTTCACTCCTTGAACCGACCGTCTGGAAGGTCAACCGATCGGTTCACTCCTTGAACCGAACGTCTGAGCAGTCGTCTTGATATCCGCCGGTCTTTGACATAACAGGAAATAAAAATCTATCCTATTTATTACATTGCTTTAAAAGGGAAACCCCGATTTACATTCGGGGGGAGCAAAGGTAGGAACGAATCTCAAATTATTTTGAGTTACATCAGGAATAAGAGAGGGAAGATCGGTGCGCAGACCGAGATACAAGCAACCACAAACAACCAATCACAGATAGGGGTTTATAGGCCATAATCATGCTACACACATCCATCACAAAACTCGTTTAAGGGCGACGCGTATCGAGTGCATTAATAATACATATCATATATGTAATTAGGGATTTGTGGATTTAGGATTGGACATGCATAAAGCCGATATTATTTGCATCGTATGCAATAAATAAAGGCGACAAACCAAAATCGATCATATCGATATTCCTAAAATATAGAACAGCTGACGTGGCTCTGATACCACTATTTATAGGGCGCTGTTCAAGTGCGTCATGACAGAAGGAGATCCAGTTGGTCCTCACACACTCAATATGATTGGGTATGTGGAGAACCTGCAGAGACTGGGATTTCCACTGAGCCAAGAGTTGGTTACTGACGTGATACTGCAATCGTTGCCAGAATCTTACAGTCAGTTTGTGATGAACTACAACATGAACAACTTTGATAGGCCACTGTCAGAGTTGTTGGGCATGTTGAGGACAACCGAGTTACAGATGAAGAAGGACAAGCCTAAGTCCATGATGGTGATCACGAGAAAGAAAGGCAAGTCCAAGCGCAAGGGCAAGGGCAAAGCTAAGAAAGGTTCTGAAGCTAGCCAGGAGTCCAAGCCATCTTCAGCTCTCAAGGCCAAGGGAGGCGTGACAAAGAAAGGAAATTGCCACCATTGTCAAAAGCCAGGACATTGGAAAAGGAATTGTCCTCTCTACCTGGAAGAACAAAAGAAGAAGGAGGCGACTGAAGCCTCTACTTGAAGGTGTCATGTAAATAAACTTGTAACACTTTTTGAGATATATGATATCAAGATGTAAAGTGTAAAGCATTCTTACTTGGGGCAAGTGTTGCCTTTATAGATAGGAATACTTTAGTTTATTTTCAGCCAATATAGCATGTAATACAGTTATGAACTGCTATTTCATACTTGCCAATAGATAGAAACACTTTATTTTTGCATATTGTATGACAATGATGGCAATTAATAAAGTTGTGTTTTCAATCTTAAAGATATGATCTTTGTGGCAATGCCTTATTTATCTTGTGATATTTGATATGCATAAGATAAGATGATACCTAAAAGTTATAGATAACTCAAACAATTTAATTAGCATTAATCATGAGAAATTCATTTCTAGTTTCCATGTGATGGATAAAACTAGACTCTTTTGGTTAGAGAACCAGTAAGGGACATGAATATCTTGGACATAATTAATCAATCTTCACTAATGTAGTGGGAGAGTGATTATCCTATTAGGTATAATACATGTGATGTATTTACATACCTATTGGAATAAATGCTAATACTTCAAATGGTGTTTAGAGAAATACCAATATGAATATCTTGAAGTGTTCAAGATTATCATAAATGAAGTACAAATTTGGTAAAGTATTAATTCTTGATGAGATCAATGAATGAAATACTTGGACCAAATGTTTGAGATCCTTATGAGTGATTATGGTAGTGTATCATAGTGAACTCATGATTAAGGCATGGTGATGTCTGAATCAAGAAGGAATCATACTCTAAGGAGTTAGAGAATGATTATCAAATAACTGAATTCTTCTTAATAAATTAATACCCCACACTAATAAAAGAAATTAAGAATCACAAGGGTTGTGAGTTCTTATATCTTTAACAGATACACCTCAATTATCTATGTGATGAGCTGTTCATGTGATGATTCAACTATCAAGATGAATATGAGGAACCGAATCTTGAGTTATGGTTTTAAACCATTACATCCTAAATGACTTCCATGTGAACCATAAGGTGTGACCTTGATGGTAGCACTCATTGGATCATATCCATAAGTGCAGATGAGTCTTAAGTGTTAAGACACATGGATAACATTTTGAGAAGGATGATGCTTGTTGAAACTTAATGACTAAGACATTTGGCATATGGATACTAAAACCGCATTCCTATGAGGAATAAAACCAGGATGTGTACGTGACACAGCCTACAAGGTTTATAAATCCACTAATGCAAATGAAGTCTATAAGTTACAATGGACTAATCAATGTGATTTATTGAGTTCAAGCAACTCAAAATTGAATCTTTATTTTGATGATATAGTCAAAGGGTTTGACTGATATGTCAAAGATAAAGAAGGGATCTGTGATTTAGTGGGAGCGTGTTCACATTCCACATATTGATGTGAAATGGAATTGTTCTAAAATGGAAATCCAAAATGGAAATTATCTTTAAGGAAGATAGAGATGTTTCCTATGTGATAGGAATAGAGATCTATAGAGATAGTTCTCGAAAATCTCTTGACCTAGAAAGAGAAAGCATACATTGGCAATATGTACTAAAGTGTTCGGTATGCACAGATTCAGTGGGAGAAAACTTGTCCATGTTACATGGAGTTAGTATCCCATGGCCAAGTGTCCAATTCTTATGAAGAATGGGAACACTAAGAATAGATATGGATCTATCATGTATGTAATCATCCCATTATCTTGCATGTATGACATGGCAAGAATAAAATGCATTCATCATCTTGTATGTAGGACATGGCAATATGATGTGCTCGTATGTAGGACATGACGAGTGGATGTCTGTCTGTTTCCAGTAAGGGTTACTGGAATACCATGAGAACTTGATAAGTGCTTGTGAAGTACTAGTTCTATGGAGATAAGGAAGAGTTCGATGTAAAGAGTTACATTGATGCGAACTTCCAAAAGGATAGAAAATTAATCGCAAAATATACATAAGATGTATAAAAGAGAATGTTTGTTGATAATTGTAAGTGTTCCAATAAAACCATTTAAAAGGAAATGCCAAGTATCTAGGTGTTAGTGAACAGCAGTGGATACTATATGGATCTGAAAGTTCATGAGATGAACTTATATTCCACTCATTGATGACAAGTCTGGAATCCTTGATCATGCAATGTGGCTAAAGGTTAGCAAAGGAATACTAGATCGCATATTACGGCAACTCCATCTCATACGTATGATGTACAGCGAAGAGATGAGAGACATGCAATTTATACAGACTTTGGCAAGGTGTTGTCATTACTCACTATGTTGGCACTACAGCACAGTAACATGTGGGACATGTTTGAAGATCACTATGAATATGATTCATGGGTGATTGGCTCGTAGTGCAAGTGGGAGTCTGTTGGTATGTATGCCCTGAGAGCCAATCATGTGATGATTGGTGGGATACATTAAGATTGATTTGATAAACATCAAAGGAAAGCTTCCAATTCATTCTGGTTCAGTCATATGAGATAGTGATAGAACAGATTGAATGTCTAGAGAATGACAGTACTCAATGACGTATGCTTTCAGGTTGAGGACCTGGACGATGAAATCATACGGATGCTAAGAGTTTGAACATTCTTGTTATGTCCCTAGTCGGAGGTCATTGTGGAAGGTAGATAGACAACAATGACACACAAGACTAGATTGTGGTGTTGGTTGATGACAGAATCTCATTAGTCATGATATAGAGATATCAAACCAAACACATAGGTACATGTTAGAGAACAAGTGTACCGGACAGACCCACTGTGAGTTTGACACATGGAACCATGAGATGGTAGTCACAGTCAGTACTCACAATGATGGTGGTGAGTGTGATTCTTTGACCTAAAATCACTGCACTCAACACATGTCGTTGGGAGAAAAAAATTTTGTTTCCGCTGCCTTCTCTGTCTCCCCTAAAACCCAACAGTGGTATCAGAGCCACGTCAGCTGTTCTATATTTTAGGAATATCGATATGATCGATTTTGGTTTGTCGCCTTTATTTATTGCATATGATGCGAATAATATCGGCTTTATGCATATCCAATCCTAAATCCACAAATCCCTAATTACATATATGATATGTATTATTAATGCACTTGATACGCGTCGCCCTTAAACGAGTTTTGTGGTGGATGTGTGTAGCATGATTATGGCCTATAAAACCCTATCTGTGATTGGTTGTTTGTGGTTGCTTGTATCTCGGTCTGCGCACCGATCTTCCCTCTCTTATTCCTGATGTAACTCGAAATAATTCGAGATTCTTTCCTACCTTTGCTCCCCCCGAATGTAAATCGGGGTTTCCCTTTTAAAGCAATGTAATAAATAGGATAGATTTTTATTTCCTGTTATGTCAAAGACCGGCGGATATCAAGACGACTACTCAGACGGTCGGTTCAAGGAGTGAACCGATCGGTTTACCTTCTAGACGGTCGGTTCAAGGAGTGAACCGATCGATTGATGACCGGTTCGAGGAGCGAGACGAGCGGGTGGCGGACATGACGAGATGCACGAAGACCAGGCGAATCGATCGGTTGGAGGAGCCAACCGATCGGCTGGTGGCACCCAGACGACCGGCTGGAGAGTATAGATCATTCATGTGATGAGTTGATCAACTCGGAAGGCAAAGGCACAGATTTCATCTTGTACAGGTTGCATGTGTTGTAGACCTAGATGACCGTGATTCCTCTTGGCTCGAGGAATCACATTAGGATGGCCATAATCATCGCTCTTTATCGTTTGTGCATGTTTTCTGTGAGATATAGCATGTATATGATACGTACTATGTATTGTGGTGATTGGATATGTATATGTATATAAAACCAAATCCCTCATTAAATATTAAGTTTTAGATGCCTTCCAAATGCGACACACGTGAAAAGCTTGATCGACCAAGTGTGGGCACGCCCAAGCATGGTGCACCGTCTATCTCGTGGAAGCGTGAAGGATGAATGTGTGGGTCTGCCCAAGTAGGGTGCATATTCATCGTGTTTGCTTTGGGTTGGACTTAACAATGTGACCTAGATAGGATCTAGCGCCTTGAGGCATGGAGATGATCATTTCAAGGAGTTGTAGATGACATCTTATCAAGAGTTGCATATGATGCAATTGGAAAAAGTTGCCTACCTGAGAGATCTATGTTGTGGGTGACAGCCCAAGCTGGTCCATGACTTAGAGGATTTCAGGATCTTGCCCACTAGAAGGTTGTACGCTGCAATTTTCCGAATTGAAGGTGAGGGCTATCAATTTGAAGTAAAATAGTGGGAGCGATAATTAATTAAAGGCCTAATTATATCGTCAAACTTTCAAATCAATCAAATAAGTCAAAAAATGAGTTTTGGACTAAAATTGCATATTTTCCTTTTGTAGTTCAAATGGCAACAAACCACAACAACTTTTCTTTGCGATCGGTCCTTGACAAGGACAAGCTAAATGGGACAAACTTCCATGACTGGTATCAGACATTGAGAATTGTTCTCACTCAAGAGCGTAAGCTCTATGTCCTGGATAATCCAATTCCAGAGGAACCCGCTCCTAATGCACCAAGGACAGAAAGGGATGCTTACAAGAAGCATTCTGATGATGCCATTGATGCAAAGTGCTTGATGCTATGTTCAATGAACCATGAGTTGCAGAGGCAACATGAGAACATGGGTGTCATAGAGATGATTCTGCATCTCAGGAACATGTATGAAGATCAGGCACGACAAGAGAGATACAATGTTTCTAGGGCGTTGTTCAAGTGTGTCATGACATAAGGAGATCCAGTTGGTCCTCACACACTCAAGATGATTGGGTATGTGGAGAACCTGCAGAGACTGGGATTTCCACTGAGCCAAGAGTTGGCTACTGACGTGATACTGCAATCGTTGCCAGAATCTTACAGTCAGTTTGTGATGAACTACAACATGAACAACTTTGATAGGCCACTGTCAGAGTTGTTGGGCATGTTGAGGACAGCCGAGTTACAGATGAAGAAGGACAAGCCTAAGTCTGTGATGGTGATCACGAGCAAGAAAGGCAAGTCCAAGCGCAAGGGCAAGGGCAAAGCTAAGAAAGGTTCTGAAGCTAGCCAGGAGTCCAAGCCATCTTCAGCTCTCAAGGCCAAGGGAGGCGTGACAAAGAAAGGAAATTGCCACCATTGTCAAAAGCCAGGACATTGGAAAAGGAATTGTCCTCTCTACCTGGAAGAACAAAAGAAGAAGGAGGCGACTGAAGCCTCTACTTGAAGGTGTCATGTAAATAAACTTGTAACACTTTTTGAGATATATGATATCAAGATGTAAAGTGTAAAGCATTCTTACTTGGGGCAAGTGTTGCCTTTATAGATAGGAATACTTTAGTTTACTTTCAGCCAATAAGGCATGTAATACAGTTATGAACTGCTATTTCATACTTTCCAATAGATAGAAACACTTTATTTTTGCATATTGTATGACAATGATGGCAATTAATAAAGTTGTGTTTTCAATCTTAAAGATATGATCTTTGTGGCAATGCCTTATTTATCTTGTGATATTTGATATGCATAAGATAAGACGATACCTAAAAGTTATAGATAACTCAAACAATTTAATTAGCATTAATCATGAGAAATTCATTTCTAGTTTCCATGTGATGGATAAAACTAGACTCTTTTGGTTAGAGAACCAGTAAGGGACATGAATATCTTGGACATGATTAATCAATCTTCACTAATGTAGTGGGAGAGTGATTATCCTATTAGGTATAATACATGTGATGTATTTACATACCTATTGGAATAAATGCTAATACTTCAAATGGTGTTTAGAGAAATACCAATATGAATATCTTGAAGTGTTCAAGATTATCATAAATGAAGTACAAATTTGGTAAAGTATTAATTCTTGATGAGATCAATGAATGAAATACTTGGACCAAATGTTTGAGATCCTTATGAGTGATTATGGTAGTGTATCATAGTGAACTCATGATTAAGGCATGGTGATGTCTGAATCAAGAAGGAATCATACTCTAAGGAGTTAGAGAATGATTATCAAATAACTAAATTCTTCTTAATAAATGAATACCCCACACTAATAAAAGAAATTAAGAATCACAAGGGTTGTGAGTTCTTATATCTTTAACAGATACACCTCAATTATCTATGTGATGAGTTGTTCATGTGATGAGTCAACTATCAAGATGAATATGAGGAACTGAATCTTGAGTTATGGTTTTAAACCATTACATCCTAAATGACTTCCATGTGAATCATAAGGTGTGACCTTGATGGTAGCACTCATTGGATCATATCCATAAGTGCAGATGAGTCTTAAGTGTTAAGACACATGGATAACATTTTGAGAAGGATGATGCTTGTTGAAACTTAATGACTAAGACATTTGGCATATGGATACTAAAACTGCATTCCTATGAGGAATAAAACTAGGATGTGTACGTGACACAGCCTACAAGGTTTATAAATCCACTAATGCAAATGAAGTCTATAAGTTACAATGGACTAATCAATGTGATTGATTGAGTTCAAGCAACTCAAAATTGAATCTTTATTTTGATGATATAGTCAAAGGGTTTGACTGATATGTCAAAGATAAAGAAGGGATTGTGATTTAGTGGGAGCGTGTTCACATTCCACATATTGATGTGAAATGGAATTGTTCTAAAATGGAAATCCAAAATGGAAATTATCTTTAAGGAAGATAGAGATGTTTCCTATGTGATAGGAATAGAGATCTATAGAGATAGTTCTCGAAAATCTCTTGACCTGGAAAGAGAAAGCATACATTGGCAATCTGTACTGAAGTGTTCGGTATGCACAGATTCAGTGGGAGAAAACTTGTCCATGTTACATGGAGTTAGTATCCCAAGGCCAAGTGTCCAATTCTTATGAAGAATGGGAACACTAAGAATATATATGGATCTATCATGTATGTAATCATCCCATTATCTTGCATGTATGACATGGCAAGAATAAAATGCATTCATCATCTTGTATGTAGGACATGGCAATATGATGTGCTCGTATGTAGGACATGACGAGTGGATGTCTGTCTGTTTCCAGTAAGGGTTACTGGAATACCATGAGAACTTGATAAGTGCTTGTGAAGTACTAGTTCTATGGAGATAAAGAAGAGTTCGATGTAAAGAGTTACATTGATGCGAACTTCCGAAATGATAGAAAATTAATCGCAAAATATACATAAGATGTATAAAAGAGAATGTTTGTTGATAATTGGAAGTGTTCCAATAAAACCATTTAAAAGGAAATGCCAAGTATCTAGGTGTTAGTGAACAGCAGTGGATACTATATGGATATGAAAGTTCATGAGATGAACTTATATTCCACTCATTGATGACAAGTCTGGAATCCTTGATCATGCAATGTGGCTAAAGGTTAGCAAAGGAATACTAGATCGCATATTACGACAACTCCATCTCATACGTATGACGTACAACGAAGAGATGAGAGATATGCAATTTATACAGACTTTGGCAAGGTGTTGCCATTACTCACTATGTTGGCACTACAGCACAGTAACATGTGGGACATGTTTGAAGATCACTATGAATATGATTCATGGGTGATTGGCTCGCAGTGCAAGTGGGAGTCTGTTGGTATGTATGCCCTGAGAGCCAATCATGTGATGATTGGTGGGATACATTAAGATTGATTTGATAAACATCAAAGGCAAGCTTCCAATTCATTCTGGTTCAGTCATATGAGATAGTGATAGAACAGATTGAATGTCTAGAGAATGACAGTACTCAATGACGTATGCTTTCAGGTTAAGGACCTAGACGATGAGATCATACGGATGCTAAGAGTTTGTACATTCTTGTTATGTCCCTAGTCGGAGGTCATTGTGGAAGGTAGATAGACAACAATGACACACAAGACTAGATTGTGGTGTTGGTTGATGACAGAATCTCATTAGTCATGATATAGAGATATCAAACCAAACACATAGGTACTTGTTAGAGAACAAGTGTACCGGACAGACCCACCGTGAGTTTGACACATGGAACCATGAGATGGTAGTCACAGTCAGTACTCACAGTGATGGTGGTGAGTGTGATTCTTTGACCTGAAATCACTGCACTCAACACATGTTGTTGGGTACACTTTGACATCATCAAACGCAGTCCTGAAACATGGGTTGTTATAAAGGTGATGATTGGGTGGCTTTGACACATGGGGCTTTTGAGGGGTGAGTGATAGATATGGGATTTGTCCCTCCTGAGGGAGTTTGATATCCATGGCCACTTGATGAGTAGGATTGAGAAAGGCGTGCACGCATGTGTGAATCAGTATATGATACTGATGTCATACATATCTCTTCCAGTCTACTCTGAGATCAAGGAAGTGAATGAACGTTGACAGGATGACTGTTCCATGCCTCGAGTTCATTCGGGATATCAGTGACAAAGGAATTATACATTCGCTGTAACACCATTCACGGATTGTAGGATGAAAGTTGTTCTCCAACTTTCTACTTTCACTTGGGTAGCACTGATGTGTGACTAGGCACCGCTCTTTGCTTGTGAAGTCATAAGTGTTATGAACTTTCACTGCCAACGTGAAATGGACCTGCAGGGTCACACACATAGGATTTAACCCGGAAGAGGAGTTTTGTTCACAAGCAATGTTTAGATTGATTACTAAAGGAGTTTAGTAGTTCAATTAAACACTCAATCAGTCGATGACTCAATATCATATGGTTCAAGGTGTTGGACGCATTGATTGGAGTATCGGATTGATTGAAATCGCAATTGACTGATTTTGCCCAACCTGTGCTCCCAACTGATCGGTTCATGTGATAAACCGGTCGGCTGAGGTTGCTGAACCGGTCGGCTGGAGTGTCCAGGCCGATCGGCTCATGCCCAGGTTGAAATGACCAGTTCAACGGTTGAACCGATCAGCTCAACTGGTGCAACCGACCAGTTGGGAAAAGTCATGTCGGCAAGAATTTTCCTTTGGTTTCAAATTGCCCAATTCGATTGGGAATAATATTGGTATTCGATACCAATTGGGAAAGAAATAAGGAAAGTCTTTTTGAGCCGGATTAGGACCATGAACTGATCGGTTCAGGGCACCAACCGATCGGTTGGAGTGCCCCAAACGATCGGCTCAGGTCCAACCGATCAGCTCAATGGCCAAACCGATCAGTTCAGTTGTGAACCGATCATTTCAAGTTGCGAACCGGTTGCTTTTGGTGGAAAATCCCGAACCCTTCTACTCCTGCTTTAGTCCCGCATTTCCCGGGATGGAGAACCCTGTCCCATGACTCTCCTATATATAGGGGGTATTGGGGGCTTCTCGTAGTACAACTCAGTGCAACCAGTTGCTCTGCAAGTTGTCGTTCTCTCTGGTTTTGGTAACCGTGAGAGAGCCCGAGCAAGTGCTTCCCGCAAAAGGGAGGTGCAGCAAGGGAAGGACAACTGCAGTTGCAACAGGAGGCAGGAGAGCGTGTTGGCGACTAGTACGTCAACAGGAGGGTGCGACTCCTTCCACTTCCTTGTGGGACAAGGAGTGTGGAGTTCCAGGTGGTCCGTGTGGACTACTACAGAGGTGGGAGGACACTGCCGCTTAGGAGGACAACTGTCATCCGACAGTCCGGTTCGAGTAGGAGTTGTCAGTCCCGGTGCGACCAGGAGCTGCACAGACACTGTCGAAGTCCGGAGTTGAAGACCGCGCATTGCGCGAGGTATTGTCGCCGAGCAAGCCTCGGGACAAGGTATGATTCCACAAACCATCCTTTCCTATTATATAGACGTTGACGCGTTTCCTCGGTATGGGTTGGGGAGAAAATTTTTATTTCCGCTGCCTTCTCTGTCTCCCCTAAAACCCAACAAGAGAGCCTCCCATCCTCTTCCCTCCCTTAGCTCGTGGTCGTGACCCAAGTTGGAGGCCAGGATAGAGAATGGGTGGTAGGGCCAGAAGGACTCAAGAGAGTGAGAAGAACACCAGGATATCTTCTGTTGATGAGGAGGTGAGGCCAAATTCTGATGTAGAGGTCCATGCAAGTTCCTTGAACGCTTATGAGGGGGTGGAGGCAGTGGTGTCTGGTCACAAGGAAGTGGCTAGGGAAGGCTACATCCCTGAGATGGCATAGGATGCTACACTATTCGGCGAGGAGGAAGACATGGAGGGGGCGGCCCCGGTGGCCCTACAGTAAACAGTAATTAGTTCTCCATCTTGGAGAACCTAGACCCTGAAGATCTATTTGAGGAATTGTCAAGCACAGCTAGGAGGAGGGGCTCTCAACAAGCGACGCCCAGTGTTAGAGGTAGGAGAACTTCACCAAGAATGACCACCCAAGGGAGGGGGTCATAACAAATGTTAGAATGTCCATTCTTTCCTGGAATACTAGAGGTGTGTCTCGACCAAGGAGACAGAGAAGGATCAGGAAGATTATCACAGAGTCTGGGGCATCGATGGTCCTTATTCTCAAAACTAAAATCAAAAGGCAATACGAGGAGAAGATGGGGGGTCTCTTCCCAGGTGGTTGGGTGTACCATTCGAATCTAGAGCAGATTGATGGAGGCAGAATGGCTTTGGGTTGGAACAAAGACATGTGGGATGTGCAGGTGATTAAGGTGACTGACCAAGTTATGGTGGCTAGCTGCATTAATCATGGAGGTTTTCACTATGTTGTTACGTGTGTCTATGGGCATAACAATGAGAACATACATAGGGAGTGATGGGACACCATCAGGGTGTCGACAAAACATCAAGTGTCACATCTTGTAATTGGGGATTTCAACCATGTAAGGAAAGCTTCTGAGAAGTTTGGTGGACTCCCAATCCCTGACTCAATCCGGGGAGATTTAACAACATGATCGATGAGGCAAATCTGATTGAACTCAACATGTACGAAGGTATTATGATATGGCAGAATAAGAGAAGTCCAGAGTATAGAATTTCAAGCCATCTGGACAGAGGTCTGGTGAATGCGGTCTGGATTTTTGTGTTCCCAAAAGGGCGAGTGTGCTTGGGAGGACACCCCAATATAAATCACTCCTGGATGCAAGTACCAATTGTTGAGAACAATATGAAGAGGAAACCATTTAGATTTCTTAATTTTTGGGCAGACTGACCTGGATTTGAGGAGAAGGTTAAGGAAGTGTGGGTGGAACCTGTTTTGGGGAACCTGATTTTCAAGTTTGCTGAAAAACTAAAGAATTTTAAGAGGATTCTGAAGAAGTGGGTGACATGCTTCTACAACCTGGCAAAAATGGTGAAAATAGCCAGAGAGGAGTATGACGACGAGGTGAAACAACTCAAAATGTGCCCGACTGATCTTAGCTTGATGGTGATCAAACAGAATAAATCTAAGAAGCTCACATAGGTGGAGAAGGCAGAAGAATCCTACCACTGGAAGTGGATCAAGATGAGATGGATCAAGGATGGAGATAGGAGTACTAGAGTCTACCATAATGCCATGATGAAAAACCATATGAGAAATTGCATTCACGGGCTGATCAAAGAAAATGGTAGTCAGATGGGCGGTCCCAGAGAGGTGTTAGAGGAGGCAGTCTCCTACTTTAGAAACCTATACAAAAGCAATCACCAGAGACAATAGTGCCAGCTTCCACCGAGGAAAGTAGATGAAGACATGAACAACGGGCTGTGTGGGCCGGTCTCAGAATAGGAGATTAGAGATGCAGTCTTCTCCATTGGGGCTTCCAAAGCCCCATTTCTAGATGGCTTTAATGGTAGATTTTTTCAAAGATGCTCAAAGATAATCAAATATGATTAGTGTTGTGATGTGCGGTGGTTCAAGGTTGGAGGCACCATGGTCAAGAAATTCAATCATGCCTTTATCAGGCTAATCCCCAAGAAGAACATGTTAGCTTTTATGGTAGACTAATTGCCCATTGCCTGTTGTTCGGTCTTCTATAAAGTTTTCTCTAAATTGTTGGAGACTCGGTTGAAGAACATTTTGCCAGGATCATCTCCCCCAATCAGTTGGTGTTCGTGCAGGGGAGGTCGATTAGTGATGATGTCATTTTGGCTGCAGAATTCCTCTCCTCCTTCAACTAGAAGAATGCCACCAAGAAAGCTTGCTTCAAGGTGGACATCACTAAAGCCTATGACCATGTGGATTGGTAGGCCCTCAGGGATATCATGATTTCACTGGGCTTCTCCATAAGGTGGATCAACCTTATCACCCAGTGCATGGAGTCTACCTCTTTCTCGATTCTGGTTAATGGGGGTGCTGCAGGGGCTCTTCCAGGACTCTAATGGATTGAGGTAGGGTGACCCTCTCTCCCCCTTACTATTTTCCATTGTCATGGAGGTCTTGACCTATGGAATCAATCGGGCCAAGGGGGAGGGGTTGATGAAACCCTTCAAGGTGAAAAATACATTGGTAATGTCTCATCTGGTTTTTGCGGATGACGTCATGGTGTTTTTGGTGGGTCACTGCAAGAACATGAGACACACCAGAAGGATCATGCAGCATTTTAGCAAGCTTACGGGTCTCTACATTAGCCAATTGAAATCTAAGATTCATCTATCATGCTCTTGCGATTCCCAGCAGGGTCGTCTGCGTGTGGCGGCTGGTCTGCCCCGTGGCTGGTTCCCCACTAAATATCTAGGTATCCTGATCTCTGGGGGTCGAGGTAGAGGGAGGGACTTTGAGGTCTTGGTGGATGAACTCAGGAACACTTTTGAGAGATGGACCGGTTTGAACATATCCATGGTTGGGCATTTGGTCCTTTACAACACGGTTGTAATGGGGAAGTTTGGCTTCTGCACTAGACAGGCGTGGCTGCCTAATTTCATAGTGGAGAAAGCTCGTTTGCTCTTTGGGGGGTTTCTTTGGGGAGGTAAGTCTCACGATGTTGTGTGGGGGACAATTACCAGAGGAAAGGATCAAGGAGGCATGGGGGTTCTGGACCCCTGGTCCATGGCGGAGAGGAAAACCCAGAGGTGCATCCATGGCTTCCTCATGGACCAGGGCTTGCCATGGTCTGTGTGGATGCATCGGCGGTATGGCACTTCCCTGGATGTGGGAGTGGTGTAGGGTAGCTCATTGGTATGGAGGAGGATGATGCAGATATGGAAATAGGTGAGGGTTGACTATGACAAGGACCACAACATGTGGGTGTGCATGACCGGTAAGCCATGGATCAAGATATGTTGTGGACCACATGTTCCTTGGGGGAAGGTTATGTGGAACAAGTGGCAGACTCTGAAATGGAGTTGCTTCCTATATAGAGTGCTCCTGGGTCGGTTGCCAACAATGGACAAGATGATAGGCTGGGGGATCAATGTGAATAGAAGGTGCTCACTGTGTGGTGTGGGGGATGAGTCACATGAGCACATGTTCTTCACATGCAAATTCTCGAGCTACTTGATAACTAGGTGGGCCTTGAAAAACGGTTGGGGGCCAGGTCTCGCGTATCATTGGTGGTTGCATGTAGTGGATCCACCCACAGATGAGGGGGAACAAGAGCATGACAGCCTTTGGAGGAATGGGCCCGACTTCCATCATTTTCCTTATCTGGAAGGAAAGGAATTCATTAAGGCATGGAATACTGGATAGAGATAAATTTACCATTTTTGACTTATTAGTTGATAAGTTCAACATGCTTTTTAGGGTCAAACCTGAGATTTGTAAAGGTTTAGATCTGGCTGCTACTTTACACTGGGGATTTTGTAGTTAACACACCCCTGTATAGTATAGGTCTTACCCTATACATCTTTTTTGGTTTGCAATATATTACCTTATCTAAAAAAAATATGTATATTTTCTACCAACACTATTGTACCAAATCAATCAAGGCATCATCCAATGTTTCCGTATTTGATCCTATATGAGTATACTACATGACTACTTATATATTTTATTATGCTCCAAGGATTTGAGTCATACCACCCAAATCCAACCAACCACTGCTAAGTCAAAATCGGTGCCATACATCTTCAATGGAAGAGCCAGAATCCATGACCTCCCCACACCATAGAGATATATCAACCAACTACAACAATGACATATAGACAAGCTCAGGGACTGGCTCAGGCATGACCATCCACTTATACAATCATACCTAGCCCACCTTGGTATAGGTACGATGCTAGAAGAACAGGCTCATGCATGGCCATCCACATATATAATCATAACTAGCCCACCTTGGTATAGGTACGGTGCTAGAATAATAGGCTCACACACGACCGTCCTAACAAGAAGGAATGGCTCATGCATGGACATCCATATCACAACAAGAATGACTCATGCATGGTCGTCTCCCACAACCTGTAATTAAGGATGCAAGGGAATACTCGACTTGCACCCCACATATTCAAAAATATGTGCTCCGAGTTAAACTCGTTTCACCAACCAGCAAATGTTGACACTGCATGGATCTATGGAATAGGCAAAACTACTAGATTAGGTTCCACTTGATTAGTTATTTCACTTAAATGCCTTTACATCAATCAAGTTACAACATATAAACTTTAAACAAGTTCTACAAAATAATGGCATAACACATTACCAGAACATATTTGAGCATGTAAGGTGTGATCTCATCACATTATCACTTGATGTTTGCCAATCACCATATTTTCCATCACAAGGACCACATATTTTGAGGTATCAACCCCTCATCTCATTAATGAGGAAATTATCATCTCATACAAGGTAATAAGCCATCATTAGGTCATAAGACCCATTTTCCTCCTCTTTCTGTGATAGCAACATCTCACATGACTCCTACGGCCCATTCAATCATATCATAAACACAATAGCTCTTATTTAGATATGCATATCAACTTGTGACACTTGCATGATTAGATACATATAACAAGAAAGCTAATACATAATTATTACTACCATTTCATAAAGATTCATGTCACTCACACTACATCATTAGTGTTAGGGTTCTCTTTAACCAATTAGAGTTTATAGGGTTAGATAAACAACTAACCTCCACTTATCACTTGCCATCATCATTATAGAATATGTTAAGAGATTACAAGTTATAGAAAACAACACTCCTTTAGCATTTGTACAAACACCCCATAGGGTACCATAACATACCATGTAACCCTATCATCAACATGACGTAATATAACTACTATCACAAGGTATCTGTTTAGACTATCTTGATGTATTAGTTTAGACCATCACGTCCAAGCATGTCAGGTTAAATACACATAAGGTGTGATAGTTTAGCTACACTTGAGGTGTGAGATTAATCACACAAGAGGTGTATTAGTTTAACACTCATGATGTGTATCAGTTTAGCCCCTCTTGAAAGTGTGATGAGAAGCCCCACTTGAGGGTGTGGCAGGAAACATTACTTGAAGGTTTGATAGGTTGTTAGTGTAAAGACCACATAATCTTTACTAATTAATCATGGCAAACAAAAACACCAATTGTGAAGCAGCGGAAGTTAAAACTTTAACTATTCAATTGTATAAAGAGTACTTTACAAAATTCCCAAAAGGGAGTACAACTTTATACAAACAATTGGATCTTGGTAGAGGAAGACTAAATCAACTTGTCTCCAAACAAAAACAACTTAACATATAGGCAGCTATAGCAAGATGGTTGAACTCCTTATTCTTAGTCTTAGGTTGGCTCACCAAGCTTTTGATGCGCACTCTGATCCTATACCTCGGTGGTTGGGATCACCCAGCAAGAGAGAGATAAAAGTATGTGTCAAACAAAGGATAAGGGCAATTATAAATAAAAACATTGCATAATAAAAGATCCACTATACTAAGAGAGTCAAAAGTATGAGGCAAGTATAATAATTAAGAATTTAGAACTTCTGCCAAGATGCATCTACCATAATAATAATAAACAAACATGAATGATATTTTGACAACAAATATTATAATGCAGGGTGAGGCACCTACCGGACCTCAACCAAGAGGAGAGGGGAAATGCACATCCCAAACCTAAAAAAAATATAATATGGGGAAGAAAATGCACATTCCCCATGGCGAAATTACACATGCCCTCTATGGGTGGTTTGTACTCATGTACACTACATTAGTTATTTGGTCAACAATTCCTCATGTTGTGTAATCCACTTGGCAGTAGTGGAAATATAAATAATATCCCATGAAATAGATCAAGTAAATGAATGGGCCAACATTGGCCATGGCACTATTCAAATAACCAAATAAATGAGCCACAATGGCTATAGAAGATTCAAATAAATAAAAGAGCCAAATAAGGCAGTAGTAAGATATCAAGGCTAGCACAGAGGAAATGTGGGCTTGGATAAAGGCCCAATTGAAGAGTAGGTTTATTGCACATTCACATGTTCATATACATTCATAGGGATCACATACATAAATAGGTTCCACATACTTAAATAGGGCTCACATACCTTATTGGAGATTCATACCCATCATTATCACTGATTAGATTGTTTCCAAGATCATTAACCCTAGTTACAAACATTTCACATAAACTAGCATTTATTAAGCATAAAGTATAAAGGAAATACCTATTTTATACCTTTGAGGAAACCTTTTATTTAAAACTCAAAACTAGTACCAAAAGCTCACTTATATTTCAGTGATTAAGAAAACATGTCTTATTTCTCAATTAGGAGTTAAAATGAATTAATTATGATTTTTAGAACATTTAACATACTCAAAGTGGCATCCAAGGCAAACTTCAAAAAATGAAATAGAATTAGGACTTTAAAACTATAAATTCTGATTCTACGTGAAAAATCCTTTCCAACGACTATTTATTTGCATTTTTCTAAGCAAGGACCAATTTACTATGAATTAAGTAAGTTGGACCAATCAGATTGCAAGAAAATGCCACATAGGCTGAGTGGTTTGCGAGAAATAAGATGGAAAAAGACCAAATTGCCCTTGGAATTAAAACATGAAGCTGGAACCTCGTGAGGGTAAAAGTGTAAAAATGGTCGGTCATCTTCTTCCTCTCCCAGGCGCCATGGACGTGGAGGAGATGCTCGGCCACTTTGGGTGTTTCCGCGATTCACAACCAAATTGCATGTTCAAGTACTCGAAATGAAGAGGAGAGGAAAACGAACTCAACGGACCCATTAATTTGCTTACTGGTGCATCTGAGTTTTGGAGAGAGCTGCTACAAGGTGAGGAGGGAGGCAGATATGTCGGGGGCTTTTCATGGGGGCTTCAGACCAATAGGCACTAGTAAAAGCTTGCACGAGGGCCGACGGAGGTGTGGGTGGTGTTACTTATAGGTGTGGGAGGCTGATGCTCCGAAATGACAAGTGGGTGGAGAGGGTGTGGCTGGAACCTATGGGTGTTTGGGCTATGGTGCACGGGAGACAATGAGCAAGGGCTAGAATGGTGCGGCTCGAGGAGAAGAATCTAAAGAGACAAAAATCGTGCTAAATGGTTGAGAGGGCAGAGAGATCGGTGTGAAGGAAACTAGGCGCCTCCTTGGTTCGGTGGCCCAAGGTAGAAGATAATTGCATATCTGTTGGATCGAAATCCAATGGTGGCTGGGGGGTGCGACACAAAAATCAAAGAATCATATCGTGACACATGAAATCAATGCAATGAATACAATGTCGATTCATCTACTATAGTTAAACTATATGGGAACTAGTAAAAAGCATTTGAGGGGCCAAATTTAGTCCAAACGACCTCAAATTTTAACCATAGGTTAATTACAATGCCTAGAACGATGCTATGGCATTACTTTCTCGAAAATCACATAGTTAGGTCCCTAATTAATTTATTGACTATTAAAGAATATAATACAACATAAAAAGAGCAATTAATATAAAGAATATCTTTTAATGACATAATAAGGTATATCTCGAGATATTAGTCACATATAAACATTATGAGTCATATCTAAACATATAATACTCTTATTAGTGCATTATTTCCCTATTTGGAGGAAAGAGAAAGTAAGTGGGTTAAATACACTCAAATACATTAAATTACTCATATCTTATTTAATAGGGATATAAAAAAATTCCAAATAACTTACTCCACTCATATTATCTCATTAATGGTCAAATTTCATGATTAGACCTCAATTATCTCATTAGATGGGTTATCTGTGCAAAACCCCCTACATAAATATAAATGTAGGTAATTTGTGAATTATACCTCAAGAAAGGCTCAAATTCAACATTGAGGCCCAAGAAGGCTCAAAAGGATGGAAAATTTATTAGAAGAGTCCAAAAGGACTAGAACGCAAAGAAAAGTACAAAATCAATAAATTGCAAAGAGGACCTTGAGATTCAATTTGTTACAACACTCCACCCCTTAAAGAGGATTTCGTCCCCGAAATCACAACAAGAGGGAAGACAGAGGGTGAGTGTGAAACATCCCAAAATTTGGTAACTAGGTGTTACTTCAAAGGCTATACACATAAGCCAAGTTTGACTAAGGTTTCCACCATACATATAACATTTTATCAAGCCTAATATAATTAACATGTTTGGCTTATAAGCATAATCTTCATATGAAAAAGCATCATCTTTATTTATTCTATTACTTGTGCCATATATTACTCACATTTTTTGTAACAAGGACTATATCTCAACATTAGGCACAAAACATATGCATTACCTTTATTAGTCCCATTAAGGGATTTAAACAAAATTAGGGTTTACAAGGAAATCTCAACATAATTAATGTATTATGTCACAAACCTAAATAACATGAATTCAATCTCCATTATCCTCATAATGCCATCATATAGAATTATCACCTATTACTATGTAAGAAAAGATAATATTGTCAACAAATTATTAATTCTACAACAACTCCCAATAATGTCACATTAGCTATCATACTCAAGTTAATGACATCATTAACCATTTTCTCTAATGACACTACATGATATGAATCACATTAGGCATTAATGCAAACTTATGTGAATCCAATTACTCATATCATATTTGAGTCATTACATGTGTTTTAGTGAATAAGATGGAACACATTAAACATTAATGAATTGATTCATATACTAAATCATGATAAGGTGATTAATGAGATGTATATTAGGGAACAAGGTGATATGCCTTACATATGTTGATAACATGGTCTCCAATATGATAATGTGATTATAATCCACATATATGTTCCAAGTGTGTTAACTGATGATGACACCTATTGTCACTAAGGTATCATGAAGGCATCAAAGATATGTATGTATATGTTGTAAAGGCAAGATGATTACACGTTAGGGTTTGGGTCATCATGGCCATTACATATTATGCATGTTAAGGATGCATTAGAACCATTTACTAACCATACTATTAGGGTGACATGGTCAACTTTAAGGGTATCCACAATTAGTGATGAGTAATTCATTATCATGTGCAACAAGAATATGTTAAGGTTCAAGCATATGAACTATCCCCTTAGATGAGTTATTATATATTCATTTGTATATAAACAAACAAGATGAATTATAATTATAATTTGTTTGTCCAACACTAACCTTATGGACATGCTAACCTCTTATGTAAGGAGTTAGGGTTTCCAAAACATAGTAACTTGATTTTGAATGTATTAAGGGACTCCACCCCCTTAAAGAGGATTTTGTCCTCGAAATCAAAAACTCCAAAATCTATCAAGGTATAAAAGCACTACTACTAAGGCCACTTTTGAAAAAGGGTTGAGGTAAAACTATGTATGAGATCCAACACTTAGCTATTTTACTAAACACCATTATAAAATTCAAGCCCAACATAGGGTAGGATACTCCCAACTTGGAAATCTAGGGATCTTATAAGGAAATTAAGGACACATAAGGGGATTCTACGTGATTAACCAAGACATCATATACTAGGTTCAAAAGATTACTCAACAATAAGATAATTTGTCCAAAGGTATGCTATTTTGGGACGGTCAGTATCAGCTCAGGCCAGGTCGACGTCATATGGATATGGGACTCCTCGTAAGCCAATCTAGTGGTGCGGAGGAAAATATTTCTAGCCCCCAGACCTTGACCCTTTCTAGACACCTTTACTTTCAACTTATGCCCTAGTAGCAACCTAATAGACTAATCACCAAAATGTTGATCCATTTATATTTCTAGTATGAAATTGTTATGATCCTAAATCAATCATTCATCATTGGTCCACTCTAAGGTGAAAAACTTACTAAAGGGAACTATATAAGGTTAGGGTTTCTATCTAGGAGACAAATTGAATTAGTCAAGACTCCGACTACCTTGATGCTCTGATACCATGCTGTAAAGACCACAAAATCTTTACTAATTAATCATGGCAAACAAAAACACCAATTGTAAAGCAGCGGAAGTTAAAACTTTGACTATTCAATTGTATAAAGAGTACTTTACAAAATTCCCAAAAGGGAGTACAACTTTATACAAACAACTGGATCTTGGTAGAGGAAGACTAAATCAACTTGTCTCCAAACAAAAACAACTTAACATATAGGCAACTATAGCTATATAGTTGAACTCCTTATTCTTAGTCTTAGGTTGGTTCACCAAGCTTCTGATGCACACTCTTATCCTATACCTGAGTGGTTGGGATCACCCAACAAGAGAAAGCTAAAAGTATATGTCAAATAAAGGATAAGGGTAATTATAAATAAAAACATTGCATAATAAAAGATCCACTATACTAAGAGAGTTAAAAGTATGAGGCAAGTATAATAATTAAGAATTTAGAACTTCTACCAAGATGCATCTACCACAATAATAATCAACAAGCATGGATGATATTTTGACAACAAATATTCTAATGTAGGGTGAGGCACCTACCGGACCTCAACCAAGAGGAGAGGGGAAAATGCACATCCCAAACCTCAAAAATATATATATAATATGGGGGAGAAAATGCACATTCCCCAGGGAAAAATTACACATGCCCTCTATGGGTGGTTTGTACTCATGTACACTACATTAGTTATTTGGTCAAGAATTCCTCATGATGTGTAATCCACTTGGCAGTAGTGGAAATATAAATAATATCCAATGAAATAGATCAAGTAAATGAATGGGCCAACATTGGCCATAGCATTATTCAAATAACCAAATAAATGAGCCACAATGGCTATAGAAGATTCAAATAAATAAAAGAGCCAAATAAGGCAGTAGCAATATATCAAGGCTAGTGCATAGGAAATGTGGGGTTGGATAAAGGCCCAACTGAAAAGTAGGTTTATTGCACATTCACATGTTCATATGCATTCAAAGGCACATACATAAATAGGGTCCACATACTTAAATAGGGCTCACATATCTTATTGGAGATTCATACCCATCATTATCACTTATTAGATTGTATCCCAGATCATTAAACCTAGTTACAAACATTTCACATAAATTATCATTTATTAAGCATAAAGTATAAAGGAAATACCCATTTTAGACCTTTGAGGAAACCTTTGATTTAGGACTCAAAACTAGGACCAAAAGCTCACTTAGATTTCACCGACTAAGAAAACATGTCTTATTTCTCAATTTGGAGTTAAAATGAATTAATTATGATTTTTAGAACATTTAACATACTCAAAGTGGCATCCAAGGCAAACTTCGAAAAAGGAAATAGAATTAGGACTTAAAAACTAGAAATTCAGATTCTATGTGAAAAATCCTTTCCAACTACTATTTATTTGCATTTTTTGAGTAAGGATCAATTTACTATGAATTAAGTAAGTTGGACCAATCAGATTGTAAGAAAATGCCACATAGGTTGAGTGGCTTGCGAGCAACAAGATGGAAAAAGACCAAATTGCCCTTGGAATTAAAACGCAAAGGTAGGAGTGTGTGAGGGTAAAAGAATAAAAATGGTCGGTCATCTTCTTCCTCTCCCAGGCGCCATGGCCGTGGAGGAGATGCTTGGCCACTTTGGGCGTTTCCGCGATTCACAACCAAATTACATGTTCAAGTACTCGAAATGAAGAGGAGAGGAAAATGACCTCAACTAACCCATTAATTTGCTTACTGGTGCATCCGAGTTCTGGAGAGAGTTTCCGCAAGGTGAGGAGAGAGGTGGACATGTCGGGGGCTTTTTGTGGGGGATTCATACCAATTGGCACTTGTAAAAGCCTGCACGAGGGCCGACGGAGGTGTGGGCGGTGTTACTTATAGGTGCGGGAGGCCGATGCTCCGAAACAACAAGTGGATGGAGAGGGTGCAGCCGGATCCTATGGGTGTTTGGGCTATGGTGCACGGGAGACGATGAGCAAGGGCTAGAATGGTGCGGCTCAAGGAGAAGAATCTAAAGAGACAAAAATTGTGCTAAATGGTTGAGAGGGCGGAGAGATCGGTGTGAAGGAAACTAGGTGTCTCCTTGGGTTGGCATCCCAAGGTAGAAGACAACTGCAGGTCTGTTGGATCGAAATCCAATGGTGGTTGGGGGGCATGACACAAAAATCAAAGAATCATATCGTGACACATGAAATCAATGCAATGAATACAATGTTGATTCATCTACTATAGTTAAACTATATGGGAACTTGTAAAAAACATTTGGGGGTTCAAATCAAGTCCAAACGATATCAAATTTTAACCATAGGTTAATTACAATGCTTAGAATGATGCTATGCCATTACTTTCTCAAACATCACATGGTTAGGTCCCTAATTAATTTATAGACTATTAAAGCATATAATAAAGCAGAAAAAAAGCAATTAGGATAAAGAATATCTTTTAATGACATAATAAGGTATATCTCGAGATATTAGTCACATATAAACATTATGAGTCATATCTCAACATATAATACTCTTATTAGTGCATTATTTCCCTATTTGGAGGAAAGAGAAAGTAAGTGGGTTAAATACACTCAAATACATTAAATTACTTATATCTTATTTAATAGGGATATAAAAAAATTCCAAATAACACACTCCACTCATATTATCTCATTAATGGTCAAATTGCATGATTAGACCTCAATTATCACATTAGATGGGTTATTTGTGCAAAACCCTCTACATAAACATAAATGTAGGTAATTTGTGAATTATACCTCAAGAAAGGTTCAAATTCAATATTGAGGCCCAAGAAGGCTCAAAAGGATGGGAAATTTATTAGAAGAGTACAAAAGTGGGTAAATTGCAAAGAGGACCTTGAGATTCAGTCTGTTACAATTAGTTTTAGGGTTAGGCATGTCGGCCTCTTACTCAACCAAGGGCGTCACAAGCTAGCATTCTAAGGTATCATCCTGTTCATGATGGGCTAAAGCCCTCTCAAAGCATAACGATTTAGTTGTATATCGGTCAAAGCACCCATAGTGCATGATAGTTTAACAACATATCAGTTTAGGCATCCCAAGTCATGACAACTTGCAACAAGCTGTGTCGATTGGGACACCACAAGTCATGATGACTACCCCCAACATAGTGCATGTGTGTGTTAACTTGTTCATATTCAACCTTAAGAAGATTGGCCACAAGACCATCTACTATCATGGCAAGAAGGTGCAAGATATGGGCAGAAACTTAAACGAAACTACCTCATCAAAAAAGTTCCCAAAACCACCAAAAACACTAACATATAGTTGATAAAGATCTAGAGAAGAAGAACATCATAAGTATATGAAGAGAGAAAATAACAAAGGAGGTCAAGATTTATATAACCCGCCTCAAAGATCACCACCAAGATCTAAGCTCCAAGATCAAGCTTCAAGCTCACGAGCTCAAGGTAGAAGATGATCTACCAAACTTGATCACCACTAGATCCAAGGAAGAAGATGAAACCAAGGTTAAGATGGTTCAAGGTGAAAAGGAGATATCCAAGATCCATGGTCGAGAATAAGAAGAAGAATAAAAGAGCTAGGAAACATAGCTTACCAAAGTAGAAGATGGAAGATGATCAAGGAACACCACAACTTGGAACTCATCCACCAAACTCTAAGAGAACCTTCCTAGCTCCTTAAGCTTCTCAAGGTCATCCACTAAGTAGGAGAGGAAGCAAGGATGGCCAAAAGGATCATCTTGCATGGAGAGCAAGAAGATTATATACTAGGGGATGAGAGAGAGGTCATGGAAGAGGTGTCACCACCTTAGGATCTTAGGTGACACTTGTCCACAAAAAAGGAGCCAAATGAAATGCAAGACATGGTGATATGGTCTAGGATAGATCTCATGCTCTTGGTTTCCTACCAAGGTCATGCCGGATATGCCAAAACCCCACACACTCACAAACTGATGCACACACACTCACAAATCGATAGGGCACAACCCTACACACTCACAAACCAATAGGGCACAACCCTACACACTCACAAATTGATAGGGCACAAATCTACATACTCACAAACTGATAGGATAGCCACTCTAAGGCTCTCTAACCCGAGACAACACATCCAAGAGGAAAACACATCTCAGTCGTGTTCTAAACATTACCAAGGATGTCACCATACAACCAAGATCCAAACAAGGTGCCCATATCTCTCTCCTCTATATGATGCCAAGAGAGAGAAGGAACACTCTAGAGGTGGAAAACTTGCACATCAACCCCTACTCTGGGTGAATTGAAATTTGCACAAAAACATCACCACAAAACACAAGCATCATCCAAACAAGCTCAAAGAAGAAACTTAAGCTTTTTATAAGCCCTAATTACATCTCAAATGATTAGAGAAAGGTTTTAAGCAACATACTTAGGCAAAACAAACATGGGTTATCCCAAAACGTGGGTCGGGGTCCTTATAAGCCATAAACCCCTAATAGGAATTTTGCCCCCAAAATCCTAAGAGAAAAGAGAGGGGTACTTCCTCCTTATCTCTTCCTCGAGCTCCCACATGACTTCTTCAACACCACGATGATGACAAAGAACATTCACAAGAATGATGTCCTTCTTGTTAAGCTTCTTCACTCTCCAGCCAAGGATCAACATTAGAACTTCCACATAGGTCATATCCTCATCAAGATCTACCTCCATAGGATGCAACATCAACTCTATATCTGGATGGCACTTACTCAACATACTCACATGAAACACTGGATGAAACCTATGCCACTCCGGTGGCAACTCCAACCTGTAGGCCACCTTCCCAACACGTGCCACCACTGGGTAATGTCCCATAAACCTGGGAGCCAACTTACCCTTCTTTCCAAACCTCAAAACACCCTTCCAAGGAGAGAATTTCAAATATACCTTATCCCCCACTTGGTACTCTAAGGGTCTATGAGACTGGAAAGAGTCCATTTTTTCAATGCGGTCGGAGTGAGTGCCTCCCGTGGCTGGTTGAGGCGCGAGCGAATAGTTCTTCTTACTTCCATTTGGGAATCTAATACGCTCTGATCCATCGGCTTAGCTTAGGCACCACTTGACGCTCTGGCCTCCTACAGGTGAAGGAAGTCACAGGGACTGGTCCCCATTGAATGGTCCTCGAGGGAGATAGCAGAATGAACTAAACACTTTGACCACAAGGACACAAGGAAGCACTCTCTCACTCAGGAAGACCCTCCTATGGAATGGCAAAAGCAATGTGAAACTAAGTAGATAGTATCACAATGGAAGTCATTCGGAACAGTTATCTGCATAGGACTTCTGTATGTTTTGTGTTGCCTTCAATTATTGTTGAATTACCTTGATCTTCTGTATCGTCTGTTGTACAAGCTCAGGACTAAGAAGTTGATACTCACCTATATCGTACCAACACAACAGAGATCTAAAATGCCTCCCATACAATGCCTCATAAGGTGCCATATCGATGCTACTCTGATAGCTATTGTTGTAGGTGAGCTCAATCAAACTGAGGTGTATGTCCCAAATTCTTGAAAATTGAAGAACACAGGCTCTCAACAGATCCTCCATAGTCTAAATGGTTCTCTCAGATTAACCATCTGTCTGTGGGTGGAAAGTAGTGCTAAACTTTAACTGTGTACCCAAAGTTGTGTGCAGTCACTCCCAAAAGTGACACATGAAATGGGGACCTCTATCAGACACAATAATTGCTAGAACACTGTGCAAATGTACCATCTCATCCACATAGATATTGGCGAGCTTCTCTACTATGAATGTCATCTTCACAGGAAGGAAATGCGCTGACTTAGTCAACTTGTCAATGATCACCCATATGGAATCATGACCTTTGGCTGTCCTAGGTAGACCAACCACAAACTCCATAGTCACATGATCCTATTTCCACTGTGGTATAGGAAACAGTTGCAACGTCCCTACAGGAATCTGATGCTCAATTTTAATTAGTTGGCATACAACACATCTCACAATGAACTCAACCACGTCTCTCTTCAAGCCTGGCCACCAATATATATCCTTCATATTATGATACATCTTGGTGATACCTAGGTACATAATGTACATGGATGAGTGAGCCTCTTCCAGCACCATCTTTCTTAGATTATCTACATCAGGAACCACTATTCTGCCATGGTAACAAATTGTCCCATCATCTGACTCATGAAAACCATCATGTTTCTCGCTACCAAACTCTGATCTAACCTACTCTATCACAATATTAGTCTGTTGTGCCTCTTTGATCTATTGTCTCAGCATAGGCTTCACCTGTAAATGTGGCAGTAGACCCACTAGCAAGGAAACTTCCAACTTAACATTCATCTGATGCAATAAGACCAACATGTCTCATTTGTGGCACATCAAAGAAGTCAATTGGGATCTATCCATAAGTGAAGACAAAAACTTCCTACTCAAAGCATCTGCCATGACATTTGCTTTCCCCAGATGATAGTCAATCGTGCAGTCGTAGTCTTTGATTAACTCCATCTAGTGACATTGTCTCTTATTCAACTCATGTTGTAAAAAGATGTACTCAGGTTCTTGTGATCTATGAAGATCTGACACTTCTCCCCATATAGGTACTACCTCCAAATCTTCAAAGCATGAACTACAATAGCTAACTCTAGATTGTGGGTTAGGTAATTGTCCTCATGTTTCTTAAGTTGTCGGGAGGCAAAAGAAACCACTTGCTTGTCCTGCATCAACACAAAACCCAAACCATTCTTGGACGTATCATGGAAGACTATGTATCCTTTTCCTTGCTCAGGAAAGAACAAAACCAGTGCACTCGTCAACTTCTCCTTCAACATCTAAAAAACACGTTGGCATATGTCATCCCAGATGAACGTCACATCCTTTCTTGTCAACCTTGTTAGAGGTACAGTGATAACGCTAAAGTCTTTGATGAACCTCTTGTAATAGCCTGTCAAACCTAGAAAACTACACACTTCTGTCAGTGTCTTTGGCTATTCCCACTCTGTCACCGACTCCGCCTTCTTGGGATCCACACATACTCCGTCAGTTATATGACATGCCCCAAGAAAGCTACCTTCTTCAACCAGAACTTGCACTTGCTAAACTTGGCATAAATCTGATGTTGTCTCAACACGGTCAATGTCTGACGAAGATGTTGTTCATGCTATTGACTGTCATGACTGTATATCAAGATGTCTTCTATGAAGACCACCACAAACTGATCAAGAAACATTCAGAACACTCTGTTCATCAAATCCATGAATGATGTTGGTGCATTGGTCATCTTGAATAGCTAAACAACAAACTCGTAGTGACCATACCTCATCCTAAAAGATGACTTAGGTATGTCATCATGTTTGATCCTCAACTGGTGATATCCTCACCTTACGTCTATCTTTGAGAATAATGTCACACCACACAACTGATCAAATAGGTCATATGTCTTCAACAAGGGATACTTGTTCTTTATCATCACCTTATTTAGTTGTCGTTAGTCTTTGCACAACCTCATAGACCCATTATTCTTTTTCATGAATAGAATTGGAGCACCCCATGGTGACGTACTCGGCCTGTTGAAACCTTTTTCAAGAAGTTCTTACAAATGTCTCTTCAACTCTGCCATCTCTATTGGAGGCATCATGTACACTATCTAAGCTATCAGTTGCATGTAGGGAACCAGATTGATCTCAAAATTAATCTTTCAGGGTGGGGGAACACCTAGAAACTCTTTTATAGATACATACTCGAAATCTCTAATAACTGGCACCTCCTGAATACTAGGACTCCTCACCTCAGTATCCATCACTTGTGCCAAGAATGCCTTGCAACCCTATCTCAAAATCTTGCTCGCCACCATAGCCGATACCAGACATGTCATAAGAATCTTCCTATCTCCTTGGAAGATCCACATCTCACCACCATATATAAATGTTACCTGCTTGGAACTACAATCCAAGGCCACTCTATAATTCTATCTATTCCAAGGATTCATCGAATCCATTCATGTCAAGTGGTATGAGATCCACTTGAATGATGTGCCCCGAAAAGGAGAGGATACAGGAAGGAAACACCTTTTGTAACACTACAGAATCGACTAACGGGGTTTCTAAATGACTAATAGGAAAAAGACAACTGCTAAGCACTTCATGAGCGATAAGAGAGTGTGTTGAACCCAGATCAACCAAAACAGATACAAAGCAAAAAGAAGACAAATCAGGATGAAATAACTCCATCTGACCTGTCACTACTTGTGGGTTGACCACCGCCTCCAGCTGACTCATAGCGTAGAATCTAGCCATTGCTTGTTTTTTTCCCCATCCTCTACTTCCATGAGTAGACGATCCGAACTGTGATGCATGGATACATCGTCGTCCTCCTACACCACTGTTCTGCTAGCTCTACCTCAGTTTTTGGGTCACTTAATTATCTTTCATAGGGCAAAATAGTTTGGTATCCCAAACTGTATATACTCATGTCCTGTACTCATACCCAGGCCTAGATGGTCATGTCACAAACAATGATGTATCACTCTGGGCTCCTATAGGTGGAAAACTACAACCTCTACCTTTACTAGGTGACCACTACGTCTGAGCACAGAACCGTTGTCATGCTGGTGGTGCAGAAAACCTCAGCTTCGTAAAGCCTCCTGAAGACTGTCCTTAAAATTATGCAGGCCTCTTCCTGGCACTTGCCTCCCACTTCTCCTTCATAGATTGCTCTATCCTATAAACATATTCTACAAATGTGGCAAATCTTTCTCGATTCTCCAAAGCAACTATCGGGGTAAACAACTCAGCATTCAACCCCATCTCAAAATGACAAATCCGCTCGTCCTCCATATCAACCATGTGAGGACAAAACCTCAAAAAATCAATAAACCTTGCTTCATACTCATTCATCGTCATGGGTCCATGTCGAACCCTATAAAACTAGCTGATCTTCTCATCAAGGTACGTCTAAGGAAAGTACCAACTAAAAAACTCATGTTGGAACTCCTCCCAACCTATAGCCTCTCCTGGCCTATCCTCCTCCTCTGTGGCTTACCAGTGGCCCACACTCCCCTTCAGAAGTTACAACGCGTGCTTCACCTTATCCTCTTAGGGATACGAAGAATCTTATAGACTTTCTCAAGATTGATAAGTCACAGATTTGCATCAGTCGGATCAGCCATCCTAGCACATTCCATTGCTTGAACACAACGAAGCCATCAAAAGTCTTCCAACTACAAGAAGATTCATCATGGGGAATTGATGCCCTAGGTTGAGGTGTAGACATCTTGTCTTCCATATGAGTCATAGTAGCCATAAACTACCCAAAAAGAGATTGAAAGGAAGGATTTTCAATCATGGTGGGTTCAAACTAGGGGACTTCAGGCACACGGTCTTCTCGAGCATGGTTCCTTGCACCACCACCTGGTGTGGCAACAATGCTTTCAGCAGTATGTTCTTCGTGTTCTCCAGACATTTTTAAGCTTTCTCTTCTTCTTATGCATAAGTAGAAGTCAGTATAAGACAGACTGGAGGATACAAGAATGGACACAAACCCTATTCCTAGGTCCCTATAGACTCAGCGAACCTAAAACTCTAATACTAACCTTATATGTAACGCCCCGCGCCACAAAAGCAAGATTACTCAAAACAAACCGTGGAAGAAATATTAAACAAAACATAATACTAGAAAATAGTAAAAATGAAAACCATTTTCATAAAACTGTCAAACAACTAAAACCTTTACATACAAGTCCTTTCATGCCTCAAAGCACTTACCATGTGTGTCACCAACCTGTTATAAGGAATCTTATTCCAGAACATACATAAATATTTCCACCACGACTATGGACAAGAGAGGCATACAAGCCAACCACATATCAAGAGCATGTCTACAAAACATCCCCACATACCTGAGTGTATAGGGACAACTCTACGACTCTAACAAAAAAAGACATCCAACACCACTTCCAACCTTGTCAGCTACTGTCTTTCTTGCTGCTCCTCAACTTCTGCTGCACGATCTCTACCTCCCCATGTACATCCATCTAAAAAAGATGTGAGGAACCCATGATGTGAGATTCCTAATCTCAGCAGGAGATATAAATCTCCACCAACTCTATTATTATCATAGCTAAAGATGATTAAAGAAAACAATGAAGATTATAATCATGACAGGCAAGTAATCATTATTAACAAAATGAGCAATTACTATTGTATTATGAAAGATCTTAACATTATAAAAGGAATATGAAGAGTGTGTATATTTTATACCAACACTATTGAACCAAATCAAGAAAGGCCTCATCCAATATTTTTGTATTTGATCCTATACAAGCATACTACACAACTATTTACATATTTTATTATTTCCCGAGGATTTGAGTCATACCACCCAAATCCAACCGACCACTTCTAAGTCGAAATCGGTGCCATACAAGGTCAATGGAATAGTTGAAATCCACGACGTCCCCACACCTTTTGGTCAGCACGAGAAAACACTGCAAAGACATATCAGTCAACTGCAATAATGACATATAGTCAAGCTCAGAGACTAGCTCATGCATGGCCATCCACATATATAATCATACCTAGCCCACCTTGGTATAGGTATGGCACTAGAAGAATAGGCTCACACATAGCCGTTCAAATAAGAAGGAGTGGCTCAAACATCTCCATCCATATTACAATGAGAATGAATCATGCATGGTCGTCTCCCACAACCTATAATTAAGGATTCAAGGGAATACACGACTTGCACCCCGCATATTTAAAAATATGCACTCCAAGTTAAACTCATTTCACTATCCAGTCAATGCTAACAATGAATGGATCTATGGCACAAGGAAAACTACTAGATTAGGTTCCACTTGATTAGTTAGGTCATTTAAGTGCATTTGCATCAATCAAGTTTCAACGTATAAAATTTAAACAAGTTCTACAAAATAAGGGCATAACACATTACCAGAACATATTTGAGCATATAAGGTGTGATCTCATCACATTATCATTTGATGTTTGCCAATCCACATATTTTCCATCACAAGGACCACATACTTTGAGGTATTAACCCCTCATCTCATTAATGAGGAAATTATCATCTCATACAAGGCAATGAGCCATCATTAGGTCATAAGACCCATTTTCCTCCTCATTCTATGATACCAACATATCACATGCCTCATATGGCCCATTCAATCATATCATAAACCCAATAGCTCATATCTAGCTATACATATCAACTTGTGACACTTGCATGATTATAGACTTATAACAAGAAAGCTAATGCATCATCATTACTACCATTTCATAAAGATTCATGTCACTCACACTACATCATTAGGGTTAGGGTTCTTTTTAACTAATTGGACTTTATAGGGTTAGATCAACAACCAACCTCCATTCATCACTTACCATCATCATTATAGAATATGATAAGAGATTACAAGTTAAAGAAAACAACACTCCTTTATCATTCATACAACCACCCCATAGGGTATCATAACATACTGTGACACCCCGCCATCACACAGACAGCGAGATGTCACGCAAAAATGTGCGGAACCACATAATATTGAAAACACGGGTTAATTAAAACCGTTTGCAGAAAGCATACATAAGAGAACTTTTTCATCCGTTTGCAGAAAGCATACATAAGAGAACTTTTGATCCTGTAGAGAAATGTGTTATAAAAGAAATATTACAAGCTTTGATATATGTCCACATCTTATCGGAACCAACTGTATTGTCAGCACCATAGTTCATCACCTATTTAAACATACATAACGGACCACATACGTCCAGTAGTAGGATATACCAAAATTACAACAACTAGTCATCGTGAAACGTCATCAAACACCTCCGAGGACCTGAGAGTACATGGATGACTCTAGGACTCTACTACAAAACCACCAAAAGAGCAGCATGTCCATCTCTTACCTTCTACTACTCTTCTTACTGCTCGGCCACAACCTCACAACCACCACCACGTCTAGAGTGATCACCTAAAAAGGGTGTAAACCAGCGGGGTGAGACACACAGTCCCAACAAGAAATATAACTCTCTGCCGAAACCATAAAACCTTAGAAGGTTAAAGCAATAACAACAGATAACTGATAAAGCATATAACAAGAGCAGCATACTGAGCAAGGCTATTATTACCATCAATCTTACCAAGATCTCCAGGAGGCATATAACCAAGTATTTCTTTATGGAACATGATTGACAAGAAAAGCTTTATAAGAACTTATCACATAATATAAGGATCGTACACATATATGTAAGGTATAACTAGATCAGCTATATAAGCAAGGCCTCAATCAATGTTTTGTGTTTTGTTTTAAGCAAGATATACTATTCGGCTAGATTACATTTTATTATTCCCTAAGGAAGTGAGCATTCCCTTCTCAAATCCAACCATTGGCTGCGAAGCCCAATCGGGTGCCATACAACGTCTTTCGAGATCTAGACTCCATGACCTCACCTTCTCGTGGTCAGTAGATTAATCATCAAGCAAGACCGCAGTCTCATGCTTATAGGGCCTCAGTCTCTGGGTCAGCTCCACAAGCTACCCATATATCTAGCTCACCTCATCATAGGTGCTAGTGTATACATCCAAGCCATGAACGCATCATGCTCATCATCACATATCCTGAGCCATGGGTCTGTTCACCATGCTCCATATATTTACAATGATACTCAGATTAATCCTATTTTAGGATAGGGGAAAACCTCACACATTCAACAATATGCGCTCCAGGCAGATCTCACAGGATAAACCTATTTCACCATCACCATGATACTGACAATGATGGATCTATGGCCAGGGCAAACTACATGATATGTTCATCTATAATTAATTAGTATATTTTAAACCAATTTTTGAGGCAACCAATGAATAAAGATAGCCTTATAGGATTGCATCATTATTGCCATCATCATACTATCATGGGACCTCAATCCCTCATTATATCAACCATTGCCTCTCAAGGAATCATAATCATGCATCAGTATTCTGGGAATGCATCCCTTACCTCATCATCAGATGATAACACCTCAACTAGGAACTCAGCCTTATGTCAGGTCCTCAGACCTATCAACTTGTTATCTCATTACCACATGGTGCTACTCAAGCACATACATCTCATAGCTTTTACCAGACTATGAATCCCCACAAAAATACATGCATGGTTAGTGTACACATCCACAGAGATATTTGAAGCCATCATGGATTAACAGGATTATCATGCTATCAAGTAATAAGCAACATCCATGAGTATATTACACATAAGCTGTAGAAAGCATAGTTTTATTATCAATCATAAGCATGTATCATGTCCCATACATTTGACCATAATCATGTGTCACATCATCATGTGAAGCAACATAATATGCTTCCAAGCTTCTTGGTTCACAACCTATCATCTTAACTCATTATCATATATGCAGGATTCAAGATGATTACATCATATCACTTGTATTATTATTATTAACAGAGAATTATCAACTATATACATTCTGGGTTATCAGAACCCTCACCAAAGCTCCTGCAACCCTCACTATAGGTATGGCAAGCAGCGCCATCCCTCATCAAAGGGTGTATCGGCTAGGATTCCAAACCCTAGAGCACTTGTACCATCATATCGACCAACCACGCTTCAACCTATTGTGCAACCAGCTCACATGGTGTCGGGCAACCAGATCCAAGGATGAATCGTGCATCATCAGCAGGGGTTGTCGACCAAGGGCCTATCATGCACACGAGCTAGGGTTAGGGTTATAGTTTCTATCGGCCAACCCTCTCAACAAGAACATGTCGACCAGGATCATGGCGCCCAAGACACCCTATCATTCAGCCATCAACCCATATCGTCCAGAGGACCCTCATGACGGCCAAGGCACTCTATCGTCCAAGGCATCCTATCGTCTGAGAGCATGGTAACCACTAAGGCACCATATCATCCAACTCACTTAGGGTATGTCAGGCAAACACAAACCCCATGCTCGACACAAGGTTCCCCATCTTACTCATATCATCCAATGAATGGGCTAGGGAGTCGCCCACCTATAACAAGCAACACCTTAAGAAGACCTATCGTCCAACTAGGTAAAACATATCATGTCGGCCAAAGACTACCACAAGGTGTGTCGTGCAGAGCACACAACAAGGTGCATCACCCAAACTCCCACTACACAAAGGGTATCGACCAAGCTCCACTAGGCATATCGGTCAAAGGTACAACCTAAGACAAGGCTATCGGACAACACTACTCCAAGGTCATATTGTGCAAGGCACAACCCAACATGGTCATCTTCAACCTCAAGCACAAGGGAACCAAACACTAATTGATCAAGAAGACCGACTCACCTCTCAACAACCAAGAGAGAGGGGGTTTTTGCACAACCTCAATAACAAATCGGGCAACTACAAGGACCAACCTCAACATAGGTCATCATCTATCCAAAAGCTCACTTCTCAAATCCATGGTGAGAGGAGGGTGTTGCCCAAGCAACTAGAATGTAGACTCACCTCTCAACTAAAATGAGAGAGGGGTATTTCCTACATCACTAGAGCTCAAACTCACTTCTCTATACCAAGGAGAGAAAGGGGTGTTGTTACCAAAGAAAACCCCAAACTAAGGTTCGGCCAACTAGATCCAAAGGCATATAAACATCAACAACATCATGCTCACTATATCCATAAGATCAACAACATATACTAGAGCAAGAAACATAATATGCATGGTCGATTATCAACATATAAGAATCATGCAACAAAAAGAAGGTAGTATAGATAGGGTTGGAAGATATGTAATTTGCCTTAAGCAAACTCCTCAAGCTCCAAAGCACCAAGCTTCAAACTCTTAGCTCCAAGCACACCACTTTTGTCCACCTCGAGAAAAGGAACAAGAACCATAACCACCATGGCCGAAGAGTAGGCAAGATGGAGAAGAAGATGCTAAGGGGAGATAGAAGATGCTTACCAAAGAATAAGACCCACCTAGGGTTCGGACAACAAGCAAAAGAAAGAAGAAGAGATCTCCACCAAGGGGAAAGGATTGGCCACCAAGCTCTCCAAGGAAGGTGTGTCATGCACACATGGAGGGAAGAGCAACAAAAGAGCTAAAGGGTTGCCAAGAAGAGAAAGGCAAGGCATATATAGATGAGGATCAAGGTTAAACCAAGGCAAGGTGTCACCTTACTAAGGTACACTTATCCACACGTTTTACCACCTTGCAAACCTCATACACATGCCATGCCACCACTCAACCAAGGTTCAGCCATGTGTCCAAGCTAGGGTGACACAACCAAGGCAAGGAGGTCAAACAAGGTCAAAGGCTGACACACTCCATCCATGGACGACACGCTACTCCTCTAGGCCGATACAAGGCATGACCCACACTCAGCAAGGACGACACAAGCTACCTTGCCTGATACAGGGCTCAATAAAGCAAGGCAAGGCCCAAACAAGGGAAAACAAGGCCCAAAAGAACTAAACCAAGCCCAAGGCAACACAAGGCATGAACCCAAACCTTCCTCTCAACCCTAGAGGAAGCAAAGAGAGAGAAAGACATCTCACAAGGTGACAAACTTGCTCTTCAACCCTATCTTAGGTTATTTTGCAAGTAGCACATCCCACACAAGCAAACCCTAATCACCACTAAAGGTGATTAGCAAGCAACCAAACACAAGGGTTTAGGTAAAACAAATAGGGTAAGCCCCAGACAAAGGTCAGGGTCTTTACAAGCCATAAACCTCTACAAAGGGATTTCATCCCCGAAATCCAAAGAGAAAAGAGAGGGGTACTTCCGCCTCATCTCTTCCTCAAGCGCCCACGTGGCTTCCTCAACGCCATGATGATGCCAAAGAACTTTCATAAGAACCATGTCTTTTCTCTTCAACCTCTTTAATCTCTTGTCGAGGATCATTACTAGACCTTCCTCATAGGTCACATCTTTATCAAGCTCAACCTCAACTGACTGCATCACTGTTCCTGTGTTTGGATGACTTTTCTTCAACATGTTGATATGGAACATTGGATGCAACCTGTGCAACTTCGGCGGCAGCTCTAACTTGTAAGCTACCTTGCCAACACGTGATAATACCGGATATGGCCCCATATACCTGGGTGCCTGTTTGCCTACCCGGCCAAACCTTAGCACGCCTTTCCAAGGTGAGACTTTGAGATATACTTTGTCTCCCACCTGGAACTCTAAAGGTCGTCAGTGATTGTCTGCGTAAGACTTCTATCTGTCATGTGCCGCTTTCAACTGTTGTTGTATCACCTTGATCTTTTCTATTGTCTACTGTACTAACTCATGACCCAACAGCTGATACTCACCAGACTCATACCAGCATAAAGGATATTTGCACTTTCTTCCATACAGAGCCTCATAAGGAGCCATGTCAATGCTCTGTTGATAACTATTGTTATAAGCGAACTCTATCAAACTGAGATGCACTTCCCAACTTCCTAGGAACTGCAAAACACAAGCTCATAGATGATCTTCCAAAGTTTGAATAGTCCTTTCAGACTATCCATCTGTCTGTGGGTGGAAGGCGGTACTAAACTTTAACTGTGTTCCCAATGCTTTGTGCAACTGTTCCCAGAAACGACTTTTGAATTGAGGACCTATGTCAGAAACTATCGTTGATGGTACACTGTGCAGATGCACTATCTCATCTACATACACCTGAGAAAGCTTCTCTGTTGTATACGTTGTCTTTATAGGTATGAAATGAGAAGATTTTGTCAGCCTGTCCACTACTACCCAAATGGAATCATGATTCCTAGCTGTCTTAGGTAGACCAACTACAAAATCCATGGTTATATGATACCATTTCCATTATGGTATCGGCATGGGTTGCAACGTACCTGCCATCTTCTGATGCTCAGCTTTAACTTGCTGACATACTGTGCACTTGCCACAAACTCAGCTACATCTTTCTTCAAGCCAGACCACCAATACAGGTCCTTCATATTATGATACATCTTGGTGACTCCTGGATGCATAGCATACATCGATGTGTGTGCTTCCTCAAGCACTAGATTTATCATATCATCAACATCGGGGACCACCATCCTACCATGATAACAAACTAGTCCATCCTCAAACTCATGGAACCCATCATGCTTTTCGCTACCAAGCTCTGACCTGAGCAACTGCACTATATCATCTGCCTATTGTGCATCTTTGATCTGCTGTCTTAGCGTAGGCTTGACTTGCATCTGTTCCAATAGTCTTGCCAACAAGGAAACTTCCAACTGCACATTCATCTGTCGCAAAGAGACAAACAAATCCCGCCTATGGCATACCAAGGAACTCAATTGCCCCTTCTTCGTGGGGAGAGACGAAGACTTTCTGCTAAGCACATCAGCTACCACATTTTCCTTACCAGGATGATACTCAATGGTGCAATCATAATCATTGATTAGCTCCATCCAACGACGTTGTCGCATGTTCAGCTCACTCTACAAAAAGATGTACTTCAAGTTCTTATGATCTGTAAAGATCTGACACACTTCCCCATAAAGATAGTGTCTCCAAATTTTAATGCATGGACCACCGCTGCCAACTCCAAATCATGTGTCAGATAATTATCCTCATGTCTCTTAAGTTTTCACGAAGTAAAAGAAACCACATGATCCTCCTGCATCAGCACACATCCTAGGCCCTTCTTGGAAGCATCGTAGAAAACAACATAGCCTTTCCTAGGCTCTGACAGCACTATCACTGGAGCACTAGTTAGCTTCTCCTTCAAACTTTGGAAAGCTTGCTGACAACGATCATCCCAAACAAAACGTACATCCTTCCTGGTTAGCTTTGTCATCGGCAACGCGATCACGCTGAAGTCCTTGATAAACCTCTGCTAGTATCCTGCCAAACCCAGAAAACTACGAACTTCTGTCAGCATCTTTGGTTTCTTCCAATATGCCAATGACTCTACCTTCTTGGGGTCCACTCTAAATCCTTTAGCAGATATCACGTGACCCAAGAAAGTCACTTCTTTCAACCAGAACTCACACTCACTGAACTTGGCATATAACTGATGTTGGCGAAGAAGAGTCAAAGATTGTCGAAGATGTTGTTCATGCTCTTAATTGTCCCGACTGTAGATCAAGATGTCGTCTATAAAGACTACAACAAACAGATCTAGGAACGGACAGAACACTCAGTTCATCATATCCATGAAAGTAGCAGGCACATTGGTTAGCCCAAACGGCATAACCACAAACTCGAAGTGACCATACCTCATCCTAAATGTTGAATTTGGTATGTTGTCCGCCTTAATCCTCAACTGATGATATCCAGACCATAGATCAAACTTTGAGAACATTGTAGTGCCACGCAACTGATCAAACAGATCATCTATCCTCGACAACGGGTACTTATTCTTGATTGTGAATTTGTTCAACTACCGGTAATCTATACATAGCTGCATCGATACGTCCTTCTTCTTAATAAATAACACTGGAGCACCCCAAGGTGACATGCTTGGTCGGATGAAACCTTTCTCCAACAACTCATGTAACTACTTCTTCAACTCTTCCATCTCTACTGGAGCCATCCTATACGGTGTCTGTGCAACTGGATGTGTTCCTGGTACGAGATTGATCTCAAAATCAATCTCTCGAGGTGGGGGAACACCGGGGAACTCATCAGGAAACACATCCACAAATTCTCAGACAATCGTCACCTCCTCAAGGCTAGGACCTTTTGCCTTGGTATCCACAATGTGAGCTAAGAATGCCTTACAACCTTGCCACAGCAACTTTTCTACCACCAATGCTGACACTAAACATGTCAGAAGAATCTTCCTGTCTCCTGGGAAGATCCACTTCTTTCCATCATTATCAAACACTGCTTGCTTGGAACCACAGTCCAACACAACCTTATACTTTTCTAAGGTATCCATTCCAAGGATCACATCGAATCCATGCATATCAAGTGGTATAAGATCCACTTGTATATTGTGTCCCAAAAAAGATAGAACATAAGACAGAGACTCCTCTCAAAGTATCGAGGAACCATCAAGAGGGGTTTCTAACAACATGCTATCTTTCTTACAACTAACAGGTAAAGGACAGCTATCAAGTAGACTATGTGCAATAAAAGAATGTGTAGCACCCGGGTCAACCAAAACAGATATAAAGCAAGAAGAAGACAAATCAGAATGTAATAACTTCATCTGACCTGTCACCACTCGCGGATTGACTATCGCCTCTGGTTGACTCATAGCATAGAATCGAGTCATTGCTTGTTGTCCACATCCTCTACTTCCTTGAGAAGACGATCTCTCTTGTGATGCTTGACCGCATCCTCACCTTCTGCTACTACTGAGTTGTTGTCTGTCTGACCCTTGTTGACTTTGTCTTGGTTACTGTGTTACCTCAACGTCTCTTCTTGGGCAATTTGACCTCAAATGCCCAGTCTGTCCACAGTGATAACATGACCTGCCTTCTATCTACGGCCTAGATGGCACTGTCACTGCCACAGAAGTTGTACTATGCACCTTTGACAATGAAGAAACATAACCTCTTCCCTTACTCAGAGACCACTGAGATGGTACACGAGAACTCTGCATCGCAGAAGGTGTTGAAAACCTTGACTTCTTGAAGCCACCAGATCTCTGTCCTTGGAACTGAGCAGGCCTTTTCCTGGTTATGGACTCCTTTTTCTCCCCGACACACCATTCAATCCTGCAGACGGACTCCACGAACGTGGCAAACTACTCCCGATTTTCAAAGCAGCAGTAGGTGTCGACAGCTCTGCACTCAAACCTTTCTCAAACTGCCTGATCCGCTCATCATCTGTTGCCACCATGTGAGGACAAAACGTCAGCAAGTCCATGAACTTGGCTTCATACTCAGTGATTCTCATTGATCCTTGACGTAGATGATCAAACTGGTTGATCTTCTCATCCAGATACATCTTCAGAAAGTATCTGCTGACAAACTCTCACCAAAAAACCTCCCAAATGATCTCCTCATCAGGTCGCTTCTCCTCCTCGATGGCCCACCAGTGGCCAACACTACCCTTCAGAAGGTAGACAACGTGCTTGACTTTGTCTGCTTAGGGGATATCAAGGATCTGGAAGGCCTTCTTGAGACATGTCAACCACAGATATGCATCTGCTGGATCATTCGTTCCAGGATAATCCGAAGCTCCGACTCGGCGAAGCCGCTCAAAGGTCTTCCCAATACTTAATGTTTCACCATGGGTAGCCCATGCTCTTAGCTGAGGCACTTGCACTCTTTCCACCATGTGATTCATCGTAGCCATCAACTGCCCCATAAGCTGTTGTTAGGTAGGATTTTCGAGAATGGTTGGGTCAAGTTGGAGGACCTAAGGCACCGATCTTCACGTGCCTGCACTCTTGCTCCATCAATAGATGCAGCATCGCTGCTCTCGAAAGGATGTTCTTCATGGTTTCCAGAAATCTTTAAGCTTTATCTTCTATTGAGGGTAGAAGGTTTTTGTAAGAAAATATGGAAAACTCACAAGAACATACGCAAACCTAGTCCAAGATCATTATAGACTTAGCGAACCTAGAGCTCTGATGCTAAACCAACTGTGACACCCCGCCATCACACAAACAACGAGATGTCACGTGAAAACGTGTAGAACCACATAATACCGAAAACACGGGTTAATTAAAACAGTTTGTAGAAAACATACATAAGAGAACTTTTGCATCTAGATCCTACAGAGAAACGTGTTATAAAAGAAATATTATAGGCTTTGATATATGTCCACATCTTATCAGAACCAGCTGTACTGTCAGCACCAGAGTTCATCACCTGTTTAAACATACATAACAGGCCACATACGACCAGTAGCAGGATATACCAAAATTACAACACCTAGTCATCGTGAAATGTCATCAAACACCTTTGAGGACCTGAGAGTACAGGGACGACTCTAGGACTCTACTACAAAACCACCAAAACAACAACATGACCATCTCTTTCCTTCTACTGCTCTTCTTGTTGCTCGGCCGCAACCTCACCACCACTACCACATCTAGATCGATCACCTAAAAAGGGTGTAAACCAGCAGGGTGAGACACACAGTCCCAGTGAGAAACATAACTCCCCGCCGAAATCATAAAACCTCATAAGGTTAAAGAAATAACAACAGATAACTGATAAAGTGTATAACAAGAGTAGCATACTGACCAAGGCTATTATTACCATCAATCTTACCAAGATCTCTAGGAGGCATATAACCAAGTATTTCTTTATGGAACATGATTGACAAGATAAGGTTTATAAGAACTTATCACAAAATATAAGGATCATACACATATCTGCAAGGTATAACTAGATCAGCTATATAAGCAAGGCCTCAATCAATGTTCTGTGTTTTGCTTTAAGCAAGATATATTATTCGACTGGATTACATTTTATTGTGCCCTGAGGAAGTAAGCCTTCCCTGCTCAAATCCAACCATTGGCTGTGAAGCCCAATCCAGTGCCATACAAGGTCTAAGGAAATCTAGACTCCATGACCTCACCTTCTCATGGTCAGTACACGAATCATCAAGCAAGACTATAGTCTTATGCTTATAGGGCCTCAGCCTCTGGGTCAGCTCCACAAGCTACCCATATCTCTAGCTCACCTCATAATAGGTGCTAGTGAATACATCCAAGCCATGAACGTATCATGCTCATCATCACATATAATGAGGCATGGGTCTATTCACCATGCTCCATATATTTACATTGATACTCAAATTCCTCCTATTTTAGGCTAGGGGAAAACCTCGCATATTCAACAATATGCGCTCCAGGCAGATCCCGCAGGATAAACCTATTTCACCATCACCATGATACTGACAATGATGGATCTATGGCCAGGGCAAACTACATGATATGTTCATCTATAATTAATTAGTATATTTTAAACCAATTGTTGAGGCAACCAAAGAATAAACATAGCCTTATAGGATTACATCATTATTTCCATCATCATACTGTCCTGGGACCTCAATCCCTCATTATATCAACCACTGCCTCTCAAGGCATCATAATCATGCATCAGTATTCTGGGAACACATCCCTTTCCTCATCATCATAGGATAACACCTCAACTAGGCACTCAGCCTTATGCCAGGTCCTCAGACCTATCAACTTGTTATCTCATTACCACATGGTGATACTCAAGCACATACATCTCATAGTTTTTACCAGGCTATGAATCCCCACAAAAATACCTACATGGTTAGTGTACACATCCATAGAGATATCTAAAGCCATCATGGATTAACAGGATTATCATGATATCAAGTAATAAGCAACATCCATGAGTATATTACACATAATTTGTTGAAACCATAGTTTTATTATCAATCATAAGCATATATCATGCCCCATACATGTGACCATAATCATGTATCACATCATCATGTGAAGAAACATCATATGCTTCCAAGCTTCTTGGTTCACAACCTATCATCTTAACTCATTATCATATATGCAGGATTCAAGATGATTACATCATATCACTTGTATTATTATTATTAACAGAGAATTATCAACTATATACATTCTGGGTTATCAAAACCCTCACCAAAGCTCATGCAACCCTCACTATAGGTATGGCGAGTAGTGCCATCTCTCACCAAAGGGTGTATCAGCTAGGCTTCCAAACCTAGAGCACTTGTGCCATCATATCGACCAACCACGCTTCAACCTATCGTGCAACCAACTCACATGGTGTCGGGCAACCAGATCCAAGGATGAATCATGCATCATCAGCAGAGGTTGTCGACCAAGGGCCTATCATGCACACAAGCTAGGGTTAGGGTTAGAGTTTCTATCGGCCAACCCTCTCAACAAGAAGCATTTCGACCAGGATCATGGAGCCCAAGATGCCCTATCATTCAGCCATCAACCCATATCGTCCAGAAGACCCTCATGATGGCCAAGGCACTCTATCGTCCAAGGCATCCTATCGTCTAAGAGCATGGTAACCACTAAGGCACCATATCAGCCAACTCACTTAGGGTATGTCGGGCAAACAAAAACCCCATGCTTGACACAAGGTTACCCATCTTACTTATATCGTCCAAGGAAGGGGCTAGGGTGTCACCCACCTATAACAAGAAACACCTTAAGAAGACCTATCGTCCAACTAGGTAAAACATCTCATATCGGCCAAAGACTATCACAAGGTGTGTCGTGTAGAGCACACAACAACGTGCATCGCCCAAGCTCCCACTCTACAAAGGATATCGACCAAGCTCAACTAGGCATATCAGTCAAAGGTACAACCCAAGACAAGGCTATCGAACAACACTACTCCAAGGTCATATCGTGCAAGGCACAACCCAACATGGTCATCTTCAACCTAAAGCACAAGGGCACGAAACCCTAATTGATCAAGAAGATCAGCTCACCTCTCAACAACCAAGAGAGAGGGGTTTTTGTACAACCTTAATCACAAATTGGGAAACCACAAGGACCAACCTCAACATAGGTCATCATCTATCCAAAAGCTCACTTCTCAAATCCATGGTGAGAGATGGGTGTTGCCCAAGCAACTAGAATGTAGACTCACCTCTCAACTAAAATGCGAGAGGGGTATTGCCTACATAACTAGAGCTCAAACTCACTTCTATAGACCAAGGAGAGAAAGGGGTGTTGTTACCAAAGAAAACCCCAAACTAAGGTTCGTCCAACTAGATCCAAAGGCATATAAACATCAACAACATCATGCTCACTATATCCATAAGATCAACAACATATACTAGAGCAAGAAACATAACATGCATGGCCGATTATCAACATATAAGAATCATGCAACATAAATAAGGTAGTATAGCTAGGGTTGGAAGTTATGTAACCCCCCTTAAGAAAACTCCTCAAGCTCCAAAGTGCCAAGCTTCAAACTCCCAGCTCCAAGCACACCAGTTTTGGCCACCTCAAGAAAAGGAACAAGAACCATAACCACCATGGCCGAAGAGTAGGCAAGATGGAGAAGAAGATGCTAAGGAGAGAGAGAAGATGCTTACCAAAGAACAAGACCCACCTAGGGTTCAGCCAAAAAGCAAAAGGAAGAAGAAGAGATCTCCACCAAGGGGAAAGGATCGGCCACCAAGCTCTCCAAGGAAGGTGTGTCGTGCACACAAGGAGGGAAGAGCAACAAAAGAGCTAAAGCATTCCCAAGGAAGAGAAAGGAAAGACATATATAGATGAGGATCAAGGTTAAACCAAGGCAAGGTGTCACCTTACTAAGGGACACTTGTCCACATGTTTTACCACCTTGCAAATCTCATGAACATGCCATGCCACCACTCAACCAAGGTTCAACCATGTGTCTAAGCTAGGGTGATACAACCAAGGCAAGGAGGTCAAACAAGGTCAAAGGCCGACACACTCCATCCATGGCCGACACACTACTCCTCTAGGCTGATACAAGGCATGGCCGACACTCACCAAGGCTGACACAAGCTACCTTGCCCGATACAGGGCTCAATCAAGCAAGGAAAGGCCCAAACAAGGGAAAACAAGGCCCAAAAGAGCTAAACCAAGCCCAAGGCAACATAAGACACGAACCCAAACCTTCCACTCAACCCTAGAGGAAGCAAAGAGAGAGAAATACATCTCTCAAGGTGACAAACTTTCTCTTCAACCCTATCTTAGGTTATTTTGGAAGTATCACCTCCCACACAAGCAAACCCTAATCACCACTTAAGGTGATTAGCAAGCAACCAAACCCAAGGGTTTAGGTAAAACAAATAGGGTAAGCCCAAGACGAAGGTCAGGGTCCTTACACATACAATGTAACACACCATAACATACCATGTAACCCTATCATCAACATGATGTAACATAACTACCATCACAAGGTATCGATTTAGACTATCTTCATGAATCGGTTTAGACCATCATGTCCAAGCATGTCGGGTTAACTACACATAAGGTGTGACGGTTTAGATATACTTGAGGTGTGGGATTAATCATACAAGAAGTGTATCGATTTAACACTCATGATATGTATCAGTTTAGCCCGTCTTGAAAGTGTTACGAGAAGCCCCACTTGAGGGTGTGACGGGAAACATTGCTTAAAGGTGTGACAAGATGTTAGGGTTAGGGTTAGGTATGTCGACCTCTTACTCAACCAAGGGCATCACGGGCTAGCATTCCAAGGTATCATCCTGGTCATGATAGGCTAACACCCTCTCAAAGCATAACTGTTTAGCAGCATATCAGTCTAATCCCCTTTAGGGCATGACAGTTTAACAACATATTGGTTTAGGCATCCCCAAGTCATGACAACTTGCTACAAGATATGTCGGTTGGGACACAACAAGTCATGACGACCACCCACAACATAGTGCATGTATGTGTTAACTTCGTCATCTTTAACCTTAGGAAGATTGGCCACAAGACCATCTACTATCATGGCAAGAAGGTGCAAGGTATGGGAAGCAACTTAAATGAAACTACCTCATCAAAATAGTTCTAAAAACCACCAAAAACCACTAACATATAGTAGATAAATATCTATAGATGAAGAACATCATAAGCATATGAAGAGTGAAAATAACAAATGAGATTAATAGTTATATAACCCGCCTCAAAGATCACCACCAAGATCCAAGTTCCCAGATCAAGCTTCAAGCTCACGAGCTCAAGGTTGAAGATGATCTACCAAACTTGATCACCACTACACCTCCAAGGAAGAAAATGAAACCAAGGTTAAGATGGTTAAAGGTAAAAAGGAGATATTTAAGATACATGGACGATAAGGAGAAGAAGAAGAAAAGAGCTAGAAAACATAGCTTACCAATGTAGAAGATGGAAGATGATCAAGGAACACCACAACTTGGAACTCGTCCACCAAACTCTAAGATAACCTCCCTAGCTCCATAAGATTCTAAAGGTCATCCACCAAGAAGTAGAGGGAGCAAGGATGGCCAAAAGGATCCTCTTGCATGGAGAGAAATAATATTATACACTAGGGGTATGAGAGAGAGGTCATGGAAGAGGTGTCACCACCTTAGGATCTTAGGTGACACTTGTCCACGAAAAAGGAGCCACATGAAACAATATGCAAGACATGGTGATATGGTCTAGGCTAGATCTCACCCTCTTGGTTTCCTACCAAGGTCATTCCTGATATGCCAAAACTCCAAACACTCACAAACTGATAGGGCACAACCCTACACACTCACAAACTGATAGGGCACAACCCTACACACTCACAAATAGATAGGGCACAACCCTACACACTCACAAATCAATAGGACAACCTCTCTAAGGCTCTCTAACCCAAGACAACACATCTAAGAGAAAAACACATCACACTCATGTGTTCTAAACACACCAAGAATGTCACCATTCAACCAAGACCCAAACAAGGTGTTCATCTCTCTCTCTCTCTCTCCTATAGATGATGCCAAGAGAGAACAACAACATTCTAGAGGTGGCAAACTTGCACGTCAACCCCTACTCTGGGTGAATTGTAATTTGCACCAAAACCTCACCAAAAAATACAAGCATCATACAAACAAGCTCAAACAATAAACTTAATCTTTCTACAAGCCCTAATTACATCTCATATGATTAGAGAAAGGTTCTAAGAAACATACTAAGGCAAAAAAATAGGGTTATCCCAAAACGTGGGTCAAGGTCCTTACACTATTACCATCAATTTTTCCACCATGTACCAAAAGCAACCTTTGTGTAATTAAACAAAATCTACCTCCAAACCCTTCAACCCTAGACTCTGTAGTAGGAACCTAGCCAAAAATAACCTAGCTCTAGTGCCCCCTGTTTCTCTTGGGTACGACCCCTAACTTGCTGCCCTCCTATACCATAACATGACCCCCTACAGTTTCATGTAAGTGTGTTATTCTATGCGAGCAAGCCTATTAGGGATTTATAAATTCAAAAGGACCCATGTGTATCTGAACCCTTGAGGTGTGCATCTAATCATCACTCAATTTGTTAGTGTGTGGCCCTAGGGTAGAAAAGCATCAAGCTTTTTGGTGCTGATTTTGGGGATAGAGAGCGGAATATCTCCCTAGTAGTTGTGGTGTGATCTCTCCCCTTAGGCATTGTCTTTTGGAAGTTTACTTGTCTATTTTTGAGAAACACATCCAACTTTCAGGGGCCAATGCCGGGGAGAAAGGCACTCAACCTAGATAGTTATTTTTTCTTTGATCTTTTTTTACTACCCTCATCATTGGTATTCTTTATTCTTTGTGCATATTGATTTGCTAACTTGTTTTATTTTTTTTTGTTATGCCTTGTGCATGTGACAACAACTCAAGGAAGACAAGATGGAAGACCAAAATGCACCTCATGAGCCACTCAAGGAGTAATTCATAGCAACTACAAATCACTAATTGCTAATTGAGTTGATCAAATGTCAGGAGAGAAATTCTCCATCCCTTCAGGCCTTTTTGGGCTCATTCCCACCTTCTATAGATCAAAGAGTGAGAACCCCTACAAGCACTTGGACTCCTTTCTTGAATTCTTCTCTACTTTTAGGACACCAACAACCAGTGATGACTCAATCAGGTTGACCTTGTTCTCATTCTCTCTCAACGACATAGCCAAAGATTGGTATGATTCTACAAGGGACATCATCAGTTGGGATGGGATGAAGAATGCCTTCTTAAGGAAATTCTACTCCATTGCAACATTGACACAAATGCGGCATGCCACAGTGAATTTCAATCAAGTGGGTAAGGAGCGGTTCCATGATGCTTGGGAGAAATTTTAGAAGATGTTGAGAGAGTGCCCACACCATGAGATCCCTTTGTGGAAGCTAGTCAGTCATTTTACTCCATTCTATCTCCAATGGGTCAAGCTATAGTGGATTCTTCTTGTTGAGTATCTTTTATGGCTAACCCAGCTGAGGAGACATGGCCCTTGTTTGAGAAGTTGGTGGGAAGTTAAAGGATCCAAACTTTTAGCATGATGAATGATGGTGACCATCCCTTAGGTGTCACATCTTCAATTCATAGTGATTCAAACCCACAGATGGTGAAGATTCTTGGAGAAATGGTGATCTTTAGGAGAACCAAGTGAGAAGTGTTCCTTGTCACTCCGTCAATTTTGTTGAGTCCTTTTGTGAAGAAGAGAAGACAACTCATCCTCATAGCTATTGGGAACAATAAAGTCTAAGACATAGCTTAAGGTTTTAGGAGGAAGTTCTCTCTAGATTGAAAATATTTGATGATGTGCAGAAGAATGCGACAAAGCTTGAGAAAAAAGTAGAGAACCTCCCTTCAATTCTTTCTCAAAAATCAGAAGCAAAGTTGTTGTGACATCCATCACCACACAAAAGTGAGATCACTCAAAACAAAGCGTGAAACTAATACTAAACATCCAAAATTATCTATAAAATAATACAAATTAAAACTGATTCCATATAACCACAAAAGCAGAAACATATTATATTTGAGTCCACATGAAGCCACATATATTACATATCATGTCACAAGATGTACATATCATTGTTCACTTGGACAAATTTCCACAACATGTTACATATGATAACATGTTCACATATACAAGCCATATATGTACAACCATGGCCTACTGCCAGAAACTCGTATCGATATACAACATCTAAAAAACACCCCCCCAAGGACATGAGATTATATGGATGACACATAGGACTCTACTACAAAACACTAGAAGCATATCCAACCTTTAACAGCTACTGCTCCTCCAGGTGCTCAACCTCAGCCGCATGATCTCTAACTCATCATGCATGACCACCTATGACCAACTTCCCAATGAGAGATATAACTCTCCATCAACTTCTATTATTAAACAGATAAGCTAAAGCAGGAAGGGAACATTACTATCAGGTTGAGCAGATTCAGATAAATGATATGAGTAACACAATTAATATTGTTTAAACAATTTAGGCATCTACAACTGAGTAGTGGAACATCTTAAACTTTTAGAAGGAATATGACGAACATATATAACAATTGACTTCTCTTATTACATTATAAATTAGTAAATCATTACAAGAGGCAAGGCAAAGGGTCATACAATGTGATCCATGTTTAACCCTAAGCAATATGTACTACACGACTGTATTACATCTTTTATTATTCCCTAAAGAGATGGCATATACATTTCATTCTCCAACTGACCACTACTAAGTCGAAATTAGTGCCATACAAGATCTAGGAGGAGCCGGACTCCTATGATCTCCCACACCCCCAGTCAGTCTGAGTCCACCGCAGTGACAATACATATAGAGTCCAACTACAAAACAACCTAGTCTGCCTTGGTATATAGGCACAACACTAGTGAAAATTGATTTATGACCACAACCGCACTCCTACCAAGGTATGACTGCAACCATACTCAAAACATACCGCATATATATATATATATATATATATATATATATATATATATATATATATATATATATATATATATATATATATATGGCGTTCATTCATTGCCCATGCGGGTAGCCTAGATTTTTGCTACCTGACAGCCAAAAAAGTAACTCTCCTGGCTAAGAAAGTAACTCTGCTGTAAAAATAGTAACTATGGTGTCAAAAAAGTAACTCTGTACAAAATATACAGCAGATATATATAAGGACGGGTTTTTTTTATTTTGGGGGGCAAATGATATTATTTTTGAATGAAATTTTTCGGGGAGCTAGACAAAATGGTCCTCTGCAATTGCAATTTTTTTTTTGAAAAAGGTGGTTGGAAGGGTGGGCGGATAGCTACCTGCGCGGGCAATAAAGATGGGCTCATATATATATATACACTTAATCACATCACTGAGATATGACCTAGACCGTTCTCCTGCCAGGGTATGACGGTAACTAATCCTGTGAAATGCATATACTCAACAGTATATGATTCCAAGTTTCCACTAAGGGAGAACCAGTTTCACCATCCAAAAAGTACTGATGTTGAAGATGGATTTATGGCTTAGGGAAACTACATGATTAGGGTTTCACTTGCTTAGTTAAGCCAATTGAGTATCTTTTAGCATCAATCAAGTTACAACATACACACCCTAAACAAATTCTACAAAGATAAGGGTAGGATACAACTCTATAAGATATAAAACATATGAGAATGAAACTTGTCATATCATCACTTGATACCACTTCCATAAAAGGCCATCAACATTGTCACAAAACTAGGGGATAACAATCCCTCATCACATCATTGGAGGATACCACCTCACATTTAGGCATTGAGCCTCTGCCAAGTCATACAACCCAAATACATAGTCCCTACAAATCATCATTATCTCATCATGCCTCATAAAGCCCCATAATCATCAACTTGATTCATATTAAGAACATCATAGAATTTACTAGATATATTAGTCATTCCACTTGCAAGGTTAGGATTACAGAAGTAGGAGAGAGAAAACATCAGCTCATTCCATTCATTCAAGCAATTTCAAAAAGTACATCATATATTTGAGTTAGGGTTAGGGTTTCCCATATTTCCAATTAGGGTTTCTACAACATTATTCAATCATCAAACACTAAGTTCACTACTTCCTACATTATTGGAGAATATTAGGGTTAGGTACCATTATTAACATAATTAGTCTCATCCCAAGCAACACTATGTTTCGACATATAAGAGAACAAAGTGTAGCGACCAACCTACATAATACATGTGTAGTGACCCACAAATCACAAGGTGTAGCAACCAACATAGGGTACACATGTAGTGACCACTTGGGTTGAGGACCTTGTTGCTACCAAAATAGATGAGGGTAGCAACCAACCACTAAAACATGCATTGTGACCGCAAGAAGACCATGTATATCGACTCATGTAGTGACCTCAAGTACCAAGGTGATGCGTAGTGACCCAAAGGTCAATCCACTCCAAACAACACATAATCAACTCCAAAATAGAGTAAAACCATGGTCGAAATATATGATAACATCAAGGAAACCAAGCATCATCACGGAGAAAAGATCCATGCAAGGATGATCATCAAAAACCCTAAAACAAATGTCACCAAGGTAAACATGGAGATCCATGATGATAGAAGGGAAATATATGTGTCCAACTTATGTAATCCAAATATCAAAATCTCCAAAATCATAGGACGGGTGAAACATAACATGGTGATAAAACCAAAGATCATGTTGCATGTAGAAACAACAACTCCTTTATCACTTAGAATTAGGATACATGAATTAGGATTTAGGAGAAAGAGTAATCCATACTAGAATACTTCAAAATGTTAAACCCTAGATCATGATAACATCATCTACCATCTTAGGAACACATTTTAGAGATAAAAACAGTGACATGCAAGAAAAATAGTGGTGTTAACAAAAGAGAGGAAAGTTATATAGCCCGCCTTAGGATGAAGATCAAACTCCAAAGCCATGACCTACAAGAGAGAAGAAGAATCTCCAAACTAGGATCAACTCCATGGTCAACAAGGTCACCTCAAGAAGAAGAAAAACATACCAAGATCAAAGAAAAGCTTGAGGTGAAGAAAGCTCAAACCCTAGGTCGAACAAAGAAGAAGAAAGCTTCATCTCACATAGGTACTACCATGGTCAAACCAAAGTCTCTGACCTATATGGAGTGAAGTTTCCTCAAGATAGCCACCATGGTGATCCATAGTATCACAACCAAGAAATAATAAGGTAGGGTTCAAAAAGAAATGAGATCAAGGTAGATAGCCACTTACCAAGAAGGAAGATCACCAAGGATCACCACAAAGAAGATGATGAAGCTCAAGATGACCACAAGAAGTAGAAGATTGTCCACTTTCTCCAAGATCAACACCTTATTCTAGCTCCACCAAGCTCAAGGCCAAACACAAGGAAGAGGAGGGGAAGAGCTAAAGATCATACTTGCATGTGAAAGAGAGAGCATATATACTCAAGAGAAAGGAGGGAGGTAAGGATCATGAGGCACCAAGGTATTAGAGTACCAAAAGGAGACTTGTCCAAGGATCGGACATGCAAGTACTCTAAACATGCATGCAACAAAGGTTGATAAGAACAAGTTAGTGTAGTGACAACTTAGGTCCACTACACCCCAAGGTCAAAACAACACCAAGGGTAGTGACTGCTATACAAGGTCACCAAAGCCAAATGATCGCAACACTCCACCAAAGCCAAACCCTAACAACCCAAAACACTTTCCCAAGGCACTAGGTCACAACAAACATCAACCAAGAGAGTGTTGCGGTTGCAACACTTCAAAAACCATCACACAAGGTTGATACATCCATCAAACTCAAGTATCCATGCAAAGCCATGTGAACCCTAATATCATCTCATGATGCCACCTCATCAACCAAGGTCCAACAAGGCACCCCAAAACATCATTCTCTCTATCATGATGACAAGGCACAAATGGCACAACCTACATGTGACAAATTTCTAGGTAGACCCTCAACATGGGTAAATTGTAACTTGGTCTAAAACAAGCATAACTAGCTCAAACATCAACCAAACATGACCGAACTAAAAACATAAGCATGTTACATGTTACTAAGGCATCTCAAGAGATTAGATTGAAGTTTAAGCATATTATTAAGCTAAGTAAACACAATCAAGCATTAAGCCAAGTCAGGGGTCTTACAACCATAAACTCAAATAAGGATTTTATCCCTGAAATCTTATGTGAAAAGACACAGGTATTCCTACACAATTCCTCCTCAATCTCACACATGGATTCCTCCATGCCATAGTGATGCCACAAAACCTTAACCAAAATGATATCCTTCTTCTTCAACTTCTTGATCCTCCTATACAGGACACACATGGGACCTTCCGCATACGACACGTCCTCATCCAACTCAACCTCCACTGACTGTAGCACCAACTCAGTGTCAGGGTGACACTTCCTCAACATCGAAACATGGAACACTGGATGCAACCTGTGCAACTCAGGTGGAAACTCCAACTTACAAGCCACCTTCCCAACATGTGCCACCACATGGTAAGGTCCCATATACATGGGAGCCAACTTACCCTTCTTCCAAACCTCAACACAACTTTCCAAGGAGAGACCTTGAGTTACACCTTATCTTTGACTTGGAATTCCAACTGCCTATAACAATTATCAGCATAAGACTTCTTCCTATCATGGGTTGCCTTCAACTATTGTTGTATCATATTAATCTTCTCTATCATTTGATGTACAAGTTCATGACCTAGAAGTTGATATTCATCGGTCTCATACCAACACAATGGATATCTACAACATCTCCCATACAAAGCCTCATACATTGCTATATCAATACTCCTCTGATAGTTTTCATTGTAAGAAAACTCTATCAAACTAATATGTATATCCCAAATGCCTAAATTTTGCAAGATGCATGCTCTCAGCAAATCTTCTAAAGTTTGTATCATCCTCTCAGACTGTCCATCTGTCTGCGGGTGGAAAGTTGTACTGAACCTCAACTATGTTCTCATATTTGTGTGCAAACACTCCCAAAAGTGACTGATAAATTGAGGACCTCTATCTGACATGATGATAGCTGGGATACCATGCAAACACACTATTCCATCAACATAAACCAGTGCCAATTTCTCTATTGTATATGTTGTCTTCACAGGAAGGAAATGTGCTGACTTAGTTAACCTATCACGATCACCCATATGGAATCATGACCTTTGGATGTCATAGGAAGTCCAACCACAAATTCCATAGTGATATGGTCCCATTTCCACTATGGTATAGATAACAGTTGCAAAGTTCCTATAGGTTTTTGATGTTCTGCCTTAACCTGATGACACACTACACACTTAGCCACAAACTCAACCACATATCGCTTCAATATAGGCCACCAAACAAATCTTTCAAGTTGTGATACATCTTGGTTGTAGTGGTCACATTCATCTCTCATAGTGAATGTGGTGATTGTGATTCTTAGACCTAAAATCACTGCACTCATCACATGTCGTTGGGTATGCTGTGACATCGTCAAAAGTTGTTCTAAAACATGGGTTGTTATAATAGTGATGATTGGGTGACTTTGAAACATGGGGATATATTTTGAGTGATAGATATGGGATTTGCCCCTCCTACTGGAGTATGATATCCTGGCCACTTGATAAGCGAGACTGAGAAACACATGTGCATGCACATGTGAATCAATATATGATATTGAGGTCACATTATCTCAGACAATTTTCTCTTGGTTCAAGGAACATGGATTGAACATTTAGATGATGGCCCTCCATGCCTCGAGTTGACTCTAGATATCAGTGATGAAGGAATTTTACAATCACTACAACACCTTACACAAATTGTAGGTTGAAGTTGTTCTCCAACTTTCCATTCACTTGGGTAGCACTGATGTGCAACTAGGCACCACTCTTTGCTTGTGATGTCATAAACTAGTTATGGACATTCACTGCCAATGTGATATGGGACCTATAGGGTCACACACATAGGAACTCATCTAAAAAAGGAATTTGATCTTGAATGATAATTGGATTGATTACGAAAGTGTTTAAGTATTCAATTCATACAACAGATTGACTGATTGGATGACTGGTCTGTCAGACGACCATCTCACTGAGTGAGACAGCCATTTAGGTAGCTAGATGGGTGTCTCAAGTGTTGAGATGGCCATTTAGTTGTCAGGCTGATCAAAGTTTGAATTGGCAAAGTTCTGCCCTTAACCGACAGTTCAATGTGATTGAACTGACCGACTCATCTCAGACTCACCAGATGACCGTCAGGGTGAGTGAGACGGGCATATCGCCTGGGTGAGATGACTCAGTTGGGCCTAATGAATATTTTGTATGTTTCCCAAATAGTTTCAATTTTCTTTACTTGGGGTACAAGCAAATTAATATGTAATATTAATTGGAATCAAAATTTCCAAATTCTTAACCAATTGGGAAACTGCCAAATGGACATTTGGTAGTGCGAGATGACCATCTCACACACCAAACAATTGTTTGGGTCTTCTAGATGAATATTTCACATCTCATAGGTGTGAAAGTTTAAGTTCTTCTGGTCCCTTCCACCCCCACACAATCATGTACATATTGGGAACCATGACCCTAACCTCACCATAAAAGGAGGGGTATTGGGGGCTTTCCAAGACACAACATAGACAACTGAGAATCAATTCCTCTGACAATTGTTGTCATCTCTAGTTGTGGTAACCGAGAGAGCCCAGGTAATTCCTACCCGATAGGGAGGGATAGCCAACAGGAGAGAACAACTAAGAAGTTGTTTGTTGAGGGAGAGCATGTTGGTGACTAGTACACCAACAGGAGGGACAACTCCTTCTTGTTCGTTCCTGGTGAATGACATGAGTTCTAGTTGGTCCGTGTGGACTACTCTTGAGGTAGGAGTCCTTTGGCTGCTACTCAGAGAGAAAAGTCAACCTCTAGTTCATGGTGAGATCATCAGAGTCGTTGTAGAGGTTGCACATATAATAGTTCATGGTGAAGACCAGGAACTACACAACCACTATTCAAGAGCAACTTGTCAGCAGTTGCAAAGAAGCAATTTTTGTCACTGGACTTGCTCCAGGACCAGGTATAACTTGCTAAAACCATCCTTCCTATTTCATAGCATTTGACGTGATCTTGTTGTTATGGAAATATTGATTGATAAAGTTTTTGTTTCACTGCTATACCATGTGCTCGTATTTCCCAACAGTGGTATCAGAGCCACGCCAATTTACTATGTTTTAGGATAATTGATATGATTGAATTTTGATTTTACCATTTATTTATTGCATATGGTGTGAAATATTTAAACTAATATATATATATATATATACATGAAATTTACACACGTCTCCCTATAAGTGGTTTTGATGATGGATGTGTAGTGTGGTTATGGCCAATACCCTTTATCTGTGTGTGGTTGGATGGTTTGGTTCTTGTTTATCTCAGTCTATGTATCGAGCCTCTACCTCCCTCTTCCCAATGAAAATTTAATACTTTACTACCTTTGCTCCCCTCGAATGTAACTCAAGGTTCACTTATTCAATGTAATAAAGTACCAAAAGATAGTTTCTTATCACACAATGATGTTGAAGATGTTCATCTCTGATTAAGATGACCAGTTCATGAGACGAGCTTACCGTCTGGAGGATCATGGAGGATATGACGATGGAACTAGATGACTTCCTGGTGAGAACATCTAACCATTTGAAAGGTGTGCAAACATCATTTAGATAGGAGGCTAGACAATCGTTCCAGTAGGACCATTCAACTTTTTGGAAGGAGTCCAAACATTGGTTGGACAAGAGAACCAACCAACTGGCCAAGAGGTGAGATGATTGGTCCAAAGGTTGAACCAATCTACCCAGATTGGCAAGCACAGGTCTACACAATAGTAGGTTCATACATGGGATGTGATGATTGATCTAGGTGGTAGTAACTCCTTGTGGCTCCAAGGAATTACAAGTAGAGATGGCCATAATCATTGCCTTTTATTTTATATTGCATATTTAAATTTTGGGATATAGCATGTGTGACACCTCGTCACGCTAAGTGAGATTACTCAAAACACAAAACACGATCAACTACTAATTAATCACATAGTAAAAAATGCAGAATAATTAAAACCAATTCCAATAATGTAAATAAACTCTAGAACATTTACAAAAGGTCCATCATTCCATTCTCATATACTATAACAAGTATTTACATATGGGTCTAAGGACCTCAGTCATATCCTACATACAAAAGATATTTCACATATACATGACATATATTTACAAGCATTGGCATGCTACCAAAATCTCATGTCGATACAAGTATATCATCTATAAAATGCATCCCATACCCGGACCTAAGACTATGGGAACAATACTAGGACTCTACTACTAACATCTACAACTAACCAACCTTCTGAATCTATTGATCACCAGGTTGGTTTTCTTCCACAGCGCAACCTCGACCTCGTTGCCCCCGACCACCTAAAAAAATGTGGTGACCCACAGGTGAAACCCAGTCCCAGTGAGAGATATAACTCTCTCCAACATATAGTGATCATAACATATTAATTAACAGTAAATACATTGAGTAGTTAGAGTATTGAATAAGCAATATGAACACATTGAACAGTTTAATCATACTAAGTAGTTAAGCAAATTAGTTGTAGCATCAAGTAGAATTACACAATTTTCATAAGTCTGCATCATGTAAGAACTATGTAGTGTAAAGACAAAATAAGGGTTAATCAACCAATGTGATACGTATTAAACTCTAGCAATTATACTACATGATAGGTATTATATATTTTATTATTATGCCCTGGGGAGTTTGAGTTGTACCACTCAAAGTCCAACTGACCACTACAAAGTGCTATTTAGTTTCGTATAAGATCTAGGAGTTTCGATATCCTAAGAAATCTTCCCCTCGGTCAGTACAAGTAAACTGTAGTGACATATAGTCAACTGATAACAACTAGTCTGTACTTAGTACAAGTTACGACACTAGAAAATAGGGTATACAAAACACTCTAATCCAATGTATAACTCTAGCTGTCCTCAATCACATCAAATGTCAGAGGCATGACCATAGCCATCCTCCATAACCTGCAATTGTGGATGACAAGGATATATCCTCAACATGACACCCCCACATACTCAACAGTATGTGCTCTGAGTTTCCCTTGGGAATACTCATTTCACCATCTAGTAAGTTCTGACACTGAAGATGGCTCTACGGCACAAGGCTCTACATGATTAAGGTTACACTTGATTAATTACAGCTAATTGAATGCATTAAGGCCATATCATACAAGTGGACATTCAAACCCTAATTCTTTTCTAACAAGAGTATATGTATAACAACTTCAAAGGATATAAAACATTTGAGATATAAATCTTAATCACATTACCACATTCTATCATTCATTGCAAATTAATGGACCACACTTATCATCATATTATTATAAGATACCAATATCTTATCACAAGTTCCAAGGTTTTAACCCTTATTGGAACATGAAGAGGATTTCACCTTAATCATGGCTTCAAACATGCCCTAAGGTCATTAATACCATCACATTATTCATAGTAAGGTTACCATCATCATTCCATTCCTTAAAAAAGGCTCCAAATATCATTAGCACATATGTATCCATAGATATTAACATGGCAAGGCATTATGATATTCAAATAGTACTACATTGTGGTTTCAACACATGAAGAGTGTAATTAATTATCACATTAATCATTCAAGAGGTCTGATTATAACCAATCAACATCATATAATTACATCAAGGTTAGGTATAACAAGCTAGATCACATGGGAGTTACGCATCCACTTATTATAGTGATTTATCAAATATAACTATATAATGGCAAAGGTAAGACTACCAATTAATGGTATTGAACCATTGAATTATATTCACTAGGACCCACATATAATACCATGTGATTTATTCTAATCCATTGGATGTTGAAGCATCCAATATTATTCATTGGATCATGTTCATTGTTAAAGGTTATCAATTGAAGTATAAGTCTAACCATTAAATCAATTGAACCAAGGAACCATTGGTTTAAGGTTTAGTCAAATCTACAATTACATTCCTAATTCATCATATATGATAATGACCTGATCCACCATTAATTGTGATCGTTAGGTCACCATTGGTTCCTAGATCAGTAATACATTCAGTTAACACCATCAGATATTAAGCCAATATCATCATCAATTGATAACATCATTAGAATACTTAGTAGATGATAAGTAAACGTCTAATTGAGCCAAAGCCTGACCTAAGGGGGTGACCATAGGTTTTCACCATATATTTTACACACTTGATCACGAAAATCAGTTGTCAAGATAGCAACACTATTGGTTATTGAATGGTATGACCATCGGTTGTGTGATAGGGAAGGAAATAGCTTGAAAACCCTAATTTGAACCATCAATTGTTTTGTACATAGCACCATAGATTGTTTCTATCAACCTATCCCAGATCATGTTATACCTTAGAAAGGTCATATACATGTTTACAAGTTCATATAGAACCGTAACAAAACAGGGAACACCACAAAAATTCGTAATTCTAAACAAGCATAGTTTCTTTTTGCTTAGATCATCACATTCAAGTATAAACATGAACTAACAAGCTTCTAGTAAGAAATATAAGTGAAGAATGTTATATAAATCACCTATATAGATTAGGTCAGATCTCAATCAGCAAGAATCTCGAGAAAATAAGGCAAGAAATCCCTAGATTCAGATCTGAACTTGGCCAAATATGCAATTCTCTCCACAAAGAAGCAAAATCCTAGAAAAAGAAATAGGAAGGAAGATTTTTTGAGTTCTAGAGTCATTTTCACCATGGAACAATAGGGTTCCAACCTGGAGAGATATAGGAGGAAGAGGAATAAATAAATAAATGGACGAAATAAGGTAATACTTACACTTTTAGGTCAATATCACTAGGAAGGAGCTTTAGGAACCTCTAAATGAAGTCAATTTCAACCTTAGATCCTTTCTCCAAGAAGATCCCCACTTTCTTCTTCCTTGGGCAGAAAAATTCGTAGATGAACAGAGGGAGAACGAGGTTGGGAGAATGAGGGAATTGGTGAGAGAAAATGGCTCGTTTTGGTGTTTGGGGATAAGTATATGACACTTTAAGATAAAGAAAAAGAAAAAGTTGAAGTTCCAGTATCTATCCAAGTGTCCATGGCTTTAAATTATTAAGAATATACAAGAACACACACAAGCAGATCCCCCACTATCTGTATAGACCTTATTAGCTTTACTTTATTGAATTTCCCAGCCAATCACATAATTCATTAGTTGATAGATACTAAAAGTAGCTCATCCATGAAGGGGTAAACCCTAAAATACCCTTGAGGAAAACACCTTCAAACCATGGATCCACTAGGATCCCCATGGATCAAAATACTCAAGAATGATAATATAACATCTAAGGAACATAAGGTATGTGATAAATTTCAAATAAAGCCCCTCGATTGGGTAAATTGTAGAAAAGTCTAAAATATACTGAAAATTGCATAACTTGCTCAAACAGTGTCCAAATTGGACCAAATTTGAAACTTAATCTTGTATTATGATTTAAAAACATATAAAAAGGTTAGATTAGGGTTATAGATATTCAGTTATGGTAATTAAGCTTATTCAACTCATTAAGCAAGTTTAGGGGCCTTACAACTATAATCCCCTAACAAGGATTTCGCCCCGAAATCCTACGCAAAAAGAGATGGGTATTTTCTACACATCTCATTCTCTAGTTACCATGTGGCTTCCTCTATGACATGGTGATGCCACAAAACTTTCACTAGTATTACATCTTTTCTCTTCAACTTTTTCACCCTTCTATCCAGGATCAACACAGGACCCTCAACATAGGAGATATCCTCATCTAATGCAACCTCTATTGGTTGGATTGTTTGGTCAGTATCTGGATTGCATTTCCTCAACATAGAGATGTGAAATGCATTATGCAATCTATGTAGCTCTGTTGGTAGCTCCAACTTATATGCTACCTTTCCAATACGAGCTAGGACAAGGTATGGTCCCATAAATCTAGGAGCCAACTTACCCTTCTTTCCAAACCGCAGCACACCTTTCCAAGGAGAAAGCTTAAGATATACTCTATCTCCCAATTGGAACTCAAGTGGTCTGTGTCAATTATCTGCATAAGATTTCTGCTTGTCCTGTGTTGCTTTCAACTATTGTTGTATCACTTTAATCTTTTCTGTAGTCTGTTGTACTAGCTCAGGACCCAAAAGTTGATATTCACCTGTCTCATACCAGCAAAGAGGAGACCGACATTGTCTACCATACAGAGCCTCATAAGGGGGCATATATATGCTTCTTTGATAACTATTTTTGTCGCGAACTCTATCAGAGTCAGATGTACATCCCAACTATCAAGAAATTGCAGCACACATGCCCTCAAGAGATATTTTAAAGTCTAAATAGTCCTTTCAGACTGGCCACCAGTCTACAGATGAAAAGTTGTGTTGAATCTCAGCTGTGTTTCCATTGCTGAATGCAGACGCTCCCAAAAATGACTTGTAAACTATGGACCTCTGTCAGAAACTATAGTCACTGGAATGCCATGCAGACAGACTATCTCATCAACATATATTTGTGTCAGTTTCTCAGTTGTAAACGTCATCTTAACTGGTAGAAAATGAGCTGACTTAGTCAATATGTCTACGATCACCCATATGGAATCATGACCCTTAGTTGTCCTAGGAAGACCAACCACAAAGTCCATAGTAATATGATCCCATTTCCACTGTGGTATTGGCAAGGGTTGTAATGTCCCTACAGGCTTCTGGTGCTCAGCCTTTACCTATTGACAAATTGGACATTTGGCAATGAACTCTGCCACATCACGCTTTAGACCTAGCCACCAATACATGTCTTTCAAGTTTTGGTACATCTTGGTGCTTCCAGGATGCATTCCATACATGGAGGAGTGAGCCTCCTCAAGTACCATCTTCCTCAATCCATCAACATCAGGAACTACTATCCTATTATGGTAACAAATTGTACCATCATCTGCCTCATGAAAGCCATCATACTTTTCATTGCCAATCCTTGATCATATATTTTGTATCACAATATCATTATGTTGTCCATCATGAATCTGTTGTCTCAAGGTAGGTTTTACTTGTAGTTGTGCCAATAATCCTGCCAGCAAGGAAACTTCTAGTTGTAAATTCATCTAGCAAAGAAACACTAGCATATCTCTCTTATGGCACATCAAGGAATTTAATTGTGCATTATCTATCATTGATAATGAAGATGACTTTCTACTCAATGCATCAGCTACCACATTTTCTTTCTCTGGATGGTAGTCTATTGTGCAATCATAATCCTTAATTAGCTCCATCCATCTCCTATGCCTCATATTCAGCTCTTGCTTTGAGAAGATATATTGTAGATTCTTGCGGTCAGTGAAGATCAGACACTTTTCTCCATAAAGATAGTGTCTCTAGATCTTTAAGGCATGGACCGCCGCTACAAGCTCCAGATCATGTGTTGTGTAATTCTCCTCATGTTTCTTACGCTATCACAAAGCAAAAGAAATCACATTTTTATCCTGCATCAACACGCATCCCAACCCATTTTTTGAAGCATCACAAAAGACAATATAGCCTTTTCCTTACTCTGGCAGTACTAACACTGGTGCACTAGTCAACTTTTCTTTCAAAAGCTAGAAAGAATGTTGACACTTGTCATTCCAGGAAAAAGGAACATCCTTCCTGGTTAACGTAGTTAGGAGTAACGCTATAGAACTGAAGTCTTTGAGGAACCTCATGTAGTAACCTACCAAACCTAGAAAACTACAAATCTCTGTTGGTGTCTTTGGTTGTTCCCATTCAAGTACAGATTCCACATTCTTGGGATCAACACAAATGCCTTTTGTAGATATAACATGGCCCAGAAAAGACACTTCAGATAACCAGAATTCACACTTGCTGAACTTAGCATATAGTTGATGTTGCCTCAACAAAGTCAATGCCTGGTGAAGGTGTTGCCCATGTTGTTGACTATCCTTGGAGTATATCAGGATATCATCTATGAACACGACCATAAATTGATCAAGATAAGGTCTAAACACCCTATTCATTAGATCCATAAAAGCTCCAGGTGCATTGGTTAGCCCAAATGACATAACCACAAACTCATAATGACCATACCTAGTCCTAAAAGCTAACTTGGGTATGTCCTCAGCCTTAATTCTCAACTGATGGTGACTTGACCTCAGGTCTATCTTTGAAGAAATAGTGGCACCCCTCAACTGATCAAAAAGATCATCAATCCTCTGCAAAGGATACTTATTCTTTATTGTCACCTTATTCAACTGTTTGTAGTCTATACACAACCTCATTGAACCATCTTTCTTTTTAACAAACAACATGGGAGAACCCCAAGGGGGAGTTCTTGGCCTGATAAAACCCTTCTCTAACAGTTCTTGTAACTATTTCTTTAACTCCTACATCTCTACTGGTGCCATTCAGTATGTTGACTATGCCATGGGTTGTGTTCCAGGAACAAGATTGATCTCAAACTCAATCTCTCTAGGAGGGGGAATGCTAGGAAATTCCTCAGGAAAGACATCCTCAAATTTTTGCACCACTGGTACCTCCTGGATACTAGGACCTACTGCATTGGTATCTATGATAAGAGCTAAGAAAGCCTCACATCCTTGTCTCATCAACTGCTCAGCTGTCATAGCTGACATCAAACATGTAGGAAGAATCTTCCTATCACCCTAAAAAATCCATTGTACATCTCCATCATGGAATGTCACCACCTTAGTACTACAGTCCAAGACTACCTTGTATTTTTCCAAGGTATCCATTCCTAGGATTACATCAAAACCATGCATGTCAAGTGGAAAAAGATCCACTTGAATGTTGTGTCCAGAAAAAGAAAGAACATAAGAAGGGCACACTTCCCGCAACTTAGTGGAATCATCCAAAGGAGTCTCTAGCTGTAGGCTATCAGATCTAAGAATAACATGTAGATAAAAACTATCTGTCACCTCTCTAGTAATAAAAGAGTGTGTCACACCTGGGTCTACTAACACATATATGAAACAAGAAGCAGACAAATCAGAATGAAATAACTCCATCTAACCTGTCACGACTCACGGATTGACTGCTACTTCTGGATGGGTCATGCCATAGAACCTTGTTGTCACCTACTGTCATCCACATCCTCTGCTTGCTTGTCTAGAGGATCCTACCTGGGACGCCTGACCACGTTCTCTTCCACTGCCACTACTAAACTGTCGTTGTTGTGGACCTTGTTGACTTTGCCTTGGTTGCTGAGTCACCTCCTCATCTTTCATAGGGAAATAAGGTCTTGTATGCCCCACTTGCCCACACTTATAACATGTTATGGTGTCCTGATATGGCCTAAACGGCCCTGTCACTGAAATCGATGAGGTACTACGGGCTCCCGTTGGTGGAAAACTGTGACCTCTACCCCGATTCGGGGTCCACTGTGATGGTGCATGTGATCTTGGTTCACTGACGGTTGACCTTGGTTGCGACGGCGGTGGGAAAAACCTTAGCTTCTTAAAGCCTCTAGATGATTACCCTTGAAACTTCATAGGTCACTTCTTAGTGTTAGCTTCACTCTTCTCTATGGAAGACCTCTCAATCCTCCTGACAGATTCCACAAAGGTAGAAAACATCTCTCTGTTCTCCAAGGCTGATGTTGTAGTAGTCAACTCCGTACTCAGACCCTTCTCAAATCTCATGATCCTTTCCTTGTCCGTTGCTTCCATGTGCGGGTAGAACCGCAGAAGTTCCATAAACTTAGATTCATACTCATTAATAGTCATAGCCCCTTGACGAATCTTCTCAAACTAAGATATCTTCTCATCTAGATAGGTCTCTGGAAAATATCGGCTAACAAATTCCCTCTGAAACTCCTCCCATCCTATCACAACTCCTGACCTTTTCTCCTCTTTTATGGCCCACCAAGGGCCATCACTACCCTTCAACAAGTATACCACATGCTTAACTTTGTCTTCTTCAGTGATGTTTAGGATTTTGAATGCCTTTTCCAGCTCAGTCAACCACATGTCAGCATCTACTAGATCAGAAGTACCTACATATTCAATTGCCCCAACACGTCTAAGACGTTCAAAAGTCTTCCCGACACCTTGGGACTTCACATTAGAGACGGCTTCCCTAGCTTGAGGTGTTGGCGCTTTGTCAGTGATATGTGTAATTGTGGCCATCATTTGTCTAAACATAGATTGAAACTCAGGATTGGCCATCATTGTCGGGTCTAGATGAGGCATTATGGGCTGCTTTGGCCCTGTTTATGGCACTCTCTCATCGCGTGCCTGCCTCCTTGCACCTCCTCCTAGTGTGACATAGCTACTCTCAACATGTTCTTCATGTCCTCCACACATATCTGCATAAGCATAAACTATGATCAGATATGTTAGATACATAAGAACATACACAAACCTAAGTCATATGTCCCTATAGACTCAGTAAACCTAGAGCTCTGATACAAACTTAACATTGGCACCTCGTCACGCTAAACGAGATTACTCAAAACACAAAACATGATCAACTACTAATTAATCACATAGTCAAAAATGTGGAATAATTAAAACTAATTCCAACAATGTAAATAAACTCTAGAACATTTACAAAAGGTCCATCATTCCATTCTCATATACTGTAACAAGTATTTACATATGGGTCTAAAGACCTCAGTTACATCCTGCATACAAAAGATATTTCACATGTACATGCCATATATTTACAAGCATTGGCTTACCAAAATCTCATGTCGATCGAGTATATAATCTATAAAACGCATCCCATACCCGGACCTAAGACTACAGGAACAACACTAGGACTATATTACTAACATCTACAACTAACCAACCTTCTGAATCTATTGATCACCAGGTTAGTTTTCTTCCAAAGTGCGACCTCAACCTCGTTGCCCGCGACCACCTAAAAAATGTGGTGACCCAGGGGTGAGACCCAGTCCCAGCGAGAGATATAACTCTCTCCAACATATATTGATCATAACATATTAGTTAACATTAAATACATTGAGCAGTTAGGGTATTGAATAAGCAATATGAACATATTGAACAATTTAAGCATACTATGTAGTTAAGCAAATAAGTTGTAGCATCAAGTAGAATTACACAATTTCATAAGTCTGCATCATGTAATAACTATGTAGTGTAAAGACAAGATAAGGGTTAATCAACTAATGTGATACATATTAAACTATAGTAATTATACTACATGGTTGGTATTATATCTTTTATTATTATGCCCTAGGGAATTTGAGTCGTACCACTCAAAGTCCAACTGACCACTGTGAAGTGTTATTCAGTTCCGTATAAGATCTAGGAGTGCCGGTATCCTAAGATCTCTTCCCCTCAGTCAGTACGAGTAAACTGTAGTGACATACCAGTCAAACTGCCAACAGTGACATATAGTCAACTGATAACAACTAGTATGTACTTGGTACAAGTTACGACACTAGAGAATTGGGTATACAAAACCCTCTAATCCGAGGTACAACCGCAGTTGTCCTCAATCACATCAAGTTTTAGAGGCATGAACATAGCCATCCTCCATAACCTGAAATTGTGGATGATAAGGATATATCCTCAACTTGCCACCCCCACATACTCAACAGTATGCACTCCGAGTTTCCCTTGGGAATACTTGTTTCACCATCCAGTAAGTTCTGACACTGAATATGGCTCTACGACACATGGCTCTACATGATTAAGGTTACACTTGATTAATTACTGCCAATTGAATGCATTAAGGCTTTATCATACAAGTGGACATTCAAACCCTAATTATTTTCTAACAAGATTATATGTATAAAAGCTTCAAAGGATATAAAACATTTGAGATATAAATCTTAATCACATCTCGAATAAAAACTAAAAAAAGTTCTTCTGAATTTATCTCATCATCATACTATTACAAGATACCAATATCTTATCACAAATTCCAGGATGTTAACCCTTATTGGAACATGAAGAGGATTTCACCTCAATCATGGTTTCAAACATGCCCAAAGGTCATTAATACCATCACATTATTCATAGTAAGGTTATCATCATCATTCCATGCCTCAAACAAGGCTCCAAATATCATTAGCACATATGTTTCCATAGACATTAACATGGCAAGGCACTATAATATTTGAATAATACTACATTGTGGTTTCAACACAAGAAGAGTGTAATTCATTATCACATTAATCATTAAAGAGGTCATATTATAACCAATCAACATCATATAATTACATCAAGGTTGGGTATAACAAGCTAGATCACATGGGAGTTACACATCCACTTATTATAGTGATTTATCAAATATAACTATATAATGGCAAAGGTAAGACTACCAATTAATGGTATTGAACCATTGAATTATCTTCCCAAGGACCCATATATAATACCATGTGATTTATTCAAATCCATTGGATGTTGAAGCATCCAATATTATTCAATGGATCAGGTTCATTGTTCAAGGTTATCAATTGAAGTATAAGTCTAACAATTAAATCAATTGAACCAAGGAACCATTGGTTTAAGGTTTAGTCAAATCTACAATTACATTCCTAATTCATCATATATGGTGATGACCTAATCCACCATTAATTATGATCGTTAGGTCACCATTTGTTGCTAGATCAGTAATACATTCAGTTAACACCATCAGATATTAAGCCAATATCATCATTGATTGATAACATCATTAGAATACTTAGTGGATGATAAGGGGGTGACCATAGGATGTCACCATAATTTTGACACCCTTGATCATGAACATTAGTTTCCAGGATAGCAACACTATTGGTTATTGAACGGTATGACCATTGATTGTGTGGTAGGGAAGGAAATAGCTTGAAAATCCTAATTTGAGCCATCAATTGTTTTGTACATAGCACCATAGGTTGTTGCTATCAATATGTTCCAGATCATGTTACACCTTAGAAAGGTCATACATGTGTTTACAAGTTCATATAGAACTGTAACAGAACAGGGAACACCACAAAAATTCGTAATTCTAAACAAGCATAGTTTCTTTATGCTTAGATCATCACATTCAAGCATAAACATGAACTAACAAGCTTCTAGTAAGCAATATAAGTGAAGAATGTTATATAACTCACCTCTATAGAGTAGGTCAGATCTCAAGCAGCAAGAATCTCGAGAAAATATGCAAGAAATCCCTAGATTCAGATCTGAACTTGGCCAAATATGCAATTCTCTCCACAAAGAAGCAAAATCCTAGAAAAAGAAATAGGAAGGAAGGATTTTTTAGTTCTAGAGTCATTTTCACCATGGAACAATAGGGTTCCGACCTGGAGAGATATAGGAGGAAGAGTAATAAAGAAATAAATGGACGAAATAAGGTAATACTTACACTTTTAGGTCAATATCACTAGGAAGGAGCTTTAGGAACCCCTAAATGAAGTCAATTTCAACCTTAGATCCTTTCTCCAAGAAGATCCCCACTTTCTTCTTACTTGGACAGCAAAATTCGCAGCTGAACAGAGGGAGAATGAGGTTAGGAGAAGGAGGGAAGTGGTGAGAGAAAATGGCTCGTTTTGGTGTTTTGGGATAAGTATATGACACTTTAAGATAAAGAAAAAGAAAAAGTTGAAGTTCTAGTATGTATCCAAGTGTCCATGGCTTTAAATTATTAAGAATATAAAAGCGCACACACAAGAAGCTCCCCCACTATCTGTATAGACCTTCTTAGCTTTTCTTTGTGGAATGTCCTAGCCAATCACATAATTCATTAGTTGATAGCTACTAAAAGTAGCTCATCCATGAAGGGGTAAACCCTAAAATATCCTTGAGAAAAACACCTTCAACCCATTGTTCAACTAGGATCCCCATGGCTCAAAATAATCAAGAATGATAATATAACATATAAGGAACATAATGTATGTGCCAAATTGCAAAGAAAACCCTCTCAATTGGGTAAATTGCAGAAAAGTCCAAAATGTACAGAAAATTGCATACTTGCTCAAATAATGTCCAAATTGGACCAAATTTGAAACTTAAGCTTGTGTTATGATTTTGAAAACATATCCAAAGGTTAGATTAGGGTTATAGACATTCAATTATGGTAATTAAGCTTATTCAACTCATTAAGAAAGTTCAGGGGCCTTAGAACATGCATATGATACGTACTATATATGTGGTGATTGGATACGTTATATGTATATATATGATGTATATAAAAACCCTCAATTAAACATATTAAGTCTAAGATAATTTGCAATAGCAATACACATGAAAAGCTTATTTGACCAAGTGCAGGCTATGCCAAAGCATGGTGTGCCATCTACCTCGTGGAAGTGTGATGGTAGTAATGCAGATGTTGCCAAAGGGGGGTGCATTATAATCATATTGGCTATTGGGTCAGGCTTAACTGGTGATTTTCAGAGTGTCTGGGCCCAGAAGCATGCAGATGATCATGGGAAGGAGTTGTGCATATCATCTATCCAATAATTTTATATGATGCAATTGGCATATATGATTGCCTACCTAAATAGTCAAGTTGTGGGTGATCACCCAAAGCTGACTCATGACTTGATGAAATATGGATCTTGGCTCATTAGAAAACTATTTTTTGTAGTTTTCCAAATTTATCCTTGAGGGTTATCAATTTGAATAAAATAATGAGAACGATAATTAACTAAAGACCTCATTATTATTGCCCAAACTTTTATCAAATCAAATCAAATCAAAATGAATTTATGACAAAATTGCAAATTCTTTTATAGAACCAAAAGGAAACAACAAACAATCACTTTTTTCTACAATTGGTCCTTAAGAAGGACAAACTTACTCGAAACAACTTCCACGACTGGTTTAGGACACTAAGAATCGTTCCCACGCAAGAGCGCAAGCTCTATCCTGGAAATGCCAGAACCAGAGGAACCAACTCAAAATGCTCCACATGCTGACAATGATGCTTATAAGAAGCATACTAAAGATGATGTGGATATCAAGTGTATGATGTTATGCTCCATGAACCATGAGTTACAAAGGTAGCATGAGAACATGGGGGTGATTGAGATGGTCACACATCTCAAGAACATGTACTAAGATCAGGAAAGTTAGGAGAGATATGATGTCTCCAAGGCATTATTCAAGTGCAGCATGGCAGAAGGAGATCAATTTGGTCCTCATGTACTCAAGCTCATTGGGTATGTGGAGAACCTAGCTATATTTGGATTTCCCTTGGGTCAAGATTTGTCCCCTAACATGATTTTGTAGTCCCTTCTAGAATCATATGTCAGTTTGTCATGAACTACAACATGAACGACTTTGACAAGCCATTGATAGAATTGTTGGGAATGTTGAGGATAGCTGAGACACAAATGAAGAAAGACAAGTCCAAGTCTATTATGGTGATCAACAAGACAAAGGGGAAGTCTAAAGGCAAAGGCAAAGCTAAGAAGAGTTCTAAACCTAGCAAAAACCCCATGTCTTCAGATCACAAGGCAAAAGGTGGAGTAAAGAAATAAAGAGGTGATTGTCACCATTGTCACCAGCCTGGACATTAGAAGAGAAATTTCCCACTCTGGTTATAGTAACAAAAGAGAAGAAGGATGACACTGAAGCCTCCATTTCAGGTATAAACAATATAAGATAAATTTGATTGCTTCTTAAAATTTTAATATATGATACCAGATAAGAGATGTGACATACTTATGTGTAGGATTTGATAAGAAGTAAAAACCCTAATAGAAGGACAAAGATGGGCAAGGCTGAGCAAATTTTACAGAAGCCATAGTCTACATTTAAATATATCTTAGCCCAATGGGCATGTAGTAGAGTTACTAGAACTGCTATTTCATTATGCCATTGGAATAGAAACATTTTCTTTATGCATCTTGTATGGACAAGGATGTTTATCAATAAAGATTTATTAGTGCTTCTATTTCAAAAGATATGCTCTTGTATGGCAATGGCCCAAAAACATCTTGTGATATTTATGTGAAATGATCCAAAGATGAATGTTTATACCAAAGGATTATGATTGATAACTCAAGACTATCATTAGAATTAGTGATCTTGTGTGAATATGAGAATTGCGTGCCTAGAATACATATTGATGTTGATCTAGATTCCCTTGGTTATTGAACCTAAGAAAACATGCAATTCTTATTCACACACAATATGACATGACGTCCTTCACTAAATATAATGGGAGGATGAAGCTTTCATTAGACCCCATGCATATGATGTATGAAGATATTATGGAATGAATGCCATAGATAATTACTTATACTTCATTTCATTTACTGGTAATATGATGATATGTACTCAACAAAGTAGAAACACAGATCTCTTGAAGTGTTTAGGAAGATTATAAATTAAATATAAATTTGATTAAGAAACTTTGATGAGATCAAATGTTGAATTACTTTGCATCAATATCTTGAGAACCTTCCAAGAAAGAACTGCGATAATGTATCACAAGTCAAATCCATTTAAACATGATGATGTGTCAGAATCAAGGAATTATACGATGATGAGTCATGATATAATTATCAATTAATCTAATCTTCTTATATCCTCATAAATATAAAGCTATCACTAAATGATGGACCATCTGAATGGTTTGTAAGACATCATATATGATATGATTTGGGAATGTCCTAATATGTCTAGATGATTGAAACATACATTGAGAAAGTAGTTTCTTGAAAAGTTTTATCCACAAACCATGATTGTTGAATATTACTATTAATTGCAATCCAATAACAAAAGTGTTTTGTTCACAAGATAACAAAGTTTCGAAAGAATCAGTGGGAGTAAAAGTATAACTCAAAATGTTTGAGATCAACAAAGAGGTACAATGAGAACTAAGAGAATCACAAGTTATTGTGGATTCTCAAGTTTTCCATGTAACATAGAATAAAACAATTCTAGTAGAACATATCTGAGATTGGAGGATTTTGAATCCAACATTTTAGGTAGGTAGGTCATAACAAGATGAGCCAACTAGTTAACTTAATCTGAGCAAAGCCTTAAAGCTATTATGGAGTACATGTAAGATAACAAGGTAGGACCTTGATAAGAGCCACCTTAAAGGGTAGCACCTAAAAGGTGCAATAGGGTCTTGTAGCATAGACCTACATGGACAACATAAAGGGACACATTGGTTGAGTAGGGTTTTAAATCAGTTCAAGTTGTTGAACATGATAAAAATTCCATTACCAATAGTCATGCTTGTTGTTGTAGTTAAAATATACATAGAGATTTGACATATGAATATAAAATTGGATTCCTTAAAAGGAATACATCAGAGGACGTGTATGTGACACAACCTAAAATGTTTTATAACTTCAAGAATGCAAATAAAGTCTATAAACTACAAAGTTCAAGATGGGATTAAAACAAGCATCTCAGATATATGGGATCTTTTGATTTGATAAGATACTCAAAGAGTTTGACTTGAATCAAGATGAAAGATTAAATCTATGATTACAAAAGATTTAGTAGGAGCATATATGAATATTCCACATATGATGAGGAATAGCATCTCAATATTATGAATATTGACATCTGGCATGAAAAACACTTTCAACAATGAAGGGTAAGGTGAACTTCTTATGAGATAAGGATCAAGATGTATGAGATAGTTATTGAATGTTTCACAATGGAATCTTGAATATGTACAATAGAAATGTGTTGAAAGATTTCAACACGAATGTATTCAATTAGAGAGAATCCAAATTGGTCTCTCATGAACCATATGTTCCAATTCTTGTGAAGAATGGAAACAACATGATTAAGATTCCATAGGCTGGCATAACAATGGATCTATCATGAATGCTATGATTGAACTTATCCCATATAATCATGTGTCTATTAGACAATACAAGATGATACAAACTCCAATAAGGGTTATTGGAATATCATTAAATACATCAATTAGTACTTCAGAAGGACTTCAACATAGAATGCTAGTCAATGAGGACAACAATAAAAGGAAGAGTTCAATGTAACATCGATGCAAGATTCATAATGACAAAAGTGATCGCAAATTAAAATATATTTGATTTAAAAAGGAGAAGTGTTGATTAGCTGTAAAGGTTTTGAACTAATAAGCACTAATTCTATTCTATAATAAAGGCCAAGTATACTTGGGTTGCGAACATAGAGTGATACTATATGGGTCTAGAAGTTCATATGATGAACTTATAGATGTTCCAACCATTGATGACTCAGTAGTGGTACTGTGACAACAATGGAGATAATTATTAGGCAAGGAATATCAGATACTATATTATGGCAGTTCCGTCTCATATGAGAAATCATGCACTAAAGAGAAAAGGAAACATACAATATACTGACTATAAGCATAGTGTTGCTAACCTGTTGAATCAGCACTAGCGCAACATAAGCATGTTGGACATGCTTAGATCACTAAGGATGAGATCTATTGGTGATTGTCTCTAAGTGCAAGTGATAGTGTGGGTAAGGTAAGCCCATAGATCCAATCATGTTATGATTAACATGTCATATACCTTAATGGATTTGATTAACACTTATAAAGGCAAACTTCTAATTTATTATGTTTTATTAGTTATGAGATAATGAAGAAAAAACTATGAATGTCTAGAGAATAATATTACTCAATAACATATGTATTCAAGTTACTACCCTTGTGGATGAGATCATACTTATGTTAAGAGTACATATACATATTCTCATTATGTCCCTGATTGGTTGTTATTGTGGAAGGTTGATAGACAACAATAACACATAAGATTAGAGTGTGAGTTGGCTGATGACTAAATCTCATTTGTCATGATATGGCAATATCAAACCAAGCACACAGATACATGTTAGAGAATAGTGTATCAGACTAACTCACCTTGAGAGTGACACATGGTTGTGGTGGTTACAGTCATATCTCATAGTGAAGGTGATGACTGTTATTCTTAGACTTGAAAACACTACACTTATCACATGTCATTGGGCACGCTTTGACATCATTAAATGCATTCCTAAAACATTGGTTGTTATAATGGTGATGATTGTGTGACTTTGACACATAGTGATAGACTATGAGTGATAGATATGGATTTTTTCCCTCCTACTGGAGTATGATATCCTAGCCACTTGATAAAAGAAATTGAGAAATGCATGTGCATGCACATGTGAATCAATATATGATATTGAAGTCACATTATCTGAGACAGTCAGATCTTGGTTCAAGGAACATGGATTGAACATAGATAGGATGACCTTCCATGCCTCGAGTTCACTGTGGATATTAGTGATAAAGGAATTATACAATCACTACAACACCTTACACAAATTTAGGTTGAAGTTGTTCTCCAACTTTCCATTCACTTGGGTAGAACTGATATGAAACTAGGCACCACTCTTTACTTGTGATGTCATAAGCTAGTTATGGACATTCACTACCAACGTGATATGGTACCTATAGGGTCACACACATAGGAACTCATCTAGAAGAGGAGTTTGATCTTGAATGACAATTGGATTGATTACTAAAGTGTTTAGGTATTAAATTCACACAACAGATTGACTGAGTGACTGACTGGTCTTCCAAATGATCATTTCACTGAGTAAGATGGCCATTTGGGTAGCCAGACGATAACCTCAAGTGTTGAGACGGCCATTTGGGTTGTCAGGCTGATCAGATTTCGAATTGGCTAAGTTCTGCCCTTGAACCAGCCAATTCAATGTGATTGAACTGACTAGCTCATCTTAGACTCACCAGACGACCATCTGGGTGAGTGAGACAGTTGTATCACCTAGGTGAGATGGCTCAGTTGGGCCGAACGATTATTCTAGATGTTTCTCAAATAGTTTTGATTGTACTTTACTTGGGGTACAAGCAAATTAATGTGTGATATTAATTGGAATCGAAATTGACAAATTTGTATCCAATAGGGAAACTGTCAAACGGCCATTTGGTAGTGCCACACAACCCTTTGGAATATCATAGGTCATGAAAGCTCACAGTCTTCTGTTCCCTTCCACTCCCAAGCAATCCCATACAAACTGGGAGCCATGACCCTAACCTCACCTATAAAAGGTGGGGTACTGGGGGCTTCTCAAGACACAACACAGACAACTGAGAATCAGTTCCTCTAACAACTCTTGTCCTCTCTGGTTGTGGTAACTAGGAGAGCCCTAGAAATTCCTATCCCACAGGGAGGGATAGCCAATGGAAGAGAGACGTTTTCATTGTAGGAGAGTAGGTTGGTGACTAGTACACCAATGGGAGGGGCAACTCCTTCCTGTACATTCTTGGTGAACGACACGAGTTCTACTTGGTCCTTGTGGACTAATCTAGAGGCACGAGTCCTTTGGCTGTTTCTTAGAGAGAAAAATCAACTTGTAGTCCATGGTGAGACCATCAAAGTTGATGTATAGGTTGTGTGGATAGTTGCTCGTTGTGAAGATCAGGAGCTGCACAACCACTATTCAAGAGCAACTTGTTAATAGTTGAAAAGAAGAGAGTTTTTTCTCTATACTTTCTCCAGGATGAGATATAACTCATTAAAACCATTCTCCTATTTCATAGTAGTTGACTCAATTTTGGTATTATTGAAATACAGATAGATAAAAATTTTGTTTCCAGTGCTATACTCTGTGCTTGTATTTCCCAACATCAACAAGGTCAACGCATGTCAATAGATGTTTCTCATGTTGTCGGCTGTCTCTGGAGTAGATAAGGATGTCGTCAATGAACACTATCACAAATTGGTCAAGGTAAGGTCTGAACACCCTATTCATTAGGTCCATGAACAATTTTAGTGCATTGGTTAGCCCAAATGGCATAACCACAAACTCATAATGACCATATCGAGTCCTGAAAGCTGACTTGGGTATGTCATCAACCTTAATTTGCAATTGATGATATCCTGACCTTAGATCTATGTTTGAGAACACGGTGGTACCTCACAACTGGTCAAATAGATCATCTATCCGTGACAAAGGGTACTTGTTCTTGATCGTCACCTTGTTCAACTTTCAGTAGTCTATGCACAACCTCATGGATCCATCCTTCTTCTTCAAAAACAACATTGGGCACCCTAAGGGGACGTTCTCAGTCTGATAAAGCCTTTTTCAAGCAATTCCTACAACTGCTTCTTCATCTCTTGCATCTTAGTTGGTGCCATCATGTACGGTGTCAGTGATATCGACTATGTGATACTCGTCGTTTTGCAATATCAATCACTAAGATGGTTAATCCTAGAGTTTAAACCTTTTTTACTTCCGGTTTTAAGGTTAGTATAGAAGGGTCGATCCCACAGGACAACTATTTAGAGATTGTTCTTAGAACCCAAAGATTGAAGAACTTTATTATTTGTTTTTGGTATTTTTCTTTTTATTAAAGCAGAAAGTAAAGTCCAGTTGGGGGTTTGAGTGATTACACTAATGCAAGAAGGAAAACACTTAACAAGAATAAACATGCACAAGGAAATAATAAAAAGATTGTTAACACAAGCAAAACTATATGAATGGAAGACTAAGAATTAAAACAAACAAAGGATGTGGTGATTAAATCAAGAGAAGGAAATCGAGGCTCGTAGGTGTTTTCACCACCTTAGCCTAGGCGATAACAACTAAATCTTAAATGACGATTTGATGAAGGCTTGCGAATTAAAAACTCACAAAAGAGAAACTCCACATGAGCCCATTTGTCTTGGTTCTCATGCTTCCTAGTTTATCATCCTAAAAGACGAAAATCCACGGTCATATCAAAATGTCTATGTAATTGATTTTATTGTTCTAAATCTGGATTTCCATGGTCATATCCATCCGGATTAACATGTGATCTGAAGATCAATCATTCAATTAAAATCGATTACCATCTAATCGTTTAATAAGAATTCGTTAAAACCATGGCTAAGGGGTTATTCCCCTTGCCCCGATAAAAGACTACTCACACATGGAGAAATGGGAGACGGAGGAAGAAAGAAATGAAGCCATAGTCTAGCCCAGAAATCAGGAGATTAATCCTTATACTAGAGACGATGAAATGGCTTAGTTCTTTGTTCCTTGCTCCAAAAATAAAGAACAGAATGAAGGAGATTAAAACTAAGGCGGAGAGAAAAGACAAGAACAAGAATGAAGGAGCTATGCTTGAACCAAACCTACTTTATTGCATAATATGAGAATGATTACAAGATTAATTGCTGCAGAATTCCAAAATACAAGAAATCCAAGATGATACAAAAGATGATCCTTGGGAGGAGGAAGTGCCCTTCCTTTTATAGGAGAAGGAGGGGTAGGCTATCTAAAAAATAGGGGGAAAAAGAGAGGGAGCCATGCTTTTGAATTTTCAGATCTAGTCAACAAACTCTTGATTGTCTTTCTTTAATGTAGATTCTCGCAGTAGCAATTTCGAAGGAATTTCCGTTGTCCAGAGAATTTAAAGTGCACCCGAAAATATGATTTTCCTGTAGGCCTTTGAATTTCCTTTCCAAATCATATTTGATCATTAAATTCCGCCTTAGGATGTGAAAGTTATGATAATTTTGGTGCAAGGTATGCATTTAAGTCAGCATTGCGGGAAACTGAATTGCCTCCTACCTTCATCTCTTCTTTTCTCGATTTAATTACTTAGATAATTCCTAAAAATTAAGAAAAATATCATAATAATTCAGGAAAATTATATCAAGAAGATGAAAGTGCTATTTATTTTTGAATTAGCTAAAATTAACAAAAAAGTCCTAATTAATTATTCTAAATGAAGCAAAAATAAGAGATGAATATGCATTCATCAAAATACCCCAAACTTAAACTTTGCTCGTCCCGAGAAACATTAAAATCAAGAAATACTTTCAAGACATACTCTCAATCTATCATCCTCACTCTCCTAACAATCACTGGATTCCTTCCACCAAAATATGGCCAAGCGACCCTGACTTCCTGAATTCACAAAAAGTGACTTTTATATTTCCTACTTCACAAACTTGCATTTATTCAAGACTTGCAATAAAACAGATTTTCATTTCACCTTTGAATTTGGTACTCCAATTTTTTTTTTAAGTTTTACACAAGAACATGACTGATTTGGATGGTTGTGGTTTTTGTAGTTTTCCCCTGGGTAGAAAATTGGAGTGAAGGAGGTATGGAAGAAGGACAGTCTCTCCTCTATTCGACTCGAGACCTTTTTATTTAGTGGACATGCAGTTACATTGACCGCATTTTTTTTTCTTTGATTTTTGGTGATACACTCAATGGCGTGGGTATGGAAGAAGCGAAAGAGGAGGAAGGGGTGCCACCCCAAACTTAGCCTTTTGGGCATTATTGGCTTTTTTTCTTTTTGACGAATGGAAAGATTTGGAAGTGGTAGAAGAAGAGTAGAAGAGGTTGTTCTTGTGCAACTTTTTTTTCATCTTTTTTTTGTTAGGAGTACCATGCATTGGTTCAACTATTACCGAATCATGTGAAAAATCAAGAAAATTTATACAAGTTGTACATGATAAGAAAGCATCACTCTTGAATCCTATCAGTCCTCTATGGCTTGCCATCTTTTCCAAAGAGTGATTATTATTTGAGGTCCTAAGTGGCAGGAGGATTTCTAGTCATGAAAGTTTCAAAATTTTAGTTGCAAGGAAGTTACATCATTAAGGGGAGTATTTTGACAAATGATCATATCAAGGCCGACTAGATAAAGGCCATTTTGTAACAAAAGAAATAAAAATATGGCCGACTAGATAATGGCCATGAACAAAACAACTATATGCAAAACCAAAAAAAAGTTAGAAATAATGCAAGAATAAAAAGATAAGGGGGTGGAATAGAAACATACCACCCACCTCCACCCCGAACTCAAATTTTTGCTCGTCCCGAGAAAAATCGAAACCCGGGATGGAGGGAAGAGAAGAGCAAGGATTTCCAGGTGGCCCTGGTAGCTCAAAAAACATCCAGCTGAAGGGGATGTGTATGAGGGCTGGGGCCTTTATCTGAGGAGCTTCATAGTGTACCTTATGATAGGTAATTGTAGAAGCTCAGTGGGGTGCTCATATTTGCTTTCACCTTGCATTCCCTCCAATAGGATCCACAGATCTTCCATCAATAGCAAAGGAAGTGTTGAAGATGGATGTGGATTGGGGGAGGTTGGTGGGTACCCAACTGGTAACACATGCAGTGCCAGATGTGCAAAGTTAGGCGGAGGATCAGGCTCTGGTTTCCCTCGGTCATATTGACCTGCATATAAGAGAATTGGTGGTGATATGAAAGGGACAACTAAATTTAAATCAGCATGATAAGTAATTTTGCTCTGCTCAAAATTCATGCAACCAACCTTGTGATAGATGGGATTCATGGTTGATATAGCATGTAACTCTAGTTCCTCTATGCAAGGAGTTCCCAAGGGTTCATGAGGGATAAAATTGGGAACATATTCCTTGTAGTCAGTGGAAGGGGGTATGTAGACTTCTCCTAAGGGTTGTGTCTCTTCTTCTAAATCAGTTGTGCATGGAATGGGAATTGGTTGCAACAGAACATGTGGAATCATTTTGTCAAAGGGGGTTGGATGCTTATTATCCAAAATAGACTCAAAATAAGGGTATTGGTCTTTGATGTCAATAGAAGACTCACAAATGGAAGCCAGTGGATTTGGTGTGGAAGACTCACAAATGGCATAATTGTCGTCATAATTATAAAAAATGATCAATCTAGGTTGTTCCATCTCTATTGGGGAGTTCTCCATCTCTTCTTCATAAAAGATCTCATCAACATGGATGTCTATGGAATCAATTGGATCCTTTACTATACTGAAGGGGAGATCTGATTCCTTTATAGGATATGTGCCCAACTCAATGGGCTCAGAAGGGATCACCTCACAATATAACGGTGTAATGTAAGGTTCTTGCGGTGGTAGAATCACCTCATCAGGTTCAACCAGATGTGGAAAAATAGGTGGGTGAGTGAGGTCATAATGCTCTTGATGAGGAAGACATTCAAAAGAATCCATCAGTGCATGTTGGGGAGGTGATGGTACATTGGTCACAATAGGCTCAACCAAGATGGGATGATTATTGCAAACATCCAAATATGGACCTACAACCGAGAAGGGTGGTGGAGTCTTAGGTTGTTGGGATGTTCTTTGATCCCACCAGTCTTTAACCTTTTTGTTAAAAGATTCTTGATTCATGAATTTATCAACATAGGCCTCCATCCACTCATTTTATGACTTATATGGATAGTCAGGGCCCCATACAGCTGCAGCCCTAGCTAAACAAAGTTCTTCATTTACAACATCCGGAATTTCTTTAAAACACCTATCCATCTCCTGATCAAGGTTGTGTGGAATCTCAACTATATCACATTGGACTTCTTCTAAGGGTGGTGGTTCATTATAGAGAAAGGGTTCTAATGAAGTAGATTGGCCATTAGAATCAACTAGATTAACATCCACAATGGAAGTGATTGGTGGAGCTTTAGGTACTGGAGTTGGTTCTTCTTGATTGAAGATGATATAATCATCGTCATAATCATCTATTAAAATCATCCTTAGCCTCTCTGGTTCCAGATTAAAAAAAAAGCACCGTGGAATTGATGTTCAACGAGCGTCGCATGCACAAATGAAGTAGTTAATCGTGTGCAGAAAAAACGGACTGCCGGAATGGAAACTCGGTAGAAAGAGGAGTAGCACTTCCGGAATATTACTCGAAAGGCATAAAAAAAATAAAAAAAGTTTTTCAAAAGATTTTTGGGGGTTCGAGAAAACAATCCATTGTCCCCGGCAATGGTGTCAAATTGATACTTGTCATTTTACAATATCAATCACTAAGATGGTTAATCCTAGAGTTTAAACCTTTTTACTTCCAGTTTTAAGGGTAGTATAGAAGGGTCGATCCCACAGGACAATTATTTAGAGATTGTTCTTAGAACCCAAAGATTGAAGAACTTTATTATTTGTTTTTGGTATTTTTCTTTTTATTAAAGTAGAAAGTAAAGTCCAGTTGGGGGTTTGAGTGATTACACTAATGTAAGAAGGAAAGCACTTAACAAGAATAAACATGCACAAGGAAATAATAAAAAGATTGTTAACACAAGCAAAACTATATGAATGGAAGACTAAGAATTAAAACAAACAAAGGATGCGGTGATTAAATCAAGAGAAGGAAATCGAGGCTCGTAGGGGTTTTCACCACCTTAGCCTAGGCGATAACAACTAAATCTTAAACGACGATTTGATGAAGGCTTGCAAATTAAAAACTCACAAAAGAGAAACTCCACATGAGCCCATTGGTCTTGATGCTCATGCTTCCTAATTTATCATCCTAAAAGACGAAAATCTATGGTCATATCAAAACGTCTATGTAATCGATTTTATTGTTCTAAATCTGGATTTCCATGGTCATATCCATCCAGATTAACATGCGATCCCAAGATCAATCATTCAATTAAAATCGATTACCATCTAATCGTTTAAGAAGAAGTCGTTAAAACCATGGCTAAGGGATTATTCCCCTTGCCCCGATAAAAGACTACTCACACATGGAGAAATGGGAGACGGAAGAAGAAAGAAATGAAGCAATAGTCTAGCCCAGAAATCAGGAGATTAATCCTTATGCTAGAGATGATGAAATGTCTTAGTTCTTTGTTCTTTGCTCCAAAAATAAAGAACGGAAGGAAGGAGATTAAAACTAAGGTGGAGAGAAAAGACAAGAACAAGAATGAAGGAGCTATGCTTGAACCAAACCTACTTTATTACATAATATGATAATGATTACAAGATTAATTGCTACAGTATTCCAAAATACAAGAAATCCAAGATGATACAAAAGATGATCCTTGGGAGGAGGAAGTGCCCTTCCTTTTATAGGAGAAGGAGGGGTAGGCTATCTAAAAAATAGGGGGGGGGAAGAGAGGGAGCCATCCTTTTGAATTTTCAGATCTAGTCAACAAACTCTTGATTGTCTTTCTTTAATGCATATTCTTGCAGCAGCAATTTCGAGCGAATTTCCGTTGTCCATAGAATTTAAAGTGCGCCCGAAAATATGATTTTCCTGTAGGCCTTTGAATTCCCTTTCCAAATCATATTTGAACATTAAATTCCTCCTTAGTATGTGAGAGTTATGCTAATTTTGGTGCAAGGTATGCATTTAAGTCAGCATTGCGGGAAACTGAATTGCCTCCTACCTTCATCTCTTCTTTTCTCGATTTAATTACTTAGATAATTCCTGAAAATTAAGAAAAATATCATAAGAATTCAGGAAAAGTATATCAAGAAGATGAAAGTACTATTTATTTTTGAATTAGCTAAAATTAACAAAAAAGTCCTAATTAATTATTCTAAATGAAGCAAAAATAAGAGATGAATATGCATTCATCACTATGTGTCAAGAACCAAATTGATCTCAAAATCTATCTCTCGAGGTGGGGGAACACTTGGGAACTCATCGGGAAACACGTACTCAAACTCACAAACAACTAGCACTTCCTGGATACTATGATTTCTCACCTTCGTGTCCACCACATGGGCCAAAAACGCGTCACAACCTTGCCTCATCAGCCCCTTCACTATCATAGCTAACACTAGACATGTCGGGAGGATCTTCCTATATACTTGTGAGACATCACCGTCACAAAATGTCGCTACCTTGTAACTATAGTCCAAGACCACCCAATACTTCTCCAATGTATCCATTCCAAGGATCACATCGAATCCATGCATGTCAAGTGGTATAAGATCCACTTGAATGTTGTCTTTGGAGAAAGAAAGAACACATAAAAGACACACCTTTTACAACTCAACGAAACCAAGCAAAGGGGTTTCTAAGTGAAGATTATCACGTCTATGACTAATAGGAAAGGAACAACTAGTTGTCACCTCTCTAGCAATGAAAGAGTGTGTCGCACCCAGTTTAATTAAAATAGATATAAAATAGCAAGAAGACTAATGAGAATAAAATAAATCCATCTGACTTGTCACAAACCTCGGGTTGACTACCCCCTTCGGATGAATCATGGCATAGAATTGAGTCGTTGCTTGTTGTCACCCCGTACTCTACTGGCTTGCTCAAATGAACCAGCCTGTGACGTCTAACCACATCCTTGGCCTCCACCACTGTTGAATTGTCGTTGCTGTGACCTTTGCTAACTTTGTCTCAACTATTGTGTCACTTCTTCATCCTTCACCAGACATGCCCACCTCAGATGTCCTACTTTCCCACACTTGTGGAAAGTCTTGGTTTCATATTGTAGCCTATACAACCCTGTCACTGACACTGATGCCGCACTATGATCTCCTGCCAGTGGAAAACTATGACCTCTGCCTTTTCTTGGTGACTAGTGGGACTGAACTGAAATCCTCTATTATGATTGAGGTGCTGAAAACCTAGGCTTCTTGAAGCCTCTAGACGATTGTCCTTGATATTTTGCCGGTCTCTTCTAGGTGTTTGCCTCTTGCTTCTCAACAATTGATCATTCTATTCTCCTGACTGACTCCACAAATGTGGAAAACTGTTCTTAATTCTCCAAAGCCGACACTGGTTTCGTCAACTTGGTACTCAAACCCTTCTCGAGATGTCTGATCCTCTCCTTATCTATAACAGCCATGTGCGGGCAGAACCTCATAAGCTCCATGAAATTCACCTCATACTCATTGATTGTCATAGATCGCTGTCAGATCTTCACAAACCATGAGATCTTCTCATTTAGATAGGTCTCTGGAAAGTATCAGCTCACAAACTCTTACCGAAAATCTTCTCAAATGATCACAACACTAGGCCTATTCTCTTCCTCAATGGCCCACTAATGGCCAGTATTGTCTTTCAACAGGTACACTGCATGCTTTACCTTGTCCTCTTTAGGGATATTGGGGATCATGAAGGCCTTCTCCATCTTGGTCAACCACATATCAACATATGTTGAATCCATTGTATTGATATACTCCAATGCCCCCACACACCTCAACCTCTCGAATGTCTTCCCAAAGCCTTGGGATTTTACATTTAGGACTGCTGCTCTAGCTTGGGGTACGTGCATCCTATCCACCATATGCATCATTGTGGCCATAAGTTGTCCAAACATGGACTGAAAAGGGGGATTGGCCACAGTTGTTGGGTCGAATTGTGGCACTTACGACACTATATCATCTCTTGCCTACCTCCTGGCACCACCTCCTAGTGTAGCAACACTGCTTTGTGTTCACTAGACATATCTTTTCTTCTATTCTTCTTCTTCTTCTTCTTCTGCATAAGCAGAAGTTACCATTAAATACATTAAAGGACACTAAAATAGACACAAACCCTAGTCCTATGTCCTTGTAGACTCAGTGAACCTAGATATTTGATACCAACCTTATTTGTGACACCAATAACCACACAAAAGTGAGATCACTCAAAACAAAGCACAAAACTAATACTAACCATCCAGAATTACCATAAAATAGGGTAAATTAAAATAGATTCCATATAACCACAAAAGAAAAAACATATTATATCTGAGTCCACATGAGGAAACATGTATTACATATCATGTCACAAGATGTACAAATTTATTGTAAACCCTAACTGGGATGAATGGAGAGTTCTTGAACACAATGACATGTATGGTAGATTGAATGCCAGCACCTGCACCTAGGGTACTAATGCATGAAAAATGTAATCTAATATGTCATATAATTTATTTGGTGATAATAAAAAGATAAATAACTTAATTTCATGCATAATATGGTTAATGGGCCTCTAATGTACTAGATGATATAACTTATGTAAGAAAGCCTCAAATTAAATAATAGACTTCAAATTTGTAATCTACACATCAAAATAAGCCTACATATCAATTTTCATTTAATTTGGACCACCTTGAAATAATATGGTAAGTTAAGAGAGAGAAATTGCCTAAAAAGTGTAATTAATAAATAAATATATTAATTGATCCTGAAAGAGGAAAATAATGTTATATTCGTAATCTATATAATAAATATATTAATTGATCCTGAAAGAGGAAAATAATGTTATATTCATAATCTATATAATAAATATAGCCTTTGGATGAATTTTCATCCAATTTTGAGAAAGTTTTCTTAAAAGTTAAAATCAGGAGAGAGAAAGTGTGTAGAACCTTACAAATACTAATTAAATACTCAAACAACTCCAATATGTAAAATTGATGGAAAATTCATAATCAACATGTTAAATATGACTTGTGGGTCAAGTTTCATAAAATTTGGACAATCCTAAAGCCATTAAGAAGAAATAAAGAGAAAATGATATTTGATTTATTTAAACCATAAAAAGTTTCCAAAAGGCAAAACTAAGTGCATAATCGGAATCTACATGCCTTAATTGGCCTCTATGCAAAATTCCACTTAATTTGGATAATGTTTGAGACCTCAAAAGAGGAGAGAGAAAAAGGAAAATTAATTTAATAAAACTTTAGTTTTTGATCATATTATCTCCCTGTCACGCCTGCTTTCCTTATTCCCAATTTCGGATTGCTTTTGGACCATTGATCTACGATCTAACATCTCTGAGGTCGTCTCCTAGCTCGGGTCGGAGTAGGAGTACATGCCACATTTTTGGCGATTTTGTATTGTAGATATCTCGCTCAAATCTCAACCTTTTTGCGCAATTTCTTCGCCGCTGGGTTCCTGGAAAGATTCTACACAACCAGACCCCTAACATCACCCCTCTCGTTCCCTATAAAACAAACCCCCCAAAACTCTTTCTCCATCCTATCTTCCCGCGATGTGGCAGTGGTGCCCTCGCCCCCGTTTGCCTACTTTAGGTGCTGGTAACTCTTCGGTTTAACTCCTTAGACCGGTCCCTCGTCTCAATTTCTTCCGTAATCATGTGTGTTCCCGTCGTGTGCTCGACATCCTCTCGGCCAGAACGCACTCAATCGTCAAGCTACCCGATCCTCTGCGACGGAATTGATGCTTGGGTAACCTTCCTCGCTCTTTGCTATTTGCGTTTTGCTCTCAGGTTTGAAGTTCATTGTGTCCCCCGGTTTTGCCCAATTCTCACCCTCGAGAAGCTACTGTCATGGCACAAATATCTTGGGAAGAAGATGGGCCAGCGATGTATTAACTATCTACCCTCCCGCCTTCTTCTATTTTTGTTCTTTGATCGAGGGCAATATCGTCTTTTCATCCATATGTTTTATTTTATAATGTTGATTCCTGCTCCTATTGGCTGAGGGTCCCCGAGCCAGGTGGCTTGTGTTGGTTGGTACATCTCAACATGGTTTATGTATATCCGGATAATGTTTTCTCGTGGCTTATCAGAATTTTCTGATTGGTTCGTAGTTAAATAATTCATAACTAATTATCTATTAATCCAAAAATTAAAAATAACTACTCGTTGGATTCATAAAAATGCAAGATTTCTAATGGATTTGGTTTGGTCGTCTGAATCTGATGTTTTATAGAGGTAATTTTAATGGATCTAATTAAATAAGATAATAACTTGTATAATACATAACTAAATATATAAAAGTCAGAAAAATACAATAAAATATGTTTTAAACTCTAGAACATATAACCTAAAATATGGCATAGTTTTTATAACCTAGTTCATATATCAATAAAAATGTGATTTATAGGGTTTGAATAATTAATGGAAATCTAACCCTAATTCCACATATATGCATAATAGGTTCTTTGGAAGCCTAGGCTTAGATCTAGTTGGAATTTGGATCGTTGACTCTGAAGTTAAGGTATGTTGTATCCCCTATTACTTCATTTTGAGAAATTCACCTAATGCCAATCCTGTGCAACTATTCTAGGTATTGGACTATGCCAATCCTGTGCAACTATTCCAGGTATTGGACTATGCCAGTCCTATGCAACTATTCCAGGTATTGGACTATGCCAATCTTGTACAACTATTCCAGGTATTGGACTATGCCAATCCCACAAGTTCATCCAAATGAATTTCTTGATCCGTACGATATCCTTTGCTATTTTCAGAACAACAAGATACTCTGCTTCTATTGTATAACAACTCTTTCTTGCTCGAAACACTTCCAGCTTATAGTTTTTTATAAGGTCAAACTCAATTTTAGATTGCGATCATTAATTTTCTCTTTGTTATTTTGGAAGCTTGATCAGTGATCCAATAAATATCCACTCATCATGTCTAATACATATGAGATACTGGAATGAGTACATAATATTGAGAATGCAATTAACATCTTACTAATGTGTTATTTTGTTGAATGCTACTTTTATATTCCAATCTAATAATGAAGTATTTTGTTGCTAGGATGGCATTATTCCTAGAGAGAATTTAATTCTAAAAGGAATCTGTGGGAGAAAATTAGAACTTCAAATTTTGAGACCAATAAGAAAACATTGAACCTAAAGAGGTACAGTGGGAATAATAAGAATCACAAATTGTTGTGGAATCTCAAGTCCCTTATGTAACACAAAGCCTCATAGATCTAGTAGAACACACCTTGATTTTGAAAGATTACGATATCATATAACTCAAAAAGTCAGTGGGTTGGTCATAGCATATGAGCCAACAATCTACCCAGAAGATATTGAGGGACCAGAGTCTGAGAAATGGCTTGAGGCCATGCGATCTAAGATGGAGTCCATGTAAACCAACAAGGTTTGAGTTGTCTTTTTATATTCAACAAAGTACCAATGATGCTATCATAAACAATTTTCTCAACATGCATGACATCGGTACAATGTCAAATTGTGAAAGAACTCCAGTAAGGAAGATCACAAAATATCAACCTCTTTTTGGATAAGGACTTTTAACCTATAGGAGTAGTACGTGGTGTCTTTCTAAAATGATTTATAACTCGTATCAATATACAACATCTAAAAAAACACCCTAAGGACCTAAGAGTACAGGAACAACATATAGGAACATACTACAAAACACTAGCAGTATATCCAAACATTAACATCTACTACTTCTTTTGATGCTCAACCTCAACCGCACGATTTCTACCTCATCGTGCACAAGCAAGTAAAAGATGTCAAAAACCACAGAGTAAGACCAACGTCCCAAGGAGAGATATAAATCTCTTCCAACATCTATTAATGACATAGACAAGCTAAAGTGGGAAGGTAACATTGTCCATGAAAGAGACTGTCATTGTTCCACTACACACATGTATCTTGACATCATCTGTATATAGGAATGGTCTCCCAAGGATGATGGGAGTCTTCATATCCTCTAAATCCATGTCAAGAACAATACAATCAACTGGGAACACTTCTGTCCATTCCTTATCTATCATCTCCAAAACATCATCTACTCTTCCTCTAGGCACTTCGATGGAATGGTTTGCCAATTGAGAGTGTAATATCTGATTTCAATTTGCCTAACCCCAACTCCACATAGACACTATATGGCATCAAACTCATACTGGATCTCAAGTCAAGTAGGGATTGGTCTATGCAATGTCCCCCTATGTAACTAGGTATGAGCGGGGCTCCTGGGTCTTTTCATAGGAAGTGAGTGTTGTGTGATGGATCTCACTTGTTCTGTCAACTTGATTTTCTTAGGTATCCTCCCCATTGACTTCCTCTTGATAGCACATAGTTCCTTGAGAAACTTGGTATAATATGGAATTTTCTTGATAGCACCCAACATAGGAATGCTCACTTCACATTTTTGTAACATCTCAAGAACATCAACATTGTGCTTTTACCTCCTTTTTGATGTTGGAGGTTCATCCAATGCTTCAGGGAATGGTGGCTCAATTGCTTTTGCAACATGCCATTCTTGTGGCTTGACATGAGTTGGAACACTAGGGATGGTAGAACCTAAAGATGGGGTAAAAGGTGGAACACACAATATCACATGCTCTACACGCGGTGTCACAGAATCATCTTCAACAATTTCAATTACAGAGCCACTTTTGTGCTGCCTTTGCCTTGTTTCATCAACATTTCTTTGACTAGTGGGATTCTCAAGATATATTCCACTCCCTAGAAATGTCTCAACACTTCCTTGCTCATGGTGGAGATGGGGAGCTTGTTGTGTTTACGGAGGAGGTGGAGGTGACACTTGGTATTGAAATTGAGGTGGAGGAGAAAATTGAGGTTGGTAGGTGAATTGGTGGGAAGGTTGTGGTGATGAAGGGGGGAGGAGTATAAGTCTTGGGATGGCCTTGGAAATGATAAATGGGTTTCACTTTCATTGGAGGCAGACTATATAAAACTTGGGAGGAATGTATTGGTCCACTTGCTTCATTGAAGTTCATTTTGGGTTGGGAAGACAACTGTAAGACCCCTGACTTGGCTTAATGCTTGATTTGTGTTTTATTATCTTAATAAGATGCTTAAACCTCAATATAATATCTTGATATTCTTTAGTAACATGTGACATGCTTATATTTTCATTTTGGTCATGTTTGGTTGATGTTTGAGCTAGTTATTCTTGTTTTGGACCAAGTTGCAATTTATCCATGTTGAGTGTCTATCTTGCAATTTGTCACATGTAGGTTATTACCTTTGTGCCTTGACATCATGAGAGAGAGAATGACACTATGGGGCACCTTTTTGGACCTTGTTTGGTGAGGTGGCATCATGAGATGAAATTAGGGTTCACATGGCTTTGCATGGATGCTTGAGTTTGATGGATGTATTGACCTTGTGTGATGATTTTTGAGGTGTTTTGACTGTAACACTCTCTTGTTTTATGTTTATTATGACCTAATTCCTTGCGAAAGTGTTTTGGGTTGGTAGGGTTTGGCTTTGGTGGAGTGTTGTGATCGTTTGGCTTTGGTGACCTAGTATAGCAGTCACTACCCTTGAAATTGTTTCGACCTTGGGGAGTAGTGGACCTAAGTGGTCACTACACTACTTTGTTCTCATTACCCTCTATTACATGCATGTCTAGAGTACTTGCATGGCTGATCCTTTGTGGGACAAGTGTCCTTTTGGTACTCTAATACCTTGACACATCATGATCCTTACCTCCCTCCTATCTCTTGAGTATATATGATCTCTCTTTCACATGCAAGTATCCTCTTTACCTCTTCCTTGTGATTGTCCTTGATCTTGGTGGATCTAGAAGAAGGTGTTTATCATGGAGAAAGTGGACTCTATTCTCCTGCTTGTGGTGATCTTGAGCTTGATCATCTTCTTTATGGTGATCCCTAGTAATCTTCCTTCTTGGTAAGTGGCTATCTACCTTGATCTCATTTCTTTTTGAACCCTACATTCTTGTTTCTTGTCCATGAGACTATGAATCACCATGGTGGCTATCATTAGGAAACTTCCCTCCATATAGGTCACATACTATGGTTTGACCATGGTAGTATCTATGTGAGATGAAGTTTTCTTTTTCTTTGTTTGGACTAGGGTTTGAGCTTTCTTCACCTTGAGCTTTCCTTTGACCTTGGTATGTTTTTCTTCTTTTTGAGGTGTGAAGTTTTCTTCTTCTTTGGTTGGCCTAGGGTTTGAGCTTTCTTCACCTTGAGCTTTCCTTTGACCTTGGTATGTTTTTCTTCTTCGTGAGGTGGCCTTGTTGACCGTGAAGTGGATCCTATTTTGGACCTTCTTCTTCTTTCTTAGAGGTCGTGTCTTTAGAGTTTGATCTTCATCCTAAGGTGGGTTATATAACTTCCCCTCTTCTATTATTGCACCATTATTTTGCTTGCATGTCACTATTTTCATCTCTAAAATGTATTCCTAAGATGCTAGATGATGTTATCATGATCTAGGGTTTAATATTTTGAAGTATTCTTGCATGGATTACTCTTTCTCCTAAACCCTAATTCATGTATCCAAATTCTAAGTGATAAAGAAGTTTTTGTTGTACATGCAGCTTGATCTTTGGTGTTCTCATCATGTTATGTTTCGATCATCCTATGATTTTGGAGATTTTGATATTTGAATTACATAAGTTGGATGCATAGCTTTCCCTTCTATCATCATGCTTCTCCATGTTTACGTTGGTGGCATTTTTTTAGGGTTTTTGATGATCATCCTTGCATGGATCTTTTCTCCCTGACGATGCTTGGTTTCCTTAATGTTATCATTTGTTTAAACCATGGTTTTACTCTGTTTTGGAGTTGGTTATGTGCTGTTTGGAGTGGCTTGACCCTTGGGTCGCTACCCATCACCTTGGTTCTTGAGGTCACTACACATGGTCTTGCGGCCGCAATGCATGCTTTAGTGGTTGGTCTCTACCCTCATATAGTTTGGTCACAACAGGGTCCTCAACCCAAGTGGTCAAGTGTACCCTATGTTGGTCACTACATCTTGTGCTTTGTGGGTCTCTACACATGTATTATGTAGGTTGGTCGCTACACTTTGTTCTCTTGTATGTTCGAAACATAGTGCTGCTTGGGGTGATTGACTAATCATGTTAATAATGGTACCTAACCCTAATATGCTCCAATAATGTAGGAAGTAATGAACTTAGGGTTTGATGATTGAATAATGTTATGGAAACCCTAATCGTTCACATGGGAAACCCTAACCCTAACTCAAATATATGATGTAATTATTGAGTTTGCTTGAACAAATGGCATGAGATGATGTTTTCTATCTCCTACTTCTGTAATCCTAACCTCATAGGTTGAATGACTAACATATCTAGTAAATGATATGTGTGCTTGATATGACTCAGGTTGATGATTATGGGCCTTTATGAGGCATGATGAGATAATGATGATGTGTAGGGACTATGTATTTGGGTCTTATGACTTGGTAGAGGCTGAATGCCTAAATGTGAGGTGGTATCCTCTAGTGATGTGATGAGGGATTGTTATCCCCTATTAATGTGACAATGTTGATGGCCTTGTATGGAAGTGGTATCAAGTGATGATATGACAAGTTTCATTCTCATACATTTTATATCTTCTGGAGTTGTATCCTACCCTTATCTTTGTAGAGTTTGTTTAAGGTATGTATGTTGTATTGATTGATGCTAAAATATACTCAGTTGGCTTAACTAATCAAGTGAAACCCTAATCATATAGTTGCCTTGTGCCATAGTTCAATATTTAATGTCAGTACTTAATGGATGGGGAAACAGTTTCTCCCTTAGTGGAGAGTCGTATACTATTGAGTATATGCATTTCACAGGAGTGACTGCAATCATACCCCGATGGGAGAATGGTCAAGGACATATCTCAGTAATGTGATTCGATATATATATATATATATATATATATATATATATATATATATATATATATATATATATATATATATATATATATATATATATATATATATATATATATATATATATATATATATATATATATATATATATATAATATGTTTTGGGGATGGCTGCAGTCATACCTTGGTAGGAGTACAATTGTAGTTGTAACTCAATTTTCACCAGTGATGTGCCTATATACCAAGGCAGACTAGGTTGTTTTGCAGTTGGACTCTATATGTATAGTCACTGTGGCAGACTCAAACTGACTGAGGGTGTGGAAGATCATAGGATTATGGCTTCTCCCAGATCTTGTATGGCACTGATTTCAAATTAGTAGTGGTCAGTTGGAGAATGAGTGGTATACATCTTCTCCTCAGGGCATAATAAAAGACTTAGTACAACCGTGTAGTACATTTTGCTTAGGGTTAAATATGACTCACACTGGATGACCCTTTGACTTGTCTCTTGTACTAATTAGTTGATTTATAATGTGGTAAGAGAAGTCAACTATTATAAATGTTCTTCATATTCCTTCTAAAAGTATAAGATGTTCTACTACTCAGTTGTAGATGCCTAAATTGCTTAAAATAGTGTTAATTGCTTTACTCATATCATTTAGCTGAACCTGATCAAATCTCATGATAAAAATGTCGTTTCAATATAGCTCATTCATGTGGTGTGTCATTGTTTGATGAAATTTTTGGAGTAGCTATCATGCAAGAGATCTCATGTTGAAATCCATACTAGTAACCCCTTTTTGACTCACTTTTCTTTTATCATATTCTTACCTCTCTGCCTCATGAATGGATGTCAAAGTGCACATATTCAACCTTGGCCACCTCCAAAAGTTTGGGGTGGCCTTTTCTATATCCCCATGATTCATTCTCACCACCATGCTCCCTATCTACACCATGCGAAAATAAAAATAAAAATAAAAGAAAATGCAAAAAGAAAATAAAAGATACTCTTATGTAATAGGATCTAAATAAAGAAAAGAAGTGTGCTCCTACATAATAGCACTCCAACCCCTTGACACAACCCTTTATTCTATTTGCATGTCCATTGAGGTAGGAAACATCAAACCTAGATCATTTTTCCCTTTTCACAGCCACGTGGGTCACTTAGTGTGGATGGAAATATGAGATTGAATGCATGGATGTAAATCAACAACATTAGTCATTTTTTTATCTTCACCACCATGAAACGATTTACCCTGAGTTAAATGACAACCATATAGATTGATTGTGTATTCTATGCTCTATATCTAAAGTGTGCAAGCTCATTTCTTTAATCATGATTGGTCTGTGAAAGAGGAGAGGAGATATGGGGATTACATGAGCCCATTTAGTCAATATACATATGTTGAAATGAATTTCTCATTTCTTGTTTGTTGAAAATTTGAAGAGAGATTGAGTTGGAGAATGGAGTATACTTGAGGACAAGTATGTTATAAGTTTGGGGTGGTGATTTAGCCTTATTTTAGGGCTTTATCTTGTGTCTTGTTGCACTTCAATCACATCTATACCTATTAGATTACATGTTATTTCTCTCAATATGCATATTTATGTCGAATGCACTTATGGAGGATTTTTTGCATGTTTTATAGGTACTTTGACCACTACTTGATGAAATGGAGAGAAGATGGCTGAATCTAGGGCTTCCTCTGGCTTGAAGGAGCCTAAAGAGAGCCCAAGGGCTTCCCCAACCTACCCTAAGTAGTCAAGGATCAACTCAAAGCAAGGAGCATCAAAGATGAGCAAGTTCAAGGTCGAAGTGAAAGGAAGAAGCCCCAACATGGATGTGGTACACGGCCACAACCATGGTACAAATGCTTCATGTCATAGTTAAGTGCAAGTTTGAAGCTGCTAGCCACCAGGATAGTGGTAGTTCACCAAACCAGGAGTGTAGAAGCTCCACCATGTCAGTGGTGACCACCAAGAACGTGGTGAGTGAAGTCCACCAGGCCCGTGGTGACCACAGTCCACCATGCCCGTAGTGACCACCATGGCCATGGTAATGACCCTCCAGAATCATGAATTTATCTAACATTTACATCCATTTTTCACCTCGTTGGTGTAACTCCACCACATCCATGTTCACCCCACTCCACCATAGATGTAGTGACCAAAATGGTTGTGGCGGCCAGCAACTCTAACATAGTTTTTCCACTATTCTATCCAAAATGCCCCCACTTAACCTAGTGCTTACCTACCACCTATATATACTTGGGTGGCAGTTGGAGCATGAGTTAGGACACCCTTATCTACCTCATACCCCCTCTTAGCTCCCCATTTTCACCCCTTAGCCATTCCACCCCATTTCCACTCCATTTCACCATTTCCACCACCAAAACCCTAGTTTTCTAGTGTTTTGACCACTTTCCACCAACATTCCCTGTCATTCCACCTTGGATGAGGGAGGAGCACTTCCTTGCATCTGTTGGATAGGAGTATTCCTTCATATACACCGAGCTCCATGGTTACTTCTACCTCTTTCTCGTCTCTTTTTGTATTTTTTGTTGTATGCGTAGTTAGGCCCCTTAGGTGGGTTGTTTGGGGTCAATAATGTTACTTTGATACCATGTTGGGGGGAAGTGATATGTAAACATTGTAATTTCATTTTCTAATTATTATGTTCTATTTCTATCTCACTTCCAATCAATTTCTTTGTATTTTGTGTTTGAAATCACCTAGAATCTAGGAAAACTGCTTATATGTGGCCCTTTTTGGGAATTGCTCCTAGGTCTAATTAGTGGATCTCTAGTTAGCTATTCACCTTCCTACATGATAATCAATTCTCGTACGCCTAGGTGAGAGGTCGAAGTTTCTATTATAGAACCATTTAGTGTAATTAGCTTGGATCCTTCTCAAGGCTAGAATGAAGGTGACGTGAGGTCTAAAACCTCACTTCCACCTTCCATTACTACCCTTGGCCCCTAATTACTCTTAGAGTTCTTATCCTATAAACCTAGGCTTGAATATATCCTAATTGAATTCCACCTTAACCCTAACCCAATTGATCCTTGTAATGGTGGGTAGGAGGTGATACAGACCAGCTCCCCCTATACGCACCCTATCCTATCCATTGCCAGTTAGTAATTTAGGGCAATTCATTAGCATATAACTTGTTGTTTGGTTTTGTAATATAAATGAAAGAATAATTTTTACATGTTATCACCCCCATCCCAATTGACAAGTGTAACCCCAACCAACACTTCTCTTAGTTGCATTAAAATCCTAATTTCCCTCTTGCTTAGCTACTCTTTATTTGCTTATCTCTTTACTTGCTTAATTAGTCTCTTGTCTTGCTCTTGCCTTGTTCTTATAGATTAGGTTTTTAATTCCCTTTAGTAATAGTTTCTATCTTAGTGTATTATATATATATATATTCTTTCTTGCCTTAGTGTAGTTTTCTCCTTTCTTGCCTTTCCTTGCCTTTTCTGGCTTAGCTTGTCATTTTTTGATCTTTAGAACTAATTGTCCAGAGTTAGCTTAGGTTTTCATTCTTATTCCTCTTTAATTGATCATTCAACCCTTAGTGTAATCAAACAAAATAAACCTCCAAACTCTTTAACCCTAGACTCTGTACTAGAAACCTAGCCAAAACTAACCTAGCTCTACTGCCCCCTTTCTCTCTTGGGTTCGACCCCTAACTTGCGCCCCTTCTATACTATAACACAACCTTGTATGCTTTTCGGTAAGTGTGTTAGTCTATGTGAGAGATCCTATTAGGGATTTATAAAATTGAAAGATCTCATGTGTGTCTGAACATATGAGGTGCACATCTAATCATTGCTCAATTGGTTAGTGTGTGGCCCTAGGGTAGAAACACACCAAGCTTTCAGGTGTCGTTGTTGGGGATACAAAGCACCATATCTCCATAGTAGTTTTGGTTTGATCTCTCCCCTTAAGCATCGTATTTTTTCAATTTACTTGTCTACGTTTGAGAAACACATCACCCTAACCCGAGACATTTCTATTACCTAGTCCATGTAATCTAGAACAAGATTTTCAGCCCAAGTATAGTCCATGTAATCTAGAACAAGATTTTCAGCCCAAGTATACACAATAAAGCCTCACCAATGTGCTCATAGAGGCTTAAATTATGGAAAGCTCCCATCTAACATGGACCATGCCTCCATGCATGAAAGCCCCTAGAAAGGGGGCACATCATCATGCACCATGCCTCCTACATTTTCATCTTTGATTGAGACAATTAGATATGCATTTAAACCTCATTGGAAAGAGTCTAGAAGGAGGGTGATCATTTAATATGTTCTCTATGCTTCACCACTCTCTACATTACTATGATAATTTCCTATTATGAAAAATCCATTCACTTACCTTTGTTGATAAATAATGGTTACAAAATTTACAAGATCAAATTTTGCTTCAGTCTAACAAGGATCAACTCATCCTAGTGATTGTGTCTCTTTATAATTTTAGTAGAAGAGTTTTTCTTCTTATTGTTATGGTTTATGTATTGGTTGTCTGTATACTAGGGAGTCTTGGGAGGACTTTGTGTGGTTCTTTGGTACCTTACCTGAAGTATGGGTATGTATGTATATGTAATGATATGTTTTTCTATTTAATCTTTTATTTGTAAGTTTAACATGGCTTGAACTTGTATTTTTAGAAAATATATCATCCATTTCTAGAGTTTATGTATCAGTTGTCTATATAGTAGGGAGTTTTTTTAATTGCACCTTTTTTTCATACATTTTGTGCAAATGTATTTGGTCCCAATCTCGGGCAAAGGAGGAGGGTTGGTTGGAGGTCGACAGACAACCATAAAAACTTTGTCACTTTTTCTAAGGCATGGATCCTTATAAAAACTATGTTGGAGCATCCCTACCTAGAGACATGTTACATCGGCACTCGGGTGCAATGTTAAATATGCAAGGAGTTTTAACACATCAACACCCTATTGTGTTGAAGGACAGTCAAGGGTTTCTACATCTTGGACGGGTGTGGGTAAAGATGCTAGTCCTATGGTATCACTTCCTGGACGTAGTGAAAAATGTGCAAGGGTTACCACATCTTGGATGGGTGTGGGTGTAGCAATTAGTCTAGTTGCATCATTACCCGGATGTAGTGAAAAATGTGCAAGGGAAACATTTTCGACAAAGGCAGGTAAAGAAGCAAGTTCAGCAAAAAAAGATTAGAGTTGGATCTTAGAATATTGGCTCTTTGATAGGGAAATATTTGGAGATAGTTGATACCATGATGAGAAGAAAAGTCCATATTGAATTCTTGTAGGAAACCAAGTGGAAATGGGAACATTGCAGAGAGATTGGGGACAAAGGATACAAAATATGGTATACAAGTACTGATAAACATATAAATGATGTAGGTGTTATCATTGATAAGATGTTGAAGGATGGTGTTGTCAATATCACAAGGATGGGTGATATAATTATATCTATCAAGGTTGTTCTTGGGGGAAATATTTTTAAATTTATTAGCACCTATGCCCCTCCAAGTTGGCCTTAGCAATGAGTATAAGAAGGATTTTTGGGATAACATGGATGAATTGATGCATGGAATACCGACAGATGAGAACATCATTATTGGGAGTGATTTAAATGGACATGTGGGGAGTAGCAATGTTGGGTATGAGTGAGTTCATGGTGGTTTCCAATATGGCAACAGAAATAGAGAAGTAGAGTGGATATTAGACTATGCAGTCACATATGATATGATTTCGTCAAACACCCACTTCAAGAAGAGAGAATCTCATAAGATTAGTTTCAAGTGTAGGCATTATTGTAGCCAAATTGATTACCTCCTTATGAGGTGGGTGGATCATAAACTATTCAAGGATTATAAAGTGATTCCAGGTGAAGAACTCACATAGGTTGGTGGTTTTGGATATTGACATGAAGATCAATAAAGGCAAGCATAACCAAAATCAAGATAGCACGATCAAGTGGTGGAATATTAAAGGAGAAAAGAAATTGACTTTTCATGATTAACTCATCAAGGAGGGAACTTGGAACTTGGAGTGTGATGTTAACATTATCTGGCATAATATGAGCTCCTACATAAAAAAATTCCAAAGAGGTTTAGGGAGAGTCTAAATGTTGTAAGCCTCCACAGAAAGAGACTTGGTAGTGGAATGATGAAATACAAAATGCTATTAAACTCAAAAGTGAGATATATAGGAGCTTCCCCAAATCTTGAGATGATGCAACGTTCTAGAGATACAAGCAAGTAAATAAAGAAGATAAATAGGTTGTTCAAGAGGCAAGGTTTAGATACTTTGATGATATTTATAAGAAGTTGGACACAAGCGAAGGGGGAAAAGATATATATAAAATGGCTCATATAAGAGAAAGGAAAGGAAGAAAGTTGAGTCAAGTAAACTGCATCAAGAATGAAGCTGGTAGAGTGTGGTGAAGGATGATGATATTAAGAACCAATGCAAAATTACTTCCATAAGCTTTTCTATAGAGATAATGTAAATAATATTAGAGACTCGTCTGACATCAATATAAGAGATATAGTTTACACACAATGAGTTTCACTATTTGAGGTCAAGAATGCTTTTAAAAATATGGAAATGATAAAGGTATGCAGACCAGACGATATTCCCATTGATGTAATGAAGAATATGCGGGATGAAGGAGTTATGTGGTTAACAAATTTCTTCAACAAGAACATGAAGACCAAGAAGATGTCGGATGAGTGGAGAAATAGTACTATAGTCTTGATCTACAAGAACAAAGGTGATGTTTAGAGCTGCACAAACTATAGGGGTATCAATTTGATGAGTCACACAATGAAGCTTTGTGAGAGGATTATTGAGAAGAGGCTAAGATCTATATGCAGATATCAACCAATTTGGTTTCGTGCGTGGAAGATCAATAATAGATGTTATTTTTCTGATAAGGAGGCTTATGGAGAAGTATAGAGAAAGTAAAAGAAATCTTCATATGGTTTTTATTGATTTGGAAAAGTCTTATGATCGAGTATCTAGGGAAGTGTTGTGGATGGTTTTAAATCACTGGACCTAAAAGAAGGTGTGCCAATCCAATACATTGACTTGATTAAAGAAATGTATGATAGCTCTACTACAAGTGTGAATACTCCTAAACAATTATTCCTATCACAGTTGGGGTACACCAAGAATCCACACTCAGCCCATATTTGTTCGTTCTTGTTATGGATGAGTTGACAAAAAATATTCATGATGATATTCCTTGGTGTATGTTATTTGTTGATGATATTGTATTGATTGTTGAAACTAAAGATGGATTGAATAATAAAGTAGAACTTTGGAGAAAGGCATTGGAATTAAATGGAATGATGATAGGTAGGAGAAAATTTGAGTATATGCATTGCAATTTCAGCCAATCTCATAGTGTGAATGTTGGAGTCAAGTTGGACGGAGTAGATATACTAAAATTTGATAAATTTCATTACTTGGGTTCTATTATTTAAATAGATGGGGATGTCCAAAATGGCAGTTGTCATAGGATCACTACAAGATGGATGAAATGGAGGAGTGCAATTGGAGTATTATATGATTGGAAGATCCCTCTCAGATTAAAAGCAAGTTTCATAGAATAGCTATATGACCAACCATGCTCTATGGGAGTGAATGTTGGGCGGTGAAAAAACAAGGTCTCAACAAGGTGAACATGGATGAAATATGTATGGTGAGATGGATGTCTAGGAAGACAAAAAAGTTTGCTTGAGAAATGACTATATTAGGAATAAAGTTGGGTGGTGAGCATTGAGGACAAGTTGCACGAGGGCCGACTCAGATGGTATGGATATGTGCAACACAGATCACTAATGCGCCTATACGAAGCAATGCCATTGAGTCAAGCACAATTAATAGAAGAAGAGGAAGGCCTAAATTAACATGGGAAGAGATTATAAAGAGAGATTTTAAATCTCTACATCTCGACCAAAATATGACTCGTGATATATCCACTACTACAGAAATGGCTTATAACTTCACATTCATTGTCGTCGGTTGTATACAAATAACAGACACCTTAAACATACAATGTCGGTTATTTCATAAAACCGACATCTATCTGTGAAGAGTGGACAGACACAGGTATCGCTTTTTATTTAGCGTCATTTCTATATAAAAAACCGACGCCTAATATCGACCGCCAAAACCAAATTTTTCATGGGGAAAAATTTACCTCCAAAATTTAACATATGGCGTCAGTTTTGAACTTAAAAACCGACAACTAAAGTATTTTTGTGAGATAGAAATTGGGTCCAATTTAATCGTCGGTTTCACATAAGTAACCAACGTGGATGAGTTTACGCACGTTGTCCCCGCGAAAATATCGACCACCCGTAGCGTCAGTTTTTATAAGGTCACCGACGACTATTGGTTGAGTTCGAGAACATTTTTTTTATCGGCTTATGTTTATAGGCGTCGGTTTATATTGTGGAAACTGACGACTATTATTGAACATAGTTGTCGGTTTTACATGAGAACTGACACGATTAGTAAATAGTTGTCGGTTTTTCATGAGAACCGACGCTGATTGATAACTTAACCCCCGCGAGCCTGACTGTTCCCCTTTCTCTCCTGTTTCATTCCCAATTTTTCATTCTTGTGCTCGTCTGGCGATTTTTCTCCCCCGCTACTGCTGCTCCGCCGCTCCTCCATCGTTACTCTACCGCTGCCGCTGCTCTGCCGCTGGTCTGCCACTCCTCCGCCGCTGTTGCTGCTCCGCCGCCGATGCTGCTCTACCGCCGGCTGCTGTTCTTTGCTCTGCCGCCACTGAACACCTAAAGCAAGGTAACCCTTCGATCGTCCACCTTTTCTCCTATGTCGCTGGCTTTCTCTGCCGCCGCTGACTTGGACCTCACCCAGGTGGCGCCTAAGTAGCCCAGGCGTTCACCTAGGGTCCCAAGCCCAGGTGCCCTGCCTAGTTAGGCCTCTGGGCGGATGCTTGGGCGGCGCCAGGGCACGCCTAGGCTGCTGCTGGGGTTTGGATTCAAGAGATGATCATGAACCTTTTGATCCCTGGATTGAACCCTAGATCAACCTATACAAAGGATGCCCAAAACATGCACTGATTTCAGCAAGTCACCCCAAAAGCCATTGAAAAATATTCTGATTGTGTTTATTTATGTATTGATTTCACCAAGCTAGTGGAATTTTTTTAAAAGTTATTTACTGATTGTGTTTATTTATGTACTGATTTTTTATGATTTATTCATCTACATATTTGTATTTTTCATCTACTTATTTGTATTTTTTGTCTAGTGTTTTTTATTTAGTTATCTACTCATTTGAATTTATTTGTGTATTGCTTTTTAAATTATATAATCATCTAGTGATGTAACTTTATCACAGGCTCATCGTGAACCATTAGATCTAGATCTTAGGGTATCTCAATCGTCCTAACTATGAAATTGGTAACTTGTTTCCTTTTTGAGTATATTGACAATGTCAATCACCTAAGTTGAAGAACTAGGATATGAATGATGAAACTAGGATTGTAGGTATAAGAATGACAACACATGTATTTGTTGGCCTAGAAACCCGTCCAAGATTTACTCATTAGGAGTAAATCTTGGATAGTCCCCGGTTTGGGATAGTTCTTGAACACCTAATCTCACTTAGGATGTAAGTGTATAATGTGTATTGGGTTTTCGAGAAAATTTTGGTAGCATTTCCCCGTTTGTTCTCTAAGTACATATGTACTTAGAGAATAGCAGGGAAATGTTGCCGAAATTTTCTCAAAAACCCAATACACATTATACACTTACTAGTGAGATTAGGTGTTCAAGAATGGGATAGGTGGTACACATTTATTATATATAAGAATGACAACACATGTATTTGTTGGCCTAAAGTTTTAACCATGCAAAAACTCTAATCTGTTAACCCTAGACCCTAATCTTGTTGTAATATATACTTGTTTTCTCTTTGATCATAGAATGGATAGATCATGGATGTCCATTCGCAATCACTGCACCCCAGAGTTTATTTCTGGTCTTGACCAGTTTATTAGATTTGCCGAGGAACATAGGAAACAACCTGGAGATAGGTTCTACTGTCCATGTAGGCATTGCGGTAACAACTTGAAAGTCAGCACTGGTGACGAAATCAAAAGTCATGTCATGTGCAACGAGATTATACAAGGCTATACAGAATGGCACTGGCATGGAGAGATTTCAAACCCGAAACTAGTGGATGTCGATAGCAGTGCTTGTGTGGAAGAAGAAATTGCCTACGATGACATAGATGTGAATGAATCAGTTCCAGTAGACATCGTTGATGCGATGCTGGATAGTTGTGGGGTAGAGCACACCGATCCACCTCCCATTTTTCGAAACATTGTGCATGATGCTGAGATATCGTTATACACAGGTTGTACTAAGTTTACGAAGCTTAGCACTGTGTTGAGATTGTATAAGCTGAAAGCTAACAATAGATGGAGCGACAAAAGCTTCATGTCATTGTTGTCTTTGTTGAAAGAAATGCTTCCTGAAGGAAACGAGCTGCCATTCTCAACATACCAGGTAAAGAAATTGTTGTGCCCAATGGGAATGGATGCCAAGAAGATACCGTTGGATCCTAGATGGGTGATTAGATGCATTAGAGGGGGGTGAATAGAGATGAAAGCACTTGTATGACAAGTCATACAATCATTACAAGTGATTTACAACATGATTCTAATGGATATACATCATATTACAAAAATGTGCACTTGTACGACTTTTGACTTGTCTTTTCTCCAATTTGAGATGTGCAAGTTAGGGCATTTGGATTGTGTCTATACCTAATCTAAAATCACTCAAGTAGAAGCATTAGACACCAATATGTGGAATGGTTAGTCATCATCAAAACACAGGTTTAGTCAATTTAGACGTGAGTCAACATTGACCTAATTTACCTTGAGTCAACAATCTCCCCCTTTTTGAAGATGACAAACCATTCCATAAATGTATTGAAAGCTTTAAAATAAATTCATACCTTTGGAGAAACCTAGGGGTTTCAATTGAATTGAGTTCATATGCTCCCCCTCAATTGATGCGCATGGAGTTTTCATACTCCCCCTCAATTGATGCTATTTCTCCTGCATGGTTAGATTTCATAACATTTATAGAATACTATGTCTTCTACTCATATATGTTCTACACATATATGTCTTCTCCCCTTTACCTTCTCCCTTTACATGAACATGCTTCTCCTCTTCATGTAAGACATGCCTTCTTCCTCTTTTAAAAGAAGACATACCTTTCTCCCCCTTTGTCATTTCAAAAAGTGGGGTTATGAAGAAAATAAGAAACATCACTTGTTAAAGAGAAAGGAGATAACACAAATATATATAAGGAGAGTAGAAGAGCACAGATAGGGGCTTGTCCAAGCATAGAAAGAAAAGCAAGTTAAATCATATACTTGAACAACCCAAGATGCAAGATAAAGTGCTACAGAAAAACAATAAAAGATAATTTTGACCCTCAAGATGACATATTTTGACCAAAAACCATCAGAGCTCATGGAGAAGCAATGAGTCTTGCTTAGAAGGTCGTTTCTGCATGAAAAACACTAGTCTTGCACCAAAAACTGAAACTGGAGCAAAAGCTGCATAAAATCCAAAAAAAAATACTCCAATTTCTACATATAATGTAGATCTATGTACCCTGCATCACAATGTTATGCAAGCAACTCAAAATAGTAGATATGCAAATCAAGGAACAAGCTTGAGCATGTATAAGCATAGCATATAGATGAGCAAATATTTCAATTTTAAACAGGGTTAGAACTACATGTATATGAACTACTAGTAGATGATATCACAAGTTAGGACTACTAGTAGGATCTAGATCATAGCAAGAGATACCAAAAGATACACAAGATAAAGCAAGCTATGATTAGATGAAGAGATATATCCAAACAAAGAGATATGCAATTTTAGAAGCATGAAAGGATATAACTCACAAGATATGCATCCTTACCAAAAGATGATTACCCCTAAGAACCTCAAGGTTGTATAAAAACAAGATATACACCTAGATAGATGTAGCAAGTTAGAGCACAACGGAAGCAATTTAAGACACAACCAAGAGATCCAAAGAGATCATCATCAAAACCTGCAAAACAACTCAAAGCAAGTAATTGCAACATATATATATACCAATTTAGAGCAATTAGAGAGATAGAGTTGTAAGCAAGATAGGCAATTTAGAACATGAAAATATGCATATATAAAGGTACCAAATGAGAGTGCCAAAGAATAAGGCTATTGGTTGAGAAAATCTAGTTGAGAGGGAAATTCTCATTCAATAAGCCAACCGTGTATTCTGTGCACAGTGTTATCGGTCGAGTTCTGTGCATTTACAACTCGACCGATGACAGTTGTTGGCAACACTCTTGGTGCCTATCGGTCAAGTTTCAAGCAGGGAAAACTCAACCGACAGAGCAGCTGTCAAAAAGCACATATATTTCATAAAAACATATTTAAAGTCCTACTAAAAATACAAACCATATCCAAACATGTCAAAGCAAGTTGGTAATGCACAATAGAAGCATTAGAAACAATTTTTGAGCAAGAGTGTAAAGAGAAATAAAAAATACCACTTTTGACTCAAAAACCATATGTATAGTGCACACTAACTTGACAACAACAAGTTAGAAATGGTTATAAGCAAGACAAACATTACCTTTTTGCTTACCATTCCTTTTCCACTTGTTGTCACCCTCTACACATCTCACCTTTCTTCTTTCATGTGGATTGAGAAGTCAATTTGAAATTCAATAGCTCAAGTCAATCCATTTGCAAGTACCTACAAGAAGAAAGATGAAATGGTCCCCAATCATATTTTTGGGTCTGGAGGGGTTAGTTTAGCAACCCAAGTCCTATTGCTTTTGGGTTCTTTCCTAAAAGGACAACAAGTAGAATAATGACCAAATTCATTGCAATAGTTGCATGTGCCCATAGTCTTGGAACTAGAGGATTCTCCATGGAATATTGGAGGTCCTTTATCTTTGTTGTTCCATTGACTACTATCATACCCTAAACCATGTCTACCAATTTGTTTAGTAGTATGGTGTAGGATGTCATTAAGACTCTTTTTACCCACTAAGAATCTTTGCAAGGATGATCTCAAACTATCATTATCATGCTTAAGAGAAGCAATAGTAGAAGACAATTGATTAATATTATCTCTAGCATGCAAAAGATCATTTTCTAAGCAAAGAGCTTTAGTTAAATAAGAATCTCTATCAATATGAAGAGCAGCAAAATCATTATATCTATTTGTAGAACTAGAACAAGATTCATGCCCATTGATTTTAGCAAGTAAGGAGGCATTTTCTATTTCTAATTCATGCAAAACAAAATCTTTGTCCTTGTTTCCAGATTTAAGAACATCAATATCATGCATGAGAGAATCAACAATTAAAGTATGCTCTTCATTAGAACTAGGCATGCGAGGTTGAGCTTCTAGAAATCTAATATTATCAAGCAAACTAACATTTTCAAGTTTAAGAGAATCTACTTGACTAAGACAATCATTTTTATCATCAAGCAAGCAAGAATTAGCATGTTCAAGATCATCTAGTTCTACATGCAAATTATCAACAATTCTAGCAAGCTTTTTCTTTTTCTTTTTAGAAGACTTAAGAGAGGCACAAGTATCATGAATAATACCAATCAAGGATTCTTTATCTAAAGAGTTTAGATTTACCTCACTTGAGTCTTCACTTGTTGATGCTATAAGAGCAAAATGGCATTCTCCTTCATCACTAGAGCTTGAGCTTGATCCTTCACTTGAATCTTCACTTGAGCTTGAGTTGGAGGAGCCACTTGAGCTTGATTGCCATTTCTTCTTGTGAAGATGGGTCTTTTTTCCTTGTGGGAAATCTTCCTTGTAGTGACCCTTCTTTCCACATCTGAAGCACCGGATGGAGGAGGACATGCCTTTGTAGAGTTTACCCTTGGAGTACATGGCATCTTCTTTAGCTTGAGAGGATGGAGAGACTTGTTCCATGATAGCTTCAATTTGAGCCTTTATTTCAGCCTTCTTCATTCTCTTTAGCTCTTTCTTCTCTTGTCTTTCTACTTCCTCCCTCTTGTCAAGTGTAGCTTCATGTGCTTGTAGATTTCCAATGAGCTCTTCAATAGGAATATCCCTAAGAGACCTTGCTTCTTCAATGGAAGTCACCTTGGGTCCCCATCTCTTGGGGAGAGTTCTAAGGATCTTTGAGTTGATCTCTCCACTAGACATAGGATATCCTAGAATAGCAAGACCATTCAAAATGGTGTTGAGCCTTGAGTACATGTTGGCTATGCTCTCCTCGTTTCCCATTTTGAAGTTCTCAAGCAGCCCTTTGAGAATGTAGTCTTTGCTTTCCTTCACTTGAACTGTCCATTCATAAGTGATGCAAAGCTTTCTCCATACTTCATAGGCTGTTTCACATGAAGAAATCCAGTTGAACTCGGTGGGGGTCATGGATGCATAGAGTATGTGCATGGCTCTAGCATTCAAGGTTGCTTTCTCCAAGGTGGCTTCATCCCATTCTTCAATCTTTGTCTTTGGTAGCATGTATGGGATGTTCACCATTTGCCACATCTCATGACTTGATCCTTGGATGTAGAATTGAAGTCTTCTTCTCCAATAGAGGAAATTGCTCCCATCAAAGATTGGAAGGCTGGTCGAGAATCTGCCTCCTAGGTAGTCACCCATCTTCTCCTACTTGTTGAAGTATGCTTGTAGAAGACCCACTCTGATACCAATTGTTGGATCCTAGATGGGTGATTAGATGCTCTAGGGGGGGGTGAATAGAGCTGAAAGCACTTAAATAAAATTCATTAAACCTTCGAGATATATCACAAGATAAGGTTTCTAAATAGGAATTTTGTGTGCAACTAAAACATACATAGCAAGGGAGAGAGAGATTTTGAACATGCACCAATTAGACAAGCTATTTAGAGTGGTTCCACACTTCAAACTAGAAGTGTGTCGGTCCACTTTTCTAGAGAGGTCAACCTCTAGGACTTCCAAACTATTGCACTCTTATATTCATTTATAAGACTTACAATACATGACCAACCAAAGGACTTACCTATCCAATACAAAGAGTCTTCAACCTTACCAATGACTTACCCACTTTGCAAGAGTCTTCGGCCTTCTCCAAGGACTTACCCACTCTTGCACAAGTCTTCAGCCTTGTAGGAATTACCCACTCTTCTTGGATCTTCCGCCTTTGACTTCACCTTCACTCAGAGAAGCTTCCACCAAGGACTTACCCACTTGAGCTTGAGTCTTCTGTCTTCTCCAAGGGCTTACCCACTCTAGATCCAAGTCTTCAGCCTTGATCTTCACCAAGGGACTCCTTCCCTTGTTCTTTTTCACCTCTCTTGGACAAGAGAGAGAACCTTCATCTTCATTATTGCAAATGAGAGAAATGGAGGTGGTGGAAGTGAGAGCCTCACAAGATATACAAGTAGTACTAACTCTCTTACAGATTTCCTACTCACTCTAATAGATGTAGCAAGTGATTAAACTTAGAGAGAGAAAGGAGGCTGTAGGAAGCACTCAGCTATAGAATAGGAACCTCACATAGAGTTTGCAATGAATGCTCAACCTTGGAATGAAACCCAAGGGGTCCTATTTATAGCTGGGGATGCCTCTTAGCCTTTGGGAACAGTTGTGAATGAAAACTAGCCATTTTGTAGCTTGCAACAGATCTATTTTCACTTGTTGCAACTCCACAATGGCTAGAAGCACTTTTCTACACTTTTCCGTACAGTGCAATCGGTCGAGTTTCTATGAGTGTAACTCGACCGATAGAGTAAAAGACAAAGCCGATATTCATACCATCGATCGAGTTTGTCTTGGGGAAACTCGACCGACCAATGAAAATTGATTTGGTCAGTTACTCCATCGGTCGAGTTCTGTGTAAACACAACTCGACCGATGCAATCTCCAGAAAATCGACCAAGGTTGATCGGACGAGTTTCAAGCCAGGGAAACTCGACCGACCAAGTGCCCGTAATCCATTTTCTAAATTGCAATAAAAGTGCTCTAATATTCGATCTAAGTGCCCCTGATATTTTTCTAAGCTTAATTACAAGTCATACAATCATTACAAGTGATTTACAACATGATTCTAATGGATATACATCATATTACAAAAATGTGCACTTGTATGACTTTTGACTTGTCTTTTCTACAATTTGAGATGCGCAAGTTAGGGCATTTGGAGTGTGTCTATACCTAATCTGAAATCACTCAAGTAGAAGCATTAGACACCAATATGTGGAATGGTTAGTCATCATCAAAACACGGGTTTAGTCAATTTAGACGTGAGTCAACATTGACCTAATTTACCTTGAGTCAACAATCTCCCCCTTTTTGAAGATGACAAACCATTCCATAAATGTATTGAAAGCTTTAAAGTAAATTCATACCTTTGGAGAAACCTAGGGGTTTCAATGGAATTGAGTTCATATGCTCCCCCTCAATTGATGTGCATGGAGTTTTCATACTCCCCCTCAATTGATGATATTTCTCCTGCATGGTTAGCTTTCATAACATTTATAGAATACTATGTCTTCTACTCATATATGTTCTACACATATATGTCTTCTCCCCTTTACCTTCTCCCTTTACATGAACATGCTTCTCCTCTTCATGTAAGACATGCCTTCTTCCTCTTTTAAAAGAAGACATACCTTTCTCCCCCTTTGTCATTTCAAAAAGTGGGGTTATGAAGAAAATAAGAAACATCACTTGTTAAAGAGAAAGGAGATAACACAAATATATATAAGGAGAGTAGAAGAGCACAAATAGGGGCTTGTCCAAGTATAGAAAGAAAAGCAAGTTAAATCATATACTTGAACAACCCAAGATGCAAGATAAAGTGCTGCAGAAAAACAATAAAAGATAATTTTGACCCTCAAGATGACGAATTTTGACCAAAACCATCAGAGCTCATGGAGAAGCAATGAGTCTTGCTTAGAAGGTTGTTTCTGCATTAAAACACTAGTCTTGCACCAAAAACTGAAACTGGAGAAAAAGCTACATAAAATCCAAAAAAAAATACTCCAATTTCTACATATAATGTAGATCTATGTACCCTGCATCACAATGTTATGCAAGCAACTCAAGATAGTAGATATGCAAATCAAGGAACAAGCTTGAGCATGTATAAGCATAGCATATAGATGAGCAAAGATGTCAATTTTAAACAGGGTTAGAACTACATGTATATGAACTACTAGTAGATGATATCACAAGTTAGGACTACTAGTAGGATCTAGATCATAGCAAGAGATACCAAAAGATACACAAGATAAAGCAAGCTATGATTAGATGAAGAGATATATCCAAACAAAGAGATATGCAATTTTAGAAGCATGAAAGGATATAACTCACAAGATATGCATCCTTACCAAAAGATGATTACCCCTAAGAACCTCAAGGTTGTATCAACACAAGATATATACCTAGATAGATGTAGCAAGTTAGATCACAACGGAAGCAATTTAAGACACAACCAAGAGATCCAAAGAGATCATCATAAACCTACAAAACAAATCAAAGCAAGTAATTGGAACATATAGATATACCAATTTAGAGAAATTAGAGAGATAGAGTTGTAAGCAAGATAGGAAATTTAGAACATGAAAATATGCATATATAAAGGTACCAAATGAGAGTGCCAAAGAATAAGGCTATTGGTTGAGAAAATCTAGTTGAGAGGGAAATTCTCATTCAATAAGCCAACTGTGTATTCTATGCACAGTGTTATCGGTCGAGTTCTGTGCATTTACAACTCGACCGATGACAGCTATTGGCAACACTCTTGGTGCCTATCGGTCGAGTTTCAAGCAGGGAAAACTCAACCGACAGAGCAGCTGTCAAAAAGCACATATATTTCATAAAAACATATTTAAAGGCATGCTAAAAATACAAACCATATCCAAACATGTCTAAGCAAGTTGATAATGCACTATAGAAGCATTAGAAATAGTTTTTGAAAAAGAGTGTAAAGAGAAACACAAAATACCACTTTTGACTCAAAAACCATATGTATAGTGCACACTAACTTGACAACAACAAGTTAGAAATGGTTATAAGCAAGACAAACATTACCTTTGTGCTTACCATTCCTTTTCCACTTGTTGTCACCATCTACACATCTCACCTTTCTTCTTTCATGTGGATTGAGAAGTCAATTTGCAATTCAATAGCTCAAGTCAATCCATTTGCAAGTACCTACAAGAAGAAAGATGAAATGGTCCCCAATCATATTTTTGGGTCCGGAGGGGTTAGTTTAGCAACCCAAGTCCTATTGCTTTTGGGTGCTTTCCTAAAAGGACAACAAATATAATAATGACCAAATTCATTGCAATAGTTGCATGTGCCCATAGTCTTGGAACTAGAGGATTCTCCATGGAATATTGGAGGTCCTTTATCTTTGTTGTTCCCTTGACTACTATCATACCCTAAACCATGTCTACCAATTTTTTTAGTAGTATGGTGTAGGATGTCATTAAGACTCTTTTTACCCACTAAGAATCTTTGCAAGGATGATCTCAAACTATCATTATCATGCTTAAGAGAAGCAATAGTAGAAGACAATTGATTAATATTATCTCTAGCATGCAAAAGATCATTTTCTAAGCAAAGAGCTTTAGTTAAATAAGAATCTCTATCAATATGAAGAGCAGCAAAATCATTCTCTCTATTTGTAGAACTAGAACAAGATTCATGCCCATTGATTTTAGCAAGCAAGGAGGCATTTTCTATTTCTAATTCATGCAAAACAAAATCTTTGTCCTTGTTTCCAGATTTAAGAACATCAATATCATGCATGAGAGAATCAACAATTAAAGTATGCTCTTCATTAGAACTAGGCATGAGAGGTTGAGCTTCTAGAAATCTAATATTATCAAGCAAACTAACATTTTCAAGTTTAAGAGAATCTACTTGACTAAAACAATCATTTTTATCATCAAGCAAGCAAGAATTAGCATGTTCAAGATCATCTAGTTCTGCATGCAAATTATCAACAATTCTAGCAAGCTTTTTCTTTTTCTTTTTAGAAGACTTAAGAGAGGCACAAGTATCATGAATAATACCAATCAAGGATTCTTTATCTAAAGAGTTTAGATTTACCTCACTTGAGTCTTCACTTGTTGATGCTATAAGAGCAAAATGGCATTATCCTTCATCGCTAGAGCTTGAGCTTGATCCTTCACTTGAATCTTCACTTGAGCTTGAGTTGGAGGAGCCACTTGAGCTTGATTGCCATTTCTTCTTGTGAAGATGGGTCTTTTTGCCTTGTGGGCAATCTTCCTTGTAGTGACCCTTCTTTCCACTAGTGAAGCACCGGATGGAGGAGTACATGCCTTTGTAGAGTTTACCCTTGGAGTACATAGCATCTTCTTTAGCTTGAGAGGATGGAGAGACTTGTTCCATGATAGCTTCAATTTGAGCCTTTATTTCAGCCTTCTTCATTTTCTTTAGCTCTTTCTTCTCTTGTCTTTCTACTTCCTCCCTCTTGTCAAGTGTAGCTTAATGTTCTTGTAGATTTCCAATGAGCTCTTCAATTGGAATATCCCTAAGAGACCTTGCTTCTTCAATGGAAGTCACCTTGGGTCCCCATCTCTTGGGGAGAGTTCTAAGGATCTTTGAGTTGATCTCTCCACTAGACATAGGATGTCCTAGAACAGCAAGACCATTCAAAATGGTGTTGAGCCTTGAGTACATGTTGGCTGTGCTCTCCTCCTTTCCAATTTTGAAGTTCTCAAGCAGCCCTTTGAGCATGTAGACTTTGCTTTCCTTCACTTGAACTGTCCCTTCATAAGTGATGCAAAGCTTTCTCCATACTTCATAGGCTGTTTCAAATGAAGAAATCCGGTTGAACTCGGTGGGGGTCATGGATGCATAGAGTATGTGCATGGCTCTAGCATTCAAGGTTGCTTTCTCCAAGGTAGCTTCATCCCATTCTTCAATCTTTGTCTTTGGTAGTATGTATGGGTTGTTCACCATTTGCCACATCTCAAGACTTGATCCTTGGATGTAGAATTGAAGTCTTCTTCTCCAATAGAGGAAATTGCTCCCATCAAAGATTGGAAGGCTAGTCGAGAATCTTCCTCATAGGTAGTCACCCATCTTCTCCTACTTGTTGAAGTATGCTTGGAGAAGACCCGCTCTGATACCAATTGTTGGATCCTAGATGGGTGATTAGATGCTCTAGAGGGGGGTGAATAGAGCTGAAAGCACTTAAACAAAATTCATTAAACCTTCAAGATATATCACAAGATAAGGTTGCTAAATAGGAATTTTGTGTGCAACTAAAACATACATAGCAAGGGAGAGAAAGATTGAACATGCACCAATTAGACAAGCTATTTAGAGTGGTTTCACACTTCAAACTAGAAGTGTGTCAGTCCACTTGCCTAGAGAGGCCAACTTGACTTCCAAACTATTGCACTCTTATATTCATTTATAAGACTTACAATACATGACCAACCAAAGGACTTACCTATCCAATACAAAGAGTCTTCAACCTTACCAAGGACTTACCCACTTTGCAAGAGTCTTCGGCCTTCTCCAAAGACTTACCCACTCTTGCACAAGTCTTCAGCCTTGCAGGAATTACCCACTCTTCTTGCATCTTCCGCCTTTGACTTCACTTTCACTAGGAGAAGCTTCCACCAAGGACTTACCCACTTGAGCTTGAGTCTTCTGCCTTCTCCAAGGGCTTACCCACTCTAGCTCCAAGTCTTCAGCCTTGATCTTCACCAAGGGACTCCTTCCCTTGTTCTTCTTCACCTCTCTTGGACAAGAGAGAGAACCTTCATCTTCATGATTGCAAATGAGAGAAATGGAGGTGGTGGAAGTGAGAGCCTCACAAGATATACAAGTAGTACTAGCTCTCTTATAGATTTCCTACTCACTCTAATGGATGTAGCAAATGATTAAGCTTAGAGAGAGAGAGGAGGTTGTAGGAAGCACTCAGCTATAGAATAGGAACCTCACATAGAGTTTGCAATGAATGCTCAACCTCAGAATGAAGCCCAAGGGGTCCTATTTATAGCTGGGGATGCCTCTTAGCCTTTGGGAACACTTGTGAACGAAAACTAGCCGTTTTGTGGCTTGCAATGGATCTATTTTCACTTGTTGCAACTCCACAACGGCTAGAAGCACTTTTCTGCACTTTTCCGTACAGTGCAATCGGTCGAGTTTCTATGAGTGTAACTCGACCGATAGAGTAAAAGACAAAGCCGATATTCATACCATCGGTCGAGTTTGTCCTGGGGAAACTCGACCGACCAATGAAAATTGATTTGGTCAGTTACTCCATCGGTCGAGTTCTGTGTAAACACAACTCGACCGATGCAATCTCCAAAAAATCGACCAAGGTTGATTGGACGAGTTTCAAGCCAGGGAAACTCGACCGACCAAGTGCCTGTAATCCATTTTCTAAATTGCAATAAAAGTGCTCTAATATTCGATCTAAGTGCCCCTGATATTTTTCTAAGCTTAATTACAAGTCATACAATCATTACAAGTGATTTACAACATGATTCTAATGGATATACATCATATTACAAAAATGTGCACTTGTATGACTTTTGACTTGTCTTTTCTCCAATTTGAGATGTGCAAGTTAGGGCATTTGGAGTGTGTCTATACCTAATCTGAAATCACTCAAGTAGAAGTATTAGACACCAATATGTGGAATGGTTAGTCATCATCAAAACACGGGTTTAGTCAATTTAGACGTGAGTCAACATTGACCTAATTTACCTTGAGTCAACAAATACACGCATGCCCGAATGATTATGTATTATTTCAAAAGGACTATGTGGATTTGAAAGATTGTCCAAAATGTGGTGCGTCACGGTATAAATTGACGACTTCGGGGGAGTCCAAAACTGGTTCTCCTTCCAAGGTGATGTGGTATCTACCTATAATATCATACTTTCAACGCTTGTTTGCCAATCTGATAGATGCGGAGAATTTTAGGTGGCATGCAGATGTTAAGAAAAATAATGATGGGATCCTACGACATGCGTCTGATTCCCCACAGTGGAAGAAGATTGATCTATTGTACCCTGAATTTGGTGAAGAAGTCAGGAATCTAAGACTTGGGCTTTGTACAGATGGGATGTCGTACGGGACATTGAGCAGCCAACATAGCACTTGGCCAGTCATGCTTGTTATATACAATCTTCCTCCCTGGCTGTGTATGAAAAATAAGTACGTAATGTTGTCATTGTTGATATCGGGCCCTAAACAACCTGGAAATGACATCGATGTTTATCTTGAACCTATGATTGATGACTTAAAGAAACTCTGGGGTGAAGGTGGGATGACCTATGATGCTTCACGAAGAGAGACATTTCATTTGCATGCTATGTTGTTTTGCACTATTAATGACTTTCCGGCATATGGGAATTTGTCTGGATATAGTGTCAAAGGAGCTAAAGCGTGTCCTATATGTGAAGAGAACATTGATTCAACAAGACTAAAACATGGCGGTAAGACTATATATCTCGGTCATCGAAGGCTTCTTACAAAGTTCCATCCGTATCGTAGGAAGTGCAAAGCATTCAATGGATTGAATGAGGAACGGAGTGCACCTAAACCTATACCAGGGGAGGTTGTTTATGAAAGAGTAAAAGACTTTGTCAATGAATTTGGTAAGAGATCACAATGTACTATGGCTACACGGAGTGACAAATCTTTATTCAAGAAGAAGTCAATATTTTGGGATCTTCCTTATTGGAGTTCTTTGACAGTTAGGCATTGTATCGATGTCATGCACGTTGAGAAAAATGTCTGTGATAGTGTCATTGGTACTTTGTTGAATATACTAGGTAAGACTAAAGATGGGATAAAATCCAGACTGGACCTACGTGAAATGGGAATAAGGTCAGAATTAACAGAATTTTGTGAAATGGAAAATCAGAGAAGATACTTACCTCCCGCTTGTTACACATTGTCTAGAAAGGAGAAGAAAGCTTTTTGTGAATGTTTGGTAAATGTTAAGGTGCCACAGGGTTACTCATCCAACATCCGTAGATTGGTATCAATGAAAGATCTAAAGTTGATAGGACTTAAATCTCATGATTGTCACACTCTAATGCGACAAATATTGCCTGTGGCAATTAGATCTATATTGCCGAAGCATGTAAGGTTTGCAATCACCAGACTTTGTTTCTTTTTCAACAATCTATGCAGCAAAGTTATTGACCCTGATACTCTCAATAAATTGCAAAGAGAAGTGGTTGTTACCCTATGTCAGCTTGAGATGTATTTTCCTCCGTCGTTCTTTGATATCATGGTACATCTTGTTGTCCACTTGACTAGGGAAGTGAAAATGTTGGGACCAGTTTTCTTGCATTGGATGTATCCCTTTGAACGATACATGAGCATTCTTAAAAGTGATGTTCAAAATCGTTATCAGCCTGAAGGGAGTATTATTGAGGGTTATGTGGCGAGAGAGGTTATGGATTTTTGCAATGACTTTCTTAGTGGTAATGACACTCCTGATAATGACAAGAATATTGACAAGCAATTTGGCAAAGGAATTTTGGGATCACGTGTGAAAGTAATCAGCCGTGAGCAGTTGGAACAAGGTCACTTGTATATTTTACACAACATGGACGAAGTGAACGTTTATATCGAGGAACATACCAATTTCATCAAGAGACAATATCCTCAAGCCAATACAATGTGGCTTGCTAGAGAGCATAACAAGACATTTATTAAGTGGTTTGAAGATAAAGTCTTACATCAACTATCTCAAACACCAAATGATATTACTGAAACTATCAAATGCCTCACCTTTAAACCAAAATTGACTGTTATGTCTTATGAAAGGTATTACATTAATGGATTCACCTATTACACAAAGCGCCAAGATGATAAGAGTGTCGTCCAAAATAGTGGGGTCACCCTTCAAGCATCGACTATGTTTTTTGCAAGTGTAAAGGATAAGAGTCCATGTGAAGATAAAATGTCATATTAAAGTGTCATTGAAGACATATGGGAGTTTGACTACATAGATTTCAGAATTCCGCTCTTCAAATGTAATTGGGTTGATAACACCAAAGGAGTTATAGTGGATGAATTGGGTTTCACTTTAGTGAACTTTGAAAAGATTGGCGAGAAGGGTGAACCATTCATATTGGCATCACAGGCGAAATAAGTATTTTATATCGATGATCCTGCAAATGATAAATGGTCGGTTGTTCTTCATGGTAAAAGACAGTTCATTGAAGATTCTATAGATGAAGAACAGTACTATGATAAGTATGATGACTCCATTCCATTCTCATTTGGGTTGCCAACACCAGAAAATATTGAAGCTAATGATGACTTGTATGCACGCGGAGATCACAATGAAGGATTGTTAATTGATAAAAAATCACAATATTAGAGGCATGTTTATATTTTTTTATATGTTTTATTTTTCTGAATGTGAACTTTACAATGTGAATGTGAACTTTACAATGTGAATTACTTTATAATGTGAACTTTACAATGTGAATTACTTTACAATGTGAATGTGAACTTTACAATGTGAGCTTTACAATTTGAATTACTTTACAATGTGAACTTTACAATGTGAATGTGAATTTTCAGATAGCTGAGCATTCTCCTGATGACTGTGATGATGATTACCGTGAGGGTGAGGACATCAATGCGCCGCCTCACAATGTAAGTTTTAAAAATATATCATATATTTATATCTATATGTCCATTTATAGTTATATCTTGTAAATGTGTTTATTTTGTCAAATTTTAGGTTGATGATGCACATGTACCATCTGAAGTACTTGAGGCACTTGATCAGTAGCACCAAAAAGTTGACAAGAGAAGGGGCATCACTATGATGAAGAAGTTAATAGCACAAAAGGGCAATGGACCCAAACTTATTGTGGATTTTGATAATGCAGGAAATGCATCTGGTGTGAATCGCAATTCGTTTGTTTCATATCTTGGGTATGTTAGTCGTAGCCATTGCGGTTGTAAGATAGATTCTTGGCATAAAGTTCTTAAGGAGAATAAAGACGTAATATGGAAGGATTTATGCGTGAGTTGTTATTAATTTGCAATTCTATTTTGTAGATTACTAATTTGTTGGATACTAGTTAATAGCAATTCTATTTTGCAGAGTATATTTGAATTGGATGAAAAGCTGCATCGTAAATGCGTGATGCAATGTTGTGGGAGAGTCCTAAATAACTATAGGACAAATCTCACTCGAGAATACATAAAAGAAGGTGACAAGAGGAAGAAGACAACCACTGAACAGTGGAACTTCCTGGACAAAGAAGAATGGGACGCGTTTGTTGCTTCAAGACAAATTGATGAATTCAAGGTATTAGGCGTCAGTCCTAATCTCATTAATATATGTTGTATTCACCTATTCAAGATTAACATTTATTATTTACTAACCAAATCATTAATGTGCATACTAACTAGGCCCTCAGTGAGGCACAAAAATCAAGGCGTGCACTGAATGTGCATGACCACACAATGGGTCCAAAGGGGTATGTAGGCATTTGCCAAAGACTACAGTCTGAGGCTACTGCTTAGTCTGCTGCTACTCAGGAGTCCTCTACTATAGGTAGCACACCTCTACCTCGCCATGATGTCTGGATAGCTGGGAGGCAAAATAAGAAGGGAGAAATAAGGAAGCCCGCAACTGCTGAGGCGGCTGTAAAAATGGTAAAATACAACTCTTACAACAATCGTTCGAATATTGATTATTTGTGGTGTTTACTTAATTACAAATTTTTGTTTTGGCGATTAGCGGGAGCTGCACGAGCTGAGGAAACAAGGCAAGTTCATCCCTGAGGGCACAAGGGATGAATTGACAGTTGCTCTGGGTAACCCAGAGCATCCTGGACGTGTTAGGGCTGCAGGCACTGGTGTGGGCATCAAAGCTTTTTTTGGGCCATCCCAGCGCAAACATGTCCCAAAAGTGGGACTTTCACAAGAAGAGGTAACATATTCTTTCTTTATAATGTTACTGTAAAAGAGAATTCAATAATTAGAAGCTAACATTTCTTTTATCCATGTATAGGTAGATAAGCTAGTTGATAGGAAACTCGAAGAAGCACTGAAAAAGTGATAGGAATCTCAGATTGCCACTCAGCAGACAGTACATATTATGGCATCCCGCTCTACTCCTACTGTAGAGGTTGGGAGTAATCCTGTAGACCCACCACGTAGCACATCCGTTGTAAGTATTTTTATGACATAGTAACTAGTTTTTTAATTCAAGATGATATGTTTTCAAGATGATATGTATATATTAAATTGTAGTCGTTTCAGAAAAAGATGATATGTATATATGTATATAACATTCTTTACACAAAAATTTGTAGGGGTTGAAGCCATGCCGTCTAAAAAGTAAAGAATATGTCGTTGCAGAGGCGTCAGCTTACCCATCCCTACCAGGGGAAATGTTTCACGGGTCTCCATTACTAGCTGGTTGGATTCGTGTGAGCTCGGTACATATATTCTCCAAGTGGATGGATCTTCCATTGCCATATGCACACCCAGATTGTGAAACGCTTGGTGAGGCAGAAGGCGGAATGATATTATAGCTAAAACTGGATGTCCTCTTTACTGAAACTGTATGGTAAATTTACATTACGTTAAATTGTTAGTATGTGTATATGATGTCAGTTGATCTGAAATTATATATATATATATATATATATATATATATATATACAGGTTAAAAATAAGACACCCGCAACATCTAGGCCTCCACTTCCACCTCCTACATTACCCAGTTGGGTTCCACAGGACCTACCTGTCCCGTTAGGTCCTAACTGTAGGGGTATGGAAATATGGTTAGGCGAACATGATATAAATTGCCCTATAACTATTTCTATAGATTCAAATGCTGCAGGTCAATCATACGAAAGCAAACTATTTATACAAGATATTTTGGAGTTGTTTCGATATGATTGGCTAAATACATCTGTGATAGAGCTATGGATAAGGTGAGATCTTCTTTATACATCCATATACCTTGTGTAGGATCTGGTGATCTGGTTTCTTATTTATTAATGCATGCGTAATTAATACATATTTTGCAGCTACTTAGACAAGATATGTGCAGATTTTGCATTCGAACATGTAGGATTTTTTATTCCATCTTTGATTATTCTAGTAGCTAAAGACACTCTGTCAGTTCAACAATACTACTGTGAGGTTTTTACAAATTTTGCTCAAAATAAGAAGACGGTGATAATAGCTCCATTCAATATAGAGTAAGTTTACTTTGCTTATTATAATTTGGACTTAAGAAAATTACATTTTTATTGTGGATTTTGAGTTATTAATTTTTAACTTTTTTACCTCTAGTGGTATGCATTGGGAGTTACTAGTTATTGTCCCCGAGACATTCACTGTCTATTATCTAGATCCTAAGGGGAGTAAATTGAATTCAAAATATGGACACATAATGAAAATGGCATTATTCCGGTGAGAAATATTTCATTTTCATATCCGTTAACATATGTTATTACATTAGTATTTAATTATGCAATGTACTGTGTTACATTAACATGTAGGGGTTTAGATGAGTTCAAAAAGGCTGGAGGAAAGGTCCCCACGAAAAAGAACCAGCCAATAATTTGGAAGAACGTGAAAGTAAGTTCCCGACTACAATATATGTATATATTATTTATGTGAACAATGCTTAATTAGTTGTATTTTTTTAATATTTTGTATGTTTGAATTTATAGTGTGCTACACAAGACAACGGATGGGCATGTGCATACTATGTGATGCGATTTAGGCACATGATTATCAAATATGCCGCAGTGGACATCGATACTATTCCTGAGGTATTATATAGTCTCATTAGATAATATGAAATATATTAATCTTATTTATAGCTCATTAATTATATATATACATCATTCTCTTTACAGGTGTTTAAAACTGACCACACTACAGGAAATGCCTTACCAGATGTACATGCTCCCTATACGACGGGAGAATTAAATGAAGTAAGAGAAGAATGGGCAACAACCATACAAGTAGTGGGGATTTTAAAATATAATTGGGATGTTGATAGCGAATAATGACTAAAGAATTATATTTTGTAAATGAATTTTTGAATTATAATATATGTGTGAATATTTCTACATGTCTGGATGTTTCTACATGTGTCTGAGTGAAAATGAATGAAACTGTTTGTTGCTATATGAATGTTTCTACATGTGTGAATGTGAAAATGAATAGAACTACAGATTGCTAGCTACATGAATGTTTCTAAATGTGTGAAAATCAAATGGAACTGCAGGTTGCTAAATGTGTGAATATTTTTGTTGTTAATTTTGCAGGTTTGTGGCCTGTTGTTGGCTGATATCAATGGATGTCGTAAAACCTGCAGTTCATAACTGAACTGTAGGTTTCTCATCCTGCGACCAGCCACAACAGGTCTATAGACTGACAGAAAAAAAAATAATAGGCGTCGCTTATTTGTATAAAATCGACGCCACATAGTTACAGTGTCGATTTCCCTACTCGTAACCGACGTATATTGCCTAAACACCACGGCCGTACTGGGGTATATGGCATCAGTTTCTTAGCTAATAACCTACGCCTATATGAGGCCAGACACCACGGCCGTGGGAGCGGGCCAGACACCACGGCTGTGCTAGCCAGTACGGCCGTGGGAGCGGACCAGACACCACGGCCGTGCTGGGGGTGATATGGCGTCGGTTATTACTAATAAACCGATAGTGATAGTGCCCCAGATGGTGCCCTTTCTGTGGCGCGAAGGTATATGGCGTCGATTTCTTATCTAATAACTGATGCTGATAGTGCCCCAGATGGCGCCCTTTCTGTGGCGCGAAGGTATATGGCGTTGGTTTCTTATCTAATAACTGACGCCTATAGTCCCCTGCTGGCACAATTTTGGTGGCGCACGAAGGGTTTTGGCATCAGTTTTGGAACTGACGTGTAACAGTTGGGCTTTTAGCGTCGCCCACATAGGTGTCGCTTAGAAACTGACACTAAATGCGTTAAATAACTGACACCAAAGGTCGGTTATGTACTAGTGAGCTGAATGGAAATGAAAGATCTATGTAGATGACTCCAACATAGTTGGGACTAAGGCTTAGATGATGATGATGATGATGATGATGATGATGATGATGATGACGATGATGATGATATCATCCATTTTTATGAATTCACTCTTAACTTTTACTGTGAGGCAAAGCTCGAATTTAGTTGCTTAACCTGTGGAGTCCCAAAGGTGGGGTCTCACACAAAGCAACCAATGATCAGGTGACTCATACATGGGTGTAGCTTCAGAAATAGTTATATAAAATCAAGAGACTCTATAAGTCAATGGATGGAATTGGGATGATTGAATATGTAAGGCCATATCAATTAGTATATAATAGGGTGTAATTCAATATATTAGATTGTTATGTAAAATAACTTACTTATCAAGCTTATACCTTTACAATGAAATGGATTCATATTCAACCACTGCAGTGGAAAATATTAGTCTTTAAAAATAAAATAACTATAATATATTTGTGTATATTACCTAGTATAACCTCTAGAAGAATTAAGTTTGCTTCTCCATCTAGATAATGATTAATAGTATAATTAGAGTTAAATTATAAATCTATATGTTTCTAATTGTATTGGTTAATAATATGTATGTAGGCATTTGAATTCACTTACTAATGCAAGTTTAGATATATGTACTTCTATACACATGTCCATTTAATTGCATAGTGATATATAATTGCATACAAACATATATATTATATTTCATGTTAACTTATATGTTTATATAAGTATATTAATGTCCAAACAAAAACATCAATATATAATAATATATCTTTTTTTGGTCGCAAATAATAGTGTATCTTATTATGCATGTATCACAAGTAGAGTGACAAAGTTTCATCGATGACAACCAACCTACTATTTACCCTCCTCTTTTACATGGGCTTGGGACTAGCTTCATTTGAGTAATTTTTTTAGAAAAGAGGTGGAGATAAAGGGGAAAACTGATGTTGCTGTCTACAAGAACAATGAAAAAGTTCAAAGTTACACTAACTATTGAGTTATAAAGTTGATGGGATGAATATGAATCATTTGAAGAGGATCATTGACAAAGGAGTATGCTTTATAGAATAGGTATAAGATAACAATTTCGGTTTCATGCATGTAGGATCCACAATAGAAGGTAATTTTGTCATTTGGAGGATTGTATATATATATATATATACATAAAAGAAAAGAGACTTATGTATGGTTTATTATAAAACATCTAATGATGGAGTAATAAGGGAAGCATTGTGGTAAATTTTGGGGGAAAGGAATACGATAATCTTGTATTAATTTACTAAAGCATGTATGATGGCTCAATTACAAGTGCTTAAGAGCCATGGAAGAGGAACATTATGCTTTTTTATGATTGTCACAACACATAAATAACCAAGCATTAACATGTGTGTATTCCTTATTGTTATAAGTGAGTTGACAAAGCATGCTCAGGATGATAGCTCTTGGTATATATATATATATATATATATATATATATATATATATATATATATATATATTGATGATATTATGTTGACTGATGAAAGTAAATAAATACTGAATGAAAAATATAACCTTAGATAAATGTGTTGGGTTCAAATCAATTTCAAATTAATATAAGAAAAATTGAGTATTTTCATTCCAATTTCATCTAATTCACAATTGTGAATGGAGACATCGAGTTAGATAAACGAGATGACAAATATGACAAATCTCATTAATTGTATCCTACTATTAAATTTGATTGTGATGAACAAGATGATGTTTTTAATAAGATCACAACATGTCGATTGAAAAGGAGGAGTGCCACTAGAGTAGTATGTAACTTAAAGATCTCAACCATATAACAAAGTAACATATAGACCAATAATGTGATCAACCAAGCCATATAAGAGTTAATGTTATTATGTGAAGAGAAAACGTACGATAAGTTGATTGTGGTCAAACTATGTATGATGAGATGAATGTGTGGCAATACAAGGAGAAACTCAATGAGAAAAGCCTAAATAAAGAACAAAGTTGTTCACTAGAGATATAGACATGTCCAACACGTACCAGTACTTGTACCAATTTGAATCAATGCTATTGAGTTGATCATAGCCAAAATAAGAAAAAATAGGCCTAAACACTAGGGAAGATCCTATAAGTAGAGATATAGAATCTCTAGTGAGAATATGACTCATCACAATGCTCATTGAAGAAATTGGATCCTTGTAGTTGGAAGTTTCCATTGAGGCTTACATAATGACGACGACGATGATGATCATGATAAAATTTAATATTTACACCTAGTTATATATTCACATTGAATATTGCATTTAAAATATATTTATATATAAATACAAATACACCATTTTGTTAAATGTTGTAGAGAGACCTTATATGCAGAAAGGAATAGATATATTTTTGTACATATACTAACCTCTTATACTAACATGTTAAGCATTAAAATTTACGTATAATTGCATTCAAGCCCACGAGCATTCAAATTTTATTCTCATATAAGTGTTTATCTCAAGATTAAGTTCACGTGTTCATTGCTATTCTTATACTGATGACAAATGACATCTTTTTACATAACCCCATAACAATAGAACAACTCTATCGATCACACTAGTAATATTCTCAAGAAATTATACTTTATTCTGACTTGCCAAGGGATGAGAGAGGTGCATACCATTTTCAAATGACCCCTATGGGGATAGTTGAAGTTATCCTCTATATTTTCATTTAGCCACTGCCAATTAGGCAAATCTGATTGCAACTAAGTTCTCTATCGCTTTAGTTGTAAATTTTGATAGTCTCTTTAACTGGGAAACTAAACAAATTTGGACATTGGGATTCCATGGCACCTAAATAATATCATAGTCAACTCCAATGTACAACTTAATTAATCTAGAGTCATGACATGACTTTTCCATATTCCAATAAGAGAACCTTCTCTTTATATTAATCATCAAATCAATGACATCTACTATTGATCATTATATAAGAATACACAAAAAAATAATGGCAATCCCCAAGTTTCCAGCATCAAAATGTTGATTGATAATAGTCACTCAAGAATTGTATATGGTGGTGCCAAGTTAGACAAAATGGATCCAATAAAAAATATGTTTTATTATTCTACTATTTAAATTAGATGTGATGTTCAAGATGATGTTTGTCATGAGTTCACAAGACAATGGTTGAGGTTGAGGAGTACAACTGGAATAGTATGTGACTGAAAAGATCTCACTCATATTAAATGAATTATTGAACAACTATACAATCAAACGAGACAAATAGCAGTGATTGTTAGGCGGTTAAAAAAAATGGTATGACAAGATGTTGTGCTTGAAATGCCTATGCATATATGAATTTGTGGGAATACAAGAAAAGGTTGATAGAGAATTGACTATACAAGAAACAAAGGTTGTCACATATGATACAGACGTGTGAAACGAAAACCGATAAATGTGCCCCATTGATGCTACTGAATAGAGCATAGTTAAAAGAAGAACGAGTAGGCAAAAATAATTTGGAAAGAACTTATAAGAGAATACTTTAATTTCTATATCTTGATGAGAATATGACAAATCAAAAAGCTGAATAGAAATATAGGATCCATGTAGCCAACCTCGACCTGGTTGGATCTGAGACTTAACTTTGGTGTAACCCATAACGTTAGAATAATTATCCCGATCATATTAGGAATATTTTTAGAAAAAGGAAAATTTAATTACGACTAATTAAGCTTCTGAATCTGATTTAGCTGTAATTCAGCAGCTCCGTCAACTCTGAGTTCAACGGGGAAACTCGATATTTTTTTTTTTGAGGTTGGGAAACTCAATTAATTTGAGCATTAGATTCCATGAAATCTGAATAACATCTCAGCAAAATCCAATCTACAATTTTTTTGACCTGGATACACGGCATGACTTTTATATATCCCAACACGAGAACCCTCACTCAATATTAATATTAAAGTTAATGACGTCTGCCATTGACCATTAGACCAGGATAAAAAACTCAGAAAACCAGTGGCGCTCCCCAGGATTTAAACATGAAGCTGCGGACCGATCATAACCAGCGCGCTGCCTTTTGATACATAAACAGCAGCAGCAGCTACATATTGACCAAACCCAAACCAAGCAAACCCTGGACAAAATGGCAGATATCAATGAACCTTTGCTGCGCAGCCGCTACCAATCCCGTCTTCCGGCGGACTTCCAATCTCCGTCAGAGTGCGCGGACGACGACCGCCAGGCGCAGACACCTGTGCGCCCGCCCCACCCAGCGGCCGTCTGCTGCTGCGTCTGCGTTGGGATGATCTTCTTCGCTACCTTACTCACCCTCGCATGCTTCCTGGTCGTCAACTTCTTTCCCTATTCCCCAGGATTCAACATCGACAGCGTCCGCATCGTCGACTTCCACGTCTCCAACGCATCCGCTGCCGCTAGCATAGACGGGACGCTAGAGTCGACGGCCTCCCTGACAAACAAGGCCCGGTTCTTCGCTCTGACCTACCACGGGGTCAGCGCATACGCAGCCTACCGTACGACGCCGCTGGGGTTCACACACCAGCGGACCGTCGGGGAGCTGGAAGAGGAGGAATCGTGGACGGTCTCGTTCGTGCTGAAATTGGACGGCACCGTGGTCAACGAGGAAGATCGGGCCGGGCTGAACAGGGACGTGACAGAGACGTGCGTACCTGTGCGGTTCAACGCGCAGGCCCATGTTAAAATGGGCTTCTACTTGTTCCGTCTCCCTGTGGAGGTTAGTTTGCTCATTCAGGCGATATCTCTACAAACTCTCAGTACTTTCTTTCCCTAATACAAAACATCAGCTGTATGAAACAGATTTGTGTGGTTGTTTGTGTATTAACTCCTCTTTGGCTCCATATCAGGAAACAGCCTCGTGCACGCTTTATGTGAGTCCAACAACCCAAAGCATTATCAATTTTAATTGCAAATAAGGTAAGGGAAAAGTTACGCTATATATTTTTTCTTAATGTAAAAATGACATTGTATATTAACGAATGAAGTTCTTATTTGTGTTCCTTGTACGATTGTGACGTCTTTGCACTAAACGAAGAGAACTATTGTAAACACTTCCTCACATTGTATACTCTTAAAATATGTTTTGATTGTTGGATCCTCTGGAACTAGTTATGTTTTCCTCCGGTGTTAAACATAATTGGTGCTACATAATTTCTATTGATGTTTGTCAATTGTGACATATACCTTGAATCCTTATTATCTGAAGGCATTGTAAATAGGATCTTGAAGGGTAGAATAGTGTGTGGTAAAAGTTTACTCATGCCCTTACCATTACCAACATCATCAACTAATAAGAAAATTGTCACCTAGTCTAATTAATGAATGTAGGTTTTGATTTACCGTTATTTTTTTTGTTTTAGAAATGTTTGTAAGGTTGTCGAGTTGATTTCAGTCCTCTTAACATTATCCTGTTATTTTCTTTTATAATTTATTTATGGCAACTAGCACCATTCATATAAAGTGTAATTTGATATGTAGGTTATCTGAGGGGTGGGCAATCCAAAGTTAGAATTAGTTTTCATTTGACACTTTAAAATGTCTAGAATCATGACTTGTAGGTAAAGTAATCTTTTAATGTATTTATCTCTTCCTTTAGTCAATTAATTCCCAATTTTCATTTTTGACTCTTTCTTTCCCCTTAGTCATAGGAAATTCTAGAGAACAAATCTATTGTGATGGTAAATCATATATCTAACTCCTATAGAAAACCATTATTCAAATTAATCACACTTAAACCTCAAACTAAGACCATGAATATATATATATAATATCTTTTCACTACTAATGTATTTACAACATTATTGTTAATATGCACATATTTAAATGCATATTAGCAGCTCTCAAAAAAATGCATATTATCATTGCTAAATCCATTATTTAAATTAGATAAATTATTAGGATAGTTACATATGAATAAATCCATTTACATGTGATATCCATTAGATGAAATGAGTGGGTTTATGGCATGTCATCTATAAATTGATGTATTTCCAATTTATGTCTTACACTTAATGATCTTATGTATAAACTTAGGTGTAACAGAGGTTTACATTAAATGAGTTATGGCTTCATTTGAGAAGTTTCCAATTATTTTTATCCAGTAATATTAGTCCTCCAAACACACTAACCATAAACATTCCATTAAGGTCCCTCAAGACATAAAATAAATCATGTTTGGGGTTTTCACGTGAACGAAACCCAAGGGCATTTAAACCATGAAATAGGGAGACCTAGGGTTTGACAGTCAAGTTTTTTATGTTAAGAGGATCATGTGGTCATATCTTGGGCAAGTATGAACATTGGGCTAAGTCATATTAGATCTTGTCAGGTGTGTGCCCAACCCCATATTATAAGTGGGTTCTAGGCTTGCTCTAGGCTTGCATAATGTTTGAAAATCTTGACCCACACTCGACCTAGATAATAAATTTTTGTTTTAGGCTATGTTGGGAAATCCCTGATAACTAACTAAATTGGAGATACTTTCATTCATAGATGAAGATACATATAGTTTAGGGAGTGTATATTTATTGGTACATTTGACATATATGTTGGGTATACAACTATTACTTACTATTTGTAATCTAAATCCAACCATGTGGAAGAAAAATATTTTATATGTATTTAACATGTTTAGAAATTATATCCACCACCCACTACTAGTGAGATAATAACTAAAATCATCCACTCATTTATTGAATTTCTAAAACTTTCTATTGATTATACAATGTATATTTTATTTTATTGAATGGTCAACAAACATCAAATGGGGGTGATTTGTAAAGAACATATGATGTATGTCGTATACATCAAACCTATATGGTTGGATCATGTTGTACATCATTACGAACATGTAATATATCAAATGAAGTGTATATCTTAAATGTACTTTTGTATATTATTCTTTTAGCCTTAATAATATGATCAACCAGATATAAAAATGTAACTTCAGAAGTTTGTAGTCAAAGGTATTTCATAAAGGATAAACATTATAAATGATCACATGGTTTCTATACATGTACTGTAGGGAAATATGGTGACAGAGATGGCAGAAAAACAAAAGTTATTTTTCATATTCCCCATAAACCAGTGGATCACACCAATAACTATGAATGAATAGTGATCAACCAACACTCGGATAGCAGTTGGTCGTGGAACAAGTCCAGCGACAATTCTTGTAGTGATCAACCAACACTCGGATAGAAGTTGGCAGCGACCTCTTGGTGTAGCACCATGGATAGTAGTTGGCGACGTCCTCCTAGCATGATGGCAACAGACTCCATGCCGCTACTTAGTTCACAGGAACCACCAGGAACTCTATGTTGTTCTTCTAGAATTGGTGGGAAGAAGTCGTCCCTTCGTGTTGCCAATATACTAGTATCGAATTTTCTCCCTTTCAGCTATCTCTCCCTTTTACGGGTAAGATGCCTCTGGGTCTCACGTTACCATAATGTTGAGATGAAGATTATGTGTCCTGAGAGTCTTAGCCACCCCCTTTTATATAGGAGTGGATGGGTTAGGGTTTCCACAAACCCAAGGACACGATGGGACACATTTCTTGAATTTTCGATTGTTGCAAATCACCATTTGGTCAATTGGGCTCCCAATCAGTTGACTAAAACATCCAGTCGAATGATTGGAATATTTTCCTATTCAAAAACATATTGGTTTTCAATGCGACGATTAATGCAAGTCATGATGTAAACATCAATTCCTTGATCCAGTCCTACTAATCGTCCAATCGGTCAATTGGACTTTTCAGTCAGTCAACTGAACATTTTAGTCAATCAACTGGCATTCCCAGTTAGTTGACTGGATACTCCAGTCAGCCAACTATTAGTTAGTGTTGTTTCATTTTATTACGGAAATACTTTGGTAACCAAGTGAAACCATATCCATGAGTAAACTCCTATTCCAAGTGCATCCTATGTGTGTGACCTTATCGGTCCCAAATTACATTGGAAGTGAATGTCCATAACTAGATTTTGACATTACAAGTAATGAGTGGTATCGAGAAACACATCATTTCTATCCTAGTAGTGGAAAAGTTGGAGAACAACTTCAATCTACATTTGTTACAAGTGTTATCATGATCATATAGTTCCTTTTTCACTGATATCCAGATTGAACACGAGGTATGGAATCGTCTTCCTCTTACCATTCAATCCATTTTCCTTGAACTAGAGTAGATTGTCAAAGATGCATGTGAGCTTGCATATCACATAGTGATTCACATGAGTATGGCCATACAATACTCAATCCCGCTTATAAAGTGACCAGGATATCAAATTAGGCAGGAGGGACAAATCTCGTCTATATCACTCATAGTTAATCCCCATGTGTCACAATATATATGAGCACCACCTTTATAGTAGCCCTTATTCAAGGTCACGTTGAAGGGTGTCAAAGTACATCAAATGACATGTGATTAGTGTACTAATTTTAGTTCTAAGAACCATGATCACCACTATCACTAGGAGAGTTTCAATGCTTTACATGTATCAAACTCAAGGTGGGTATGTCCGGTACACTATTCTCTAACAAGTACCTATGTGTTTGGCTTGATATGATATATCATGACAAATGAGAGTTTGTCATCAATCCACACACATTCTAGTCTTATGTGTTATTGTTGTCTATATTGTTTCCATTATAATATCCTACTAGGGATATAACAAGAATGTATATACTTTTATCATACATATGATATCAATGTTCAGGTCCTCAACCTGAAGGCATATGTGATCGAGTGATATCATTCTTTTAGATATCTATCATGTTATACCATCATCTAATAATTGAACAAACATATAGACAAAAATTGCCTTTATTATTAACTAAATCAAGTATATGACGTCGCATTACAATCATCTTATGATTGGCTCTCTGGGCATACATACCAATAGACTCCCACTTGCACTTAGAACTAATCACCCATGAATTTGATCCCAATGATATAACATGACCTTCACGCTTTTTCTATAAAAGTTCTTTTGTTATGGGGTCACCAACATTGCTTTCAGTTGGTACTCTACAAATCTTCACATCTTCTCATTGTATGATCTCTCGTATGAGATGAAACCACTGTGGTATGTGCTTAAAATGTTGATGGGATCTAGGTTCTTAGCTTGTCCAATAGTTCCATTGTTGTTATAATACAATTATATTGCATTGCTAATGCTTGGAACCACCCCAAGTTGAGTGATGAACTTCTTGATCCAAACAACTTCCTTTGCCACATTGGAGGCAACATTGTACTCGGCCTCTGTTGTAGATTGCTTAGAACTTTTCCATGTTACAGATTTGTTGTTGAGGAAAAATACAAATCCAGATTGCAATCTAAAATCATTTTTGTCAGTTTGGAAGCTTGCATCGATGTAACCTTTGACCACCAACTCTTTTTTACCATCATAAATAAGAAATTGATCCTTAGTTCTTCTCAAGTACTTAAGGATTTCTGGGAAGAAGTCCACTGGCCTTCACCAAGATTTGACTGATATCTTCTCGTCATGCTCAGGGCATACGAGACATCAGGATGAGTATAATGTTGGTATGCATATCCATAGAACCAATCATATGATGATTGTAATGGCATACCTTGTAAATGGTTTGATTAAAAATAAAATAAATTCCAATTTATTCTATTTTATTCAGTTATGAGATAATTTTGTAACATAATATTTTTTTAAAGAATGATATTACTCAATGATGTATGTCTTTGGGTTGAGGACCTGAATAATGAGTTCATACGGATGTTAAGATTATATGCATTCTTGATATGTCCCTATTCAGATATTATTGTGGAAGGTTGATAGACATAAATAACACTTATGTTTAGAGTTTGTGTTGGTTGATGATGAAATCTCATTATTCATGATATGTGATATCAAACCAAACACACTAATACTTGTTATAGAATAGTGTATCACATAGACCCACCATGACAGTGATACAGTGAGACCATGTAATGGTAGTCACAATCAACTCTCATAATGATGGTGGTGATTATAGTTCTTGGACCTGAAGTCACTACACTCATCACATGTCATTTGGTGTACTTTGACATGATCTACCATGATCTTGAATAAGGGTTTCCATAAAAGTGATGCTCGAGTGCATTCTGACACATGTGCATGACTATCACTGATGTAGATGGGATTTGTCCCTCCTACATGAGTTTGATATCCTGGAAACTTGATAAGTGAGACTGAGAAATGCATGGCCATGCTCGTGTGAGTCGATATGTAATATTGAGCTTACATATATCTCAGACATATTGATCTACTTCAAGGAACATGGATTGAATGTTAACGAGGATGATGATTCTGTGCCTCAAGTTCAATATGGATATTAGAGACAAAGGGACTATACAATCACTATAACACCAATTACAGATTGTAGGTTGAAGTTGTTCTCCAACTTTCCAGTTACTTGGATAGAAACAATGTCTTGCTAGATATCACTCAGTACTTGTGATGTCATAAATCAGTTATGGACATTCACTGCCAAGGTAACTTGGAACTTATAGATTCACACACATATGATACACATGGAATAGGAGTTTAATTTGTGAATGAAGTGCAAACTTGATTATTAAAGTATTAGGTATTAAATTTAAACAACAATGGCTAAAATTTGACTGACTAGACTTTGTACTAACTGGTTCAAGTGTATAACCGGTCGATTCAAGTATCAGGTCAATTGAACCATCGTTGGAAATTAGGTCTATGAGACGATCGCTTCAAGAAGTGAACATATCGACTCAAGTCCATGTACCGACCAGTTCAAGTTGTGAACTGGCCATTTGGTTGATCAATTCATTAGGATCAAGGATTAATATTGACGTCATGTTGCATTAATCATATATTAATTGTCAATACAATTGCAATCGGGGAACATTGTGAAAGGATTGGTTCAAAGTTTGAACCAATTGACTCACATGCCAACCGATCGGTTCACTATTGAACTGATCATTTCATCATTCATAGGTTCTGGAAAATTCATGAAATTCCATAGCTTCAACTCCCGCTCAGATCAGAAGCTCTGACTCTGGCCCTCCTATTAATAGAGGGGTAGTGGGGGCCTTCCAAATACACAATAATCTCTAACAATTGTTGTCCTCTCTAGGTGTGGTAACCGAGAGAACTCGAGAAAGTCCTACTCGTCAAAGGGAGGGATAGCAAGGGAGAGACAATTGGGAGAGTAAGTTAGTGCTACCATACTGATTATGAGAGACAACTCCTTCCTTTCATTTAAATAAAATGACAGGAGTTCTCAATAGTTCGTGTGGACTACTACAGAGGCGGGGAGGTTGTTACCTACCGCTTGAAGGATAAAGTCAACTACCATCCATGGTGATAAACCAGGAGGCCATTGCTGACATTGTTAAGGTGCAACTTGAAGAAAGTCGCACATTGTAGTAAGGGATTATCACTGGAGTTGCTCCAAGAACAGATATAAACCTTGAAACCTTTCCTTCCTATCACAAAGTTGTTAACAAGATCTACTATCTTAGGAGAATACGACAAGTAAAATTTTTGTTTCCGCTACCTTATCTGATGCCATATTTTCCAACAATGCTATCAGAGCCACCTCAATTTAGTATTCTTTGGGATCTAATTGATATGATTGAATTTATATATTATCATTTATTTATTGCATACAATGTGAGTACTTAAAGTGATTAATGTGCATAACTGATTGACTGGAGTTGTCCATACATTATTTGGATTGGGGACCAGACGACCGATCTGATAGACCAACCGACCATCCAGGAGGCAAGTCAATCAGTTTAAGTATTGAAGTGGTCAACCCGAATTGGTTCGAGCACATATCTTCATCAAAAACAAGTTTCTACATGTGATGTAGACCTAAGGTGGAAGTAATTCCTTGTGGCTCCAAGGAATTACATTAGTATGTCCATAACCATCATTTGTGTTTATAATTACATGTTTACATTTGTGGGATATAACATGTATATGATACGTACTATAAGTATATGGTGATTGGATATCTATATGTATTTATATAAATACAAATCCCTCAATAGATATTAAACCTAAGATGCTTTCGATAAGAAACACACATGAAAAGCTTGATCGACCAAGAGTAGGCACACCCTAGCGTGGTGCGCCATCTATCTCGTCAAAGTGTGATGGTAGATATGTGGGTCTATCCTAGTAGGGTGCATATTCTATCGTGTTGGCCTATGGGTTAGGATTAACTAGGTGACCTTAATAGGATTAAGACCCTGGAAGCATAGAGATGAAATATGACAAGGAGTTGTGCATACTAACTATCCAAAAGTTGCATAAGATGTAATTGTAATATGTTTCCTACCTTAATAATTGGTCATGAGCGCCAGCATTGGTTGGGTATTGACTTAAGAAAATAGTGGATGTGATAATTAATTAAAATCCTAATTAATATCACTGATATTATCAAATAAAATCAAAAGTGTTTTGAAAAAGTGCATATTTTACTCTTGTAGATATAAATGGAAAACACACAATCATTAAGACCGGTCCTTGAGAAGGACAATCTAAATGAGATACACTTCCATATCTGGTTTAGGACTTTGAGAAGCATTATCTATGTCCCTGAAACACCAGTTCTAGTGGAACCCACTCCATATTTGCCTAAGGCTAAAATGGATTCTTACTTGAACCATGCCAATGATGTTGTAGATATCAAGAACCTTATGTTGGGTTGTATGATCTATGAGTATCATAAACAACATGATAAGAAAGAAAGGTATAATGTCTCAAAGGTGATATTTAAGTGCAAACTGATAGAGGGAGATGTACTAGAGCTCCATGTGCTCAATATGATTGGGCATGTGGAGCATCTAGAGAAACTTGGATTTCCTTTAGGTCAAGAGTTGGCTACGGATATGATCTTGCAGTCATTGTCTGAATTATATAGCCAATTTATCAAGTGTTATCACTTGAGTAACATGGCTAAACTGATGTCTGAGTTGCTTGACATGTTGATAAATGTCAAAGAACAAATGAAGAAGGAAAAAGCTATGATGGTGATCGATAGAATAGAGTCCAAGGACACATGTAAGGCTAAGAAGTGTCATAAGGCTAAGCTCAAGTCCAAGTCTTCTACATTCAAAATAAGGAAAGGGTTAAGGAAACCAAGGAAGATGAAGCAAGGGATAGAGATCTCTACTTCTGGTATATATGTAATTGAGATTAACTTCACTACTTCTTCATCTTGGGTACTAGATAGCGGATGTGGATCACACATTTTCTCAAATGTGAAGGATCTAAAAAAGGTAGACCTTTGAAGAAAGATGAGGTTGAACTATGTGTTGCTAATGGAGCTAGAGTTGCTTCTAGTGTAGTTGGAACCTATGAGTTATCTCTGCCAAGTGGGCTTGTAATATAGTTAGAGAACTACTATTATGTACCTGTCGTTAATAAGAACATCATATATGTGTCCTGTTTGGACAAGAATGGATTCAAATTTATTATAAAGAATGGTTGATGTCTTATTAGTAAAGATGAGATCTTTTATGGAAGTGCCCCAATGTCTTATGGTCTATACTTGACAGATCTAGAAACAAGTTTGTATCACATAAATACCAAAAGACAAAAACTAGATAACTCAAGCCAAACATACCTTTAGTATTGTCGTCTAGGGCATATCAATGAGAAACACATCTCTAGACTCCATAAAGATGGATATCTGGACTATTTTGATCTAGAATCAATAGAGACATGTGAATCTTGTTTGTTTAGGTAAGATGACCAATACTCCCTTCACTGAAAATAGTGGGAGGGCTAGTAATGTATTGGGATTCATACATACTAATGTATGTGGCCCTTTTAGAATAAATGCTAGAAGTGGCTACCAACACTTCATTACCTTTACTGATGACTTTAGTAGGTATGGTTATGTTTACTTTATGAAAGATAAGTCAGAAACCCTTGAAAAGTTCAAGGATTTCATAATCAAGTACAAAACCAACTTGGTAAAAGTATTAAGGCGCTTCATTCTGATCGAGGTGGAGAATACTTAAGCCAAGAGTTTGAGGACCTTCTGTGAGCCTGTGGTATGGTATCACATAGGACTCCACCTAGAACACCACATCACAATGGTGTATTATAAAGAAGGAATCACACGTTGCTAGATATGGTGTGATCAATGATGAGTTTCGTTGATCTTCTGACTTCCTTCTGGGGTTATGCTCTAGAAACTGTAGGGTTTACACTTAACCACATACCATCTAAATCAATTTAAAAGACACCATATGAGATATGGTGTGAAACATCCCGATGTGTATTTTATGAAGATTTGGGGTTGTGAAGTTTATGTCAAGAAAATGTGTCCCAAAAATCATGGACCCAAATCTGATAAATGTTATTTTTTGGATAATTTAAAGAAACTAGGGGATACTACTTTTACACTCTGTCTGACAATAAAGTGTTTGTTGCCAGTGTTGGTACATATACCCAGAGAGCCAATCATATGATGATGAGAATCTGGCATTAGATGCCTGGTTTGATAATAATAAAGGTAATTATGTCTATTATGTTTGTTTCAACATGAGATGATGGTAGAAACATAGTAGATGTCTAAATAATGATGTTACTTGATGATGTATGTCTTCAAGTGCGTGACTTGAATAATGAGATCATATGAATGTTAAGAGTACATACATTCTTATTATGTCCCTAGTCAAATAATATTGTAGAAGCATAATAGACAATAGTAATACATAACACTAGAGTGTGTGTTGACTGATGACAAAATCTCATTAGTCATGATATGTGATATCAAGTCAAGAGCATAGATACATGATTAGAGAATAGTGTATTGGGAAGACCCACTACGAGAGTGATACATGGAGACCATGGAATGGTAGTCATAATCATCGCTCATAGTGATAGTGGTGATTGTGGTTGTTAGACCTGAAGTCACTACATCCATCACATGTCATTCATGTACTTTGACACCATCCATCATGATCATGAATAAGGGTTGTCATAAAGGTGATGCTTGGGTGCATTGTGAGACATGGGGATAGAGTGTGAGTGATGCATATGGAATTTGTCCCTCTTACAAGAGATTGATATCCAAGGCCTCTTGATAAGCAATACTGAGAAATATATGACTGTACTCTTGCGATTCAATATGTGATATGTGAACTCATATGCATATCAGACAGTATGCTCTAGATCAAGGTGTAAAAGAGTGAAATCACCCCTTTACTAAAAATTTGAAGAATTGACATACATTCCAAACACCCTCAAAGGTATGATGGAATGGGCATAATTTTTTCAAATTTATTAAACATTGGCATACAAAAGACCATTAGAAAGCAGAGGAATAAAAAAAATAACTCACTATATTCAATTTTTATCAAAGGTTTACAAAAATACATCAAATACTCCCATTAGGGTTTACATCAAGACACACAATCATGATCTAGATAGAGGGAAGTCTAGACTACAATAATCGTGTCCCCAAGCAACATCTCCATCAACCGAGTCCAAGCCAAAAGCTAAGATCTTCCTTGTCTTATCCATCACCTTGCTCAACACCTGGGTGGTTGGGAAGGAACCCATCAAAAAGGGAAAGGGAAGATAAGTATGTGTCACAAAACTAGTATGGGATATCAAGATAAGTAAAGAAAATAAAAATAGGCAAGGGTTTATCATATGATGAAGATAACAAGAGTATGAAGCTATATATCAAAGAAGCTTGCCATTAACAAATATAATAAAAAAAGATTTGCATTTAAGATAATTATGTCTACCTAACTAAGTAGGGTTGAGGCACATAGCTGACCTCTAACCTATAGGTGAGGGGAGAATAAGACATTCCCAATCACCTACACAATTATATAGGGGAGAATAAAAACATTCCCCAGGGTGATTAAATGCATGCCCTCTGTGGGTGGTTGTACATAAGTATCACTACTTTAAATTAAATAGAACATAAATCCACATGCAAGAAAAAGTAGTCATGGAAAGAATAATCATATGAATCAATAAGAATGGCAGTGGGGTACCAACACCCAAGAATAATGTTCCAAAACTGATTTATGAGGCAAGTATAGCAAAAGAATCAAGAGTATATGAAATAGGGTTTAATAAAGCCTCATTATAGAAAAATAGGTTAAGGCAAAATTATTCCCAACTTAAGGTGTAAATGCACATACTTTTTTTACCGATATCAATTACCAACTTTCACCACATTAATTGATTCCAAGTTCCACTTTGCCTATTTTCATTGCATTAGCATGTATTAGAGTACATAGTGCACATTAATGTATAGAAACCCTAAATTTAGACCTTTTTAGAAAAACTCAGATTTAGACTCTTAAAACAACACCAATAAACTTATTAAGTTCTTCTGATTAAGAAAACATATTTTTATGTTAATTTTGGAGTTATGATGATTAAGATGTAATTTTTATGAATTTTATGCATTAGATTCGCTTTACAAAAATCACCCTTTTTCAAACCATGAAATCAGACCTTGAAAATATTTTTATTAGATAGAGATTAATTTTCCAATTTTAAAACATATTTATTTGTCAAATGTGGATAAGCAGTTTAGAAGATATGAAATTTTCAATAATGACCAATAGGAAATTGCCACATCATCAAACCGGTCGAGATAATTGAAGAGAGAGGGAGAGGGAGAAAACACCATTTGACCCAAGATCAGGTTTTAAGTTGCATAGGTAACCAAACTAGAGCTTCTAGAGAAGGTAAAACAGCAAGAAACCAAAACCCTAGAAGAACATGGTAAAAAGAGATGGAAATCATTGATTTTAAACATAGAAGCATGAGTTTTAAACATGTACTAAATAGTATATGAGAAGGGGGTTAACAAAACTTGCCTATAGTAAGGTAAGAAGGTTCAAATAGAAAGGATTCCGAGATTATAAGGTCTGGTTGCTCCAAGCCAAGCTCCTTTCTTGAGCAAAGATCACCTTCTCCACTTTAGAGGTGCAAACCCTAGCAAAAGAGCATGGAGATGAGATGTTTTAGGGTTCTTAGGTGGAGTTTTACCATGTATGGTCATGGTTATGACCTGGAAGAATGTGGGAGGAATACTAAAAACATGAAAATAGGGAAGGAAAGGATGATTATTACTAGTTTTGGTCAAAATCACCAAGGAGGAGCTTAAGAAATCCTAAATAGAGAAATTTGGAACCCTAGGAGCCTTCTTCACCAAGGGAGGTGCCTTCTTTTACCTTGGGATAGCAACTTTGTGGAAGAACATAGAAGGGATGATTCTCTAAGATATAATAAAGAGAAGGATTGGATTGCTTCTTGGATTGGGAGGTGGGAAGGGGTAGGCATAGCTTTATAAAGAAGGGGGCAAGCATGAGGTGTCTATGTGACTTTCCATGTGTCCTTAGGCTAGGGCTTCATGGCCATGCAAGAGGACAGCTCATGGACTCTTCTTGCATATCAAAATTCGGTCCTAAGAGCCCCTAGAGCCTTCTAGGCCATCCCCACCGTCTTTCAAAGAAAGAAATAACCCCATTTGTTGATAGCTTTTAAAGATAAGCACATTTATAAAGAGGGTAATCCCTATAATGCCCTTGGAAAGTAACACCTTCAAACCAAGGTGCAACCAGGTGCCCCATGGTTCAAAATCTTGTGATTGGTAAGGGAATACCTAAGGATTAAAATTCAGGTGATAATTTACAAAGAAAACCTCCCAATTGGGTAAATTGCATAAAAGTCCAGAATGTACCTAAAATTGCATAACTTGATCAAACAACATCCAAATTGAACCAAATTTGAAACTTAGGCTCATTTTATGTTTTCAAATCATATCAAAAAGTTAGATAAATATTTAGAGAACTTTATTATGGTAATTAAGCTTTCACTGATGTATTTGTGCATAAAACCTTATATTGGTACAATTAGTGAATAAATGTTCACTAAATCACTATAAATTCCACTAGTTAAATAGAAAGGACAATAAGTATAGAAATGAAAGGAAAATATGGAAAAGGGGTTCAAAAGACAAAATTCTAAAATTCGGTATGTTACAACACTCCACCCCTTAAAGAGGATTTCATCCCTGAAATCACAAGCAAGAAGGGAAGGGTGAGTGTGCAACATCTCATCACAAAACTTCAGGTTATTTCTCCAACCTTAAATTCCACCAAACAACTCGTCAACATATACTCCACAAGCATCTCGACATAGGTCAGGTTCTCAAGGATCACCTAGGTTCCATTATTTAGATATTCTTTTTAGGAGATTTAACATTATTTACATTTTTGGCTCATTAACATTATATTCATTATAATATCACATTATCACTATTATTTTAATTATGGCATGTCAAAATCACTTTAATACCAAGGAAGTTATATTTCATAATCATCCATGAAACATCGTATATATACATATATATATAGAGTCACGCTAGAATACACTCGAGTGTACGGATTACACGAATACACTCAAGTGTGTTTGCATATCAAGAATATTTTTTGCAAAATGTAAACCATTGATCTTCACCATCATACTATAACTAGGCTACATACAAATTTTGAGCCCATTTGGATGAGTATAAGTCACTCATCCAAGGGCAACAAAATCAACGCGCAGAACTAATTCGAAATGCATAATTTTTGCGGTCTTCATAACATGAGCTATACATATCCAAATGTGCTCAAATTTTGTGTATGAGTTGTTCACGAGATGTTTAAGAAGATCAATGGATTAGATTTTCAAAAAATATATTGCATCATGAAAAAATACTTGTGTGTATTCCGCTCCGGATACACTCGAGTGTATTCTAGCCTGACTCACTCTCTCTCTCTCTCTCTCTATATATATATATATATATATATATATCATTTATCTTACTAAGAATTTTAGCAAAATTATGGGTTACTCAATTCCCTCAATATACTTGATCATTATCCTTAATATTTTGGACTTTGAGTTCATTTTTTTTAAAGGGGACGGGAAACCCTATAGGTGGGCTCCCCAAAACTACTATTAGCCAATTAAATCAAGGTTCACAAGAGATAAAAAGTTCAAAGGGAAAGATTGAGATAAAGAAAAACTAGCTACTTGGCCTCTACGAGCTGAGTTGGCTACCTCATGAGCAACCCTATTGCACCTACGATTGATATAAAGTAAGCTACAAGAGGAAAATTGAAGTTGCAGAGTTTTGAAATCTTCAGCAATCACTCCTAAGTAGTCCCTCCGCGGCTTCTTGGTAGTGCATGCATGGACTGTCTCCAGAGAGTCTATTTCCACTTCGATGTTGTCGTATCCCTCTTTCTTTGCCCATAGCAGTGCTGCTCTCACTGCTAGCATTTTTGTGATGGCAACGCCCGTCCCTGAGCTGACTTTCTCCCCCGCTACGCCCACCAGACGACCCATATCATCCCTTGTTGCCAATCCAGTTCCCACCCCTTCATCCTCACCCACCGAGCCATCCACATTAATTTTGATTTTACCCTTTGGTGGTTCCTCCAGGTGCAGCGTCCCTCATCTGATGCTCTGTTGTCTTCTCCGCCACCACCCAGGTGAGCACTTGCACCCCCTATACCCCCTGCCCCTTTCGCCCCTCCCCTAAGCCCCATCCCCCACATACAACCTCTGCTGGTCACCGTCTCTCCTCTCTTCACTCGGGTGTGCGTCTTCTTCCCCACCTCACCGATCCTGCATGGTGATGCCTCGGCCTGCAACTCCACCTGCATGTGCATGTTGTTGTCCCCCTCAACGCACCGTCGTGAACGCACACCACAACAGATAGCCACTTTGAACGTCGTTGCTCTGGAAATTCCATATGCATCTAGCCTTCCACACCGTTCACATGCCTGCAACTAGCTGTTCAGCCTCGTGCATTGGCCTCCCTTCTAATGCAGCTTTCAAAGATGAGATGATGTCCTCATCTCTAACTTCATCCACCCATGCTTGCACCCCTCTCGGTGACTGCTCCCACACTTCAACCGCATTTGGACAGCGGAAAAGCATGTGGGGAATAGTCTCCTTCTCTGACCCACACAACATGCACGTGCCATCTTCCACACAGTGTCTATCGAAGAGACGTCCCCTCATCGCTAAGCAGCCCGTGCTTGCCCTCCATAGAAAATGGGCTATTTTGGGACTCCATCCAGCATGACATATACATTTCCATATCTAATCCCCACGGTGATACGCGAAATTCCTCGCTTCCTCTTTCCCCAGCAACCCCAGCCAGTAAGCAGAGCGGACAGAGAACTCCCCGTCCCTTGAAGGCCACCACATCAACGTATCTTCTGGTCTCCTCATGCTGAGCTGTATAGCGCATATTCTTTTAACGTAGCATTCCGGGAAGCATTCTCTGATTCTTTCCTCGTCCCATTGAGTTCCATCCTCTGTCATAAGCTCACAGAATGTATTATAATCTGGACCACTCTCCCTCTTAAAACGTGCTAACTTTTCATCCTCCTTAGGCAACCAATTCTCTTCCCAAATATTCACCTCAGTTCTGTCACCCACTCTCCATTGTGCTCCTTCCTTTTGCTCCCCACAGGCTCCTCCAGGAAAAACTGAGGTTATGTCCCCGTCTAGCTTCCCATATGGTCATCCTTGGGAAATACCTAGCTTTGAGAACTCTAGTCACTAGGAATTCTGGGTTGTTTGCTAACTGCCACAGCTGCCTTGCCAGGAGGGCTTGGTTAAAGGTCTGGAAATCCCTGAAACCAAGACCCCATTATCTCTTTGGCCTGCACATTCTATCCCACTCATCCATGATATTTTCCTCTCTTTGTCTTTAGCTCCCCACCAGAATCTAGTTACCATCCTTTGTATCTCAGCTATGGTACCCGTTGGAAACTGGAAAATGCTCATGATATATGTGGGAATGGCTTGAACAACTGCTTTGATGAGTACTTCCCTCCCTGCTTTGGACAACAGCTTTTTTGACCACCCTTGGAGCTTTCGCCAAATCCTTTCACTAATGTAGCTGAACACCTGCTTCTTTGACCTTCCCATGGTTGTCGAGAGACCCAAATAGCTGTTGTGTCTATCCACTACTCTCTCTCCTAGGAGCTGCCTCAACTCCTCATGTTTATTCGCCTCCATCCCTTTGCTGAAAACAACCTCCGTCTTTGAGAAATTTATCTTTTAACCTAATGCATGTTCATATTGGCTGATAATCTCATCTATCTTCAGACATTCAACAGTGGTTGCTCTAGCAAATAGGACACTATCATCTGCGAAGAAAAGATGTGAGATACAGGGCGCACCCCTACTTGGCTTGATGCCATGTAGGAGGTTGTTGCAGGTAGCAGCAGAAATCAAAGTTGAGAAAACTTCAGCACACAAAATGAAAAGATAGGGGATAGAGGGTCACCCTAGCAAAGTCCACGTGCAGGCTTTGTGCTTTAGGTCTTGTCTCCATTAATGGAGAAAGCATGCTGGACGGACGTTATGCATTCTTGGACCTTATTCCTCCACTTCAGCCCAAACCCCATCTTCTCCATAGTGACATCTAGAAAACTCCACTCCACTCTGTCGTACGCTTTGGACATGTCCAATTTCAACGCGAGGCTGCCGTTTTTCCTTCCCTTATCTATCTTCATAGAATGGAACACTTCATAAGCTATGAGGGCGTTGTTTGTTATCATTCTTCCCTGGACAAAAGCACTTTGGTTCTCAGCAACAATGGTTTTCATAAGAGGCTTTAACTGGTTCGTCAGGACTTTGGAAGCTATCTTGTACACCACGTTACAAAGACTAATAGGTCTGAATTGTCCTATTGTCTTCGGCATGTCGGTCTTCGGGATAAGCACAACAAGAGTATCATTTACCACCCCTATACTTCTTTCCCCTTTCCACCACCCTTTGATGTAGCTCGCCACATCCTTCCCAACAATTCCCCAATAGTTTTGGTAGAACATTGCCTTCATACCATCTGGACCGGGGGCTTTATTTGGATGCATCTGTTTTAGTGTTGTCCATATCTCCTCATCCACAATGTCCCTCTCTAGTTCCTCCCGTTGGGACGTCGATATCATCTCCCACAGCCCCTTTGTAGCCTCATCAAAGCCCGTAGGGTTTCTAGTTTGAAAAAGTTGTGCAAAATGTTTCATTATGATTGCTATGATGTCCCCCTCCTGTGACCTCATGACCCTGTGCTCATCTTCTAAGAAGTCAATTCTATTTCTATGCCTCCTATTTGAAGCTTTTTGATGGAAGTATGCAGTGTTGTGGTCTCCCTCTTTCAGTTCTTTTACCCGTACACGGGCAACCCAGTATTCCTCATTCTTCTGTAGCCAGTATTGGAGTTCTTTTTATTTTTCCTCCACTCTATCAATATTTGTTTGGTCCGGTGGAAGAGCTTGCAACCCCTTAAGCTCGTTCTCCAGATCCTTTACCTTCCTTCTTCTTTCTCCAAACTTTTCAATGGCCCATGCTTTTAGACTCTCCTTGCATTTTCATCAATTTATTTGTCAACTCACTCCCTTCAGTAGCTTCCCAAGCCTCCTTAATGATAGTAGTGCAACTTTCCTCCCCCACCCACATTGGCTCAAACATGAAGTGTCCTTTTCTCTTTTTATTGTTGTCCCTCCTATCTGCCTTTAGAACAATAGGTGCATGATCCGACTTGTATATGGGCAGATGGAATACCTTGCAATATGTGAAGAGGTTCCTCCATTCAAGCTCGGGAAGAAATCTGTCAAGTCTCTCTTGTACAAGAGTTCTTTCAGTAAGTCCATGTTTCCATGTGAAGACATTCCCCTCGAAACCAACATCCATCAGCTCGCAGTCGTCTATAACATCCCGAAAATTCTGCATTAATTTATCGTCTTTGGGGGGACCCCCTTTCTTCTCAGCATTTGACACTATCTCATTGAAGTCTCCGAAAAAGATAACTGGGTCCTCTGCCTCTTCCTTGATCTTCCTCATGAGCTCCCAAGTCTTAAACTTGTTTACCTAGTCTGCCCATCCATAAATCCCCACCGCTCTCCACTTTACGCCATTGTTGGTATTCTTGACCACAACTATCACATGCCTTTGAGAGTAGTTGATCACCTCCACATCTGCATCCTTCCACCAGAAGCCCAAACCACCTTCCCTCCCCTCTCTAGAAATTCACAAGCCATTAGTAAAACCAAAACTCCTCTTTACATCTTCTAGTTTCCTGTCGGCGATCATAGTTTCCATAACGAAAACTATATGTGGACGTTCTCCCCAAACCCAAGCTCGGAGAGCCTTGCACGTGTCGGGGTTGCCCAGCCCCTGACAGTTCCAACTAAAGATTTTCATTGGCCTTCGTGGGATTGGGCACTGCCAATCTCCACTACTTCAGTCTTGATGACCCCAAATCTGCCTGGTGCATCTTCACTGTACATCCTGTATCTTTTTTCTCCCAAATCTTTCGTAGGTAGCTCGTCAAGGTCCATGTCACACACCTCTCCACTCCTCCCCCTCTTCCCTGTTGCTTGTTCCCACACCACCTCCTCCTCAGGAATTCCCAGTCTCACCCCTATGCTCATCTTATAGACCCATGGTTGATGTCTTTTTTCCCTTAGGCTGTTTGTTTCCCTGTTTCATTCTCACGCCTGCTTCTTTTCTCCTTTGTTCCCTCGTAATAGCTCTTTTTGAAACACTGTTCTTAGTTGTGTTGCGATCGTCGTCGTACTTTGGTCCTTGCCCATGCACTCCCTCATGCTCCTTTGATTCATCAACATAACTGATATGGTGTTCAACCTCCAAAGTATGGTCGATGCCTACCTTTTTCCCTTCCCTTTGTTGTTGTTCTTGTGCACTAGATGTCTCACCCTCCTCCTCGACCAGCTGCCTCCTGAGCTCCAATGGGTTAGCTTGGGTGGGCGTTGCATCCTCTATTTCTAGATAATCCGCCTCCGGTGCTATCTCGTCTATACGTTCACGTCCATTCAGCCCAAGGAGTTCATGCTTTGTGTAACACACTGTTAGTTTCTCCCGCGTCGTCCCCCATGTTGTGTCGCTGTCAACCTGTTGTTGTGTTCCACTTGCTTCCTCCACCATAGGGGTTGTTGTTCCCTTCCCTCCCTCTGTGTGGAAAACCACTGCCTTCTCCCCCACTCTCGACATCGTGCCCTCTGCCCCACTGCCCTTGTGATCCTCCCTCCTTCCCCCTATCGTAACGCCCCTCGTCACCTCTCGTTCTTCCCCCCTCTGACTCCTGACAGTGCCCCATCCCACCTGACGTCGCCCCAGACCTCCAGCGTCCCAAGCCTTCTCCCCCACTCTCGACATCGTGCCCTCTGCCCCACTGCCCTTGTGATCCTCCCTCCGTCCCCCTATCGTAACGCCCCTCGTCACCTCTCGTTCTTCCCCCCTCTGACTCCTGACGGCGCCCCATCCCACCTGACGTCGCCCCGGACCTCCAGCGTCCCAAGCCTTACACTGCATCCCCCTCCCGTCCTCCCATCCATGCCACTCTCCCTGTCTCTCTCCCTCCTTTTACCTTCCTCCCTCACCTCTCATCTCCCCCCTATACTACTACCTTCCTCCTCACCCTCCGTCCTGCTCGCCACATCTGAGGATTCCTTCTTCTTGAACGTCAGCTTCCCCCGTGTCCCTCCCCTGGCTTCTTCCCTTTCGTTCTCTACTCTTTGTTGTTTCCACAGTGACGCCCACAACCATATGCCCCAGCACTGCTACTGTTCGCCTCCTTCCGCATAGCTGCTGCAATCTCGATCTACATGGCCTATCATGCCGCAATTGAAGCAGAACATAGCTAGACGTTCATACTTTACTTCCACTTCAACGATGCGTCTGCTTTTAACCTTGAGCTTTAGGGTTCTTCTTAAGGGGCAGGTTACATCCAGCAACACTCGGACGCGGACTGAGGAGTCCCACCCTGACCCATCTCTGTCTGTTGCCACCACAACGCCTATGCGTCCCGAGATTTCCCGCACCATCTTCTCCCCTCTGTACCCCATGGGTAGGCCGTAGAGGCGCACCCAAAAGGGTGTTTGGTTGATTTGCAGGTGCTCGAGTTGCTCCTCCTTATCTACCTCTTTGAACAGCAGAAGCCGCCCATCAAAATTCCATGGGGCGCCATCCATTACACGTTGTTTATCTCGCCAATGAGAGAATGGCATTACAAAGGTGTCGCCCTCCAACTTCTTGAAAACCACCATCTCGCGTAGACTCCATGCCTGAGACAATGTCCTTTCCATCACCTTCAGGTTGAAAGTACGATCAGTGAGAAGGCGCCCCATCAGCGCCAGTTCTGTATGATCTTCCTCTTCATCACCGCTAACTAACAGGTTACCGTCAATTGGTTCCTCATCGTCGTCCAATAGCCTAAGTCTTGCACAATGTTTCTCCAGCTCCTTCGCCATGGGGCCAAGAACCAACACACTGACGCACGCTTGAACATGCAAGGGAAAACCCTAATCTAAAGGGGGTGGACGTCCACTGCTTGCGGAACCCTAATCACCAGAGCGAGAGGGCGTAAGGAGACGGGACAACTTTGACTTCATTATCCTTATACTATCACCACATTAAGTTATAACAAATTATTTTGCATGAAATATTCAATTTGTCATTAAGTCTTCATTCAATCCAAATTATGTCACATCAATTACATATATTTATATTAAATGTTATCTAATTACCACATTATCTTTATTTCTCACATTAATGTCATCATTAATCATTTTCTCACATTTATTTATATTATTGATTTGCACATTTATGTGAATCAAATCACTTCATATTCATATTGAAGCCATTTTATGTATTTTAATGATCAAGATGAGGCATATTACGAATTGATTCACATTAAGTGAATAATCGTGTGTGTATTAGATAACAAGGTAACATACCATGCATTTCATATTGATGTTGTAACATACCAAATTCTAGAATTTTGTCTTTTGACCCTCTTTCCCATATTTTCCTTTCATTTCTATCCTTATTGGTCTTTCTATTTAATTAGTAGAAATTATAGTGGTTTAGCAAACATTTATTCACTAATTGTACCAATATAAGGGTTTATGCACAAATACCTCAATGAAAATTTAATTACCATAATTAAGTGCTCTAAACCTTAATCTAACTATTTTACATGATTTGAAAACATAAAATGATCCTATGTTTCAAATTTGGTTCTATTTGGATGTTGTTTGTACAAGTTATGCTATTTTAGGTACATTCTGGACTTTTATGCAATTTACCCAATTGGGAGGTTTTCTTTGCAAATTATCACCTCGATTTTAATCCTTAGATATTTCCTTACCATTCACGAGATTTTTAACCATGTGGAACCTGGTTTCACCTTGGTTTGAAGGTGTTACTTTCTAAGGGCATTATAGGGATGGTACTCTTTATAAATGTGATTATCTTTAAAAGCTATCAACCAATGGGGTTATTTCTTTGTTTGAAGGACGGTGGGGATGTCCTAGAAGGCTCTAGGGGATCTAAGAACCGACCTTTGGTATACAAGAAGAGTCTATGAGCTGTCCTCTTGCATGGCCATGAAGCCTTAGCCTAAGGACACATGGAAAGTCACATAGACACCTCATGCTTGCTCCCTTCTTTATAAAGCCATGCCTACCCCTTCCCACCTCCCAATACAAGAAGCAATCCTCTCCTTCTATTTCTCACAGATTAGAACATCATCCCTTATATGTTTGGCTATTAAGTTGTTGTCCCAAGGTAAAAGAGGGTGCCTACCTTGGTGAAAAAGGCTCCTAGGGTTCCAAATTTCTCTATTTAGGATTTCTTAAGCTCCTCCTTGGTGATTTTGATCAAAATTAGTAAGCATCCTCCTTTCCTTCTCTGTTTTCATGTTGTTAGTATTCCTCCCACCTTATTCCAGGTCGAAACCATGACCTTCCATGGTAAAACTCCACCTAAGAACCCTAAAACATCTCATCTCCATGCTCTTTTGCTAGGGTTTGCACCTCTAAAGTGGAGAAGGTGATCTTTGCTCAAGAAAGGAGCTTGTCTTGGAGCAACCAAACCTTCTAATATCAGAATCATTTTTGTTGGAACCTCATTACCTTCCTAGAGTCAAGTTTTGTTAACCCCCTTCTCATATATTGCTTAGTAGATGCTTAAAACTCATGCTTTTATGTTTAAAATCGATGATTTCCATCTCTTTTTACCATGTTCTTCTAGGGTTTGGTTTCTTGCTGTTTTACCTTCTCTAGAAGCTCTAGTTTGGTTACCTATGCAACTTAGAAACTGATCTTGGTTCAAATGGTGTTTTCTCCCTCTCCCTCTCTCTTTAATTATCTCGATCGATTTGATGATGTGGCAATTTCCTATTGGCCAGTATTGAAAAATTCATATCTTCTAAACCACTTATCCAAATTTGACAAATAAAAATGTTTTGGAATTGGAAATTTGATCTCTATCTAATAAAAATATTTTCAAGATCTGATTTCATGGTTTGACGAAGGGTGATTATTGGAAAACGAATTTAATGCATAAAATCCATAGAAATTACATTTTAATCATCATAACTCCAAAATTAACACAAAAATAAGTTTTCTTGATCAGGAGAATGTAATAAGTTTATTGGAGATGTTTTAAGAGTCTAAATTCGAGTTTTTCTAAAAAGGTCTAAAATTAGGGTTTCTATACATTAATCTGCATTATGTACTCTAATACATGCTAATACATTGAAAATAGGCAAAGTGGAACTTGGACTCAATTAAAGTGGTGAAAGTTAGTAATTGATATCAGTAAGAGAGGTATGTGGATTTACACCTTAAGTTGGGAATAATTGTGTCTTAACCTATTTTTCTGTAATGAGGCTTTATTAAACCCTACTTCATATACTCTTGAATCTTTTGCTATACTTGGCTCATAAATTAGTTTTGGAACATTATTCTTGGGACTTGGTACCTCACTTCCATGCTTATTGATTCATATAATTATTCTTGCCATGACTAATTTTTCTAGCATGTGGATTTATGTTTTATTTAATTTAAAGTAGCGGTACTTATGTACAACCATGTACGGATGGCATGCAAATCATCGCCCTGGGGAATGTCTTATTCTCCCCATAATATTGTAGGTGATTTGGAATGTCTTATTCTCCCCTCACCTAAGGTTAGAGGTCCGGTAGGTACCTCAACCCTACCTAGTTAGGTAGGCATTATTATCTTACATGCAAATCCTTTTTGATATAATTGTTAATGGAAAGTTTCTTTTGAATATAGCCTCATACTCTTGTTATCTTCATCTTATGATGAACCCTAGCATGTTCTTATTTGCTTTACTTATCTTATTATCCTAGACTAGTTTTGTGACACATACTTTTCTTCCCTTTCCCTTCTTGCTGGGTGCCTTCCCAACCACCCAGGTGTTGAGCAAGGTGATGGATAAGATAAGGAAGATCTTAGCTTTTGGCTTGGACTCGGTTGATGGAGATGTTGTTTGGAGACAAGAATGTAGTAGTCTAGACTTCCCTCTATCTAGATCCTGATTGTGTGTCTTGATGTAAACCCTAATGGGAGAATTTGATGTATTTTTGTAAACCTTTTATGAAATTGAATATAGTCAGATATTTTTTTTATTCTGCTACTTTCTAATGGTCTTTTTTATACCAATGTTTAAAACCTAAAATACTCATAACTAATATATGCATAACTTAATGTTGTTTAGGTTTGCCTTTAGGCAATTATTAGGGCATGTAGTTGAAGCAAAGGTGTCTAGAAAGGATCAGGTTCTGGGGGATGGAAATATTTTCCTCCACACCACTTGTTTGGTTTACAAGGACTCCCAGATCCATATGATACTAGTCTGGCCTATGCTTGTCCGAAATAGTTTGCTTTTAGGCAATAGTGACCTTAGACATCTATGTTGTATATCTTTGGGAACCCTAAGTTTTAGGTGTATGGTGACTTGTTTGAGGATGGATACCAAGACTAGTTTCCTTATGACCCATAGGACCACATGTTTGGATAGTTATCCCTAGAATCTAGACTTTGAAGTTTGGGGTTAAGTGAGCTATCAGAGTGTGCAGTGGAAGTGTGATTGATCTTGTACATGGTTAAGTTAGACTCATCCTTTAACCCTAGTGTATTTTGGCTTGATAGTTTTAACCCTTTAAGGGGTGGAGTATAGTTAGTTTGATGATGTTGGGTGGTTAGATTTTGAGGACGAAATCCTCTTTAGGGGGATGGAGCCCTATGACATCTTGAAATCTATCTACACTATCTTTAGAAACCCTAACCCCATACTTAGGAGGTTGTTGTGCTTGAAACCTTAGTGGGGTCCAAACAAGTTATAGTTATAGCCTAATGTGCTTTTTTGTATAGTAATGAACATATAATGATCATCTGAGGAATAATTTATATGTTCAAACCCTAATGAATACCTAATGCACATAATATGAGTAACTCACATATTAATCATAATGGATATGCATGGTGTTGCCCATGTCATAAATCAATAAACTCTTATGAAATGACAAGTAAGATGATTGTAACCTAATCATGTACTTAATACATGCTAAGTAAAATATAGTGATCATATTAACCTGAACCCTAAGTTGTAATCATCTAACCATAACATATACATCCTTAATGCCTTTCATGATACATTAATGACATTAGGTGCCATAATCAGTTAACATACTTTGAAACACATAAATGATATATATAATCATCTAATCACATATTAATCAAGTCATCAATATGAAATGCATGGTATGTTACCTTGTTATCTAATACACACATGATTAGTCACTTAATGTGAATCAATTCATTATATTAGGGGTGAGAAAATAATGGTCCATACCGCAAAACCAGACCGGACTGCTCAATTCGGTCTGGTCTGGTCCGGTCCATTTTGAGTTCAGTCCGGTCCGCGGTCTAGGAATTTCGATGAGTTCGGTCTTCGGTCTGGTCTGGACCGCAGACTAATTTTTATACAAAATTCATGTATATTTGAAGATGTATTCTATAATAACTACAAATAAAATACATATATAAGCACTACTAGTATAAATGTTTGATACTAAAGTTATAAAATTGTTAGAAGTGACTAAGATTATCAACTTTGTACAATTAAATAAGTTGTAAAACATGTAAAAAAGACTGATTATGGTCCAAACGGTCCGGTCCTAGCACAAAACGGTCTGGTCTCGATCCGGTCCTACCTCAAAACGGTCCGGTCTGTGGTCCATATATTTGTTGAAATTCGGTATGCGGTCCGTCCGATTCGGTCCGGTCCAGTTTTGGACCGATGCTCAGCCCTACGTTATATGCCTCACCTTAATTGTAACTTCCCTGACCTGGGTTATAAACTAACCCTAGGTGTTTTGCCTAAATATGTAATTAAACTATGGTGATTATCTTTTGACATGTAATTAAGTTCCTCAGGAACATATACTTTCAATTTTGTCCTTTTTAAACAAAGTTGTAGTATTATTTTGGTAATGCACGGGCTTATGTGCAAATTACCCAGTTAAGGGGTTAACTTGCAATTGCACATGTTAAGATGTTCTTTTGATAATGAGACATCATATGAGTGAATATGATGAGACATGATGGATTTCCCAAGCTTGGGCATCTAGATGCAGCTTGTGGAATAATCCTTATGCTTAAAAAAAACCCTAATTTGGAGTAAAATGCAGTTTACCCAATTTGAGGGGTGCAACTTGTAAAATACACCATCTAGAACATCTTTTATGACTCTTGTCATCATTTAGAATAGAAATGGTGAAAGGGACACACCAATGAATAATTAGATAAGAAAAATGACCTTTGTACATAAATTCACTAAGTTTGAGTAAGGAAACCTTTCATGTATGTACCCTAGTTGAAAGTTGGCTTTCTTTACCCCTAGATCTTGAGATTTCATGAGCTTTGCATAAGTTTAGATGATATTGGACGTTCCCTTAAATAATAAAGGACTTGGATGAGAATTTCAAAGTTCTAGAGGTCTTTATGGTGTAAATCAGCCTAAACTATATAAGCACCTTTCTTTCCAAACCAAGCAAACGTTTTCCTTCACTTCCTCACTTCTTATCTTTCTCAACCGGCCAAAGCAAAGCTCAGGAGCTCAAGGGGATGACCAACCTGTTCTAGGTAAGAAAACACCACCTTCTAGCTTGGATTCATGGAGGAAATCATATTACAAGGTTGAATTGCTAGTTTTCTTACTTAGGTTCCTTGTTCTAGCCGACCATCCCCATCTTTTTCTTGAAGAATTGACCTTGGCCGACCTATGGAGCTCAAGACGCCATTAAAGGATTGAAGCTTGGAAGATTGGAAGCTCTAGGAACCACGTTTGAGGCGGGTTTTATAACTCTAACTCTTAGCTTTGTTATGCATATCTTTGTTCTTGTTTTCTATGATTAGTTCTTCTTCTACCTCCCTTCTTCCTTGCTCTTTTGCAAGCAAAATGGTGGAGGAACCGACCTGAATAGAGGTTGAGGATGATGGGCGTGGATTCCTAGGTCACTTTATGAAACGACCTTGAACCCTTTTGGTCCAAACGGGTGCAACTCGTTTAAGGTCAAACGGGTTCAACCCGTTTGATCTCAAACGATCTTGCAAAATCGTTTGGATCAAAATGACCCCAAGACTGTTTCATAGGGTTGACCAAGGTACGACCGTTTGAGGGTCTGTTCATAATGTATTGAATTTCATTCCTACAAAGAATTGTAATCTAATTCCTAACCAATTAAGAGTTGAAGACACTTCAATAACCTAACCCTAATCGGGTGAAAGTTGCTGATTTCAATATAGATCTTGTTGAGTTTTGGGTTGAAGGACCCAAACGGGTTCCAACCCGTTTGGGGGTTCATCCAAATGATCTCACACTCGTTTGAGTCCAAACGAGTCCACACTCGTTTGAGTCCAAACGAGTCCACACTCGTTTGAGTCCAAACGGGTTCACACCCGTTTAAGCTCAAACGGGTTCACACTCGTTTAGGCTCAAACGGGTCCACACTCGTTTGGACTTAAATGGGTCCACACCCGTTTAAGATTAAGTGGGTCCACACTCGTTTAAGGTTCAAATGGATTCAAGGTCATTTGAGATTAAACAAGTTCAAGGTCGTTTAAGAATCAAATGGGTTGAAGGTTGAAGGTTAAACTCTAAACCAATTGGAGACCTTCAAGGTTGATTATACTTAATCACTTGAAGGTGTAAATGGTTCACGATGATCTAATCTAAACCCTAATGGTAACCTAAGATGTTAAGGGACTATGTGGCTAATGAATTGACCCATGATGATGGTCAATGGATAAATTACCAAAATGCCCCTGAAAGGTTCAATTGAGTGATACCTTGTTTTAATCAAACCCTAATCACATGATAGTGATGAGTTGACTTGTGTTAATCAATGAGGACTTAACCCAACCTAATCTAGAGTGGTGTAATCACTATCTAATAGTTAGAGGAGAGAGAAAGAACCAATTATAATGGAAACTCAAGTAAAATATCTTCAATATACATGAATGTGCAAGTTTAGGTATGATCCACTTATGTGAGATCATGGAAACCCTAATTATGATAATTGATGAATCTTAATCTTATTTGAGGTCTTTAAAGATGATGTTTCTCATACATGAGGATGTTATGAGATCATTTCACCATGAGGTGAATAGTAAACCCTAATTCTAGGGTGATGATATGTAATGTGAATAGTAAACCCTAATTGATGAAAACCAGGAAAACCTAGCTCTTGTATGAGTATGGAGATACAACTTCTTTAAATGAGTTATTTACTATTATCAGTTGATTTAACTATGCAGGTTCCTTTATGAGGATGATCATATCCAGGTATGATGATGATACTATATTCATTGAAAGCATGTTGTTAGCTTTATGAATAGTGATATATCATGATGCCTTGTTAATAGCATCTTATGAGATTGATAGGCTGTGAGAGCCATGAATACCATCAAGGTCATGCTTTAAGAGATGACTTGTGATGAGAATATTGAGAAATGATAATTGATGAGAGTTAGGCTTGTTACATTTAGTATTCTTCCTTCATAGCTGCTATGCTAATGATTAATGTTTGAAAACATGTATGATGATAAAAGAATACTGAAATGTACCTAACTAATCAAGTATAATCATACCATGTAGAGCCCTGATCATAGATCCATCATTGTCAGGAGTTAAATGATGGTGAAACATGTTTTCCTCAGGGAATTCCTGGAGCACATACTTTTGAATATCTGGGGTAATATGGATGTGAATTTCCTTACATCCTAGTGTATGAATTGATGTAGATGTATCTTAATCTATCAATCCTTCACTATGTGTTATGCCGGGGTGATGTAACACTAATCTCCCGAGGAAATCTTTTATACCGCATCGATGAGAGATAAACAAGAAATCTTTCGGTAGCGAAGAGAGTACAGAATGCCACTGTGACTCTAATAGCGAAGTACCAGAAGACCCTGGTAAGCTATAGTAGTAGAGACACTAGATGTCCTGCATGTTGATCATCTTACTGACTGAGGAAGATGAGGTCATAAGAATCCGGCTCTTTTGATGACCTATGTATGATATCGATGTGACTTAATAGTGATCGGTTGGAGTATGAGCGGTATACCTCATCTCCGCAGGGCATAATGATGTTTGTAAAACATAATCAACCGCGTAGCATATCTTCTTAGGTTGAACTGCGAGATACATTGGTTGAACATACATTACTTAGTATACATGTTCTTCATATTCCTTAAATGTTGTTGTTCTAATTGATAACAATTTGCTGCTGATTACCTTAAAGCTTTTATTGCCTATGTTATTCTTGGTTGCTATAATAAGCTTCTGGCAAAGAGTTATAACTCTCGCTGGGACAATTATTTAAAATTGTCTCACCCCGTAGACTTCAACTTTTTAGGTGGTCGTCGAGGGTGAAGGAATCAATCTTCAGGTGACCAATATCAGCAGTAGCAGCACCAGGAGCAGCAGTAAATCTCAGGTGGAGATTCAGACTGCTGAGTTGTATAGTTAGATAGTCAGTCCTATGTGTTCTCTATACTCTCAGGTCCTTGGAGTCTTTTGGTCTGAGATTTTGGTTTTGAGTTCTTGAGATTTTGTATCATGTTGTATATAATTACTCAAGAAGTAATTATCTGAGATGTAAACAGTTTATCTCATTTTATGAAAGAAGTTTTTATAGATTCAAGCTCTTATCTCAAAAAGTTTTAATTTCCCATGATTTTTGTCTTCCGTTGTTAATTGAATCGCTTCAGCTAAGTTTATATCGTGGTTTTGGATATTAGAGCCCACAATTAGTGGTATCAGAGCTCTAGGTTCGCTGAGTCTACAGAGACATAGGACTTAGGATGTCGATTCTATCCTTAGTATCTCTTTCATATCTAATAGAGTCTTCTGCTCCTCAGGAGAAGAAGATAATTAAGGATGTCTGAACAACATGAGGAGTACGTGGCAGAAAGTAGTGTTGTTGCACCCCAAGGAGGTGCAAGGAACCCGGAGATAGAACAACCTGTACCTGAGCCACCCAGAGAACCACCTCAGTTTGACCCAGCTGACATGGGAAACCCAGCTGTTCAAACTATGTTCGGGCAATTTATGACTGCTATGACACACATCACCGACAGGATGCCCATGCCTGCACCTAGGGCACCTGCCCAGCCTGAAGGACAAGGTATCGGTAAGACGTTCGAGCGACTTCGTCGTGTCGGAGCAACTGAATACTTTGGAACAGCTGATCCTGCAGATGCCGATCTGTGGTTAACAGAGTTGGAGAAAGCTTTTAGAATCCTCAACATCCCAGAAGCTCTGAAGGTTAGACATGCTGTCTATCTTCTCAAGGGAAGTGCTGGTCACTGGTGGACCATGGAAGAGCAGAAGAGGCCTGGAGTGGAGATCTTGTGGGAAGATTTTCGTCGGGAATTTATCAATAGATATTTTCCAAAGACCTTCCTAGATGAGAAGATCTCTCAGTTTGAGAGATTGAGGCAGGGCATGATGAACATTAGCGAGTATGAAGCTAAGTTCATGGAGTTATTGCGGTTTTGTCCGCATATGGCTGCCACAGAAGAAGAAAGAATCAAAAGGTTCGAGAAGGGTTTAAACGCCGACTTGACTACTCCTGTGTCTGCCCTAGAGAATCGGGAGAGGTTTGCTACCTTCGTTGAGTCAGTCCGAAGGATAGAGAAATCCGTAGTCGAGAAGAGACAAACCAATAAAAGCTATCTGCAGTTCCAGGGTTCTTCATCTAGAAACTTTAAGAAGCCTAGATTCTCTGCACCTACACCTCCACCACCCAGAACTAGTGCTCAGACACAGTGGACACCGAGTAGAGGCAGGGGACGAAGCCTACCACTACAAGAGACCCACAGTTCAGCATCAATGTCAGTTACAGGACCACCCAGACCACAACAACTGGAGAAGAGCTGTTACAACTGTGGGAAGGTGGGACATTTGATGAAGGACTGCCGATCTAGGCCTGTCAGTGTGACACATCCTCCGAGACAGAGTCAACAGGGATCACAGAGAAGGCAATCTCAAGGAGCAGCTCGAGGACATGGACAAGCGTCTCAAACTGGATCATCAGCACCACCTCAACACCAGGCGACAACGAGGTTCTATGCTATGAACCCACCAGATGCAGTGGTCAATCCACGGGTAGTGGCAGGTCAGATGGAACTTTTATATTCTGATATGTCTAAATCCTGTGTTGTATCTGTTCTGATTGACCCGGGTGCTACGCACTCCTTTATCACTCGGAGAGTGATTCGTAACTGCAATATGACAATTAGTCATAGGGCAGATAGCTTGTTTTTGGAGACTCCGTTGAGTGGGTCTGCCGTTTTGCAGGAGGTATGCTCTCCCTGCATCCTCTTCTTTTCTGATCATCGCATTCAAGTGGACCTTATACCACTTGATATGCAAGGATTTGATATAATCCTCGGGATGGATACCTTAGAAAGGTATCGAGTTGTCTTGGATTGTGAATCCAAACAGGCTGTGTTTGCTGATGATAGCAGCACATGGATCTTTCAAGGAGAGAGAAAGATTTTGCCCACCTGTTTTGTATCAGCTATGGTTGCTAACAAGCTGATGAGGCAAGGATGTTATGCATTCCTGGCACATGTAGTAGATGTTACCAAAGAAGGTCCCAACCCTGCTGAAGTTCCTATAGTCAGGGAATTCAAGGATGTGTTTCCTGAAGAACTTTCAGGTATACCACCGCCTCGGGAAATTGATTTTGAAATCAATTTGATCCCAGATACAAAACCTATAGCCCAGACACCGTATAGGATGGCACCTACTGAGATGGCAGAACTCAAGAAACAACTTCAAGAGTTGCTTGAGAAAGGTTTTATCCGACCGAGCACTTCACCGTGGGGTGCTCCGGTTTTGTTTGTTAAAAAGAAAGATGGGTCAATGCGGTTGTGCATTGATTATAGACAACTCAATAAAGTAACAATAAAGAATAAGTACCCGTTGCCGAGGATTGATGATCTTTTTGACCAGTTGCGTGGTGAAACAGTCTTCTCAAAGATAGACTTGAGGTCTGGATATCATCAACTCTGTATTAAGGATAGTGACATATCCAAGTCTACCTTTAGGACACGATATGGTCACTATGAGTTCACGGTTATGTCGTTTGGACTAACTAATGCACCAGCTGCATTCATGGAACTCATGAATAGAGTTTTTCGACCTTTCCTTGATCAGTGTGTTGTCGTCTTCATAGATGACATTCTGATTTATAGTAAGGACGCTCAGCAGCATGAACAACATCTCCGACAGGCTCTAACTCTGCTAAGAAAACATAAGCTATATGCTAAGTTTAGCAAGTGTGAGTTCTGGTTGCCAGAAGTATCTTTTCTTGGACATGTGATATCTGCCTCGGGTATTCGTGTTGACCCTACAAAAGTAGAATTTGTTCTACAGTGGGAACAACCGAAGACACCAACGGAGATTCGAAATTTCTTGGGATTAGCTGGTTATTATCGAAGGTTTATTAAGAATTTCAGTTCTATAGCCTTACCCTTAACCAAGTTAACCTGGAAAGATGTTCCTTTTACCTGGAGTGATAAGTGTCAACAGTCTTTTCAGCTGTTGAAGGAGAGGTTGACAAGTGCACCTGTGCTTGTGTTACCTGAGCAAAGAAAAGGATACATAGTTTTCTATGATGCCTCCAAGAATGGATTCGGATGCGTGTTGATGCAGGATAAGCAAGTGATTTCTTTTGCTTCACGACAACTTAAGAAACACGAAGGGAATTATCCGACACACGATCTGGAGTTAGCTGTTGTGGTTCATGCCCTGAAGATCTGGAGACATTATCTCTACGGAGAGACATTCCAGATTTTCACAGATCACAAAAATCTTAAGTATATCTTCTCTCAGCATGAGCTTAACATGAGGCAACGTCGCTGGATGGAGTTAATCAAGGACTATGATTGTACAATTGATTACCATCCAGGAAAAGCCAATGTGGTTGCAGATGCCTTGAGTAGGAAATCAGCAACATCAACCATGGATAGAGCACAACTAAACTCTTTAGTATGCTCTAAGAGAGATATGCTTATCTCTTTAAGGCAAGACAATGTACAGTTGAAGGTGTCATTGTTAGCCGGGTTGTTGGCTGAGATGCATATTAAAACCAACCCTAAGAGAGCAGATTAAGGAGGCACAACAGGTTGATGTTGTAGTTCAGCAGATTAGATCAGAGTATGGAAATGAGAAGCGAGATGGTTTCTATGACTCAGATGATCATGTAGCATGTTATCATGGGAGGATGATAGTGCCGGATATGGATAACTTGAGGAAGTTAGTTCTGGAAGAAGCTCATTCTTCGATGTATGCTATGCATCCAGGGAGCACCAAGATGTATCGAAATTTGAAAGATTTGTATTGGTGGCCTGGAATGAAGAAGGATGTTGCAGAGTTTGTGATGAGGTGTCTTGTGTGTCAGCAAGTTAAAGTTGAACACCAAAAGCCTACAGGAACAATGCAACCTTTACCCATACCACAGTGGAAGTGGGACCATGTGACCATGGACTTTGTTGTTGGCCTACCTAGGACAAGTAAAGGACATGATTCCATTTGGGTAGTTGTTGATAGGTTGACTAAGACAGCGCATTTCTTACCTTTCAAAACAACCTTTTCTACTGAAAGGTTATCACAGTTGTATGTTCAAGAGATAGTGCGTTTGCACGGAGTTCCTGTCACCATAGTTTCTGACAGAGGTCCCCAGTTTACAAGTCTCTTTTGGGAGCAGCTACACAGAGCCTTAGGCACCAAGCTAAGGTTTAGTACGGCTTTTCATCCACAGACTGATGGACAGTCGGAAAGAACCATACAGACCTTGGAAGACCTGTTGAGAGCATGTGTTCTCTAGTTTATCGGAAGTTGGGATCTACACCTAAGCTTGATAGGGTTTGCCTATAACAATAGCTATCAGCATAGTATTGATATGGCACCTTATGAATCCTTGTATGGTAGACATTGTAGATCCCCTTTGTGTTGGTATGAGACTGGTGAACATCAGTTGTTAGGTCCTGATCTTGTGCAGCAAACTACAGAGAAGATCAAAGTTATACAACAACAGCTTAAGACTGCACAGGATAGACAGAAGTCGTATGTTGATAAGCACTGTAGACCGTTAGAGTTCCAGGTTGGAGACAGAGTGTACCTCAAGGTCTCGCCTTGGAAAGGAGTCCTTCGCTTTGGAAGGAAAGGAAAGTTAGCACATAGATTTATGGGACCTTATCCAATCATTGAACGGGTTGGAAAGGTAGCCTATAGACTAGAGTTACCACCAGAGTTGCAGAGGTTACACCCTGTGTTTCACATTTCTATGCTAAGGAAATGTCACCCCGACACTGAGTCATTTCTACAACCTATGGAGGTAGAATTGAATGATGACATATCTTATGAGGAAGGGCCAGTATCAATCCTTGATAGCATAACTAAAAAGTTAAAGAAGAAAGATATAAGCCTTGTGAAAGTCCTCTGGAACCACCGTGGTGTTGAAGAAGTCACTTGGAAACTAGAGGATGAGATGAGAAGGAAATACCCTGCTCTTTTCTCCTAATATGTTTTGTTGATTTCGAGGACGAAATTCTTGTAAGGGGTGGATAATTTGTAACATCCCTGACCTGGGTTATAAACTAACCCTAGGTGTTTTGCCTAAATATGTAATTAAACCATGGTGATTATCTTTTGACATGTAATTAAGTTCCTCAGGAACATATGCTTTCAATTTTGTCCTTTTTAAACAAAGTTGTAGTATTATTTTGGTAATGCAGGGGCTTATGTGCAAATTACCCAGTTAAGGGGTTAACTTGCAATTGCACATGTTAAGATGTTCTTTTGATAATGAGACATCATATGAGTGAATATGATGAGACATGATGGATTTCCCAAGCTTGGGCATCTAGATGCAGCTTGTGGAATAATCCTTATGCTTAAAAAAAAACCCTAATTTGGAGTAAAATGCAGTTTACCCAATTTGAGGGGTGCAACTTGTAAAATACACCATCTAGAACATCTTTTATGACTCTTGTCATCATTTAGAGTAGAAATGGTGAAAGGGACACATCAATGAATAATCAGATAAGAAAAATGACCTTTGTACATAAATTCACTAAGTTTGAGTAAGGAAACCTTTCATGTATGTACCCTAGTTGAAAGTTGGCTTTCTTTACCCCTAGATCTTGAGATTTCATGAGCTTTGCATAAGTTTAGATGAGATTGGACGTTCCCTTAAATAAGAAAGGACTTGGATGAGAATTTCAAAGTTCTAGAGGTCTTTATGGTGTAAATCAGCCTAAACTATATAAGCACCTTTCTTTCCAAACCAAGCAAACGTTTTCCTTCACTTCCTCACTTCTTATCTTTCTCAACCGGCCAAAGAAAAGCTCAGGAGCTCAAGGGGACGACCAACCTGTTCTAGGTAAGAGAACACCACCTTCTAGATTGGATTCATGAAGGAAATTGTATTACAAGGTTGAATTGCTAGTTTTCTTACTTAGGTTCCTTGTTCTAGCCGACCATCCCCATCTTTTTCTTGAAGAATTGACCTTGGCCGACCTGTGGAGCTCAAGACGCCATTAAAGGCTTGAATCTTGGAAGATTGGAAGCTCTAGGAACCACGTTTGAGGCGGGTTTTATAACTCTAACTCTTAGCTTTGTTATGCATATCTTTGTTCTTGTTTTCTATGATTAGTTCTTCTTCTACCTCCCTTCTTCCTTGCTCTTTTGCAAGCAAAACGGTGGAGGAACCGACCTGAACAGAGGTTGAGGATGATGGGCGTGGATTCCTAGGTCACTTTATGAAACGACCTTGAACCCTTTTGGTCCAAACGGGTGCAACTCGTTTAAGGTCAAACGGGTTCAACCCGTTTGATCTCAAACGATCCTACAAGATCGTTTGGATCAAAACGACCCCAAGACCGTTTCATAGGGTTGACCAAGGTACGACCATTTGAGGGTCTGTTCATAATGTATTGAATTTCATTCCTACAAAGAATTGTAATCTAATTCCTAACCAATTAAGAGTTGAAGACACTTCAATAACCTAACCCTAATCGGGTGAAAGTTGCTGATTTCAATATAGATCTTGTTGAGTTTTGGGTTGAAGGACCCAAACGGGTTCCAACCCATTTGGGGGTTCATCCAAACGATCTCACACTCGTTTGAGTCCAAACGAGTCCACACTCGTTTGAGTCCAAACGGGTTCACACCCGTTTAAGCTCAAACGGGTTCACACTCGTTTAGGCTCAAACGGGTCCACACTCATTTGGAATTAAATGGGTCCACACCTGTTTAAGATTAAGTGGGTCCACACTCATTTAAGGTTCAAATGGATTCAAGGTCATTTGAGATTAAACAAGTTCAAGGTCGTTTAAGAATCAAATGGGTTGAAGGTTGAAGGTTAAACCCTAAACCAATTGGAGACCTTCAAGGTTGATTATACTTAATCACTTGAAAGTGTAAATGGTTCATGATGATATAATCTAAACCTAATGGTAACCTAAGATGTTAAGGGACTATGTGGCTAATGAATTGACCCATGATGATGGTCAATGGGTAAATTACCAAAATGCCCCTGAAAGGTTCAATTGAGTGATACCTTGTTTTAATCAAACCCTAATCACATGATAGTGATGAGTTGACTTGTGTTAATCAATGAGGACTTAACCCAACCTAATCTAGAGTGGTGTAATCACTATCTACTAGTTAGAGGAGAGAGAAAGTACCAATTATAATGGAAACTCAAGTAAAATATCTTCAATATACATGAATGTGCAAGTTTAGGTATGATCCACTTATGTGAGATCATGGAAACCCTAATTATGATAATTGATGAATCTTAATCTTATTTGAGGTCTTTAAAGATGATGTTTCTCATACATGAGGATGTTATGAGATCATTTCAACATGAGGTGAATAGTAAACCCTAATTCTAGGGTGATGATATGTAATGTGAATAGTAAACCCTAATTGATGAAAACTAGGAAAACCTAGCTCTTGTATGAGTAGGGAGATAGAACTTCTTTAAATGAGTTATTTACTGTTATCAGTTGATTTAACTATGCAGGTTCCTTTATGAGGATGATCATATCCAGGTATGGATGATGATACTATATTCATTGAAAGCATGTTGTTAGCTTTATGAATAGTGATATATCATGATGCCTTGTTAATAGCATCTTATGAGATTGATAGGCTGTGAGAGCCATGAATACCATCAAGGTCATGCTTTAAGAGATGACTTGTGATGAGAATATTGAGAAATGATAATTGATGAGAGTTAGGCTTGTTACATTTAGTATTCTTCCTTCATAGCTGCTATGCTAATGATTAATGTTTGAAAACATGTATGATGATAAAAGAATACTGAAATGTACCTAACTAATCAAGTATAATCATACCATGTAGAGCCCTGATCATAGATCCATCATTGTCAGGAGTTAAATGATGGTGAAACATGTTTTCCTAAGGGAATTCCTGGAGCACATACTTTTGAATATGTGGGGTAATATGGATGTGAATTTCCTTACATCCTAGTGTAGGAATTGATGTAGATGTATCTTAATCTATCAATCCTTCACTATGTGTTATGCCGGGGTGATGTAACACTAATCTCCCGAGGAAATCTTTTATACCGCATCGATGAGAGATAAACAAGAAATCTTTCGGTAGCGAAGAGAGTACAGAATGCCACTGTGACTCTAATAGCGAAGTACCAGAATACCCTGGTAAGCTATAGTAGTAGAGACACTAGATGTCATGCATGTTGATCCTCTTACTGACTGAGGAAGATGAGGTCATAAGAATCCGGCTCTTTTGATGACCTATGTATGATACCGATGCGACTTAATAGTGATCGGTTGGAGTATGAGCGGTATACCTCATCTCCACAGGGCATAATGATGTTTGTAAAACATAATCAACCGCGTAGCATATCTACTTAGGTTGAACTGCGAGATACATTGGTTGAAGATACATTACTTAGTATACATGTTCTTCATATTCCTTAAATGTTGTTGTTCTAATTGATAACAATCTGCTGATGATTACCTTAAAGCTTTTATTGCCTATGTTATTCTTGGTTGCTATAATAAGCTTCTGGCGAAGAGTTATAACTCTCGCTGGGACAATTATTTAAAATTGTCTCACCCCGTATACTTCAACTTTTTAGATGGTCGTCGAGGGCAAAGGAATCAATCTTCAGGTGACCAATATCAGCAGTAGCAGCACCAGGAGCAGCAGTAAATCTCAGGTGGAGATTCAGACTGATGAGTTGTATAGTTAGATAGTCAGTCCTATGTGTTCTCTGTACTCTCAGGTCCTTGGAGTCTTTTGGTCTGAGATTTTGGTTTTGAGTTCTTGAGATTTTGTATCATGTTGTATATAATTACTCAAGAAGTAATTATCTGAGATGTAAACAGTTTATCTCCTTTTATGAAAGAAGTTTTTATAGATTCAAGCTCTTATCTCGAAAAGTTTTAATTTCCCGTGATTTTTGTCTTCCGCTGTTAATCGAATCGCTTCCGCTAAGTTTATATCGTGGTTTTGGAGATTAGAGCCCACATTAATCATTAAAATACATGGAATGGCTTCAATATGAATATGAAGTGATTTGATTCACATAAATGTGCAAATCAATAATATAAATAAATATGAGAAAATGATTAATGATGACATTAATGTGAGAAATAAACATAATGTGGTAATGAGATAACGTTTAATATAAATATATGTAATTGATGTGACATAATTTGTATTGAATGAAGACTTAAAGACAAATTGAATATTTCATGCAAAATAATTCGTTATAACTTAATGTGGTGATAGTATAAGGATAATGAAGTCGAAGTTAAAAATATGAAGGATAATGATCAAGTATATTGAGGGAATTGAGTAACCCATAATTTTGCTAAAATTCTTAATTAGATAAATGAGAAATATATATATGCATATATATACGATGTTTCATGGATGATAATGAAATATAAATTCCTTGGTAATAAAGTGATTATGACATGCCATAATTAAAATAATGGTGATAATGTGATATCATACTGAATATAATGCTAATGAGCCAAAAATGTAAATAATGTTAAATCTCCTAAAAAGAATATCTAAATAATGGAACCTAGGTGATCCTTGATAACCTAATCTATGTCGAGATGCTTGTGGAGTATATGTTGATGAGTTGTTTGGTGGAAGTTATGGTTGGAGAAATAACCTAAATTTTTGTGATGGGATGTTGCACACTCACCCTTCCCTTCTTGCTTATGATTTCGAGGATGAAATCCTCTTTAAGGGGCGGAGTGTTGTAACATACCGAATTCTAGAATTTTATCTTTTGACCCTCTTTCCCATCTTTTCCTTTTATTTCTATCCTTATTGGCCTTTCTATTTAATTAGTGGAATTTATAGTGGTTTAGTGAACATTTATTTACTAATTGTACCAATATCAGGGTTTATGCACAAATACCTCAGTGAAAGCTTATTTATCATAATTAAGTGCTCTAAACCTTAATATAACTTTTTATATGATTTGAAAACATAAAAGGAGCCTATGTTTCAAATTTGGTTCGATTTGGATGTTGTTTGTACAAGTTATGCAATTTTAGGTACATTTTGGACTTTTATGCAATTTACCCAATTGGGAGGTTTTCTTTGCAAATTATCACCTCAATTTTAATTCTTAGATATTCCCTAACCATTCATGAAATTTTGAACCATGGGGCACCTGGTTGCACCTTGGTTTGAAGGAGTTACTTTCCAAGGGCATTATAGGGATTACCCTCTTTATAAATGTGCTTATCTTTAAAAGCTATCAACCAATGAGCTTATTTCTTTGTTTGAAGGATGGTGGGGATGGCCTAGAAGGCTCTAGGGGATCTTAGGACCGACCTTAGTTATACAATAAGAGTCTATGAGTTGTCCTATTGCATGGCCATGAAGCCTTAGCCTAAGGACACATGGAAAGTCACATAGACACCTCATGCTTGCCCCCTTCTTTATAAAGTCATGCCTACCCCTTCCCACCTCCCAATCCAAGAAGAAATCCTCTCCTTCTCTTTCTCACAGATTAGAGCATCATCCCTTATATGTTTTCCCACGAAGTTGATGTCCCAAGGTATGGTGAAGAAGGCTCTTAGGGTTCCAAATTTCTCTATTTAGGATTTCTTAAGCTCCTCCTTGGTGATTTTGACCAAAACTAGTGAGAATCCTACTTTCCTTTCCTGTTTTCATGTTGTTAGTATTCCTCCCACCCTATTCCAGGTCAGAACTATGACCTTCCATGGTAAAACTCAACCTAAGAACCCTAAAACATCTCATCTCCATGCTCTTTTGCTAGGGTTTGCACCTCTAAAGTGGAGAAGGTGATCTTTGCTCAAGAAATGAGCTTGGCTTGGAGCAACCAGACCTTCTAATCTCGGAATCCTTTCTATTTGAACCTTATTACCTTCCTAGAGGCAATTTTTGTTAACCCCCTTCTCATATATTGCTTAGTAGATGCTTAAAACTCATGCTTCTATGTTTAAAATCGATGATTTCCATCTCTTTTTACCATGTTCTTCTAGGGTTTTGGTTTCTTGCTGTTTTACCTTCTCTAGAAGCTCTAGTTTGGTTACCTATGCAACTTAAAACCTGATCTTGGGTCAAATGGTGTTTTCTCCCTCTCCCTCTCTCTTTGATTATCTCGATCGATTTGATGTTGTGGCAATTTTCTATTGGTCAGTATTGAAAAAATTCATATCTTCTAAACTGCTTGTCCAAATTTGACAAATAAATATGTTTTGGAATTGGAAAATTGATATCTATCTAATAAAAATATTTTCAAGGTATGATTTCATGGTTTGACGAAGGGTATTTTTGTAAAACGAATTTAATGCATAAAATCCATAAAAATTACATCTTAGGTATAATGATGTGGCAATTTCCTATTGGTCAGCTTAAAACCTGATCTTGGGTCAAATGGTGTTTTATCCCTCTCCCTTTTTCTTCAATTATCTCAATCGGTTTAATGATGTGGCAATTTCCTAATTGTTAGTATTGAAAAATTCATATCTTTAAAACCGCTTATCCAATTTTGACTAATAAATATGTTTGCAAGGTCTCTATTTAACAAAATTATTTGCAAGGTCTGATTTCATGGTGACGAAGGGTGATTTTTGTAAAATGAACTTAATGCATAAAATCCATAAAAATTACATCTTAATCATCATAACTCCAAAATTAACATAAAATATGTTTTTCTTGATCAGGAGAACTTAATAAGTTTATTGGTGATGTTTTAAGAGTCTAAATCTGAGTTTTTCTAAAAAAAGGTCTAAAATTAGGGTTTCTATACATTAATGTGCACTATGTAGTCTAATACATTGAAAATAGGCAAAGTGGAACTTGGACTCAATTAAAGTGGTGAAAGTTAGTAATTGATATCAGTAAGAGAGGTATGTGCATTCCTTACACCCTATGTTGGGATAATTGTAGCCAAACCCTATATATCCCTAATGAGGCTTAAATGAACCCTAAATATTCTAGTCTTGAATCCTAATGTTGTTCATGCCTCAAATTAGATTATAATTTCTTCTTGTCTTATACCCCACTGCCATGCTTATTGAATATTATGACTACTCTTGCCATGACTACTTTTCTAGCATGTGGATTTATGTTCTATTTAATTTAAAGTAGTGGTAGTTATGTACAACCACCCATAGAGGGCATGTATTTAATCGCCATGGGGAATGTTTTTATTCTCCCCTATATAATTGTATAGGTGATTGGGAATATCTTATTCTCCCCTCACCTATAGGTTAGAGGTCTGGTAGGTGCCTCAACCCTACTTAGTTAGGTAGACATAATTATCTTACATGAAAATCATTTTTGATATAATTGTTAATGGCAAGTTTCTTTTGGATATAGCCTCATACTCTTGTTATCTTCATCTTATGATGAACCCTAGCCTGTTCTTATTTTCTTTACTTATCTTGTTATCCTAGACAAGTTTTGTGACACATACCTTGTTTTCTTTCCCCTTTTGCTGGGTGCCTTCCCAACCACCCAGGTGCTAGTGCTGAGTAAGGAGAAGGACAAGTTTGAAGGAATTCATCTCAGGAGTAGATCTCAAGCTATCTGAAATGATGTCTAGGTTTCTATAGCTAGATCCTTTTATCTTATCTTTTTCTTTTGGGAACAATAATGTAATGAACAATGAAAGCCATGTAATAGGCTTAGTACTTTTATTTCCACTGCTATTGACATTTTGTAATGTATCTGGTGCATGCTTATTTACTTGGAATATTATACATGCATCCCTCAGTATCTTTTGTCTTTATAAAAAGATGGATGTTTTGTACTTCCTTTAAATTTTAGTAAGGAGGTGATCTCGCCTCTTTACAACATGGTATCAGAGCCTTTAGGCAACTATTAGGATATGAAGTTGACGCAAAGGTGTCTAGAATGGATCAGGGTTTCAGGGGTTGGCAATATTTTTCCTCTACACCACTAGCTTGGTTTATGAGGACTCTCATGCCCATATGATACCGGCCTGGCCTGAGCTGATACGAATTGCCCAAAATAGTATGCTTTTAGGCAATAGCATTCTAGATATTCTTTTCTCATCTATGCTTCTATTCTTTTTCATCTATGATTCAAATACTCCCGAGAACTTAATATGTTAACCCTACCTTTCAGGATAGGTGACTTGTTTGACAGTAGGAGCAAGGGAAAGGAGTCAAACCCTAACGAATCCAATGTGAAAAACACTCCTGTGACTCCTGCCGGCCATAGTGTGGTCAACCCTGCTACTCCGGGCACCCCCTCCTTCACACCAGAGCAAGAGCTAGAAATGTTGTTCCAGTTGCTCTCCTCTGTGATGGGGTAGCTCCACACAGTGGCTACCAATGCCAACAAGTCGAGGGAGTTCACCCTCACTGACTTCATAAAGATGCAGCCACCCTACTTCAAGGGTGAAAATGAACACAACATGGTGGATAAAGCTGATGACTGGGTGTTGGCTTTGGATCGGACCTTTGAGGGTATGGCATGCCCTCCTCACCAGAAAGTTTGGTTCGCGGTGTATGTGTTGGACGGACCGGCACGTGTCTGGTGGAATGGTGTCGCCCGCACTCGAGACACCTCTACCATGGAGTGGGACCAGTTCCTGAAGCTCTTCAGAGAGAAGTATATCTGTCCTGCCTTCCTGAGGAAGAAGGAAGCCGAGTTCTACAACCTCAGGCAGGGAAGCATGAGTGTGTATGACTACATCTAATAGTTCCTACTTCTGGAATGCTATGCCACTGACCTTGGAGCCGAGAGAAGGGCAACGTTGTTCTTGGAGGGCCTAAACTACCAAGTGGGCCGAAGTCTTGTTCCATAGCTTCCACTCACCTTCTAGCAGATGATGGATAATGCCCTGGACATCGAGTCCTACACATGATTCCAATCCTATGGACACAGTAATGTCTACAACAACAAGAAGAGGAAGAACTCTACCCAGAATGAAAATCACAGACGTGATCGGTGTAATAGGTACTCTCGCCGCCATCCTCCAGTGAGATGTCCTGCCAACAATGCACCTGCTCGTAGAGAAAACCGGCCTCCTCTGACCTGCCACGAGTGTGGCCAAGTTGGGCATATCCGACCACTCTGTCCCCATTTCCAGCAAGGACAGAATAATGCCCAGCAGCTGCAGTAGCCAAGGCAGAATCTGCCTCTGTGGAATAATAACAACAACAACAACCAGAACTCGAGGTGACTGCCAGTGGAGAGGAGGAATGGGAGAGTGTTTTCTCTCAATGCTGAGGAAGCAGGAGAACATAATGAAGTTATTGAAGGTACCTTGCATCTTAATATGCATCCTATAAAGGCACTATTTGATTCTGGCTCATCCAATACCTTCATATCATGTCATCTTGCTTCTATGTTAGAAATAGAATCTGAGTATATGGATCATATATTAGATGTAGAAACCCCTAGTGGTAAGATCTACTCTTCGTATCTCCAAACTCTGACCATGGACATTTGTATATCTGGTATAATGTTTCCCTCATATTTCATCTTGCTCGATATGACCGCCTTTGATGTCATCATGGGAATGGATTGGTTGAAGAGGTACAAAGATAATTTTGTAAAGAATCAAAGGTTAGTTTGTCGCATCCTATTGAGGGAAGATTGTGTGTCAAGGGTAGGAAGCGAGAAGATCAGCAATTTGTTATCTTTTCCATCAAAGCTGAAAAGTTAGTCTCGCAAGGGTGTAGAGCTTTCTTAGCCTCTATAGTCCTCGAGGCTACACCTCCTTCTCTCGACCACATAGATGTGGTGAAGGACTTCCCGGATGCCTTTCCTGAGGAGTTACCTAGTTTTCCACCAACTTGGGAGGTGGAGTTCTCCATCGAGTTTGTACCCAGAACTTCGCTAATATCTAAGCCGCCTTACCGCTTGGCCCCTGCCAAGCTTGCCAAACTGAAGAAGAAGCTAGAAGAGCTTCTCGACATGGGCTTCATCCACCCCATTGTTTCACCTTGGGGAGCCCCTGTCCTATTCATGAAGAAGAAGGATGTTCGATGCGGATGTGTATGGACTACCGCATGCTTAACCAAGTGACGGAGAAGAACTGTTATCCTTTGCCTCACATTGACGACTTGTTCAACCAGTTGAAGTCAGCCACTGTGTTCTCCAAGATGGATCTACGAAGTGGCTACTACCAGATGCGCGTGAAGGATGATGATGTCCCGAAGATGGCATTCATAACTCGCTATGGGCATTACGAATTCATGGTCATGCCTTTCAGCTTGACAAATGCCCCTGCTGCCTTCATGGACTTGATGGACCGAGTGTCCCGCCCATACCTTGACAAGTTTTTGGTGGTGTTTATCGATGACATTTTGGTTTATACTGAGACGTTAGAACAACAACATGAGAATCTGCGGATTGTACTCAACATACTACGAGAAAATCAACTCTATGCAAAATTCTCAAAGTGTGAGTTCTGGATAAAGGAAGTGATGTTTCTGGGTCATGTGATTTTTGTCGGACATATAGTTGTTGATCCTACAAAGGTAGAAGTTGTGACCAAGTGGAAAGCTCCAAATAATCCCTCAGAGATCCGTAGTTTCCTTAGCTTAGCAGGTTACTATCGAAGGTTTATCAAGAACTTCTCTGAGTTGGCCTTGCCTTTAACCAAGCTGACGTGAAAGGAAGTCAAGTTCTCTTGGACACCAGAATGTGAGAACAGTTTTCAAAAGCTGAAGGAGTGTTTGACTTCTACTCCCATTCTTGCCTTGCCTGTTGAAGTCATACCCTATGTCATCTACATTGATGCTTCTAAATAAGTCTTAGGGTGTGTTTTGATGTAAAACGGAAAGGTGATCACCTATGCTTCCCACCAATGAAAAATAAATGAAGCTAATTGTCCTACGCATGATTTAAAGCTTGCTGCCATCGTTCATGTTCTGAAAATCTGGTGACATTATCTCTATGGTGTGAAGTTTGAAGTTTTCTCTGACCATAAAAGCTTGAGGTACCTGTTGACACAGAAGGATCTGAATCTACAATAGTGAAGGTGGATGGAATATCTCAAATATTATGACTTCACCATCACCTATCATCTTGGTAAAGCAAACATCGTAGTTGATGCTTTAAGTTGCAAGAAGGATGCCATTTGTGCTTCTCTGAGATGTTCGGTGTGGGAAAATCTTGAATATGTGACTAGTTGGCGACCTCAACCTGTCAATTCAGTGGATGAAGACAAGTTGTGTGTCCATATGGCTAGTTTGACTGTTACACTGACTTGGATCTCAAAAGTCATTTATGCACAATTGGAAAGCTCTGAGATGGAAAAGATGAAGGCCTTGACCGAGAAACCACAATTTGACTTTTCCGTCAGAGTAGATGGTGTTGTCCGCTTCAGACAAAGGTTGTGGATTCCTGACGTGGGTGATATAAGATAGAAAGTGTTGAGTGAAGCACATGGGTCCAAGTACACTATCCATCCTGGAACAACAAAAATGTACAAGGACTTACAGAGAAGCATCTGGTGGAAGAACATGAAGAATGATATAGCTCTATTCATCATGAAGTGCTTGACATGTGAGCTAGTCAAGATTGAACATCAACGACCTAGTGGTCTTCTTCACCCTGTTAAAATTCTAGAATGGAAGTGGGAGAAGATCACAATGGACTTCGTTACTGGTTTCCCCAAGTCCAAGAAAGGTTATGATGTTGTTTGGGTGGTTATTGATCAGCTTACAAAATTTGCTCATTTCTAGCCTTTCAAAACCAATTACAAAGTTGTGGATATGGCTCAGTTGTACGTTGAGTGGATCGTACGCTTGCATGGAGTACATGAGGTAATAGTTTCTGATCATAACCCAAAGTTTACTTCTCATTTATGGGGTCAGATTTAGGAGGAGATGGGTACTGACTTGCATTTCAGTACTGCTTACCACCCACAGACTAATGGTCAATCTGAGATAATAGTTCAGATTCTGGAGGACTTGCTTCGTGCTTGTGTGATGGATTGGGGTGGTGCATGGGATCGGTGTCTGCCATTAGCTGAGTTTTCTTACAAAAATAGCTACCAAGCTAGTATTGGTATGCCACCTTTTGAAGCTCTCTATGGTAGACCATGTCGTTCACCTTTGCATTGGGATGATGTCGGTGAATGTTCCCTTGTGAAAATCGATGACATGCAAATGATGAAAGAAAAGGTGCAGTTGATAAACAAACGCATGAAAGTAGCTCAAGACCGACAGAAGATGTATGCTGACAAGAAGAGGTCTGATGTTAACTTCCTAGTGGGTGACTATGCATTTCTGAAGATCAAGCCTATCTGTTCTATTGCTAGATCTAAAGTTAAAGGGAAGTTGAGTCCCCACTATGTTGTACCATTTGAAATCTTAGATAAGGTTGGAGATTGTGCATACCGCTTAGCCTTACCTCCTTCCTATGATAAGATTCATAATGTGTTCCATGTCTCTATGTTGAAGAAGTATGTGAAGGACTCTTCTCATGTGCTTACTGTTGAGCCTTTGGAGATACATGAGAATCTGACCTATGAAGAGCTACATGTGAAGATTCTTGACTCCCGAGTAAAGCATCTGAAGAACAAAGAGATTGATCTGGTAAAAGTTTTGTGGAAATATAATGGTCTGGAAGAAACCACTTGGGAGTTGAGAGATGAAATGTTACGTACTCACCCTTCTCTTTTTGCCTGAGATTTCGAGGACAAAATCCTTTTAAAGGGGTGGAGTGATGTAACATAATGAATATTAGATGTAATCTCCATGTAAACCTTCTTCCCAAATTTTCCTCTCATTTCTATCATTTATGTCATTTATGTTTAATTAGTGGAATTGATAGTGGTTTAGTGAACATTTATTCACTAATTGTACCAATATAAGGGTTTATGCACAATACCTCAATAAAAGCTTAATTACCATAATTAAGTGCTCTAAACCTTAATATCACTTTTTGATATGATTTGAAAACATAAAATGAGCCTAATTTTCAAATTTGGTTTGATTTGGATGTTGTTTGTGCAAGTTATGCAATTTTAGGTACATTTTGGACTTTTATGCAATTTACCCAATTAGGAGGTTTGCTTTGCAAATTATCACCTGAATTTTAATCCTTAGAGATTCCCTTACCATTCATGAGATTGTTAACCATGGGGCACCTGGTTGCACCTTGGTTTGAAGGTGTTACTTTCCAAGGGCATTATAGGGATTACCCTCTTTATAAATGTGCTTATCTTTAAAGCTATCAACCAATGGGGTTATTTCTTTCTTTAAAGGATGGTGGGGATGGCCTAGAAGGCTCTAGGGGATCTTAGGACCGACATTTGATATTCAAGAAGAGTCCACAAGCTTTCCTCTTGCATGGCCATGAAGCCTTAGCCTAAGGACACATGGAAAGTCACATAGACACCTCATGCTTGCCCCCTTCTTTATAAAGCCATGCCTAACCCTTCCCACCTCCCAATCCAAGAAGAAATTCTCTCCTTCTCTTTCCCACAGATTATAGCATCATCCCTTCTATTTTTTCCATGAAGTTGATGTCCCAAGGTAAAATAAAGTGCCTACCTTGGGGAAGAAGGCTCCTAGGGTTCCAAATTTCTCTATTTAGGATTTCTTAAGCTCCTCCTTGGTGATTTTGACCAAAATAGTAAAAATCCTCCTTTCCTTTCCTATTTTCGTGCTTCTAGTATTCCTACCACCTTCTTCCATATCATAACCATGACCTTCCATGGTAAAACTCAACCTAGAACCCTAAAACATCTCATCTCCATGCTCTTTTGCTAGGGTTTGCACCTCTACAGTGGAGAAAGTGATCTTTGCTCAAGAAAGGAGCTTAGCTTGGAGAAAATAGACCTTCTAATCTGGGGATTATTTCTGTTTGGACCTTATTACCTTCCTAGAGGCAAGTTTTGTTAACCCCCTTCTCATATATTGCTTAGTACATGCTTAAAACTCACACTTCTATGTTTAAAATCGATGATTTCCATCTCTTTTTACCATGTTCTTCTAGGGTTTTGGTTTCTTGTTGTTTTACCTTCTCTCGAAGCTCTAGTTTGGTTACCTATGCAACTTCAAACCTGATATTGGGTCAAATGGTGTTTTCTCCCTCTCCCTTTTTCTTCAATTATCTTGATCGGTTTAATGATGTGGCAATTTCCTATTGGTCAGTATTGAAAAATTCATATCTTCTAAACCGCTTATCCAAATTTGACAAAAAAATCTATTTTTGAATTGGAAAATTAATCTCTATATAAAAAAATATTTTCAAGATCTGATTTCATGGTTTGACGAAGGGTGATTTTTGTAAAATGAATTTAATGCATAAAATCCATAAAAATTACATCTTAATCAACATAACTCTGTACCACTAGCTTGGTTTATGAGGACTCCCATGCCCATATAATACCGGCCTAGCCTGAGCTGATACGAATTGCCCAAAATAATATGCTTTTAGGCAATAGCATTCTAGATATTCTTTTCTCGTCTATGCTTCTATTCTTTTTAATCTATGATTCAAATACTTTTGGGAACTTAATATGTTAACCATACCTTTCAGGATAGGTGACTTGTTCGACAGTACGAACTTGGGAAAGGAGTCAATCTCTAATGATTCCAATGTGGAAAACACTCATGTGACTCCTGCCGGCCATAGTTTGATCAACCGTTCTACTCCGAGCACCCCCTCCTTCACACCCGAGCAAGAGTTGGAAATGTTGCACCAGTTGCTCTCCACCATGATGGGGGCAGCTCCACACAATGGCCACCAATGCCAACAAGTCGAGGGAGTTCACCCTCACTGACTTCATAAAGATGCAGCCACACTACTTCAAGGGTGAAAGTGAATACAACATGGTGGATAAAGTCGATGACTAGGTGTTGGATTTGGATCGAACCTTCGAGGGTATGGAATGCCCTCCTCACCAGAAAGGTTGGTTCACAACGTATGTGCTGGACGGACTGGTGTGTGTCTAGTGGAATGGTGTCGCCCGCACTCAAGACACCTCTACCATGGAGTGGGACCAGTTCCTTAAGCTCTTCAGGGAGAAGTACATCTGTCCTGCCTTCTTGAGGAAGAAGGAAGACGAGTTCTACAGCCTCAGGCAGGGAAGCATGAGTGTGGCCGACTACATCCAACGATTCCTACTTCTGGAACGCTATGCCACTGACCTAGCTTGGAGCCGAGAAAAGGGAAACGTTGTTCTTGGAGGGCCTGAACTACCAAGTGGGCCGAAGTCTTGTTCCACAGCTTCCACTCACCTTCCAACAGATGGTGGATAAGGCCCTGGCCATTGAGTCCTACCCAGGATTCCAATCCTATGGACATAGTAATGACTACAACAACAACAAGAGGAAGAACTCTACCCAAAATGAGAATCACAGATGTGATCAGTGCAATAGGTTCTCTCGCCACCATCCTCCAGGGTGATGTCCTTACAACATTGCACCTTCTCGTAGAGACAACTGGCCTCCTCTGACCTGCCACGAGTGTGGCCAAGTTGGGCATATTCGACCACTCTGCCCTCGTTTCCAGCAAGGACAAAATAATGCCCAGCAGCCGCAGTAGCCAGGGTAGAATCTACCTCTGTGGAATAATAATAACAACAACAACCAGAACCCGAGGCAACTGCTAGTGGAGAGGAGGAATGGGAGAGTGTTTTCTCTCAATGCTGAGGAAGTAAGCGAAGATAATGAAGTTATTGAAGGTACCTTGCATCTGAATATGCATCCTATAAAGGCACTATTTGATGCTGGCTCATCAAATACCTTCATATCATGTCATCTTTCTTCTATGTTAGAAATAGAATCTGAGTATATGGATCATATATTAGATGTAAAAAACCCTAGTGGTAAGATTTTCTCTCTGTATCTCCAAACTCCGACCATTGACATCTTTATATCTGGTATAATGTTTCCCTCAGATTTCATCTTGCTCGACATGACTGCCTTTGATGTCATCTTGGGAATGGATTGGTTGAAGAGGTACAAAGCTATTTTGTTTTGTAAATAATCAAAGGTTAGTTTGTCACATCCTATTGAGGGAAGATTGTGTGTCAAGGGTAGGAAGCGAGAAGATCGGCAATTTGTTATCTCCGCCATCAAAGTTGAAAATCTAGTCTCGCAAGGGTGTAGAGCTTTCTTAGCCTCTATAGTCCTCGAGCCTACACCTCCTTCTCTCGACCATATAGATGCGGTGAAGGACTTCCCGGATGTCTTTCCCGAGGAGTTACCTAGTTTTCCACCAACTCGGGAGGTGGAGTTCTCCATCGAGCTTGTACCCAGAACTTTGCCAATATCCAAGCTGCCTTACCGCTTGGCCCATGCCAAGTTTGTCGAACTGAAGAAGCAGCTAGAAGAGCTTCTCGACATGGGTTTACATCAAATTCTCCCATTAGGGTTTACATCAAGACACACAATCAGGATCTAGATAGAGGGAAGTCTAGACTACTACAATCTTGTCTCCAAGCAACATCTCCATCAACCAAGTCCAAGCCAAAAGCTAAGATCTTCCTTGTCTTATCCATCACCTTGCTCAACACCTAGGTGGTTGGGAAGGAACCCAGCAAAAAGGGAAAGGGAAGAAAAGTATGTGTCACAAAATTAGTCTAGGATAACAAGATAATTAAAGCAAATAAGAACAGGCTAGGGTTCATCATAAGATGAAGATAACTAGAGTATGAGGCTATATTCAAAAGAAACTTGCCATTAACAATTATATCAAAAAGGATTTTCATGTAAGATAATTATGCCTACCTAAGTAAGTAGGGTTGAGGCACCTACCAGACCTCTAACCTTAGGTGAGGGGAGAATAAGACATTCCCAGTCACCTACAATATTATGGGGAGAATAAGACATTCCCCAGAGCGATTATTTACATGCCCTCTGTGGGTGCTTGTACATAAGTACAGCTACTTTAAATTAAATAGAATATAAATCCACATGCTAGAAAAAGTAGTCATGGCAAGAATAATTATATGAATCAATAAGCATGGAAGTGGGGTACCAAGACCCAAGAGTAATCTTCCAAAACTAATTTATGAGGCAAGTATAGCAAAAGATTCAAGAGTATATGAAATAGGGTTTAATAAAGCCTCATTATAGAAAAATAGGTTAAGGCACAAGTATTCCCAACTTAAGGTGTAAATGCACATACATATCTTACTGATATCAATTACTAACTTCCACCACTTTAATTGAGTCTAAGTTCCACTTTGCCTATTTTCAATGTATTAGAATGTATTAGAGTACATAGTGCACATTAATGTATAGAAACCCTAATTTTAGACCTTTTTAGAAAAACTCAGATTCAGACTCTTAAAACATCATCAATAAACTTATTAAGTTCTCCTGATCAAGAAAACATATTTTTATGTTAATTTTGGAGTTATGATGATTAAGATATAATTTTTATGGATTTTATGCATTAAATTCATTTTACAAAAATCACCCTTTGTCAAACCATGAAATCAGACCTTGAAAATATTTATATTAGATTGATATTAATTTTCCAATTCCAAGACATATTTATTTGTCAAATTTGGATAAGATGTTTAGAAGATATGAATTTTTCCACAAATATATATATATATATATATATGCAATTTACATGCTTCGCCCTAAAATCAGTTTTGATGGTGGATGCTAAGCATGGTTATGGACAATAACCCTAGATCTGTGTGTACATGGTTTTGGTTGTTTATTCTTGTTTGTATTATGGTTTGCATACTGAACCTCTCTCCCCTTTCCAAATGTAAATTATTGCTCTTCTTCCTATTTCTCCTCGAATGTAACTCCAGGTTTTCCCTTTGACAATGTAATAAGAAATAGGATAGTTTTAATTTTTATTTCACCGTGAGAAGACATTCTGCACCACATGAACCGTTCATCTCGTGAGAGAAACCAATCAACCAGAGGACCGAGGAGTCCATACGACAACAGGATGAACCGATCGACTAGTGTCCCAACCAATAGGCTAGAGGAGTCCAGACATCAATTGAACCTGAGACCAGACAAAAGTTTCAAGAGCCCAACCGAGAGACCAAGAGGCAAGCCGACGGGTTAAAGAGTTGAACTGATCAACCCAGATTGGTTCAAGCACGGATCTTCATCAACAACACGTTGCATATGATGTGGACCTTAGGTGGTAGTAATTCCTTGTAGCTCCAAGGAGTTACAATAGAATGGCCATAACCATCACTTGTGTGTTTTTTATATGTGTTGTTTAGCACACCAATTCACTAACATAATTATCCTAGATTTTAAACTTTTCTTTTACTTTCTAATTAAGGCTTGGTATTGAAGGGTCGATCCCATAGGATAAAGTTTTCAAGATTGTTTCTCTAAACCCAATTGATTTTTGAACTTTATTTCTTTTTGGAGTTTTTGAATATTTGAATAAGAAAGTAAATTATGAGTTTTGGAGGGTGATTACTTTAGAAACAAAATGTAAATTGCAAATGAATAAAAGATTACACTAAAAGCAATGAAATGAAAATATTATACTAGCTCAAGGAAAGAAAAAAGGTTGTTAGCACAACAGAAGATTATCTAAGACAAGAAGTAAGGTGCAAGTAATAAAAGGAAGCGGTTGAACACAAGCGGTGAAGGAAATGATTAAATTGGATAGGAAAAGCATCGAGGCTTAGGGGTTTCACCACCTTAGCCGAAATGAAAACAAGATTGAAGGAGTACACAACAAGCAAGATAGAAAAAGGTTTGTGAATCATTCGTAAATGAAACACAAGAGACAAACTCCATGTGAAACCATTGGTCATGGCGTTAACACATCCTTTTTCATCATCCTAAAAGGGATTTTTCTATAGTCACATCCAAATCCCCATGTAATCAATTTAGGTGTTCTAAATCCATGTTTCCACAATCACATCCGTCGAGATTAACCCATGATAAAAATGATTAATTACTTCATTACAATCAATGATTTATAAATCGAAAACCATCCATATAAATAGTCATATAAAACTCGATCTGATCAACACATGGCTAAGGGGCTACTCCCCTCATCTCAATAATGAAACTACTCACTATTCATAATGAAGGAAGGAGATACAAAGGGAAGAAGGTAGAAAAGCATAGAACAAAAGGATAAAGTCTCCAAAGAGACCAATGTTGGCTTGATCTCTTAATCCCCCACTCTAAGAGAAAGAACTAGAAGTAAGAACAAAAAATAAGGCGAGGCCCAGATCTAGAGGTGAAGAATGGAATTTTATTACAGAATGAAAATTAGACAACTATGAATTGAAAGTAACATATCTTAATTAAAATATGAAAGTACAAAATCGAGGATCCCCCTATTAGAGGAGTCCACCCTCCTTTTATAGGGTAAGTAGGAGTGGAAACCCTAAAGGGAGGTGTGAACGAATGGGAGAGGTGGTTGCTGACTTGTGATGTTTGCACGCTGCAAGATGGCTATCTGGGCTAGCTGAGATGGTCGTCTGGATGGTGAGTAGTGTGGTTATGGAGGAAGCAGATCAAACCCAAATCCAGGGTGGTGGCACCATGCGTCGTTTCTTGGTCTCAAAGAAATGTTCAAACTGATCGCTTGAGTATAAGACACCCGTTTTGGACCATTTGGTGCGTTGATCATCTTTGAAACCTTAAGGTTTGAATGCGGTATGGGCATTTGACCTAGTGTGGTCATGAGATGGTCGTATGGGCTAGCTCAGTTGCTCAACTGGTGACACAAGCCGATAGGCCCACTGACTAGAGATGCTCGTCTGGTGTGTCAAGATGGCATGTTGAGTTGAGGACCAATAGGTCATCTGGCTGTGGGGTTGGAACTTCTTGGAGATGAACCGACCGTCTGATGCTACGAGACGATCATCTCATGAGCTCAGTAGGTCAAAATTTTTCTCTGAAGGAAAAACCTATAAAAAAGTGATAGAAAATATAAATATTTGCACAATTGATCAAAAAGTGGGTAAATTACAAATTGACCTAGAAATTACTATAAAAAGAGATAAGTTTTGATAAAAAATACTATGAAATATATACAAAAAGATAGATCAATATGCATTCATAAAAATACCTCGGACTTGAATCTTTGCTCATCTCAAGCAAATAAAATCACAAATACATCCAATTTGTACCGGCAACATGTCAATCATCACCCTTGTAACATCACTTTATTCCTTACCTCCGAATTTGGCCAAACAACTTTATCTCTTAAAGCCACAGAACACAAAGTTATAATATTCTCTATCAAAACAAATTTCATAGCTTGTTTCTAAATCAAGATTTTGTAGAAAAATAGGCTTCATCGTACTTCTGCTTTGACACTCATTTTTTTTTCTTTTTGTGAGTTGTTGCACAAGAAAAGGTTGAAGGGGGGTGCAGAAGATCGTGATCCCTCCTCTGTTTGACTCCAGATATATTTAATATATGGATTTGTGGCTACATTGGTCACAAATTTTTTTCTTATGCTCTATAGCATCTTTTTATGGTATGCCCCTTGAGGGGTATGGAATTTTGATATGGGATGCATGCCACCTTGGACTTGACTTTTGTCCGGAGGTGATTCTTTGCTTCTCTTTTTTAGAAAGAAAATAAGGAGGGTAAGAAAAGGTGACCTTGTGCTTATAACTTCAACATTTTTTCCCAAAAGAGACATTGCATCAGATAGAGTATTCCTGTCAATTACATTATAGGAGGTTTATATCAAGTTAATCCATAACTTAAAATAGAGAAAAATTGTGCTTAGTTTTGATTGATTCCATATGACTTTCTAACTTTTCCTAATGAGTGATGCTATTTTGGGGTCCTAGGTGGCATGGTGGTTTCAGACATGGCAATATGTAACTTTTTGCAAAAGATTTACTAAACTCATTTGGGGTACAATGATATATGTCTATTCAACTTGAATAACTAGATAATGGACATTTTGCAACTAAGTAAAATAAAAGCATGGGGGTTGACTAGATAAAGGCCATGAATAAAGAAACTGCATACAAGACAAAAAAAGAAAAAATAATGCAAGAAGGGAAAAGATAGGGTGGTGGAATAGAAACATACCACCCACCTCCACCCTAGACTTAGATTTTTTCTCATCCCAATAAAAACATAAATGGAAGAAGGAGGGAAGAATATCACTCTGGAGGTGTGTAACATCCCAGGATTTCAGGTCTCAGATATAATGATCTTAAAAAGAATGATTGGACTACCCATATCACCAAGGTGCACCTCCTTTTCAGGGAGCCCATCACTAAAGAACTCCATAGTTAAGCATTCTCAGCTTGGATTAGTACTAGGATGGGTGGGCCAGTTGGGAAGTTGATCCTGGCCCAGGTGTTACAAATGGTATCATAGCCAATTCGCCTCTAGTGGGTGGGGCCCACATGGGCATGTGGCATGCCAGCCTTAAGCCGTACGGTCTAGGCAAGTTGGAAAGGGATATCTACTGAGATAATATGGAGCCTCCCTTGCGCCGGTAGTCGTGGATGAGAGTTGGGTGTCCATGAGCCATTCTAGTTCTGCACTAAAATGGGGAAGAAATTATGAGGTTGTATAGTTGAGCCTTGATGTGGACGTTAAGAGTCTGAGTGGGGGAGATTGTAACATCCCATGATTTCATGCCTTGGATATAATGATCTTAAAAGGAATGATTGGACTACCCATATCACCAAGGTGCACCGCCTTTTCAGGGAGCCCATCACTAAAGAACTCCATAGTTAAGTGTGCTCAACTTGGAGTAGTACTAGGATGGGTGACCAGTCGGGCAGTTGATACTGGCTTGTGCGTGAATGAGGACAAAGCACATAGTTAAGGCTAGTGGTGGTTTGTGGGGCCAATCATCATTCTTAAAACTCTATTAGAGCCTTGGGTAGTGGGCTCGGGTGTTACACAGCGGGTAATGAGAGGAAGATGGAGGGTTGTAGTATTAATTCCCCCAGTATGGGGAGTTGATCTCATCCAATTGATCATGGTTCTTGTAAAACCCATAGGGCTCTTTGGGGCCCTCTTCAGTATCAATGTACCTCCTAGTGTGATGATGAGATGGATGAGGAGGAGGTCCAGTTGCTTTTCCATGAGCCTCCAAGGAGAAACTCCTCCTGTGGGTCGTAGGCTTGGGGCATCTTCTGGGTTGGGAAACTCCAGAAGGAACCACACAATATGTGTTGACAAATCATTCAAATAAAAAAGTAGGTTGGCGCCTGCAAACCTAGAATGTCGAGGGAGCTCGAGGATGACCCAATTTCTTTGAAGAGAAGGTAGTAGACACCATTGGCACCAGGGCAGATGAACTTACATCCTTTTAGACATGGGAGGTCAATCAGATGGTTCTTAAGCTCCAGTGGAAGGAAGGAGATGTGTGTAGCCCAAAAAATACGCTACGTTGGTGACTATATGGCTGATGCAAAAAGGGGTAGAAGTGTTGTGGGTGGCCTGATAGTTGAGGTGATCAATCATAGCGCTTCCCCAGTTGTAGGGCTCATTGTTCATAAGACTCCATAGGATGTAGATCTTGGAAAGAATAATGGTTCCATGTACGCCTTCCCTACCTAAGAAGGTGCAAGCCAAGATGTGGTGAAGGTAGAAAACCACAAGGTTGTGGATGCTAGATGTCTTGAGGCCTATGGGTAGCTTGGGTGGACCTAGTAATATCCGCCCAGAACTTCTCCACTTTGTAATTGTTAAGGTAGACGTCATGGCAGTGCTCGATGCAACGAGAGAGCCAGTAGTCATCCCCTCCATCAAGTAGCATGGAGGTAAGCTGTTTGGTAGAGATCTCAAAATCCTCACTAAAAACTCAGGCCTTGCATCTGGAATTGCCCCACAAATTATGGAACTGACGGTAAGTGGTGATGAACTCCAAGGTGAGGTCACTATGCACTGAAGTGGCCCAGTAGGGAAAGAGGAGGCTAAAGTTCTTACACAAGATGTTGTTGATAGCTTCTCTGATGTCAAGTGCATTAAGGGTGACACTACAAGCCCAACAAGGGAGGGTTATGCCAAGTGTTGTTTTCTCGTTGAATATGTAGAAATGTTTGGTGTTGATGAACTCAGAATAGCTCCCTGAAATAGGGGCTATGCGGGATGGATGCGATAGGGTGGATTCTGAATCAAGTCGAGATGCAGACTATCTTGCCTTGGTCTCCTAGATGAATATCTTGACCTCATCGATGTCATGGAGCATTTCCTCAACCACCTCAAGGGAAGACTTGCTAGTAGGATCCTGAATATGAATGTTGGGACCTGAGGTATAGCAGTGAGGTGGCTCATGAGAAACCATCTTTTTGGTGGGCTGCTTGCCCTTGCAAAGATGACGAGGAAACCATGGTAAGATCCTCCTTTAGACATGGAGGTTGGCTACATAAGGTACGAGATCGGCATCTGGCTGGAGCTAGATGATCATCTAGACGGTGAGGGAAATGGATTATATGATGAGTGAGATGCTCGGTTAGCTGCCAACTACTCATCTTGCTCGAGCCTATGAGGATGTGAAGAGGGTATAATAGTAGGGTGGTTGGTGGCGAGCTAGAGGCAGTATGGCTGCTTGGGTCATATGAGGTGACCGGTTGGAATCCATGGGAAGAAGGTAATGGTCATTCGTGTCGAATGGACATGTCGGCAGTGAGACAGTCGTCAGGGATGACTGCGCGACGAGCTATTGAAGAAGGAAAAGTGGGGGACAATTGGTGGCAACAGAGCGGTCATCTCGTCAAACGAGACTGTCGACTGGGGGCATCACACAGGTGGCTGGTGGTGGCAGAGCGGTCGTCGGGTTCGATGAGACGGTCAGCTGGTGCACTGCATATGTGGATGGTGGCGGTGGGGGAAGAACATGGGTTCAGGAGGATAAATTCTCAGTGAAGGTGTGTGTCATTTTCCCCCGAGTTGCTTATTTTATAGGCAACTTGCACACATGAGATGACCATTTGGCAGGTCCCAGCAGATCAGTTGGCGTTTCAGGGGGGAAAAGTGGGTGCTTCAAATTTTGAAATGTCATGAGTTTGAACTTCCATTGAATGAGCCTCTTGGCCTTCAAGACGATCCTCAGTTCCAAATGACTGTTTGGCAAGGATGGAGGCGGCATTTCAAATTTCAAAATCCAAATGACAACCAAAATTGGAATGGTCGTCATAAAGGCTCAGACGATAGTTTTGACTTTTCTAGACAGGTGTCTCGGTCGCTGAAAGACTTGTAAGACGTCGGGTCAGGTAGCCAACTATGCCTTTTTACTAATTTGAAATTGAATAAAAAAAGTTATCTAAACAATTATAAAGAGAAGTGCAAAAATAAAATATTGGGTTGCCTCCCAATAAGAACCTAGTTTTATGTTGAAGGCCTGACATAGCTTAATCATGGAGTCATTTCTGGATAGGGTGCATGAGGGGGGTCTTTCAGGTCAAGGTTTATGAGTAATGAAAGTGGATGTGCATCAAAAGTTAAAAAGTCCTCAGTGGTAATGTGGCTTTTCAGCCTATGTCCATTGAACTTGAACTCGCCTAATACTTTGTCCCAAAGCAAAAAGGTGCCATGTTGATAGGCATGTTTGACAAGATATGGTCCATACCATCTAGATTTGAGTTTTCTAGGAAAAACCCATAACCTAGAGTTATAGATAAAGACTTGGTCACCCTCTTGAATATCTTTCCTCCTGATGTGACCATCATGTCGTAGTTTATTTTTGTCTTTGTATATTCTAGCATTCCCATGGGTTGTCATCCTGAGCTCATCTAAATCCTACATTTGAAGAAAATGATTTTCACCAGCTGCAGATAAGTCAAAATTTAGATTTTTGATGGCCCATTTAGCCTTATGTTCCAATTCTACAGGAATATGGCAAGCTTTTCCATAAATTAACTTCAAAGGAGTTGTGCCTATTATAGTTTAGGCATCATTAAATTTCAAATCCCAATTTGTCCTAGTGTGATTGACCATTTTCTCTCGGATGGACTTAATCTGCCTATTTGAGACCTCAACTTGACCACTAGTCAGACGGTGGTAAGGAGAGGCAACTTTGTGATGGACTCCATATCGTTTTAACAAAGATTCAAACTTTTCTCTAAGAAATGGAAACCTCCATCAGAAACCACGATACGAGAAACCAAAAATCTAGGAAAAATAATGTCTTTAAAAAGTTTCTTCACATGTTTGGAATCACAAGTTTTGGTGGGGATGACTTCAACCCATTTTGAAATGTAATCTACATCCACCAAGATATATTTGTACCCACAAGAAGAAGGGAACGGGCCCATATAATCTACTCCCCAAACGTCAAAGATTTCAATCTCTTACCATGAAGTCATGGGCATTTGGTCTCTATTAGATATGTTTCCAGTCCTTTGGCATTCATCACAAGTGAAAAAGAATTTGTATGAATCTTTGAATAGAGTGGGCTAGAAAAAACTAGACTGCAACACTTTCCTAGTGGTTTTTTGAGAGCTCATGTGCCCTCCAGTCGAGATGGAATAAACTTGCTCAAGAATGTCATGAGCTTCTTCCTCAGTGACACACCTACGATAAAGTCCATCAGAGCATAGTCTAAAAAGGTAGGGGTCATCCTAATAGTAGTGTTTCACATCATGCAAAAATTTAGCCTTAGAATGTCCCTTATGTTCAGGGTGCAATACAACTACAAGTAGAAAATTTACATAATCTACGAAACAAGGATATTGGGATTCCATTTTCAACAATTTATCATCAGGAAGAGAGTCATTGATGGGTATACCATCACCATCAAAGAAGTCAAGGTGGCTAAGATGGTCTGTAACTACATTCTCGCAACCCTTCTTGTCAAGGATTTCTAGGTCAAACTATTGAAGTAAAAGGACCCAATGAAGAAGATAAGGTTTGTCATCCTTTTGGGTCATCAAATATCTAATGGCTGCATGGTCCTTTAGATAATAGCTTTGGACCCTACCAAGTAAGAGCGAAACTTGTCAAAGGCGTAGATTATGACTAGAATTTCCTTCTCATTGGTGGTGTAATTCCATTGGGGATCGTCTAGAATTTTGGATGCATAGTAAATAACATGGCACTTTTTATCAACATGGTGTCCAATAATAGAACCAACAACATAATCACTCACATCACACATTAATTCAAAAGGAAAGGACCAATTAGGGGCTCTAATGATGGGGATAGAAGTGTGAGAATCTTTCAAACATAGATAACTAGCCATTCATGCTTTGTCAAAAACAAAGGGGTGTCTTTTTGGAGAAGATTAGTCAAGGGTTTGGTGGTTTTTAAAAAATCACAAATGAATTTTGGTAGAAACCCGCATGCACAAGGAAGGCGCAAATGTCTTTGAAAAAAGATGGGGGTGGAAGTTTGGACATGACCTCAATCTTGGCTCTATCGACTTCTATGCCACAGTTTCTAACTCTATGTCCTAAGACAATTCCTTCTGTCACCATAAAGTGACATTTTTTTCCAGTTTAAAATTAGGTGTGCTTCCTTGTAATTTTCCAAAACAAGAGATAGGTGTCTAAGACAAGAGTCAAATATTTCTCCATAAATGGACAAAATTGTCCACGAACACCTCCATCATGGTCTCAGTCAACCAAAAAAAGATAGCAGACATGCACCGCTAAAAAGTGGTTGGGGCATTGCACACCTCGAAAGGCATTCTCCTCAATGCGTAAGTGACAAACGGGAAAATTAAGGTTGTTTTCTCCTGGTCATCAGGGTGGATGGGAATCTGATAGAAACCCAAATAGCCATCAAGATAACAAAAATATTATTGATGGGCAAGGCACTCTAGTACCTGATCTAGAAAGGGAAGAGGGAAGTGATCTTTCCTAGTGGCCTTATTCCATTTTCTATAATCAATACACATCCTCCATCCTGTAACAATATGGGTGGGGATGAGCTCATCCTTATCATTTCTCACGACAGTGGTTCCCCCTTTCTTGGGGACAACTTGGATAGGGCTAACCCTGGGTGAATCAGAGATGGGATAGATAATTCATGAAGTCAGCAATTTTATAAACTCTAGGCGTACAACCTATGTCATGTTTGGATTTAATTTCCTTTAAGGGTCGCGAGATGGATTGTATTCCTCTATCATAGGAATCTTATGCATGCAAATAGTTTGATCGGTCCTTATCAAATCAACCATTTTATATCATAAGGAAGCTTTCCTCTTCCTAGGCTCAGTCAAGAGCTTGGATTCCTATTCATGGGTAAGATCGGAGTAAATCATAATAGGGGAATTTTTTTGATCATCAAGGAAAACATATTTAAGTCCTTCTGGCAGGGGTTTCATCTTGGGTGCCTCGGGGGGTTCAGGTTTCTCATCCATGAGAGATACCATTTTGAGATCCTCAAACTCTTCATCATGAATCTCCTCAAAGGTGTCAAGATGAAATCTATATTGTCGTAATTGGTCATCTTCAAAACCACATTCAATTAGGTTCACAAGGGTGTTTTGAAGGGGATCCTCAACTAGTTCCCATTCTTGTCTTAACTAGTGGTGCTTCTCAACACAATCAAGTATATAAACCTTTTCTTGGAGGTTTGTTCCTCGCATACTTTCAAACACCCTAAACTGGAGGGTTTGTTTTCCTAGGAGTAAAAAGATGGTTTCATCCTAGAAATCAATCAATGCTCGAGCGGTGGTCAAAAAGGGATGGCAAAATATGATGGGGTAGTGTAAATATTCCTTTATGTCCATGATGACAAAGTCACATGGGACATAACCGTCTTTTCCAACCCTTACAGGTATGTATTCAATGATACCCGTAGGTTTTGTCATGGATGAGTGGTCCAATTGGATTGTCATGGAAGTGGGAAGCATATCAACAAATCCTAGCCTCCTGCAAAGACTATAGGGCATGATAGAAATACTAGCACCTAAATCTACAAGGCCTTTCCTACAAGCATTATCACCTAGGTAACATCCAATTCTGAAAGAACCAAGATCTTTCTTCTTTTTAGGCATCTTATTTTGAATGATATTTGAAGTGGTTCTAGAAAGCATTACTGTCTCATGCTCTTCGATTGTATGCTTCCTAGTCAATAAAGTATTCATGTACTTGGACCAGGAAGGCATATCATCTAAAGAATCAAGGAAAGGAATATCTACATGCAACTTTTTCATGGCATCCCTAAATTTCATGAAATGAGTATCAAGCCTAGTTTTCTTTGGGATTGGTATGGAGGGCGTGGTTTGTAAATAGGGATACCTGGTTCATCAATCTCTACTGGTGGAACAAAAGGAGCGGGAATGACAAGTTTAGGTGTAGTAGGAGTTCCAATGACCACAGTATCATCATCCTCAAAGTCCAATGGTACAACTATGAGTTTCTCTGGAGGAGGGGAGGGGTATGAGTCTTCCCCGAATGAGTAGAGAAAACCTTAAGTTGTTCAGGGTGTTTTGGGTTGTTCTCAGGCTATCCAGTAATGGTGTTGGTAGCGGGTTTCTACTGGGCAATGAGGCGGGCTATTATGACCGTATCCGAGCATAATTGGTAAACTAGGGTTTACCTAGATGATTATATGCTTAATTGGATTGATCATTTCTTAAATCTAATTAATTATGATAATTCAATTATGATGTTTTAAAACCTAATACAAATGTTAAGTGTTCTATTGTTTGAGAATTAGGGTTTGAGAAATATAAACCCTAGTTGGCTGAAATTAAGGTTTTGATGGTACATGAGTATGGAATTTGATCAAGATAGTAGTACGGTAAATAATTTATCAAATTTTCCATGTAATTTGGATTTAATTGAAATTTGGATAAATACTCAATCGTGCATTTCAGTGAAAAATTTCAGAATTTTTGGATGTTCTTTAAAAGTCATTCTCGGTCGAGATATATTTCAACCGACCATGCTGACAGAATGTTGTTCAGTAGTATATTGTTTGATTTTTAATTATTTATTGGTAAAATTAAATAATCTTAAATTTTAACTGGAGATCTGAAACTCAATCATAAAAAACATGTAAAATTTTCATAATTTTTGGATGCATTTAGACCTTATCAGTAGACGAATTACAGTAACTAACATTTCTATAGAATTCTAGATAGCATTGAACTATTCGATTTTCATTTATTTAATGAAAGTATGGAATGATCTCAAATTTTAACTGAAGATTTATAACTCAATTATACATAACATGCTAAATTTTCATAATTTTTTGAGGAGGTTTTATCTCTTAAATACACGAATTTACATAAACATGTTTATGACAGAAAAAAATTGCTGAAATAAGAAAAGTATAGTAAGGGGTCAAAGTGCAATTGACCCAAGCAGCTCAATTGATCTATATGGTCAACCTAACACACAAGGAGCTCTCATAATTCATGATTCAATCTAGAGAAACTAAATCCTAGAGAGAGAGAGAGTTAGGGTTTGAGAGGAGAAATTGATGGAGATGCTGACCTAGGGTTTTTTCGTCCGAGGAATGATGAAATCATGTAAGTTTAACTTCATTGGATATAATTTCATGTTGAATCTTATCTCACATGTCAAAATTTCGTCCCTCCTCTGATTTTATCCAAAATGGTATCAAAAATTCCCCTTTTCTCACTCTTTCTTCATAATCCCTCATGTTTAGGGTTTCTGAGTTGAAAGGAAGAAGAATTAGGTGAATTGCTATGGATTTGATATGAGAACGAGATTTTCAGGGATGAGCTACATTTTAAGGTGTTTTCACACCTTAGGGTGAGTGGGAACTTCCTTTAAATAGTATATTGCACGAAAATTGGTTAATTCATCCATAATCCTTAATTGCTAGTATGCGACTACAAACCCTGAATTGTCTACTTGTTCTAAGTTGTTGCAAAATGATATGAAATGGATTCTTCCTCTATTTGGATGAAGTTTAGATGATAAAATTATATTAGAAATGTATACAATACATCCTAATGAGAATTCCCTAAGTATTCACAGAGGTTATAAGAGTAAACTGAAATATAGGGAATTTGTCTATGATTGAAATTTGATGTATAAGTAAATAGAGAAAATTGCTTATCTAGATTCCCTTGGTTATGAATGATTTTTTATCTAAATTCATAGTACATATATGTCAGATACTATCTTGGATTTCATTCAAAGTGAACAATGTTTGTTTGATATCTCAGTAAAGAGGGTGAAACCCTAGATGTGAGGAAAGTTGGATATTTGCGAATAGATATTGTGAAATCCATTTCAAGGGATTTTCTTGACATGATAGACTTTATTTATTCAATGTTATTATTGATGCATGATATCCTAGTGAATGGCATGGAAACCCAAATTCAACTCAGTTCCAAGGTTTCATACATATATTGATTTTATATGATTTGTTGATAGTAGTATTTATTCAATGAATGTTTATGTTGCATGAAATCTTTATGGGAGCCATGTGAATAAGTTGTTGACTAGTGAGAGGTGACAAGATGTGTGATGGCCTTGTGACATGAGAATACTTGTACAACCAGTGAAATGAATACCTTGGTCTAAGGACCTAGAGGTAATAGTTACCTGTTACAGAGGTAACAATGCTATGTGGTGATCTAAGGGTTTGAATACCCAGATCCAGTAATCATGATAATGATGTGAAGGGATGAGAATTCCCAGTAATGTGATAAGGGGTTGAGATCCCAGGTATCATGTGTGTTATAGATTTGAAAAGTATGTGATAGATGTATTACACCTTTCTTTGTAGCATTTATGGTGATTAAATGAAACCCCAAGGGTAGGGTGTTCAATGAATCAAGTATTGTGATATTAATGTTCTCAGTTATTATTAATAATTCTTGTCATGATAAGTAATTAACTCTTAATTGAGTTATGAGATGCACAACTCAAGATTTGGGTTGATATGTGTGATTCTAGTGTGTATGTTCCAAGTGGACATGAAATCTATTTATATAAGAATTTAGTCTGCCTGCATGTATAGTATGATGATTACTCATTATATAACAATGTTTTGAATATACTGCTCTGCCAAGTTTATAATGATATACATGTTGTATTATAACTTCAAATAAGTAGACGCGACACCATAGAGATACCAGAGTCAAGTATAAGTAAGAGAAGGGTACAATGTAGAAAGAGCTTTCTAGGAATAATAAAATAATAGACTTAGGAGCCCTGAACACCGTAGAAACCCTATGTGAGATCTGTGCCTTAGGGGTGAAATGACCTAACCCTGGCAGTGTCTAGTATACGGGGGTCAGAACGTGCTATCAGGTGGCATAGGGGACGAAGCCCTAGTGGAAGTCTCCTTCAATTATAGTTTGCAGTGTCCAACATCAACCAGAAGTCCTGGTGATACTAAAGTATAGAAAATCCAAGAGGTGGCTTGACTCTCCGCTTGTGTGCTCAGGTTAGAGGAGGAGTCCAGTTTAGGCCAAAGAGCCATTTCCCTATTGCATACCAGGAGAGTAGTCAGACTTGGAATTTCCCGGGTGTGTCCGCTAAGTCTTGTACGGTGTGATCGTAGTGCACTACGAGTCTTCATATGTAGAGTACACTGCATATGATCAGGGCATAATAAAATGAATGAGAGGTCAAATAAGTGTGTACAGATATTCAATTATTCTTTGTATGTTTCAGAATTATTAGTTCTCTTTATGATCAATCAAGCATTTCATATATTGATTCACCCATAGATATTTAGAGTATCTTGTCATATTTATGATTGTCAATTATTAGACCCTTTAAAGCTTTCTACTGTTATAATTGATATCAATTGCTCAAAAGTATATCTGTAATTATATCAGTGCTTTAGAGTGTTTCTTTGAAGTACTCATTCACTGAGCAAGTAGGATCACCCCTCTACTAAAAAATTTTAGGGAAATCACATGGACTTGAAGAAGATATCATTGCATCAGAGTAGATCTTCTACAAGAGTTAAGTCTGAGTATAGTTAAGTTCAGTCGGTCCTTGTCACTCTAGGCCCTTGTATAGATCTGAGAGAGAGTTGTAAATGATGTTTTGTATGTTTGTTTCCTTAATAGGAGAGAATGTAAATGATTGTCATGTCAAATGTACACGGAAGTGTGAGAAACGTAATGAATGCATGGATGTGTATCATTAATGCTGAGATTATATTAGAGAAATAAAAGTTTAATTCTCTTGTAAAGTTAGTTTATGTGGTTCAATGCGAGAAAACAAAGAGTTTGAAAAAGAATAAAAAGTTAAGGGTAACTGAGTGTATTACGTTAAATCCTCAATTTATACCCTAATCTCATGATTAGTGGTAATTGTGATATCGGGGTGTAAAACGGGCTAACTGAGTGTTAGTTGCCTTATGATGAGCTTGTTTTGCAAGGATTATTTGTTCCAAGGAAGATACCCTATCATCAGTTGGGGTGTGGGGACATTCTGTTGTGCTTGAGGTTAAGGTCGTGGTTGATAGAGGTTTTGAAATTGTTACCCTTGGTAGGTCCCACAGTTTTGGAAATTGCCCCTATAATTCCCTTGGTTCCCAAAGTTCCTTTGATTTTTGTATGGGAAGCTTGGTGGTGGACGATTTTTGTTTTGAGGGAAAGATGGTCTCTGTGGGGGAGGGAGTTGAGAAGAGTTTTCTACTCCTAAAGGATTTCCATATTGAAATATGGGATGATTTATGGCTTGATTAGGATTGTAGTAAGCCTGGCCCGGGATACTATGGATTGAGTTTAGGTCCTCCACTTGCTGACCAACTTCCAGCTGCATAGGAGTGTTATAGAGATATTGACATTGAAGGATAGCATAATCATATCCTTAGCAAATCCTGCAGAGAGATTTTGCAGTTGTAACTTGTTGGAGTTGCCTCTTACAAGTGTTGAAGGATGACTCTAGGAAATGTTGTTTCATAGAAATCACCTTAAGGGCTTCAGTGATGGTATGAAGATCTGGATTTACCTCAGCCTTAGATACCTTCAGGACCCCACTGGTTCCTCATCTTTCCTGGGTTTTAGAGGCTCATCCTAGGCACTGTCTAAGTTCTGAAACATGAAGTTTCCTCCATATGAAGAATCAAGGAATTTCTTGGTGTTTTCGTCAACACCTCGATAGAATATCTCAATGAGTTGATATTGGGAAATGTCGTGGTGAGGACAACATCGCAGGAGTTCCCTAAATCTCTCCCAAGCTTCTCCTAAAGTTTCTCCTGGGACCATTGAAAAGAGAAGGATTTATCCCCTAATTTCATAGGTGAGGGAAGGAGGGAAGTATTTATCCAAAAACTTGGTTTGAAGTGTCTCCCAAGTGGTGACATGTCTTCACCCTACATGGCATTATACCAATGGTTGGCTTGCCCTGAGAGAGAGTATTTGAACAATATACGTCTAATGGCATCTTCAGATATACCCGGGATCTTATGCAAAGAACAAAGGTCAATAAAATGTTAGAGGTAGTCTTGGAAACCCTCACCCTTGTTTCCAAAAAATGGGTTGGCCTAAAGCATGGTGATCCATTGGGTGCGGATCTCAAATTGGGGGGCTGTAATTTTGGGTGGCACAATAGAATGTTGTGCAAATCCTATTTTAGGTATAGCAAAATCTTTTAACCATTTTTGTCTTTCATCCTCCCTCTGAGTGGCTTCCAAATCCTCTTACTCAGCCACATAGGTTGCATGTAGAGTGGCTTCTTAAGTCACGTGCTCAGTCATAATGTGCTCTCTTTGAACAGGAAGTGCTTGCTCAAACCTACAATTAACTTCCTCCTCATCCATCCTAATACAATTTTGTCTGTTCAAATTATGGAAGGTTCTTTATGGCTCTAAATAAAAAATTGGAGGCATGGAATCAGTGATCGATGGGCGTCGCATGCATAGTTATAATTGACAGATATATTCGAGTGCAAAAAAAAGTATTGTTGGAATGGAAACTCAGTAGAAGGAGCAGAAAGCACTTTCAGAATGGTACTCAGAAGGCAAAAAAATGAAGAAAAAAAATTGTTCAAAAATTTTTGGGGTTTGAGAAAGCGATCTGTTGTCCCCGACAATTATGTCAAAATTGACACACGTCATTTACCACACTAATTCACTAAGATAATTATTCTAGAGTTTAACCTTTTTTTACTTTCCAATTAAGGCTTAGTATAAAAGGGTTGATCCCATAGGACAACGTTTGTAAGATTGTTTCTCTAAACCCAATTGCTTTTTGAACTTTATTTCTTTTTGGAGTTTTTGACTATTTGAACAACAACGTAAATTTTGAGTTTTGAAGGGTGATTACTCTAAAAGAAAAATTTAAATTGCAAATGAAGAAAAGATTATATGAAAAGCAATGAACTGAAAAGATTATACTAGCTCAAGGAAAGAAAGAAGATTGTTAGCACAACAAAAAATTATCTAAGTCAAGAAGTAAAGTGCAAGTAATAAAAGGAATAAATTGAAAACAATCATTGCAGGAAATGATTGAATCAGACAGGAAAAGCATCAAGTCTTAGGGGCTTCACCACCTTAGCCAAAATGAAAACAAGATCGAAGGAGTATACAACAAGTAAGATAGAAGAAGGTTTCTGAATCATTCGTAAATGAAACGTAAGAGACGAACTCCATGTGAACACATTGGTCCTTCTATTCATACATCCTCGTTCATCATATTAAAAGGTATTTTTCCGTGTTCACATTGAAATCCCCATGTAATCAGTTTAGGCATTCTAAATACTAGTTTTTACTATCGCATCTACTGAGATTGACCCACAATAAAAATGATTAATTACTTTATTAAAATCGACTATCTAAACCAAAAACCATTCATATAAATAGTCGTATAAAACTTGATCCGATCAACACATGGCTAAAGGGCTACTCCCCTTGCCTCGATAATGAAACTACTCATTATTCATGATGAAGGAAGGAGATGCAAAGGGAAGAAGGAAGGAAGCCATAGACTAAAAAGACAGAGTCTCCAAAGAGACCAATGTTGATGACTATGAAATGGATTTATCTCTTAATCCCCCACTCTAAGAGAAATAACTAGAAGTAAGAACAAGAAAATAAGGTGAGATCCAAATACCAAGGCAAAGAATGGAGTTTTATTGTAGAATGAAAATTACACAACTATGAGTTGAAAGTAATAAAGCTTAATTAAAAGATGCAAGTACAAAATCAAGGATCTGCCTGTTAGAGGAGTCCCCCCTCCTTTTATAGGGTAGAGTCCCCCCCCTCCTTTTATAGGGTAAGTATGGGTGGAAACCATGAAGGGAGGTGTGGACAAATGGGAGAGGAGGTTGTTGACTTTTGATGTCCACGCGCTGCAAGACAACCATCTGGGTTAGACGAGAGGTCGTCTGGCTGGTGACATAGCACGGTTATGGAGGAAGTAGATCAAACCCTAATCCAAGGGTGGCGGCGTCATTTCTTGGTCTCGAAGAAATGTTCAAACAAATCATTTGGGCATAACACGCCCGTTTCGTTCTGCTGTGTGAGTTGATCATCTTCAAAACCCTAAGGTTTGAGTGCGGCACGAGCATTGACCAAGTGTGGTCATGAGATTCCTGTCTGGGCTAGCTCAGATTCTCAGGTGGTGACACAAGCCGATCAGCTCGCTGACTTGAGATGCCCATCTAGTGTGTAAAGATGGCATGTTGGGCCGAGGAGAAATTGGTCATCTGGCTCTAGGGTTGGAACTTCTTGGAGATGAACCAACTGTCTGGTGCTACGAGATGGTCATCTCATGAGCTCAGTTGGTCAAAATTTTGCTTTGAAGGAAAAACGTACAAAAAAGTGACGAAAAATAAAAATATTTGCACAATTGATCGAGAAGTGGGTAAATTACAAGTTGTCCTAGAAATATTAAAAAAAGATAAGTTCAAATAAAAAAGTCTATGAAATATATACAAAAAGATAGATGAAATATATGCATTCATCAATTTTATAATTGCTTGTTATCAGTTGTGGTTATAGCATGTATATGATATGTACTAAGTAATTGGTGATTGTATATGTCTATGTATTTATATATAAAATCCCTCAATATAGTATTAAGTCTAAGATGCTTTCCATTAGATACACAGATGGAAATCTTGATCGTCTAGCATGGGCACCCCACGGGTGGTGCACCATCTATCTTGTGGAAGTGTGATGGTAGTAATGTGGGCCTGCCAAGCATGGTGCATTACTATCATGTTGGCTTTTGGGTGAGGATTAACTGAATGTACTTAATGGGATTAAGTACCAAAGGCATGCAGATGACTATGGTGAGGAATTGTGCATATCAACTGTCCAAAAATTGCATATGATATAAATGGCAAAAGTTGCCTACCTTAATAGTTGACTATGGATGATGGCGTTGGTCATGTTATAATTGAATTGTTTTGGATCTTGGCTCACTAGAAGATTGTACAATGCAATCTAGCAAAATTGATACATGAGGGTTATCAATTTGAACAAAATAATGGGAGCAATAATTAATTAAAGGCATAATTAATATTGGTAACTTATCAAATCAAACAAATCAAAAATGTTTTGAAAAGTTGCAAAATTTATTTTGTAGAAGAACACAAACACGTTACCATTGCGATCAATCCTTGAGCAGGACAAACTATACAGGATTTACTTTTGCATCTGGTTAAGGAGTTTGAGAAGTGTTCTCAATTATGATGAAATCTCTATGTCCTTAAAAGACCAGAACCAGAGGAACCTGCTCCAAATATGCCTAGGCTAAATGGATGCTTACTTGAAGCATGTCAATAATGTCATATAAATTGAGTACCTTATGCTATGTTGTATGAACTATGAGTTGCATGAACAATATGGAAAACATGGACATTCTCGAGATGGTAACGCATCCTAAGAATCATGTAAAACAAGAAAGGTATAATGTCTTCAAAGTGTTGTTTGAGTGCAAGCTGGCAAAGAGAGATCCAGTAGAGCCTCATGTGCTCAATGTGTGGAACATCTAAAGTGACTGGGATTTCTTTTAGGTCAAGAGTTGACCACAGATATGAATCTACAATTATTGTCTAAATCATATATATCCAGCTTATCAAGTGATATCACTTGAGTAACTTGGCTAAGCCACTTTCTAAGTTGCTTGGCATGATGATTAATGTTCAGGCATACACGAAGAAGGACAAATCTGTGATGGTGATCAGAAAAAGTGAGTTCCAACACAAAAGCAAGGCAAAGAAGAATTATGAGGCTGAGCTAAAGTCTAAGTCTTTTGTACTCAAGATTTGGAGAAGGGTAAGTGCAAAAGGAATTTGTCCTTTTCACTTAAAGGAACAAAGAAAGAAGAAAGAGATAGGGATCTCTACTTCATGACACAATAAGAAGTAATCTAGAACCACACGGATCAAGAGTTTCTACCACTACAGTTGGATAGAATTACTAAATTGCTATTATGTACCTGCCATTGATGAAAACATCATGTATCTTGTATGGACAAGAACATATTGATGTACCATTTTAAAAGATGATATCTTGAATGGAAGTGCCTTATGTGTCATAATCTATACTTGATATTTGTAAAGACCAAAGTGTATGACACATATATTGAATGGCATGATGACTCAAACAATGAATACCTATAGCAGTTTCATCTAGAGCGCAGAAATGAGAAATGCATTTATAGAATCCATAATGTGGTTATATAGACTCTTTTGGTTATTGAACCAATAGAGACATGCATATCTTATTTATTGTGCAATATGATAAAAGCATCTTCAGTGGATGTAGTGGAGAGCGATTGTACTATTAGGGCTCATGCATATTGATGTATATAGACCTTTTTGAACAAATGCTAAAGGTAGTTACTAGTACCTCATTATATTTATTGATGCTATCAGAAGCAATAGAAGTTTGTATTTAATGAAATACAAGTATATGATCTCTTGACATGTTCAAGGATATCATGAATGAAGTACGTAACCAACTTGGTAAAAGTATTAAGATACTTCAATGTGATCGATGTTGAGATATTTTAAACCAAGAGTTTGAGCACCTTCTAGAGACAATGATAATGTATCATGATGACTCCATCTAAAACACAATTATAGTGTATCATAAGAGTGTATTAGAAAGAAAAAATCACACCCTATTTGTCATGGTGTGATTGATCAATGAAACTAGCTAATTTTCAATTTCTTTTGGGCACATGCTTAACACTGAATAATGTACCATCTAAAATGGTTCAAAAAACATCATATGAGATGAGGCATGTTAGGTGTAACACCCCGATATTCATATCACATGAGCACAAACATTTTTTATTGGGGGTGTCACAAACATGATTATCATTACAATTAAAGTAAATGAAACACTTTGCATAATTGGAAAACAGATTCATACATAGTTTTGACAAAGAAAAATAAATTCATCTAATACACTCTGATAACAAGACTATGCATAATAAAAGATGTCTAAACTTTGGATTGTCTCAGTAGATGGCACCCACCAGGCAAGCTTGAAAAATCTCCTAGATCTTTACTTGTTATTTTGATCTTCAACTGCTCCAAATCCTACGGACATCGCGTCCCCAGTCATGCATTGGAAAAAAAATTGTTAGAGTAAATGGCATGAGTAATCTAAAATATACATTGCTAAAGAACTAAAATTGAATTTTATAAACATGAAACTAACATCAAACTCTGAGTAAAATCTATAACATATTCTCTCTTATTGCTTAATCTGAATTCTTATCTTTCTACCTTATCTTTCTCTGGAGACATGTACCCTGGTACATGGATCTCAAGACCTGCACCATAGTGCATGGGTCATACTTATCTTATCTAATTCCCTCTCATCATACTTATGGATGAGATTATGAGCATACTCTAGCCTAAGGTATCTTTTACTTACAAATTTTATTAATCTAATTGTGGCCACCATTATACAATAAGTCCTCCTCTATTGACACCGAAGTGTCCTCTATGTGCAATGCACCCTCTGTTGGCACAACGTACCCTCTGAAATGGTATAAACACTCCTATGAATTGGCAACATATGCCTCTGAATCATCTCAGAACTCTCTGAATGAGGACTTATCATATAATGTATTATATGAAGGTTCTAAATTAATTATCTTAAGTCTAACTTTACTAAACACTAAATCTTAATTTATTTGAAATTGAATACTGAGTACTGAACATGTACTGAATTCTGAATCTAAATCTCTGCTTTGAATTTCTTAACTGAATTTATTTCTGAATGTGAATATGCATCTCAAATTACTACATAATTGAGATTGGGTCTATAACCCTTATCATGTATCTTTATTCAAAATCTAGCTACTCACACAATGAGTAGTCTAAGTCTGAATCTAAATCTAATATTATTATTATCTGGATAAACTTAATTTTGAATCTCTGATTTGATAGTATAACTTCATTCATACTAAACATAAGAACTGGGTCTCAAGTCTTAGGAAAGAGGATATTATCTAAATATATATTTGCTAATGATACAAAAATAACTTTAATAAAGTATGTGAGAGTAATTTACGCATAGAATATCTATAGACATACCATCTGACAGGGTGATTCAATCTCTTTAAAAACTCATTATAATTTATCTTGCCTTGAATCTTAATGTCTTCATATGAACTTACATATTAATTCTTAAGTCTTATAATAGGAATATTATAAAATTGTACCTTGAAACTTAATCATATCTTAATGTTTCATAATCTTATATATATCATCATAAACTCAAATTACAATACACTCTAATAGGGCCCTTATGTTGAAAACTAGATCATGCCTTAAATTAAAATCTCACTTTGTATTTTACTGCTAGATGTTGCTCATTCTATGAAATCCGATTAACTCCTTAGTTCATATATAAGAAATCTTGATATCATGTTTCTACTTGAAATCTTTATACTCAATTATATGTATAAAAGTGAGGAACCCTAAAAGTATGTTCATATTTAAAATCTTAACACATGGTTATATCTCATTACCATGGATGTATGTTAGTCTTAACTTGTATTTCTTGTCTTGTGATATTGGACATTCATATAGAATAACATTAAGAAACATGATAATAATTTACCTTTCTATCCTTGTTAATTCATTACCATCTCATGACACATCTCTAATTAATACATTGAGCATATGAAATATCATAATCATAGATCATAGAAAATCTTGCCTACATATCTTATTAAAACATTAGACATGAAGTTCTCATTTAAGATTCATGTAAATGTAGTATATTTGATAAACTTAATACTCATGGGCATGAACCTCTTACCTATTGTACTAAGGGTATCTTTAAGGAAGTCCTGATTCCAAGTTTCATAACTTTAACAACATGGATATCATCATAATTCTATTATTCCATGTGTATGCTCCCTCTTTCTATTTCTAAATCTCAAAACCCCACCTTCCTAACTTTATACCAAATTAGGGTTCTTATTTAGACTAAACATAACTTTAATCTAAAATCATCATAAAATCTTAGCATTGAAAAATAAATAAAAACTCTTATTATATAATTAATATAATCTTTATACTCAAGTAAGACATAAATCATCTTATGCACTAATATAAACATATACCTCATATATTGAGAATAAATATCAAACATAGTCACATATACCAATCATACTGACTCAATTATAGAATTGAAGGAGAATACCATTATATTAATAATACATGACCTAATTAGGCATATATCACTTATTATCTCAAGATAATCATCTAGCATTCTACATAATGACCACGTAGATCTAAAATTACATACTAATATAATAACACAAGAAACTCCATCAAATCTCTAGAATAAGTAATCATACATTGTAGTAAGGTCATGAATACAAAAATACCAAGCCATTTTATGATCAGGTCATGGGTGAAATATCCAAAATATCCTTACTAGGGTTTATATAAAAAATCTCATTAAAAATTCATATCAGAAGGATCAGGATTTGAAATCATGTTAAACATATCAAAATACACATTCAGTAATATTTGCATGAATTTATAAATTTGTTTGATATTTTTAGTTGACAAAACATAAAAATCATATAGTTTTGAATACCAAGCATCTAATAAATATAAAAACTCAAAATCATATTCCATAAATATTTTTAGAAGATAATTCCATAGTTACCTTGTTTGATAAAATCTGAGTTTCCAATCCCAAGATATGAAATTTAGAAGTTTACCTAATCTTGACCACTCTCAGCAGTCAAGATCTGATTTGATGGCGGTCATCCCACGCACGTCTCATGCCTAGGGCCGGTTCTCCCTCCCTTCTATTTGTTGTTTTCACATGCACAAGATACCAAAGCAGAGTGTCATTGGCCCATCACCTCCGGAGAGGTCGATCTCGCCTCTGTGGCCTCGCGATCATGAGGGATGTAGTGCCTCCATCTCCAGCCTGGATTTAACCATAAGGGTGGTTCTATCTCCTTGGTTTGGGTGGTCGGGATCAAGGAACACCATGAGAAACCCTCACAGCTACCAGTAATGGCACCTCTTGCTTCTTCTTCCTTGATTTACTCCTCTTTCTGACGGTTCCGAACAAAACCCTAGCTACAAATTTGTACGACGTCCTAGTTCAACAAAACAAAGCTTTTATAGCCTTCCACCCAAAGGATTTTGGGTGAGCCCTCCTTATTCATTGGACTCTGTTTGGGTCCTGCTAAAAAAGGGGCAACATTCTCCTATCCGCGTTGGGCAAGTGTCCCCATTTTTTCCTTTTTTTTCTTCTTACATAAAAGTCCACTTCAATAAATAATTATATAGGTCACCTCCTAGGCCCCTTAAATCCTAAATTTTGACATTAGCTACTCCTTGTTATTGTCCTTTATTGTGTAAAGGATTGTCTCTAAACTAATTTGATAACCCCTCCTAACTTGTCTTATAATTAAATATTGGATGATTACTTATTTAATTTCCTTGTCCACTAGTTAAATCATAATTATCTAAGATTTCTCCCATAGCCTTATATTATAATTATTCATCTTTTCAAAATATTTTTAGCATTTATTATGAGCACTAGATTCTCCATTTCCAATTGGTACTTCAAGGACCTATATATGAACTATGATTGGCCCAAATTGGCTTGAAATTATTTCAAGAGCACCTAGCTCATTTCTTGGTCATGCAAAGAGTCGATAAACTTAATCCTATTCTTGGTTATGAAACTAATTCTTGAACCAATATAATTTGGCAAATTAGAATTTTCTTATGATGCATTAGGTCAACATTACTAGTCATCATATTATATATATTCATTACATTATCGATTACAGGAATAGTTCATTTATATTCATCTACACAAGACTACAATCATACACATTTAAACCATTATGTGTGTATTGGTTGACCAGATGACTTGATTTACAAATTTTGTGAACTTAATTACTTACCTAGCCATGTTAGGTTCATTAGGTCCCTTGGCATACACTTACTAGAAAACCCCACATTAAAGGCTTACATTAGCTATGAAATTGAGTATGTTAGATTAGGTGTCCTAATATGTCTTTCATAGTGATTAGGATTGAAAGTTTATATAACAAAATAGTTTCTTAATAGTTTTGTCAATAAATTATATAAATGTTATTTTGTTGAATACTACTTTTATATTCCAGTCCAACAACAAAGTTGTTTGTTGATCTGGATGCCTATATTCCTAAAGAGGAACTTAGTTCTAAAGGAATCAGTACGAGTAAAAGTATAACTAAAAATGTTTGAGACAAACAAGAGAATATTGAACCTTAAGAGGTACAATAGTAACATGAAGAATCACAAGTTGCTGTGGAATCTCAAGTTCCTTCTGTAACACAAAACCTTATAAATCTAGTAGAACACATGTTGAGTTTGAAAGATTATGATATCTTATAACTCAAAAAGGTGGTGAGTTGATCATAGATTATGAGTCAACAATCTACCTAGAAGTTGTTGAGGGACCAGATTCTGAAGCATGGCTTGAGGGCCATGAGATCAAAGATGGACTCCATGTAAACCAACAAGGTATGACCTTGCTAGATCCACCTAAAGGGGTAAAATCCATAGGGTGCATTTGGGTCTTTGGAAGGAGACCAACATGGAAGGGTAGTTTGGTTGGAAAGAGTTTCAAACAAGTTTAAGGTGTTGAACATGATGAAGTCTTTCACCAGTTACCATGGTTAAATTCATATGGATCATGCTTGCTTTTCATCTTAGTATGACTATGAGATTTGACATATATATGTTAAAACTACATTCCTTAATTGGAATCATTATGAGGATGTGTATGTGACACAACCTAAAGGTCTTATAAATCCATTAATGCACATAAATACTATAAGCTACAAAGGTCAATCTTAGGATTGAAGCAAGCATCTCAGAGGTGGAGTCTTCTATTTGACAAGATAGTCAAAGAGTTTGACTTGAGTCAGGGTGAAGAAGAAATCTGTGAGTACAAAAGATTTAGTGGGAGCATATTTATTTTCCACATCATGATGGTGAATAATGTCATTATCCTACAAATATTAAAACATGGCAAGCAAAGAATATTCTCTTAAAGGTTTTAGGTGAAGCATCCTATGTGATAGGAATTGAGATCTATAGGGGTAGATCTGGAAAGCTTCTTGACCTAAGAAAGAGCACATACATTGGCAAGATGTTGAAGGGCTCATCATGTAGGAATCATTGAGAGAAAACTTGTCCATGATTCCATAGAGTTAGTATCTCAATGGCCAAGTGTCCCAATTCTTGTGAAGAATGGGAAAACATGAGTAAGATGACATATGCACTTACAATTGGATCTATCATGTATGTAATGTTATGAACTTATCATGTTATCTTGTATGTATTGGACATGACGAGAGGATATCCGGTTATCTCATATGTATTGGACATGATGAGAGGATATATATACTTATCCAGAAACCTCATATGAATTGGACATGACGAGAAAGAGTATTTGTTAGGTTCCAACGAAGGTCATTGTACTACCATAAAGAACGTCCTTAAGTACTTGATAAACACTAAAAGGATTGGTTCCTTATTTATGGTAATAAGAAAGAGTTGGGTGTAAAGGTTACACCGATGCAAGCTTACGAAATGACAAATAAAATTAATGATCGCAATCTAAATTTATGTTTGACCTTAAATGAGAACTATAAGATGGAAAGGGTTCTGAGCTGATGATAGTTGTTTAAATCTACAATAGAAGTCAAGTATCTCTCTGTTATGAGAACAACAAAGGATAAATATATGGATAAAGAAGTTCATATCGATGAACTTGTGGGAGGTTCCAACCATTGATGACATAGTAGAAGTAGCGATGACACGAATGGAGCTACTAGATAGGCAAGGAATCTCATATAGCATACTACTACACTTCCATCTCATACTAATAGTCTAGATGTGAAACTTGCAAATACTGACTTGAAGCAAATGTTGCTAAAACCTGCTATAAAAGTGCTTGCACAGTAGAAACACGATGGACATGTTAAGATCACTTGGAATAAGATTCATGGGTGATTGGCTCTAAGTGCAAGTGGAAGTTTGTTGGTATATATGCCTAGAGAGCCAATCATATGATGATTAGAATGTGGAATTAGATACATAATTTGATAACAGTAAAGGTAATTCCTCCTATTATGTTTGTCTCAGCATGAGATGATGACACAAACGTAGTAGATACGTAAAGAATGATGTTACTCGATGATGTATGTCTTCAAGTATGTGACTTAAACAATGACATCGCACAAATGTTAAGAGTACATACATTCATGTTATGTCCCTAGTCGAATATTAATGTGGAAGAAAAATAGATAGTAGTAATAATAAGACTAGAGTGTGTGTTGACTGATGGTAGAATCTCATTAGTCATGATATGTGATATCAAGTCAAGAACACAGATACATAATTAGAGAATAGTGTATCAGATATACCAACCATGAGAGTGATACATGGAGACTATAAAATGGTAGTTAGAATCATCTCTCATAGTGATAGTAGTGATTGTGGCTCTTAGACCTGAAGTCACTACATTCATCACATGTCGTTCATGTACTTTGAGATCATCCATCGTGATCCTGAATAAGGGTTTCCATGAAGGTGATGATTGGGTGCACTGTGAGACATTAGGATAGAGTGTGAGTGTTGTAGATGGGATTTGTCCCTCCTACAGAATATTGATATCCAAGGCCTCTTGATAAGCAAGACTGAGAAATGTACAGTCGTATTCATGTGATTCAATATGTGATATGCAAACTCATATGCATCTTAGACAATATGCTCTAGATCAAGGAACATAGATTGAACATTGAGCGGATGAAGATTCCATGCCTTGAATTCAATCGGGATATCAGAGACAAAGGAACTATATGATCATCATAACACTGATCACAGATTGTATGTTGAAATTGTTCTCTAAATTTCCAAATTACTTGGGTAGAAATGATGTGTTTCTAGATACTGCTCTTTGCTTGTGATGTCATAAGTTAGTTATGGACATTCACTGCCAATGTAATTATGGACCTATAGGGTCACACACATAGGATACACTTGGATTAAAGGAGTATATTCATGAATGGTGTTTAACTTGATTACTAAAAATGTTTAGGTATTCAATTAAACAACTGAGGTTTAAAGTTGACTGATTGGACTCTAAACCAAGTAGTTCAAGTGTTGAACCAATCATCTAGAGTGTCAGGTACATTGGAATCAACATTGGTTGATCAATGGTTGAACTAGGGTGTGAAATTACCGGTTCACAGGTCCCAACTAACATGTTCATGGGATGAACAACTCGGTTCAATGGTCAATTTGATTGGACCAAGGATTGGTGTTGATATCATATTTTGCATTAATTGTGCATTAAATACCAATGAACCGACCGGTTCCTGGCATGAACTGACCGGTTCACAAAATGCACTAACAGATTCGTGCACAAACTGACCGATTGGGAGTCTGAACCGATCGGTTTGCCGCTTGAAGTTTTCATAAAATTCATGAATCTGACCATTTCGACTCCCACACATATTGGGAACCCTGACCCTATCCTCTCTATAAATAGAGAGGTACTAGGGATTCTCAGAACACAATAGTTGCTCTGACCATTGTTTTCCTCTCTAGTTGTGGTAACCAATAGAGAGCCCAAACAAGTCCTACCCAATAAAGGGAGGGATAGCAAGGGAGAGACAATTGTGGGAGAGTGTATCAACTCTAGAAGGTTGATGTTCAAAAAGGACAACTCATTCCCGTTGGCTCTGGTAGTGCAACATAGATTTCTTAGTGGTCCACATGGACTACTCTAGAGGCGGGAGGCCATTGTCTTCCGCTAGGAGGATACCGTCAACCATTATATGTGGTGTTGCACCAGGAGGCTGGTGGAGATGACTGTTTGAGTGTTGTTGCTAAAGAAGGAGTGAGTTGTTGCCTGAAGAAGAAGCACAAAGCTACTGCAAGGTTAATGCACCGGACTTGCTCCATGGCTAGGTATAACTTTGTAACCTTTCCTTCCTAGATACATTGTTGTTGACGTGATCTTGCTGTTAAGGGGAATCAGGCTTTAAATTTTTATTCCCACTACCTTATCTATCACATCGGTTTCCCTATAGCCAGGACTGGTCTATTCCTTGAAAAGAAATTAATTTCCAAAGGAATCCGTGAGAGAAAAGTAGAGATCGAAGAGGTACAAGACCAATTATAAAACATTTAACCTATAGAGGGACAATACGAACAAGGAGACTCACAAATTGTTATGGAATCACAAGTTTCTCATGTAACACAAGAACCTCATAGATCTAGTAGGATACACCTTGAGCATGAAATATTTGGCTATCATCTGACTTAATAAGGCGGTGAGTTTGTCATAGACGATGAGCCAACAACCTATCAAGAAGATACTAAGGGATTATAGTATGAGAAATGGCTTGAGTCCATGATATCTGAGATGGAATCCATGTAGACAAACAAGGTATGGACCTTGGTGGATCCATCTAAAGGGGTAAAACCCATAGGTTGAAAATGGGTCTTCAAGAAGAATACCGACATGGATGGTAATGTAAAAACTTACAAAGGTTGATTGGTTGCAAAGGGTTTCAGACAAGTTCAAGGTGTTTACTATGATGAAACCTTTTCTCCAGTTGCCATGGTTAAGTCCATCAGAATCATGCTATCCATTGTAGCTTATCATGACTATGAGATTTGGGCAGATGGATGTTAAAACTGCATTCCTTAATGGGAATCTTCTTGAGGATGTATACATGACACAACCTGAGGGTTTTATAAGTCCAAAGGATGCAAATAAAGTCTGTAAGCTACAAAGGTCAATCTATGGATTGAAGCAAGCATCTCGAAGCTCAAATCTCTATTTTGATGAGGCAGTCAAAGAGTTTGGCTTTATTCAAAATGAAGATGAACCTTGTGTGTACAAGAAGGTTAGTGGGAGCAAATTGCATTCATCATATTGTATGTAGATGGCATACTATTGATGGGGAATGACATTCCTACTTTACATATGGTAAAGAACTGGATGGGAAGTACATTCTCTATGAAGGACTTAGGAGAAGCATCCTATATCTTAGGAATCAATATTTATAGAGATATATCTAGAAGGCTTCTTGGGATATGTCAGGGCACATACATTAACAAAGTGTTTAAGAGGTTCAGCATGGAGAACTTAAAGAGAGGAAACTTACCCATGTATCATGGGGTCAACATCTCTAGAGCTCAATGTCCCAGTTCTTGTGAAGAAAGGGACCACATGAGTAAGACTCCATATGCATCTGCAATTGGATCTGTCATGTATGCAATGTTATGCACTCATCCAGATGTCTTGTATGCCATGACCATGACGAGAAGATTTTAGTCAAATCCTGGTGAGAGTCACTGGGCTATTGTGAAGAACATCCTTAAGTATTTGAGGAGAACTAAGGATTAGTTCCTTGTCTAAGGTGGTGAGGAAGAGTTGATGCTAAAGGGTTACACCAATGCAAGCTTTGAAACTGACAAAGATGATTATCAATCACAATATAGATTTTTGTTTTGCCTCAATAATGGAGCTTTGAGCTGTAAGAGTTCTAAGAAAGAGACAGTTGTGGATTCTACAACAGAGGTTGAGTATATTGTTGCATTTGATGCAACAAAGGAAGCTATCTAGTTCAAGAAGTTCATGAGTGAACTTGGGGTACTTCCAAGTATTAGTGATGCAATTGAGCTATATTGTGACAACAATGGAGCTTTGCACAAGCTAAGGAACCCAGATCACATCAGTGTTCCAAGCATATAAAAAGGTTGTTCCATCTCATATGAGAAATGATACAATGAGGAAATGAGAAGATTTATAGGGTACCAACCAAAACCAATGTGGCTGACCCCTTGACAAAATCACTTCCTCAACAAAAGCATGAAGGTCATGTTAGATCAATTGGGATTGAGTTTATGGGTGATTGGGTCTAAGTGCAAGTGTGAGTCTGTTGGTATGTATGCCACAGAGTCAATCATATGATGGTTGTAATGGCATAACTTGTAAATGATTTTATTAATAATTAAGGCAATCTTCCAAGTTAGTAAGTTTTATTTAGTTATGAGATAATTATGTAACATAATAAATCTATTAAGAGTGATATTACTCAATAACGTATGTCTTTAGGTTGAGGACCTAAGCAATGAGATCATACGTATGATAAGAGTATATGCATTCTTGTTATGTCCCTAATCAGATGTTATTATGGAAGGTTTATAGGCAACAATAAGACTTAGCACTAGAATGTGTCTTGGTTGATGACAGAATCTCATTAGTCATGATATGTGATATCAAACCAAACACACCGAAACTTGTTAGAGAATAGTGTATCGAAAAGACCCACCATGAGAGTGGTACTTGGAGACCGTGGAATGGTAGTCAGAATCAACTCTCATAGGTGATGGTGGTGACTGTAGTTCTTAGACCAGAAGTCACTACACTCATCACATGGCATTCAGTGTACTTTGACATCATCCACCGTGACCTTAAATAAGGGTTGCCATAAAGGTGGTTCTTCAGTGCATTATGACACATGGGGATGAGTGTGAGTGATGTAGATGGGATTTCCCCCTCCTACAGGAGTTTGATATCATGGCCACTTGATAAATGACACTAAGAAATGCATGGTCATTCTCGTGTGAGTCAATATGTGATATTAATCTTACACATATCTCAGACAGTCTGCTCAAGTTCAAGGAACATGGATTGAATGTTGAAGAGATTGACAATTCCATGCCCCGAGTTCAATCTAGATATTAGAGATAAAGGAACTATACAATCAATGTAACACCAATTATAGATTGTAGGTTGAAGTTGTTCTCCAACTTTTCAATTATTTGGGTAGCAATGATGACTTGCTAGATACCACTCATTGCATGTGATGTCATAAATAAGTTATGGACATTCACAGCCAATGTAACTTGGAACCTATATGGTCACACACATAGGATACACTTAGAATAGGAGTTTATTTATGAATGCAGTTTAAACTTGATTATTGGAGTGTTAGTTATTTAATTTAAAAAACAATCGTTGAAAGTTGACTGACTCGACTATGAACCAACAGATTCAAGTGTTAAACCGATCGATTCAAGTGTCAGGTCAATTGAACCATCATTGGCAATTAGGTTCATGAAACTGATTCAAGAAGTGAATTTATTGAATCAGGTCCATGAACTGACCAATTTAGGTTGTGAATCGATTGATTGGTTGATCAATTCAATTCGATCAAGGATGCATGATAACGTCATGTTGTGTATTAATCAGATATTATTGTCAGTACAAATTATGATTGGAAAACATTATGAAACGACTGGTTCAAGGGTTGAACCAATCAGCTCACATACCAACCGATTGGTTCTCGATTGAAGTGATCATTTTCCTTTTACATGTTCTAGAAAATTCATGAAATTCCATCTCTTCAATTCTGGCTCAGACTAGAAGCCCTGACCCTGACCCTCCTATATATAGAGGGGTACTAGGGGTCTTCCAGAGACATAATAATAAGATCTGACAATTTTTGTCCTCTCTCGTTATTCTCGAGCAAGTCCTACTCCTCAAATGGAGGGATAGAAAGGGAGAGACAATTGGGAGAGCAAGTTGGTGCAAGCATGCTAACTAGGAGAGACAACTCCTTCATGTCCTTTCAACTAGAACGACAGGGGTTCCCGATGGTTCGTGTGGACTACTACAGAGGTGAGGAGGTTGTTGCATACCGCTTAGAGGACTAATTCAATTATCATCCATGGTGATCAACTAGGAGGCCATTGTTGACGTTGTCCAGGTGCAACTTGAAGAAAGTTGCACAATACAAAAAAGGATTATCGTTGGACTTGCTCCAGGACCAGGTATAAGCCTTGCAAACTTTCCTTCCCATCGCATAGTTGTTAACGAGATCTATTATCTTTTGGGAATATGGCAAGTAAAATTTTTATTTCTACTTCCTTATCTAATGTCATATTTCTCAACACACACGACATTGTGTACATGATAGATCCAATTGCAGATGCATATGAAATCTTACTCCTATGTTCCCTTTCTTAACAAGAACTGGGACATTGAGCTCTAGAGATACTAACACTATGAGACATGGGTAAGTTTCCTCTATTTGAGTTCTCCATGTTGAACCTTTTCAACACTTTTTCAATGTATGTGCTCTAGCTTAGGCCAAGAAGCCTTCTAGATCTATCTCTATAGACCTTGATTCCTAAGACTAGGATTCTTTGCCTAATTCCTTCATAAAGAATGTACTTTCCATCCAGATTTTTTCCATTTGTAAGGTAGGAATGTCATTACCCATCAATAGTATATCATCTAGATATAATATGATGAATACAATCATGCTCTCACTAACCTTTCAAACATGTGGTTCATCTTCATTTTGACTAAAGCCAAACTCTTTGATTGTTTTAATAAATCAAAGATTCCACCTTAGATACTTGCTTCAATCTATAGATTGACCTTTATAGCTTACACATCCTCAAGCACATTCCCAGTAAAAAATGTGGTTTTAACATCCATTTGCCAAATCTCATAATCATAATCTGTTGTAATAGCAAGCATGATCCTGATGGATTTAATCATGGCAACTGTGGCAACACATCCCACTATCACATAGACAGCGAGGTGTTACGCGAAAACGTGCGGAAAACACCATAAACCACAAATTACCAAAAAAATACGGGTTAATTAAAATCGATTGCAGAAAGTGGATAAGCTGAGAAACTATTACATTTAGGTCCTTGTCTTGCAAGAAAACATGTTATATAAAAACATCCACAAGATGGATGTGTATCCACAGCTTAGGAGATCAGCTGTCTAACCACCCCATGAGTTCATCACCTGTTATATGTACATAACGGCCCACATCCGGCCAGCAACAGGATATACAAACCATCAACAGTTATACATCGTGAAACAACGTCAAAATGCTCCCAAGGACCTGAGAGTACAGGGATGACTTTAAGACTCTACTATAAAATGACCAAAACAGCAGCATGTCCATCTCTTGCCTTCTACTGCTCGTCTTGCTGCTTGGCCACAACTCTGCGACCACCACCACGTCTAGCTCGAACACCTGAAAACCAGCGGGGTGAGACACACAGTCCCAGTGAGAAACATAACTCCCCGCCAAAAATATAAAACTAGAGGAAGATAAAGCAATAGCAGTGTGGTCTCTGATCTCCAAACCATGACATAAACACGATTAAAACTTAGCGGAAGCGAATCGGTAATCAGCGGAAGACAAAAATCACGGGAAATTAAAACTTTTCGAGGTAAGAACTTGGATCCATAAAACTTCTTTCATAAAGAGAGATAAACTGTTTACATCTCAGGATAATTACTTCTTGAGTAATTATATACATCCAGATACAAAAATCTCAAGCTCACTAAACAAAAGACTCCAAGACCTGAGAGTACAGAGGACACATAGGACTGACTCTAACTACACCACATGGCAGGACAATCTCCACCTGAGATCACTGCTGCCCCTGGTGCTGCTGCTGCTGAGACTGGTCACCTGTAGGCTGGTTCCTTTGTCTCTGACGTCCACCTAAAAAGTTGAAGTCTATGGGGTGAGACAATTTTACATAATTGTCCCAGCGAGAGTTATAACTCTCCGCCAGAAGCTTTAATATAACATCAAAGAATATCTTAAGCAGTAAAACCTTCAAATTAATCAATAACAGTTGCAGGTATAACAAGATCTCTACAATTAGGAGATATGAAGAATATAAGCACAATTGCAATGTAACATCAATCAACTAACTTGGAGTTATCTCTAACAAGTTATTCTACATGGTTGATTATGTTTTACAAACAACATTATGCCCTGTGGAGATGAGGCATACCACTCATACTCCAACTGATCGCTGAGAAGTCACATCAGTATCATACATAGGTCATTAAGAGAGCCGGATTCTCATGACCTTCACCTCCCTCAGTCAGTAAGAGGATCTTGTAGGACATCTCGTGTCTCTACTGCTATAGCTCACCAGGGTAAACTGGTCCTTCGCTATTATAGAGTCACAGTGGCGTTCTGTACTCTCTTCGTCATCAGGAGGTTTCATATTTACCTACCACTGATACGGATATCTGTGCTTTCTTCGTCATCAGGAGGTTTCATGTTTACCTACCACTGATACGGTATGGAATTATAGTGAAGGATGGATGGATTACACATCTACATCACTTTCCTACACTAGGATGTAAGGTTCTACACATCCATGTACCCCACATACTCAAAAGTATGTGCTCCAGGAGTTCCCTGAGGAAAACCTGTTTCACCATCACTTAATCTCTGACAATGATGGATCTATGATCAGGGCTCTACATTATACTTGATTAGTTAGGTACATTCAGTATTCTTTAACAGCATACATTGTTCTCCAAACAATAACAGTAGCATAGCAGCTATAAAAGAAGAATACTAAATGTAACAGGCCTAACTCATATCAATCATCATTTCTCGTTATCCTCATCACAAGTCATCTCTAAGGCATGACCTTGATGGTATTCATGGCTCTCACAGCCCATTATCAGCATAGGATGCCACTGACAAGGCATCAGATTACTTTACTTATTCATAAGGCTAACAACATGCCTTTAATGAATATAACATCAACATCCATACATGGATATGATTACCTTCATATCAGAACCTGCATGGTTAATACAACTGATAAAGGTAATACAAAAATAAGGAATATACTTCCTACTCTTGTCATAAGAGTTAAATCTCTAATTCACATCAAATAGAGTTTAATACTCAAAAGCATGCCATTACCCTTGAATTAGGGTTTACTATTCACATTAAGGTGAATTGAACTCATAACATCATCATGTATGAGTAACATCTTCATTGATGCTCTTAGATTAGTTAAAGGTTCATCATTTATCATAATTAGGGTTTCTATGATCTCACATAGGTGGATCATACCCTAATTATGCTCATTTCTGTGCATTGGAGATGCTTTAATTGAGTTTTCACCTGAAAAGGGTACTTTCTCTCTCTAGAAGTACTTTCTCTCTCTAGAAGTACTTTCTCTCTCATCATAATGTTAGGTGATGTCAACATCACTCTAAATCGGGTTGGATTAAGTCATCATAGGATAACATAGTCCAACACATCACCATCATGCGATTAGGGTTTGATTTGATCAAGGTATTACTTAATTTACCCTTCAGGGGTATTTTGGTAATTCACCCCATTGATCATCATTAGGGTCAAAACCTTAGTCAATTAGCCCCTTAATATCCTAGGTTATCATTAGGGTTTGATTAGGGCAACATTGAACCGTTTATTTCATCAATTGATTGAAAGAAGTCAACTTTGAATCACATTGATTGACCTTCAACCATCACTCTTCAATTGAGTTGAGATCGTTTGAAAGTGTTGACCGTTTAGCCATTTTTGACTTTTCAAGACCGCGAGGGTGTGTTGACCGTTTAGCCATTTTTGACTTTTCAAGACCGCGAGGGTGTGTTGACCGTTTAGTCTATTTGGACTTTAGGACCGTGAGCCCTCAACCTCTTCCAAGACCGCGAGCCCCCTCAACCTACTTCAAGACCGTGAGCCATCGTGTGATTTCAAGACCGCGAAACTATGTAGACCGTTTGCCCACTTTGACCTCAGGACCGCGAGGCCCCTCGCGGTCTTGAGACCGCGAGCCTCCTCTCGGTCTTGAGACCGCGATCCCTCTCACGGTCTTGAGACCGCGAGCCCTCTCACGGTCTTGAGACCGCGAGGCTCTCATGGTCTTAGCTGCTTGGTCCTTCAACAACAAAATCAAAGGTTACCACCTAATGTCAACCAAAGTTTAAGCCCTCAAAAGGTCAAAGCTATGATGACCACTTATGAATTGGGTTAATTAAGTTTATGCTTAACCAATTGGTCATTCAATTGACCCTCAATTGTTGACCAATTAGGATTGAAATCGATTCAATTAGGGTCTATCAATGTTCACCCATCAACACTCAACAATGTGACTCAACACAAGGTTGAACCCTTCAATTGAGCTCCAATTGGGCCCAAACTTGGCCCAAACGGTCTTGAGGTCATGTGGGTAGGCCCCACATGGTCTTGAGACCGTTTGCCCAAGATTTCATCAAAGTCTAAGGTGATTTGATAGGGGTTGAACCATGATTGAACCACAAAACAGAAATTTGATTAAATTGATAACTTATTTGCAATTAGGTCCTCAATTGGTCAAATTACTTAACCCTAGACCTTCAAACGGTCTTGGGTGATTGTCCACTCGGTCTTGAGACCGTTTGGATGAGTTCCAAATGGTCTTGAGACCGTTTGCCCATCCAATTTTGGATTCTAGTGAAATTTCTTCAAGGTTGGATCAATTGAGTTGAGGGTTATATCAACATTTAATTGCAATGTAATTTGGTGTAATTGTACCTTCAATTGGTCAACTAATCTTGACCCCAGACCTACAAACGGTCATGGTTGATTGCCCTCGCGGTCTTGAGACCGTTTGGGTGGCCCCTAAACGGTCTTGAGACCGTTTAGGTCAATCAACCCTAAAAACCCTAATTAGGTTACCATAATTTCAGTACTGATTTCACCTAGGGTTAGACCTAGTATTCACCCTTCAACTCTTAGCCCGTTTGGAATTAGACCATCAAACTTGGTGAGTTGTTAATTAACATTATTTTGAACAGTAATCTCATACGGTCAACGCCTGGTCAACGACCTTACACGGTCTTGAGACCGTTTGCCCAAAAAGGCAATTTCAGACCGTTTGAGAATCAGGAATAAATTCATTTAAAGTTGTTACTTAAAAAGGTCATATCTCCCGATTCCTTTGGAGTTAGCCTCCCAAATTTTGAGTGTAATTAACCTATATAATTAGGAACAGATTTCTTATACGGTCCACGCTCGGTCAACGGGGCCAAACGGTCTTGGAGACCTTTTTCCCTGTCGTGGTCTCGAGACCGTTTGCTCACCTCGCGGTCTTGAGACCGAGAGAGCAAACTGGTGAGACCGTGTAAGAAAGTGAAAAGCGGTGGGTTTTTCTTGGAAATCACGCCTTCATCTCCTAGCTCAAGAATAGTACGGATATCCCATGGATTTGCTTGCAAAATAGCAGGGAAAAGTAGGGAAACATGAAGAACTATCATCTAACCGCATATAAGAGATGTATATAGTAAAGCATGGGTTTAGAGTTATAAAACCCGCCTAAAGCTTGCTTCTTGAGCTCCAAGCTTTCAAGATCCAATCTCTAATGGCGTCCTTGAGTTCCCACAGGTTGGCCAAGGTGAAAACTCCAAGGAAGGATGAAAAGAGACGGCTAGAAAGGTAGGGTTTCAAGAGTTAGCCATGAAGATGACCTTGAATTCGAGTTCTAACCATGGAATTAGGCAAGAAGAGGGGTTCAAACCTACCTTGCACCCTTGGTCGTTCCTCTTGAGCTCCAAGATAGTCCTTAGTCGGCCAAGCAAAGAGGAAACAGTGATATGCACGAAGGAAAGGTTTCTTTGCTTAGAGAAGTAAAGTGTATAAATACTTGGGTGATGTTTCATTAAAGGCCCATAAGTTTCCCCTAATTCCAACTAAGTCCTTCCCTCATTACTTGCTCGTCCCTTCCTCTTTATTCTAAGGACAAACCTTATCTTAAGGTCTAGAAAATAAGGCAAAGAACAACAATCTAATAATAAGGTACATACATAAAGAGCTTTTGCACATATACCCTGATTATTCAATCATAAGGTATATTTCATAACTTGATAATTCAATTGAGGTGACTCCCTCATCATTTCTTCTCTTAATGATGGCAAGAGTCTAAAAAGATACATTAGATGACATATTTCACAATTTGCATCCCTTAATTTGGGTAAATTGCATTTTACCCCAAATTAGGGTTTCAAGCACTGTGATTGCTTCCACAGCTGCACCTTGGTGCCCTAGCTTGGGAAATCCCTCAAACTTTACCAAAAAGATTCTCATGATGTCTCAACATCAGAGGAACATATCAAAATGTGCAAATTGCAAGCTAACCCTTTTAATTGGGTAAATTGCACATAGGTCCATGTATATCAAAACAATGCTACAACTTTAAATAAAAAGGAGCAAATACTGAAATATATGTTTCTGAGAAACTTAATTACATGCTCAGAGTTAATCACAAAGATTTAATTACATATTTAGGCAAAACACCTAGGGTTAACTCATAACCCAGGTCAGGGATGTTACAAGTAGTAAATAACTAGAACGCGGAGAATAAGAGCAGTCTGTATAGCAAAGCTATTCATACCATCGGATTTACCAGATGTACGGAAGGCATACCACCAATTATCTCTTTATGGAACATGATTGACAAGATAAGATTTATAAGATCTTACCACATAACATCAGGAATGTATAAGTAACTACAAGTATAACAAGATTAACTACACAAGCAAGGCCTCAACCAATGTTACGTGTTTTGCCTTAAACAGTAAATACTATTCGGCTGGATTACGTATTATTATTCCCTGAGGAAGTGAGTCGTACCGCTCAAATTCAACCTTCAGTTGTGAAACCCAAGCCGGTGCCATACAAGGTCAATGGAAGAGCCGGACTCCACGACCTCCCACCTCGTGGTCAGTGCACGAGTACAACACAAGCAAGACCGCAGTCTCGTGCTTAAGTCACCTCAGCCATAGGGTTAGGCTACCCTCTGCCTATCCCGCCTCGGTACAGGTATCAACGCTAGTGAAACTGAGCCACAGGCCTATTCACCATGCTCTGAGCCATGAACGCATTCATGCTCCCATATCACATATCCTGAGCCATGGGCCTGTTCACCATGCTCTTCACATACTGAGCTATGGGCCAGAATCCGCACTCTGGAGTCTACAACCGAAGTTGCACTCATACCTCCTCATTTTCGGCTAGGAGAAACCACACATATTCAACAATATGCGCTTCCAGGTTAACCCGCAGGAGAACCTGTTTCACCATCACCAGCTCCTGACGATGATGGATCTATGGCCAGGGAAAACTACATGATATGTTCCACTGTGATTGATTAGTATATTTTAAGTGGATTGCAAGATTCAACCAAGTTGTATAACATGCAAATTATAACAAGAATAAACAACATGAAACACAATATTATGCTTTTATTGTAATCAACATCATCCTGATCCATCACAAGGATCCAACATTACATGTTATCACTTGGCCTCTTGCCAACCATCTAGATCCATCACAAGGATCATCACATTGCCATGGGATCTCAATCCCTTATCACATAGTGCCACTGCCTCTCAAGGCATTTTCATCAACTTAGGCATTATAGACGAACTCAGGTCCTTAGACCAAAACACATCATGTAGGTTATCTCATTATCAAGAGTAATTATTAAAGAAGTGTTATTCAAACATATATACCTCATAGCCCTTTTTCCTGGCTATGCATCACCTGCATGGTTAGTATGCACAATCATAATAGACCATATTATCAACATAAGGTGACATTGATGATTATATGCTTTATCAATCATGCCTCAACTTGTGACCATAGACATAGGTCATATCATCATGCAAAGCATCTTATATGTTTACCATTTCCTTAGCATTATACATGTGATTCAAGATGATTATAAGCAGATGTAATATCAGGTCAAGTTACATAGATGTGAGCTACCATCTTAGTTATCAACAAGCATATCATAGTTCAACATAACCCAAACGTGACTACATAGTCAAGATCTAGCGTAGATGTTTTACAGAAGGATCAAGACCCTCACTAGAAGTGTTCACTTTCCTCACCAAAGGTGGTATCGGGCAGGGTACTCTCCCCTATAGCCCAACACTAGAATGCATAACGGTTAACCTCTAGTATGCAGCGTGTAACGCTGTGTTGTGCGTGGCACGTTATGCATCAGGAAACCAAGTATGCCATCCAGCCTTGCCTATCATGCACCACAAGTCGGGCAACGCTCCATCAGGTAACAGGGTTACAACGGCCATGAAACCTATCAGGCAACTGGGCTTATGGGCATGTCGTTCACCAGGTGCAACGGCTTGGGAAAACTAGGTGATGCTCTGTCGGGCATCACCACGACGCTATGCACCCGACACTAGCTAACCAAAACTCCATAACGTCTAAGGTATGACAGCCACTAGGCTACCACAATAGGTCAGGTATATCGGGTAGCAAGGACCTGTTGTGTGATGCCCGACACACAAAGGTCAACGTCCAGGAGCCTGACGTCTGACACAACACCACCAACTAGATAACAAGCTCCACACCTCAATGCACAATGACATCAAACCATCACAAAGGCTAAGTGTACCGGGCAGGTTACTCATCAAGGTGTAATACCCGACACACACAAGGCAGGGACCAAGTGTGACGCCCGACACAGCCACATCATGTGTCATCCAAGGCTCAAGGTCAAGAGGGGTATCGGGCAGCACCTCCCGCAAGATCATAACGGTCAATATGCAACTCCACAAGGCCGTCATCAACCTCAAGCACAAGGACACTAAACCCTAATGGATCAAGAAGATGACTCACCTCTCAACTATCAAGAGAGAGGGGTATTTCCAAGCTTCTTGACACCAATCGGGCAACACAAGGTTCAACCACAACCAAGGTCCACAACCACCACTAAGCTCACCTTTCAAGTCCAAGGTGAGAGGAGGGTGTTGCTCAAGCTACTAGAACACAAGCTCACCTCTCAACTTAAATGAGAGAGGAGTGTTGCCCATATTACTAGAACTCAAGCTCACTCCTCTAGACCTAGGAGAGAAAGGGGTGTTGCTCACCAAGAAAACCCTAGAACACATGGTTCGGCCAACAAGAACAACTAAGCAAGAAACTAAACTAGCAACATGCATAGCCGATATGATCATAAGCAACTTAAAAGAACATAGAAGAGGTAGTATAGTTAGGATTAGGAGTTATGTAACCCACCTCAAGCAAGCTCCAAGCTCCTAGCTCCAAGAACCACCAAGGAAGAAAATCAAGGCACTCTAGGGTTCGACCACCACTAGAGGAAGAAGGAGACTCCAAGAAGGATCGACCACCAAGCTTGCAAAAGAAGAGAGGGTGTCGTGCATCAAAGGAGAAGGAGACTAAGGAACTAAATGGATCCTTAGCAAGGGAAAGGAAACACATATATAGAAGAGGATGGAGGAGAAACTAAGGTAGAGAAAAGCAAGGTGTCACCCACCTAGGGACACTTGTCTATGTGCAAAGCCACCACTCCAACATGACCTAAACACATGTCCAAGGTCATTGCCACATGTAAACATCAAGCACCAAGTGTCTGCTAGTGGTGACAAAAACGAGGTCTAAGAGAGTCAAAGGGTCCATGGGAGACACACACCCACACCACCATGGCTGACACTCACCCTAGGATGACACACCACAGGACGACACCCACCATGGGCGACACAACTCTGGCCGACACAAGCATGGACGACACAAGGCTCACTTGCCCGACACAAAGCCAAACAAGGCAAAAGCAAAGCACAACAAGGCCCAACAAGCTCAACCAAGCCCAAAGGAACTCAAGCAACGAGCCCAAACCTTCCTCTCAACACTAGAGGAAGCAAGGAGAGGGAGGAACACCTCACAAGGTGACAAACTTGCCCATAAACCCTAAACTTGGGTATATTGCAAGTAGCACCTCCAGCTCTCAACAAAGCACCAACAAACCCTAATCACCACTAAAGGTGATTAGCAAGCAACTAAGCATCAGGGTTAAGCAAAACAAACAGGATAAGCCCTAAACGGAGGTCAGGGTCCTTACAAGCTAACCCCCTACAAAGGGATTTCGTCCCCAAAATCTAAAGAGAAAAGTGAGGGATACTTCCTCCTCATCTCTTCCTCAAGCTCCCACGTGGCTTCCTCAACGCCATGATGATGCCAAAGAACCTTCACAAGAACTAGGTCCTTCCTCTTCAGCTTCTTAACTCTTCTGTCAAGGATTGCCACATGACCTTCCTTGTAGGTCACATCTTCATCAAGCTCAACTTCAACTGGATGTATCACTGTTCCCGAATCCGGATGACTTTTGTTCAGCATACTGACATGGAACACTGGATGCAACCTATGCAACTCTAGCGGCAACTCTAACTCGTAAGCTACCTTGCCCATACGGGCTATGACTGGGTAAGGCCCCATATATATGGGTGCTAGCTTACCCTTCCGGCCGAACCTCAGCACACCTTTCCACGACGAGACTTTAAGATACACTTTGTCTCCTACCTGGAACTCCAAAGGTCGTCGGTGATTGTCAGCGTAAGACTTCTGCCTGTCCTGTGCCGCTTTCAACTGCTGCTATATCACTTTGATCTTTTCTATTGTCTGTTGTACTAACTCAGGACCCAAAAGCTGATATTCACCAGACTCATACCAACACAAAGGAGATCTGCACTTCCTGCCATATAAGGCCTCATAAGGAGCCATGTCAATGCTCCGCTGGTAACTATTGTTGTAGGCGAACTTCATCAAACTAAGATGTACGTCCCAACTGCCTAGGAACTGCAAAACACAAGCTCGAAGAAGATCTTCCAAAGTCTGAATAGTCCTTTCAGACTGTCCATCTGTCTATGGGTGGAAGGCGGTACTGAACCTCAACTGCGTTCCCAGTGCTTTGTGTAACTGTTCCCAGAAACGACTCGTGAATTGCGGACCTCTGTCGGAAACTATCGTCACTGGCACACCGTGCAACCATACTATCTCAGCTACATATATCCGAGCGAGCTTCTCGGTTGTATACGTTGTCTTTATAGGTATGAAATGGGCAGACTTCGTCAATCTGTCCACTATCACCCAAATGGAATCATGATTCCAAGTTGTCCCGGGCAGACCAACTACGAAATTCATGGTTATATGATCCCATTTCCACTATGGTATCAGTAGGGGTTGCAACATACATGTAGGCTTCTGATGCTCAGCCTTGACTTGTTGACATACCGTACATCTAGCCACAAACTCAGCTACATCTTTCTTCAAACTGGGCCACCAATACAAGTCCTTCATACTATGATACATCTTGGTGATACCTGGATGCATATCATACATCGACGTGTGTGCTTCCTCGAGTACTAACTTCCTCAGATCATCAACATCAGGGACCACCATCCTATCATGATAGCAAACTAGTCCATCCTCAGACTCATGGAACTCATCACGCTTTTCGCTTCCGAACTATGATCTAATCAACTGTACTGTATCATCTATTTGATGTGCATCTTTGATCTGCTGTCTCAGAGTAGGCTTGACTTGCATCCATGCCAAAAGTCCAGCTAACAAGGAAACTTCCATCTGCACATTCATCTACCGCAAGGAAACAAGCATATCCCGTCTATGGCATACCAGGGAACTCAACTGTGCCTTCTTTGATGGAAAAGAAGAAGACTTTTGGCTAAGCGCATCAGCTATCACATTAGCCTTTCTAGGATGATACTTGATGGTGCAGTCGTAATCATGGATTAGCTCCATCCATCGGTGTTGTTGCATGTTCAACTCATGCTGCAAAAAGATGTATTTCAGATTCTTATGATCCGTAAAGATCTGACACACTTCCCCATAAAGATAGTGTCTCTAAATATTTAACGCATGAACCACTGCTGCCAACTCCAGATCATGAGTCAGATAGTTCTCCTCATGTTTCTTAAGCTGTCGCAAAGCAAAAGAAACCACATGATCTTCCTACATCAGCACACAATCTAAACCTTTCTTGGAAGCATCGTAGAAAACAACATAGCCCTTTCCAGGCCCTAGCAGGATTAACACTGGAGCACTGGTCAGCTTCTCCTTCAGACTTTGGAAAGCTTGCTGAAAACGGTCATCCCAGACAAAAGGTACATCCTTTCTAGTCAACTTTGTCATCGGCAACGTAATTGCACTGAAGTCCTTGATAAACCTTCGGTAGTATCCTACCAAACCCAGGAAGCTACGAACTTCCGTCGGCGTCTTCAGCTGTTCCCACTCTGCAATAGACTCCACCTTCTTTGGGTCCACTCTGACTCCTTCCGCAGATATTACATGACCCAAGAAAGTCACTTCTTCCAACCAGAACTCACACTTACTGAACTTGGCATACAACTGATGTTGGCGAAGAAGATTCAACGCTAGTCGAAGATGTCGCTCATGCTCTTGCATGTCCCGACTATAGATCAAGATGTCATCTATAAGGACTACAACAAATTGATCTAGAAATGGACGGAACACTCTGTTCATCAAATCCATGAAAGCAGCAGATGCATTGGTTAGCCCGAACGGCATAACCACAAACTCAAAATGACCATACCTCATCCTAAAAGCTGACTTTGGTATGTCATCCGCCTTAATCCTCAACTGATGATATCCGGACCGTAGATCGATCTTCGAAAACACTGTAGCACCACACAACTGATCGAACAGATCGTCTATCCTCGGTAGCGGGTACTTGTTCTTGATCGTGACCTTGTTCAACTGTCGGTAGTCTATACATAACCGCATCGATATGTCCTTCTTCTTAACGAACAACACTGGAGCACCCCAAGGCGACGTACTTGGTCGGATGAAACCTTTCTCCAACAACTCTTGCAACTGCTTCTTAAGCTCTGCCATCTCTACTGGAGCCATCCTATACGGTGTCTTTGCGATTGGTTGTGTTCCTCAGACCAAATTAATCTCGAAATCAATCTCTCGGGGTGGAGGAACACCAGGGAACTCATCAGGAAACACATCCACAAACTCTCAGACAACTGACACCTCCTCAAGGCTAGGACATTTTGTCTTGGTATCCACAACGTGAGCTAAGAATGCCTCACATCCTTGTTGTAACAACTTCTCTGGCACCATATCTGATACCAGACACATCGGAAGAATCTTCCTATCTCCTTGGAAGATCCACTTCTCTCCATCATCATCAAACACAGCCTGCTTGGATCCACATTCCAAAACAACCTTATACTTCTATAAGGTATCCATCCCAAGAATAACATTGAAACCATGCATATCAAGCGGTATAAGATCCACTTGTATACTGTGTCCCGAGAAAGATAAGACACAAGATGGAAATTCTTCTCGAAGCATCAAGGAATCATCAAGAGGGGTTTCTAACAACAAGCTATCCTTCTTACAGCTAACAGGTAAACGACAGTTTTCAAGCATACTATAGGCGATAAAAGAGTGTGTAGCACCCGGGTCAACCAGAACATATATAAAGCAAGAAGAAGACATATCAGAATGAAATAACTCCATCTGACATGTCACCACTCGCGGGTTGACTATCGCCTCCGGCTGACTCATAGCATAGAATCGAGCTGTTGCTTGCTGTCCACGTCCTATGCTTCCTTGAGCAGACGATCCCGTTTGCGACGCTTGACTGCGTCCTTGCCCTCTGCTACCACTGGTCTGTTGTCTTTCTGACCCCTGTTGATTCTGCCTTGGCTGCTGCGTCACTTCAACATCTCTATTTGGGCAATTTGACCTCCAATGCCTGATCTGACCACACATATGGCATGACTGGTCTCGTTTTTATGGCCTAGACGGCCCTTCCACTGCCACAGAAGTTGTACTATGTGCCCTTGACGGTGAAGAAACATAACCTCTTCCCTTACTCGGAGACCACTGCAATGGTACACTGGAACCTTTCATCACAGAAGGTGATGAAAACCTTGGCTTCTTGAAGCCACCAAACCTCTGTCCCTAGAATTGAGCAGGCCTCTTCTTAGACATGGATTCTCTTTTCTCCCTTACTGATCGTTCAATCCTCCAGAATGATTCCACAAACGTAGCAAACCGCTCACGGTTCTCCAACGTAGAAACAAGTGTTGTCAGTTCAGCACTCAGGCCTTTCTCAAAACGTCTGATTCGTTCCTCATCTGTTGCTACCATGTGAGGACAAAACCTCAACAGATCCATGAACTTGGCCTCATACTCGGTGATGTTCATCGTTCCTTGGCGTAAATGCTCAAACTGATTGATCTTCTCATCCAGATACGTCTTTGGAAAGTATCTGCTGACGAACTTGCACCGAAAAACCTCCCAACCGATCACCTCACCAGGACGCTTCTCTTCCTCGATGGTCCACCAGTGACCATCACTACCCTTTAGAAGGTAGACAGTGTGCTTGACTTTGTCTGCTTTGGGGATGTCAAGGATCCGGAAAGCCTTCTCAAGACTTGTCAGCCACAGATCTGCATCCGTGGGATTAGCTGTCCCAGCATAATCTGAAGCTCCGACTCGGCGAATCCGCTCAAAGGTCTTCCCAATACCCGATGTTTCACCATGGGGAGCATGTGCTCTAGGCGGAGGCACTGGCAATCTTTCTACCATGAGATTCATCGTAGCCATCATCTGCCCCATAAGCTGTTGGTAGGCAGGGTGTTCAAGAATGGCTGGGTCAGGTTGGGGGACCTCAGGCACCCGATCTTCATGTGCCTGCCCAAAAGCTCCATCAATTGATGCAACATTGTTGTTCTCGGCAGCGTGTTCTTCATGGTTTCCAAACATCTTGACTTTTCTCCCACTGAGGGAAGAAGACGATTGTAAGAAAATCTGGAAAACTCACAAGAACAGACACCACCTAGTCCTAAATCCCTGTAGACTCAGCAACCTAGAGCTCTGATACCAAACTTGTGGCAACACATCCCACTCTCACATAGACAGCGAGGTGTTACGCGAAAACGTGCGGAAAGCACCATAAACCACAAATTACCAAAAAACACGGGTTAATTAAAACCGATTGCAGAAAGCGGATAAGCTGAGAAACTATTACATTTAGGTCCTCGTCCTGCAAGAAAACATGTTATATAAAAACATCCACAAGCTGGATACGTATCCACAGCTTAGGAGATCAGCTGTCTAACCACCCCATGAGTTCATCACCTGTTATTTGTACATAACAGCCCACATCCGGCTAGCAACAGGATATACAAACCATCAACAGTTATACATCGTGAAACAACGTCAAAACGCTCCCAAGGACCTGAGAGTACAGGGATGACTCTAAGACTCTACTACAAAATGACCAAAACAGCAGCAGGTCCATCTCTTGCCTTCTACTGCTCGTCTTGCTGCTCAGCCGCAACTCCACGACCACCACCACATCTAGCTTGAACACCTAAAAACTAGTGGGGTGAGACACACAGTCCCAGTGAGAAACATAACTCCCTGCCAAAACTATAAAACCAGAGGAAGATAAAGCAATAGCAGTAGATAACTAGAACGTGGAGAATAAGAGCAGTCTGTATGGCAAATTTGTTCATACCATCGGATTTACCAGATGTACGGAAGGCATACCACCAATTATCTCTTTATGGAACATGATTGACAAGATAAGATTTATAAGATCTTAACACATAACATCAGGAACGTATACATAACTATAAGTATAACAAGATTAACTACACAAGCAAGGCCTCAACCAATGTTCTGTGTTTTGCCTTAAGCAGTAAATACTATTCGGCTGGATTATGTATTATTATGCCCTGAGGAAGTGAGCCGTACCGCTCAAATCCAAACTTTGGTTGTGAAACCCAAGCCGGTGCCATAGAAGGTCAATGGAAGAGCCGGACTCCACGACCTCCCACCTCGTGGTCAGTGCACGAGTACAACACAAGTAGGACCGCAGTCTCGTGCTTAAGTGGCCTCAGCCACAGGGTCAGGCTACCCTCTGCCTAGCCTGCCTCGGTACAGGTATCAACGCTAGTGAAACTGAGCCACGGGCCTATTCACCGTGCTCTGAGCCATGAACGCATTCATGCTCCCATATCACGTATCCTGAGCCATGGGCCTGTTCACCATGCTCTTCACATACTCAGCTACGGGCCTGAATCTGCACTCTGGAGTCTACAACCAAAGTTGCACTCATACCTCCTCATTTTCGGATAGGAGATATCACACATATTCAATAATATGCGGTTCCAGGTTAACCCGCAGGAGAACCTATTTCACCATCACCATCTCCTGACGATGATGGATCTATGGCCAGGCCAAACTACATGATATGTTCCACTATGATTGATTAGTATATTTTAAATGGATTGCAAGATTCAACCAAGTTGTATAACATGCAAATTATAACAAGAATAAACAACATGAAACACAATATTATGCTTTTATTGTAATCAACATCATCCTGATCCATCACAAGGATCCAACATTACATGTTATCACTTGGCCTCTTGCCAACCATCTAGATCCATCACAAGGATCATCACATTGCCATGGGATCTCAATCCCTTATCACATAGTGCCACTGCCTCTCAAGGCATTTTCATAAACTTAGGCATTATAGCCAAACTCAGGTCCTTAGACCAAAACACATCATGTAGGTTATCTCATTATCAAGAGTAATTATTAATGCAGTGTTATTCAAACATATATACCTCATAGCCCTTTTTCCTGGCTATGCATCACCTGCATGGTTAGTATGCACAATCATAATAGACCATATTATCAACATAAGGTGACATTGATGATTATATGTTCTATCAATCATACCTCAACTTGTGACCATAGACATAGGTCATATCATCATGCAAAGCATCTTATATGTTTACCATTTCCTTAGCATTATACAGGTGATTCAAGATGATTATAAGAAGATGTAATATCATGTCAAGTTACATAGATGTGAGCTACCATCTTAGTTATCAACAAGCATATCATAGTTCAACATAACCCAAACATGACTACATAGTCAAGATCTAGCGTAGATGTTTTACAGAAGGATCAAGACCCTCACTAGAAGTGTTCACTTTCCTCACCAAAGGTGGTATCGGGCAGGGTACTCTCCCCTATCGCCCAACACTAGAACGAATAACGGTTAACCTCTAGTGTGCAACGTTGTGTTGTGTGCGGCGCGTTATGCATCAGGAAACCAAGTATGTCATGCAGCCATGCCTATCGTGCACCTCAAGTCAGGAAACGTTGCGTCAGGTAATAGGGTTACATTGGCCATGAAACCTATCGGGCAACTGGGCTTATGGGCATGTCGTTCACCAGGTGCAACGGCTTGGGAAAACTAGGTGACGCTCTGTCGGGCATCACCACGACGCTATGCACCCGACACTAGCTAACCACAATTCCATAATGTCTAAGGTATGACGGCCACTAGGCTACCACCACAGGTCAGGTATATCGGGCAGCAAGGACCTGTTGTGTGATGCCCGACACACAAAGGTCAACGTCCAGGAGCCTGACGCCCGACACAACACCACCAACTAGATAACAAGCTCCACACCTCAATGCACAATGACATCAAACCATCACAAAGGCTAAGTGTATCAAGAAGGTTACTCATCAAGGTGTAATACCCGACACACACAAGGCAAGGACCAAGTGTGACCCCCGACACAGCCACATCATGTGTCGTCCAAGGATCAAGGTCAAGAGGGGTATCAGGAAGCACCTCCCCCAAGATCATAACGGTCAAGATGCAACTCCACAAGGTCATCATCAACCTCAAGAACAAGGGCACTAAACCCTAATGGATCAAGAAGATGACTCACCTCTCAACTATCAAGAGAGAGGGGTCTTGCCAAGCTTCTTTACACCAATCGGGCAATACAAGGTTCAACCACAACCAATGTCCACAACCACCACTAAGCTCACCTTTAAAGTCCAAGGTGAGAGGAGGGTGTTTCTCAAGCTACTATAACACAAGCTCACCTCGCAACTTAAACGAGAGAGGAGTGTTGCCCATATTACTAGAACTCAAGCTCACTCCTCCAGACCTAGGAGAGAAAGGGGGTGGTTCTCACCAAGAAAACCCTAGAACACATGGTTCGGCCAACAAGAACAACTAAGCAAGAAACTAAACTAGCAACATGCATAGCCGATATGATCATAAGCAACTTAAAAGAACATAGAAGAGGTAGTATAGTTAGGGTTAGGAGTTATGTAACCCGCCTCAAGCAAGCTCCAAGCTCCTAGCTCCAAGCACCACCAAGGAAGAAGAGAAAGGCACTCTAGGGTTCGACCACCACTAGAGGAAGAAGGAGACTCCAAGAAGGATCAGCCACCAAGCTTACAAAAGAAGAGAGGGTGTCGTGCATCGAAGGAGAAGGAGACTAAGGAACTAAAGGGATCCTTAGCAAGGGAAAGGAAACACATATATAGAAGAGGATGGAGGAGAAACCAAGGTAGATCAAAGCAAGGTGTCGCCCACCTAGGGACACTTGTCCATGTGCAAAGCCACCACTCCAACATGCCCTAAACACATGTCCAAGGTCATTGCCACATGCAAACATCAAGCACCAAGTGTCCGCTAGTGGTGACAAAAACGAGGTCAAAGAGAGTCAAAGGGTCCATGGGAGACACACACCCACGCCACCATGGCCGACACTCACCCTAGGCCGACACACCACAGGCCGACACCCACCCTAGGTGACACAACTCTGGCCGACACAAGCATGGCTGACACAAGGCTCACTTGCCCGACACAAAGCCAAACAAGGCAAAAGCAAAGCACCACAAGGCCCAACAAGCTCAACCAAGCCCAAAGGAACTCAAGCAATGAGCCCAAACCTTCCTCTCGACACTAGAGGAAGCAAGGAGAGGGAGGAACAGCTCACAAGGTGACAAACTTGCCCACAAACCCTAAACTTGGGTATATTGCAAGTAGCACCTCCAGCTCTCAACAAAGCACCAACAAACCCTAATCACCACTAAAGGTGATTAGCAAGAAACTAAGCATCAGGGTTAAGTAAAACAAATAGGATAAGCCCTAAACGGAGGTCAGGGTCCTTACAACAACTAAAGAAAAGGTTTTGTCATAGTCAACACCTTAAACTTGTCTGAAACCTTTTGCAACTGATCAGCCTTTATATGTTTGTATATTATCATCCATGACACTCTTCTTCTTGAAGACCCACTTGCACCCTATGGGTTTTACCCCTTCATGTGGATCCACTAGGGTCCATACCTTGTTGATGTACATGGATTACATCTCAGATCTCATGGCCTAAAGCCACTTCTCATACTTTGATCCCTTAACAACGTCTAGGTAGTTTTTTTTCTCATCATTTATGACCAACTCATTGTCTTCTTGAATCACAAGATAACCAAATCTTTCAGGCTCAAGGTGTGTCCTACTAGATCTGTGAGGTTCTTGTGTTACATGTGGAACTTGAGATTCAACAACAGTTTCTTATTCTCCATGTTCCTTTTGTACCTTATAGGTTTAATGTTTTCTTATTGGTCTCGAACCCCTTTGAGTTCTATTTTCCTCCCACTGGTTCTTTTGTAAATAAATTCCTTTTCAAGGAACATAACATCCCTGGCAACAAACATTTTGTTGTCAGATGGAGTATAGAAGTAATATCCCTTGGTTTTCTTATGATATCCAAACAAAAAATATTTACCCGACTTGGGTCCAAGATTTTTGGGAAACTTCTCTCTCACATAAGCTTCACATCCCCAAGATTTTTGGACGCTTCCCATACCATATCTCATGTTGTGTCTTTTGAACTGATTAGATAGTATGCGGTTAAAAATGTCACAGTTTCTAGAGCATATCCCCAAAAGGAAGTCGGAAGACTAGTAAAACTCATCATTAACCCCACCATACCTAGTAATGTGTGGTTCCTTCTTTCTAATACACCATTATGTTTTGGTGTTTTAGGTGGAGTCCACTGTGATACGATATCACGGTCTCGCAGAAGATCCTCAATGTATCAGATTAAGTATTCCAAATCACGATCAGAACGACGTGTTTTAATACTTTTACCAAGTTGGTTTTGTACTTCGTTCATGAAATCCTTGAAATTTTAAGTGGTTTCTCACTTGTGCTTCACGAAATATGCATAGCCATACCTAATGAGATCATCATTTAAGGTAATGAAGTACTGGTGACCATCTATAGCATTTCTGCTATATGGTCTGGTGACCATCTATAGCATTTCTGCTATATGGTCCACATACATTAGTATGTAGGATTCCCAATAGATCACTCTCTCTCTCTCTCTCGCCATGTCTAGTGAAGGGAGCCTTTTTCATCTTGTTCAATAAATAAGATTTGCATGTCTCTATTGATTTGAAGTCAAAAGAGTCTAGATAACCATCTTTATGGAGTCTAAAAATGTGTTTCTCATTAATGTGTCCTAGACGACAATGTCAAAGGTATGTTTTATTTGAGTCATCAAGTTTTAAACTTATGTATTTATGTTATAAACATTTGTATCTAGTTATAATAAGTAAAGACCATAGGACATTGGGGTACTTCCATAAAAGATATCATCTTTAGAAATAAACATCAACCATTCCTTATATGAAATTTGAATCAATTTTTGTCCAAACAAGATACATAAATGATGTTCCTATTAATGGTAGGTACAAAATAGTAGTTCTCTAACTCTATTACAAGCCCACTGGGTAGAGATAAATGATAGGTTCCAACTATAGCGGCAACAACTCTTGCTCCATTCGCAATGCGCAGTTCAACCTCTCCCTTTCTTAATGGTTTACTTCTTTTCAGATCCTACAATTTTGAATATATGTGAGATCCAAATCCGGTATCTAGTACCCAAGATGAAGAAGCAGACATATTTATCTCAATAATATATATACCTGAAGTGGAGATATCTAAGCCCTACTTCTTATAGCTCAGTTCCTCCAGGTAAAGAGGGCAATTCCTTTTCCAGTGTTCATCTTGGTGATAATGGTGACAATTGCCTTCCTTATTCACCCCTCCCTTTGCTTTGAGTGTAGAAGACTTGGGTTTCTAGTCAGCTTCAGAACTCTTCTTAGCCTTGTCTTTTCTCTTAGACTTCCCTTTTCCCCTATTGATCATCATCACATATTTGGACTTGTCCTTCTTCATTTGTGCTTCAACATTTCTCAACATGCCAAGCAATTCTGACAACAACTTATCAAAATTGTACATGTTGTAGTTCATGACAAATTGGGTGTTAACTCCAGTAGTGATTGTATAATCACATATGTGGCCAGCTCTTGGCCCAAGGGAAATCCCAGTCTTGCTAGGTTCTCCACATACCCAATCAACTTGAGCACATGGGGCCCCATTGGATCTCCTTCAAGCATATTGCACTTGAACAATGCCTTTGAGACATCTTATCTCTCTTGTCTTTCCTGATATTGGTATGTATTCTTAATATGTGTAACCATATCAAGAACATCCATAGTCTCATGTTGTCTCTACAACTCATAGTTCATTGAGCATAACATCAAGCACTTGACATCTACGTCATCTTCAGAGCGATTCTTGTAATCATCCATGTCAGCCTTAGGCACGGTGGGAGCGAGTTCATCTGGCTCTAGTGTCTCCAAGACATAGAGTTTACACTCTTGTGTGAGAATGATTCTCAATGTCCTGAGCCAGTCATGGAAGTTATTCTCGTTCAAATGTCCTTCTCAAGGACCAATAGCAAAGAAAATGTGTTGTTGTTTTCTATTTATTTCTACAAAAGAAATTTGCATTTTTTTTCAAAACCCTTTTGATTTAATTTAATTAAAAGAAAATTTTAATAATATTAATTAGGCATTTAAATAATTATCACTCCCACTATGTTTTTTTCAAATTGATAACTCTCATTATCAACTCAAAAAATTGTAGCGTGCAACTTTCTAGTGAGCCAAGATCTAATTAATTTATTACCAGACCAATATTGGCGTCCATAACCAATTATTAAGGTAGGCACCATTTGCCAATTGCATCTCATACAATTCTTGGATAGATGGTATGGACACTCCTGGTCATATCTCGTGCTTATACTTATAACCTCTTAATCTCATTAAGGTCACCTAGTTAAGTCTGGCCCAAAAGTGAACATGATAGTAGTACACCCTTAGGCTGACACACATAACTATCAACACACTTCCACGAGATAGACAACACACCATGCTTGGTGTTCCCACATTTGGTTGCTTAAGATTTTTATGTGTGTTGTTTATGGAAAGTATCTAAGACTTAATATTTGATTGAGGGATTTTATGTATATATAAATACATATACATATCCAATCACTACATAATTATAATATGCATCATATACATACTATATCCACAAATGAAACATGCAATCATAAAATATGAGTGATGGTTATGGACAAAGTAATGCAATTCTTTGGATCCATAAAGAATTGCTATCAGCCTAAGGTATAAAAAGTTCACATGTTACAACCTATAAGAAAATTTTGAGCTGGAAACAAGTCGGTCGGTCGATTGGACTCTTCCGTTCAATCAATATGTCCTATTATCGATCGATTTGCCTTCATCAGTCGTTTGAATGGCTCCTGGCTCAAGCGGTTGTCTGGACTCCTCCAGTCAATCAATTGGACCTCTAGTCGCTCAATTTGCTCCTTCAATATGTAGCCTCTTAGTCCTCCAGTCGATCAGCTCGACACCCAATCGATCAACTCACCTAGTATAGAACGACTTCTCTTTCACCGAAACAAAAACTAAAACTATCCTATTATGTATCACATTATAAAAGGTGAAACCTCGAGTTACATTCGAGGGGGTATACGTAGGAAAGTATTAACTTACATATGAGAAAGAGAGAGGCTCGGTATGCAAATTGAATTAAAAAAAAGTAGGAAATAAATCATTCAATCATGCACACATATCTAGAGGTATTGGCCATAACTACACATACATCCACCATCAAAATGATTTTGGAGTGACACATATAAATTATGTGTATATCATATTATATATCTATAGGATTTATGGGACATTCCCTAGATTATGTGATATTTAATCAGGTATTAATATTAATCATTTAAACATTTGCATCGTATGTAACAAAATAAATGATAAAACAAAAACCAATCATATCAATTATTTCCCAAAACATAAAAAGTTGACATGATTCTGATACCATTGTAGGGAATTATGGCGATAGAGATGGTAGCGGAAATAAAAATTCTTTACCATATTCTCATAAACTAGTGGCTCCTGAGAGCCTTGGCCACCCCCATATAGAGATGGTAGCAGAATTATGGCGATAGAGATAGTAGATGAGGAGTATCTATCCTGAGAGCCTTGGCCACCCCCATATAGGAGTGGATGGTTTAGGGTTTCAACAATCTTGGGGATATAATGGAACAAATTTGATGAATTTTTTCGACTATTGCAAATCACCAATCAGTCGAATGGACTCCCAGTCAGTTGATTGGAATCATTTTTTATTGACAAACATACTAGCTTTCAGTGTGACGATTAATGCACGTCATGACGTCAGCATCAATTCCCTAATCTGGTCTATTGATCTTCCATTCGGTTGAGTGGACTTTTCACTCAGTGCATTGGAAACTCCAGTCGATCTACTGACATTCCCAGTCGATCGAATGAACAATCCTATCAGTAAACGATCATCTAGTGTTGTTCAAGTTGATTACTTAAACACTTTAGTAACCAAGTCAAAACTTATCCATGAGTAAACTCCTATTCTAGGTGTTACCTATGTATGTGGACCTAGAGGTCCCAAAGTACGTGGGTAGTGAATGTCTATAACTAGATTATGATATCACAAGCAACGGGTGGTATCTTGCAACACATCATTGCTACTCAAGTAATTGAAAAGTTGAAGAACAACTTCAACCTACACATGTGGTTAGTGTTATCCTTATTGTATAGTTCCTTTGTCACTGATATCCAGATTGAACAGGAGCCGTGAAATTATCATCCTATTAACATTCAATCCATGTTCCTTGGACCAGAGCATACTGTCTGATATGCATGTGAGTTCACATATCATACACTGATTCACATGAGTATGGCCATACATTTCTCAGTCTCGCTTATCAAGTAGCAAGGGTATCAACTTTGATAGGAGGGACAAATCTCATCTACATCACTCACAATCAATCCCCATGTGTCACAACATATCTGAGCACCACCCTTATGGTAACCCTTATTCTGAATGGTGTCAAATTGCATCTAATGACATGTGAAGAGTGTAGTAACTTTAGGTCTAAGAACCACAATCACCACTATCACTATGAGAGTTGATTCTGACCATCACTCAATGGTTTCAATGTACCACGTTCAAGGTGGGTCTGTCTGATACACTATTCTCTAACAAGTACATGTGTGTTTGGCTTAATATCATACACCATGAAAAATGAGGTTCTACCATTAGTCCACACACATTCTAGTCTTATGTATTATTGTTGTCTATATTGCTTCCAAAATAATATTCGACTAGGGACATAACAAGAATGGATATACTCTTATCATACACACAATCGCATTGTTCAGGTACTCAACCTAAAAACATATGACATTGAGTAATGTCATTCTTTTAGACATCTATCATGTTATACCATCATCTCATAATCGAACAAGCATATAGACAAAAATTATCTTTATTATTAATAAAATCAAGTACATGATGCCACATTACAATCATTGTACGACTGGCCCTCTCGGCATACATACCAATATGTACATGTAATGAATATGGCATCTGGGTTTTCAAATTTGTATTCAAGTTGACCCTGACTTGGTCTGCACAAAAGGTTGGTTGAAATTCACTGGTTGACCCACCAGTGTGAATTATATTGATAGGGTCTAGGCTGGGTTATGTGGGTACAGACCACGTAGGATTGGGCCAGTCCGGTTTGATGCTCATCCCTAATCCTAGTTGGTGAAAACATATATGCCTTTCTACATGCCCTTATGTGAGTCTTCCAAAATTTGTGAAATAGTTGTGATTTCATTTTGTATAATATACACATACATCACAAATAGTTTCTTTATTGTAGAAAAATAAAAGGTCATTCATGTTGTTAGTTGACCATGTATGAGTTGTCCTTTTGACCATGTATTACAGATCCACGTTAAGATGGAAATTGTCACATGTAATCAAGCTTTAGACTATCTATAAGGGGTGAGAATTATCTATAACTGGAGATGAGATAGCCAATTTTGGAAAATTGATATGACTTGTTTCAAGATATCTATGAACTTATATAAGTAATTACATCAATGCTAAGTGAGTGGGAAGCAACTTTTGTGATCCTATATTGTTAAACCCCTCATAGAAATGACGTCTCTTGTTTATATCATATTCTTCTTAATTTTAATTCTAGTTCGTCTAATAATTATTGTTGTTTCTCAAGTATATTTATCATCATTCATGTTGTTTCTTTATTTCCACCTAGAATTTTGGACTTTGAAAAGATACCCTTAATACACACATACACATACATGTATTAATATTGGGGTAGACCCATCTTTTTTTTAATTGTGGTGCGAAGTCTCTGTTATTACTTTGTTTATGTATTGTTCTAGCCTAGTGCCTTGTACGTGGTGTAAATATCATTCTTACCATGAATTAGCAAATTGATGTTTACAGTGCAATATAAACTAGTGAATCAATAACATGGTGTATATAATTTGCAATTGTAATATGTGGATATCTTCATTTGTGTGAAATTTCAAGATCTAGAATGAAATTGTGGGATGCATAATCTTGTTATACTCGATGATTGTTGGGATTCTACCTTTTGCATGGACTATTCCACTTTAACTAAGTAATTTGACCTCTATTTGGGTTTCTTTTTATTACTTATTAGACAGTTTTGTCTCTTGATATGTGACTCGAAAGATTTTCATGTGATGAAGGAAACTCCAAACCCACTTGTGGGTGGATTCCATGGTAAAATGCATATGGCACGGGCTTGACACATGCAAGTTTGTCGGTTCACACCTTTTTTGAGTGGGTAAATATCAGCATAAGTTTCAATTTGATCTCTGAGCAATTTAATTTTTGTGTGTGTGTTGGACATGCACTATGCCATGGAGGTTGGAATTTCTAAGCACACCTCTAGCTTTAAGAGATGCTATTACTAATAAGAGAGGTCTTGTAGGGCATTTTCTTTCCCAATTTGTTCATCACCATCGATGTCGAATCTGCTCTGGTTGAGTCCTAGAGACTCCTTGGGTTCCGTTTCTACAAATAGAAAAAAGCAAGTGATAGATACAGACTTTGTCACATGATTTGTCAACATAGGGAGGCATACTTATATGGATGGCATCACATATTATGTTGGACTCACACACCGGAGTTAGGAGGTCCATGATGTTGTAGTTGTTGTAGTTGTTATCATGTGAATTCATAGCTCATACCTCCTATGATAATGCAAATATGGATATTTCAATTGAACACACTCTATCTCTGCATTTACCATAAAGCATCATTTCGATATATATAAATACAAGTGTTCTAGGACGGTTTCTATGATATCATAAATAGATATTGTTCTACACACAAAAAAAAAAAACTAAAAAACATTAGAGTTTCTCTTTTCTATGGGGGTAGGAAGAGGTGTAGGTATTCATGCCGGTATGGAGCCTTGATGATTGAAGGTGACTAATATATGGAGGCCGTATACAAATTGCCATCTCTAAGTATGTAAACAAAGGAAATAAGATTTTCTCGATAGGTCGGTTTTGCAGAATGTAACCACAAGTGACCGCACCTACGATTAATGGAAGAAGATAAATAAGTCCGTGGCTCTGGCAGTGTGAGAATGGGTAGATCCGTTAACAACAGGTGGACCCCTAATAGCAGGCAGGCATTTGAGATACAATTAAAAGGACCGTTGTTGTTGCTTGGCTGGGAGTGGTTGGTGGCGGAGATTTAAGGATACAACAGCAGTGTGAATCAACGGGAAACAATGAGTCAGCAGCCAGTATGGTGGGAAAAAAACGCGGCTGCGATCAGCGCAGGGCCATGTGTGAGAGGGTCAGCACCAACAGCAACTCCATGAATTATCTTCTCAATTAAAACTGTGGAACAGATAAAAAGAAGTGGGAGTTGTGGTGGTGGTGAGTGAGGGAGGTACTAGACAGCCCCCACTTGGAAAGGCGACAGAAGTGCCAGCGACACCGACACGAAGCCCCATGCCTTTAGCTGTAGTGGCCACCGATTGCGTGGCGGCGATGCATATGTCGGGGTTGATTAGCTTCCAAGTCCGCAGCAGGCAGCGGGGTAGGACCAGCCCAGATTCCTGTTCGAGGTGCGCCGGGCGTCTGGTATTTTTCGACGGAATTTGACCACCGCCACTGCCGGAGATGAACGCATGGATGATGATGGTCTTGTTTGGCTGTGGAGATGCATGACGTACGAAGGATATATAGAATGATCGATGCCGGTGCAGCCGCTTCTGGTCGTAATTGATTTCAAGTGGTGGTTCTACGACTAGCTTAGGTGGCGGCATTGACCCGTCGGTTGGTGGCGTTTGGGAATCGCGGCGTGGGGCATCCTGCTCCATGTCCTCTCTCCCTGCACATGGCGGCGATCCGTTCCGGGATGGTGTCGTCGAAGACCCTCGGGTTGGGGTTCTCGGCGTAGCAGACGTAGTAGCAGCCGACGCAGGCCTGGAGAAGTGCCATCCCGATACGAGTCTGAACACGCAAAAAAAAAAAATAGAAAGGAGCATCAGTCGGTTTTGTCTGTATCAATCCATTAGTAAACACACACGTGAGCCAAAAAACCGCTTATTAAGCTGTGACTCAGACGAATGCTTTAACTAACCGCTACTGTAACGGCTGGTAGCTTTCACGAAGAAACAGAAACATTCCGGCACGAAAGATACGACAGATGGTTACCAAACTTACAATTAACTCTACAAAACGTCATTCATTACACACGGTCCTACTAGATGGAGGTTGGATGGTTTGACACGACAAACTAACAAGGAGAAGAGAAACGGCAGAAGTAAACAATCTTAATAATTAGCTATAGCTAGATTAACCATGCCTTGACGGCATCATCTTTGCAATTGAGTTGTTGCTTGAATTCAAAAGTACATGACCAACCTTTGTGTATATATACCAGCCGGTCAACAAGAACCTGGATAGCAAATCAAAAGCAAGCTCTCATGGACATTATATCAAACAGGTAGAGGACGTAACGAAACAAATTGTGGTAACCATAGGAACTAATAACATGAATCCTAAACAAAACGAACGACTTTAGTTGTTGGTACCCCAAAACATGAATGCAACTGTCTTGTATATATATTCGTGTATTTTTTTTTTGCGTGTCGTTTTCAAGCTCAATGTTTGATTACCGAAATACAAACAAAGCAATATTCCCCTACATTCGGCTGGCCTGGCAAGGCATATCAAATCGGGAAAAGATAGGGACAGCCTTGATGGATATATGGTTGGGAAAATAAAAAACGATGTTAATCGGTTTCTTCTCTAGGTGTGTTTTCCGTTTTTCTTCGGTACTGGGCATCTTTTGCCGAACAAATCCAGAAGAATCGTCATTGATCATGAAATTGCCTAATCGATATTACTTGAAAAGCGACGGAGCGATCAATCGGGAAAAGCTGATAGCAACTGCACTCCACAGGATCGCATTTCAATTCATTATCATCATACGGAAAAAAGCAGCGATCACGATCAAGGTGATGCTATCAAGTTTGATCCTGAAGCTCGCTAGACTCTGGAAAGCGAATTTAATTTTAATAGGTTCTGTTTTTATCATAGTCGATGCTGTTGTTGTGATTAAGAAAGAAAAAGTATAGTAATTTGATGATATCTGAGGCGATTAAGAAAACAAACAAACAATAAAATAAAATAAAAAAAGTAGTAAAAGCTTGCGTGTGTCTGAGTGGAACGATGGACTTACCATGAGGTACCCGACAAAGAATGCGAGCAGGGATACGGTGGCGGTATACGACTTGTGGGAGGCGTACGTCCATGAGGCGGCGAAGATGACGCACAGGGAACCGCTGGAGACGCCGGTGAGGAAACAGATGGAGCTGGTGATGTCCGAGTCCACCAGCTCCTCCATGTTGTGCCGCCGGAACAGGTCCCAGGTGCTCTGGGAAGCCTGAACGAACCCGCGCCCGTAGGCGGCGATCTGTTCCAATTAAATTTGCGTGACGTTAATTAGTCTGTGCAAAAGATTTGACACAAATTAAACAACTGGAAACGTACGTGCACGAACGCCCAGCTGTTTCCGAATCGGAACACGGCCTCCATGACTCTCAGGCAGCAGTGCGCACACGAGAACAAGAACTCATCCTCCCCTTCCAGCAGATTCAGTCCTCTCGCCAGTATCCTACACGCCTCAATCGCCGGCACGAACAGTGACCCCAAGCACGCACTCCCAAGGTTCCTCCCAACAGCTCTCTGGAAACAGAACTGCACGTTCGACTGCATCCCTCTCAGGTAATACAGCGCCACGGCGCGGCTGACAGTCAGGTTCGCCACGTTTCGTATCACCTCCGCGGTCCACATCAGGCTCAGAACCATCAGCACGATCGTCAGAGGCGGGTAGTAGAAGTTCAAAGCCCCGATCACCGCAAAGCACCAGAGGGAGATCCACAGGAACCCGGCTCCCAGCATCAGATGCGTCGGGTGGTTGAGGTCCCGGAACCGAGGGACGGGAATAAGGGACCTCTCGATCACTTTCGCAGCGAACTTGGTGCGGCGCGTGACCCAGCAGGCGTATAAACCAGTGCCGATCGAGAAGAAGATTCCGACCACGCCTAATGCTTCCGTGGTTGGCATCGACAAGCAGAGCAAGAGGACGCCGGCGGACATGGTGGAGAGGAACGTGAACCACAAGATGAACGTTACCATAAACCCTGGCCAGGCGCGGAGGGCCTTCTGCCATATGAAGGCTAGGATGACGCCGAGGAGTGAAGAACCTTCAATGGGTGGGAGCCAGAATGTTAGAGCACGGCGCTCTTTTCTCTGCTTTGACACCCCCATGTCTCCTAAGACGCCCTGGATTGCCTTGTAGGAGAAGAAGCACACGGCGGCCATGGCTATTAGAAGGTGGAACAAGAACAGGCACATGGAGATGCGGTTCGTCGCCCGGCGCGAGTTCAAGTTCGCCGGAGGTGGCAAGGAATGCGGCGGTGGCGGCAGGTGGGATTGGTGTTGGAGGTTGTCCGGGATGTGGAGGGCGCTGGCCGGGTACGGTTGGCCCGGTGGGTACTGGACGTGTATCGGCGGCGGTGGCTGGAAGTTGTGGTTGTGTGGGAAAGCCCGTGTGGCTGTCATCGCCACAGTGGCGTTGGCTGCTGCCGGAGTGGGAAACACCTGGTGCTGTGTCTGGTGCCGGGACATGGCTGCTGCGGGTTGTGGAGGAAGGGGTGCCTGACCTTCCGCTACAGCTATTTTCACGGCATCGGGATTACCAGCTGGCTGTTTCCCCATCACCGTGCCTTCTCCTTCATTTCTTACATCGCTGTAGTAGTCGTCGTCGTCCTCGTCCTCGTCATCGTCGTCCGGGAAGATATGTCCCGAGTCTTCCAAATCTCCTCGTCCTGCTGCTGCTTCCTGATACCTCGTCGCAGCAGCAGCCTGAAACAAGAAAAAAGGTCCCGAATTAGCTAGCACTGACACAACATACAACACAGAGACAAGTCAGGACGGGTATCTATCAGCTGCCCTCAATAATTGAGGAGCAACCAGCTTGGATACACGATCCAGCGCCTAGCATTCTGGTAGCTACAGCTAGTAGGTGCAAAACGAACTGCGTCCAGCTTCTTGCTCACCGATGGCAGCGGAGCTTCCTGCGCCCCCATTGTGAAGACCGATGATGATCTTCCCAAACAGCAGCAGCAGCTCCTCAAGGAGCTAGTGCTGGACGGCGGTTACTTGAGCCACAGCTATCTGGCGAGCGTCGCGGTCGCCTTGCTGTTGACCCGCGAGTTGTCTGCTGGGCAGGTGAGAGCTCCTTGGGCGGCTACTCCAGAGATAGGTGGAGATGGATTCGTGGCGTCAACAACTATGATAGGGATTGGCCAAGAAGAAATGAACCAGCAATGCAAATGGCTTTTTGTTTCTGTGGCTCACCTACGGCGCGCGTGCAGACTTAATTAATCGGGACAACAAGGACTCACCAGCACAAACAAACAAACCCAACCAATTGGAAAAGCTGGGCATGCGTGCAGACATTAGGAAACCGGAATTCATTGTATACCTTGTGTAGGATGTTATAAATTATTGCACAATTTTTTTTTTTACTGCCTCAGCTTGACAGCTTCAGTTACTGACTTTTTTCTTTTAGATAACCTTCTCCCGACTTCAGTTATTAATAACTCAACATGAATGCTTGCTATGCGTAATGCGTGGTGGCCCTGATTTTATTACTTGGTAACTCAACATGAATGCTTGCTATGCGTGGTGGCCCTGATTTTTCTTGCTCGTGGAAAACGTTTGTTCCCAACCCAATACCTTCCCGTTTCTTTTTTTCCCTCCCCTTGCAACTTTTTACAGTTTATAAACACTTTCAGCACCGTCAAATTTTAAAAAAAAAACACTTGCAACTCGTCCAACAACTTAGGGCATGTTTCGTTTACTTGGATTTTACTATATTGGATTGTATTTTGGACTCCAGTTCAACAAATTTTACGTTTGGTTTGCAGGATTAGAGAACTGAGGTTAATCCCGGAATTTTCAGACATAATAAGAATCCCGCATTTTGGTCTCCACCAAAATTCTCTCGGACGCCAAAATCCAACATGGCGAACGTCGTTGACACGAAAAAAAATAAATCCCGCACTAACAAAATCCAGCAAACCAAACATAAAATTTTATTTTGCGGGATTTTGACAATGCAGCATTTTAATAATGCGGGATGGACAAAATACAAGATTTTAACCAAACGTGCCCTTAGTCTCCCGAATGAAACTCATGACATGGATAAGCTTTCTCCCAATGTATCGTCAAACAAAACATTAATATGTAACATCAATAAGTAAGTCAGCAAGATTATACTATTGAATTCAGTACATTAAACTACAAGGACATGCAAAGTGGTTCAAAAGTGAGCGTGCAATGTGCCCGTTTCATAGGTTCGACTTTATTGCCTTGAACTTACTTGGTAACAACCATCCAACAATAAGAGATCGCCATGTCAACAACCCATACTGCAACTAGCAGAGGGGACTGACTCTGTTAGAGTTATTATTGAATTAGTCTATTATGCAAATGGGTCCAACAATCTTAGTCCATATGAGTTTGGTTGAATTTTAATCATGCCACGAGTCCCAAAATTTGTTAGCATCCTCTCTCCTATATATAAAAATGGAGTTTCACGAAATAAAATTATTAATGAACCTCCATTTCATATATTTTTTCACACTTTATTAGAGTAGGCTTACAATTCTAAACACAGCCGGCTACGGAGACGCACATGTTGTCTACCGTTGGCTCGTCATCAACATTGTGCGAAGCTATTTGCTTTGTATGATTTCTTTCTGGTCTCGGCTCGGAGTTTAAATATGTCTAGGATCAATTCAAAACGACAAGAGCATATACGGACTCTTGAAGAACTTTATGCCTACATATCTCGCATTGATGATCATATACATATGATTTACGCCTCAGATTTAGCTACACGTAGAGGAGGGGGTTGTGGTGACCATACTGGCAGGGGAGAAGTCTATGCCCAGTGGTTGTGGGCCTGACATTGGTAGCTATGGTCATTTCTTATGTGATCTTTGGCAGTGCCTCTCTCAAGTAACTGATAATGATTCTTTATTTAACATTATAACTCCTCTAGTAAAAGATTCTCATGTTAAAATAGTTGATGCCTCTCAATCTCCTATTATAAGGGTTGGAATTCTTCCTATAGCCAAGTCCTTGTCTCTTGATAATGTCTTACATGCCCCCCTACTTTATTATCAGTTTGTTGTCCATTATCCAGTTCACCACCTTCTAACGTGTGTCCAAAATAGAAAGATGACGGTGACTAGTCGTAAGGATCAAACTTTGAATTTATAACATGATACCTTGGGAGGCCCACAATGCTAATACGAGGTCCGAAGTAGTAAACAAAATCAAACACATGGACAAGGGGTGACAATGCATTAGGATCCTAAATCTTGTCCTAGCAAAGTTAATTCAAAGAGTAAATAGGTGTTCCTCACATAACCAAGTAACAACTAAACTAGAACAAGAGTAAACAACTAAATAGAACTAAGTTGACCAAAACAAAATAAGAAATAGTTCTTCTAGAAATTACTATATTTTATATAGAACTTGGATCGGGTTCAACAATAGTCACACTCACCGATATGCAAACACTCTTACCCATTGTACACCCTTATAATAGTTTACAAGAAATCATCAACTTTGTGTATTTCTTCCTCTCTCAAGATCATATTAAGATCTTAGAACTATATTTCAAGTGTCACTCTCTCAACATGACAAAAAAACAATCAAAACATACAAATATGTGATAACTACCTCTAGCAATCAAACACTTTCTTACATTCACACTGCTCTTTATCTCTAGATTTGATCTATTGCAATTCTCTAGGCATTAGGAATCTGACATCACAAGATGGTAGCTAAGCACACAAGTGATTCATCCATGAATAAGATTAAGGAGTTAAATATTTCTAAGAGTATATAACATTAAATAAAATATGAATATTTACATAGAGATCAAGAGAGTGAGCTAAGTTAAACAATCACAACCTTGCCAGAAGGCAATCATGATTTAGCAAGTAATGGGAGTAGTGAGTTGCTCGAGGGATATGTAGCCATGGGTGGCATGCTAGTATATACTAGTCCAAACCAAACAATAATGGAAAAAGTATATTGTGAATCCTAATGCATTGGGGTACACACTTAGTGGCAAGGGGTGGTATGGAGTGTAAGAGAAGCGTGTTTCAACTCCTATTACCCTTCCACCCAACCATTGAACATGGTCTTTGCCAAGTGCACATGGAGAAGCCTATCTAGCTACTTAGATCTCACACCTAGTTTTGATGGAGTACTGGGATCGATAGGAAAAAAGGGAAAGTAGCTATTGATCCACTAGTTTGACTTAGGAGTTTTTCCTCTTCTAGCCTCCAAATTCCTCTTCTCTCTATACCTTCAGTGTTTTCACACATCAATCATCATATAAAGAGGTGAGAAGGGAGAACAAACAATAATACAACTATTGGCAATGAAATTAAAGTATCATTCATAGACATTTTTCAACATGGTATCATTGTTACATAAATTGCCACTAGACATCTACAAAAGGGGGATTATCTACTTTTAGTCAAATAAAGAAAAAAAAGTAGGGGAAGAAGAGAGAAAATCCATTAGGGTGGGTGTAGAAGATCTAATCTTCAACCCCAAATGTTGTAACCTCAAGCTTATTCTCCAGATGAGTGATATGGCATGGAAAGTGGATGAAAATTGGCCAAAACCCTAGAAAGCTAGGGTTTTTGTGTGGAAAGTGATCAAATATGGATTGTATGAGGGTAGGTAAGAGTTGGTGGTAGAAATAAAGGCTCAGAGGGTTTCACCTTGACTCCCAATCATCACTAGTGTTTTCATAGTTGTCTAGGGTTCTAGCGTTAAGTGGGGGTAAAATGGTAAAAGTGGTAGTGGCGAGCATGACAATTAGGTGGGTAGCACAGTTGTGGTGGTCACCACAAACATGGTGAGTAGGTATAAGCACAGTTGTGGTATGTAGGAATGAATGTGGTGGTGCGGGTAAAATGTTATAGGAAATATGGTGTTTTGGAATGTAGGTGGAAAGTTTTAGTGGTCACCATGATTGTGTTGGCATGAGTGTAGCACAACCATGGTGAATACCATGGACATGGTGGATGGTAGAGGAGGATTTGGTTGTGTCCATGGACATGGTGGATGAGGATATAGCACAACCACGGTGAATACCATGGACATGGTGGATGGAAGAGGAGGATTTGGTTGTGTCCATGAGAACGGTCATTCAGTACAGTTGACACCACGAACATTTTGGATAGCACGACCATGGTGATTCTGAATTATCATGATTGTTTTGGCTATAATGGACATGGTGGCTAATTTGCTTCTCTCCTTGAAGGATGGATTTTGGGATCTTATATCCCGTCTGTGGTGAAGTACCACAGTCATTTTGGGGGCTTTCTCATCCACTTGAGTGTTGAACTTGTACATCCATGGTGCTTTTTTTTTTCAAATTCAATCTTAGGTCACTTAGAGTAGGTTGGGAGTGATGTTGTCTTCACTTTGGACTCCATGGTTGGGAAATCTCTAAGATCAACCTCTTTTTCTCCCTTCCATGAACTAGTGCCAATGTACCTATGTAACATGAAATAAGCATTCATAAGTGCATTTGATAATGAAACCATTTACTAGGAATAGGCATGTATTATTATATATATCGATGAGAATGTAAGGCAAAATGACACAAGATGGAAACTCAATCTAAGGCTCCATCAATCACAATGTAATTTTTGGTAAGCATGTCAGAGAGCCAATTGTATGATGATTGTGGTGGCATATCTGGTAAATGATTTGATTAATAACAAAGGCAATCTTCCAATTTATTTATTTTTTTCATTCAATTATGAGATAATGATGAAACATAATGATTGTCTAAAGAATGACATTACTCAATGGTGTATGTCTTCGGGTTGATGACCTGAACAATGAGATCATATGGATTTCAAGAGTATGTACATTCTTGTTATGTCACTAGTCAGATATTATTGTGGATGAATGATAGACAACAATGACACATAAGAGTAGAATGTGTGTTGGTTGATGGTAGAATCTCATCAGTCATTATATGAGATATCAAACCAAACACATAGATACTTGTTAGAGAAAAGTGTATTGGACAGACCCACCTTGATAGTGACACATGGAAACCATAATTCATAGTCAGAATCATCTCTCATAGTGATTGTGGTGATGTGGTTCTTAGACCTGAAGTCACTACACTCATCACATGTCGTTTGGTGTACTTTGACATCATCCATCGTGACCTTCAATAAGGGTTGCCATAAAGGTGATGCTTGGGTGCATTGTGACACAAATGAATGTCTGTGAGTGATGTAGATGGGGTTTGTCCCTCCTACTGGAGTTTGATATTCAGGCCACTTGATAAGCAAGACTGAGAAAAGCTTGTGCATGCACATGTGAATCAATATATGATATTGAGGTCACATACATCTCAGACAATCTGCTCTAGTTCAATTAACATGTATTTAACGTTGCGAGATTGATGATTCCATGCCTTGAGTTCAATCTAGATATCAATGACAAAGGAATTTGACAATCACTATAACAACAATTGCATATTATAGGTTGAAGTTGTTCTCTAACTTTCTGAATTAATTGGGTAGCAATGATGTGTTGTTGGATACCAATCATTCCTTGTGATGTCATAAATCAATTATCGATATTCACTGTCAACGTAACTTGGAACCTTTAGAGTCAGACACATAGGATACACTTGGAATAAGAGTTCATTGATGAATATAGTTTAAACTTGATTACTAAAGAGTTAGGTATTCAATTTGAACAAAAATTGGTTGAATGTTGATTGACTGGACTATGAACTGACCAATTCAAGTGTTGAACTGATTGTTTTAGAGTGTCGGGTCAATGGAACCAATATTGGCAATCTGGTCTTCAGGAAGTGAACCAATCAACTCAGGTCCATGAACAGACTAGCTCAGGTTCTTAACTGAGTAGTTGGTGGATCAATTCAATTGATTTAAGGATTAATGTTGATTACATGTTGTGCATTAAATTAGATATAAATTGAAAATACAATTGCAATCAGGAAACATGCTAAAACGACCATTTCAAGGGTTGAGTCAATCGGTTCACATGCCAACCCATAGTTTCACCTGTGAACTGACCGTTTTGTCGCTCACAGGATGCAAAAATTCATGAACTCTCGTCTCCTTTGACTCCCACATAGTGATGGTGGTGATGTGGTTCTTAGACCTGAAGTCACTACACTCATCACGTCATTCGGTGTACTTTGACATCATCCATCGTGACCTTGAATAAGGGTTGATCCATCGTGACCTTGAATAAGGGTTGCCATAAAGGTGATGTGTGGGTGCATTGTGACACACAGGGATGACTGTGAGTGATGTATATGGGATTTGTCCCTCCTACTGGAGTTTGATATCCAGGCCACTTGATAAGTAAGACTGAGAAAAGCTTGTGCATGCACATGTGAATCAATATATGATATTGAGGTCACATACATCTCAGACAATCTGCTCTAGTTCAATGAAAATGTATTTAACGTTGAGAGGATAACGATTATATGCCTTGAGTTCAATCTGGAAATCAATGACAAAGGAATTTGACAATCACTATAACAACAATTGCATATTATAGGTTGAAGTTGTTCTCTAACTTTCTGAATTAATTGGGTAGCAATGATGTGTTGTTGGATACCACTCATTCCTTGTGATGTCATAAATCAATTATCGACATTCACTACCAATGTAACTTGGAACCTTTAGAGTCAGACACATAGGATACACTTGGAATAAGAGTTCATTGATGAATATAGTTTAAACTTGATTACTAAAGAGTTAGGTATTCAATTTGAACAAACATTGGTTGAATGTTGATTGACCGGACTATGAACTAATCGATTCAAGTGTTGAACCGGTTTTTTTAGAGTGTCAGGTCAATGGAACCAATATTGGCAATCTGGTCTTCAGGAAATGAACCAATCAACTCAGGTCCATGAACATACCAGCTCTGGTTATTAACCGAGTAGTTGATGGATCAATTCAATTGATTTAAGGATTAATGTTGATTACATGTTGTGCATTAAATTAGATATTAATTGAAAATACAATTGTGATTAGGAAACATGCTAAAATGACCATTTCAAGGGTTGAGTCAATCGATTCACATGCCAACCCATAGTTTCACCTGTGAATCGACCATTTTGTCACTCACATGATGCGGAAATTCATGAATTGTCGTCCCCTTTGACTCCCACATCGATTGGGAATCCTGACCATGGCCCTCCTATAACTAGAGGGGTGTTGGGGGCTTCTCAAATACATCAATTAGCTCTGACAATTGTTATCTTCTCTGGTTTTGATAACTGAGAGAACCCGAGCAAGTCCTACCTGATAAAGGGAGAGATATCAAGGAGAGCAATTATGGGAGAGCAATTTTGTAACATCCCTGGCCTGGGTTATGCTTTAACCCTAGATGTTTTGTTTAAGAAATATAATTATATGCTTGCTTTTATCTTTTGAAAAGTAATTAAGATTCAAGAGGAGCTTATATTTCAATTTTAGTCCTTTTTGAATAATGTTGAAAACAATTTTTTGCATGTTTTGGACTGAAGTGCAAATTACCCAAGTTGAGAGGTTAACTTGCAAATGTTACATGGTAAAATGTTCCTAAAAGTGTTGAAGCATCATAAGAATTAAAATGATGCAAAGGTATGGCTTGTAGCAGCCTGAGCACCAAGAAAGAGCTTATTAAGCAATGTTTGTGCATTAAAACCTAGTTTTGGTGTAATGTGTAATTTACCCAAAACCTAGGGTTCAATATCAAAAATACCACTTCTAGAGAGTCCCTAATGTTTCTTGGTATCAATTAGAGACAAGAAAATCATAGGGGCATATCATTTGAATCTCTTTGGAAGAGAGAGAATCTTGATATTAAAATAATCAAGATTTAAGCATAATTGAAACCCTAATTCAATTTAATGCAAAAATAAATATATTAATGGAATTGCCCTTCAACCAAAAATGAATGATTGAATTTACATAAGTATGTACGTCCTTGTTCCTTGAAAAGGCAATGAAATATCTAAAGTGAGTGGAGAACCCACTCACATTAGTTAAAGAAAAAGTAATATCCACTCATTTTTGGATATTATTATTATAATGATTAAGGTGCTTAAAGTGGTTGCTTTTGATTCAAGGATAAATAAGAGGTTTTTGAAGGAGAGGATGATGGCTTCTTATGCAAGGAAGTGAAGGGGATAAGTGTCACCAATTTTGGGAATTAAAGGATTTTTTTATAACACTTTCTCTCTCTTGAAATTCCCATATATACACTCCATTTTCCACCCACATGAAAGACTTTTTCGAATCCACTTTCTTTCCTTGCTTTGGCCGAGCACAAGGAAGCTTAGGATCAAGAGGATAACGTGCCCCAACATGTAGGTAAGTTCCTTAATCATCTTCAACCTTGATTTCATGGTGGAAATCGAAATTCAATGTTTATTTTCTTCTTTTCTCCATTCAATCTTCAACTTTAGCCAATCTTTTCACTCAAACACTTGAGAACGAACCTTGGACAGTTGAGAAAGATTCATTCACCATTGAGGACGTGAATCTTGAAGCTTGGATTCAACTTTGAAGGCGGGTTATATAACTTGAAACCTTAAATATCATTATTGACTTCATTTCTTCATCATATGTTGATTCCTTTTTCATTCCCAAATTTTCTTTCTATTACTTGATGAAATCACCATAAGAATCACAGAAAATTTCGAAGGTTTGTAGCTTGAAGATGATGACGTCATATTACCACACACCTCAATTAAAATCTTGAGTAAACGGTTTGCAATGTTGATGACCAAACGATATCAAGACTGTTTGAGGGCAAACAGTCTCAAGACCGTTTGAGGTGAAACGGTCCCAAGACCATTTGGGGTTAATTGCTGATGTGAATGATGAAGATATAATGGCTCAAATTAATTTAATTATAATGGATTCAAGAATGGGTGATACATTGATTACAAACCCTAATTGGATTGAATGGTTGAAACCCTAAATTGGTTGAGCCGATTTCTAAGTTGTACGGCTCAAACGGTCTCAAGACTATTTTAGAAAATAGTCTCAAGACTGTTTCGAGGTCAAGGGCTGTGATGGATGGTTGGAGATCCCAGGGTTATAATTTGATGTACTTTCAATGGTCTCAATGTTGGATGGTTCAATGAGTGCAAACCCTAAAATCGATTGATTGGTTGGAGGAAACCCTAATTGATCCATTCAGTTTCAAGGTGGTTTGGACCAAATGGTCTTGAGACCGTTTGGAGACCGTTTGGTCCAAACCACCTTGAAACCGAATGGATCAATTAGGATTTCCTCCAACCAATCACCCAAACGGTCTTGAGACCGTTTGGGATCAAATGGTCTTCAGACCGTTTGGAGGGCAAACAATCTCAAACTGTTTGATGTTCAATCAGTTTCAATGAAGGGTTGTTCATTCCATTTCAATGATAATTTGATCAAATGGTTTCAAATGTTGAAAGCACCAAACGGTTTCAAAACCATTTAAGAGCAAACAGTCTTAACCTAGATGCCCAAACAGTCTCAAGACCGTTTGGAGTGTAAATAGTCTCAAAATCATTTGAAGGTCAAGGAGGTGAAAACCGTTTGAAGGTTCAAAAGTATCAAAACCGTTTAGAGATCTAATAGTCTCAAAGATATGAAAGATTAATCAACCTTATGATTGTTAATGATGTTTATCAATGATAATTACAATGGTTGTACCTATAAGGTACTAGGGTGATTAGTGAGACGCTCTGATCTCCAAAACCACGATATAAACACGATTTAAACTTAGCGGAAGCCATCGATTAACAGCAGAAGACAAAAATCACGGGAAATTAAAACTTTTTGAGATAAGATCTTGAAACCATAAAACTCCTTCCATAGAAAAGGAAATAAACTGTTTACATCTCTGATAATTACTTCTTGAGTAATTATATACAACATGATACAAAATTCTCAAGAGTCAAAACCAAAATCTCAGACACTAACTCCTAGGACCTGAGAGTACAGAGACGACATAGGACTATCTAACTACATAACTCAGCAGTCAATATCTCCACCTGAGATTCACTGCTGCTCTTGGTGCTGCTGCTGCTGGTTTTCGTCACCTGTATGCTGGTTCCTCCGTCTTTGACGACCACCTAAAAAGTTGAAGTCTACGGGGTGAGACAATTTTAAATAATTGTCCCAGTGAGAGTTATAACTCTCCACTAGAAGCTTTATATAGCAATTCAAAGAATAACATAAGCAATAAAAGCTCTCAAAGTATTCAACAGCAGTTTGGTAATAAGCAGAAGTTCATCATTTAAGAAATGTGAAGAACATGTGTACTATTCAGTGTAACATCAATCAAGTATCTCGTAGTTAATCCTAACAGATATACTACGCTTGTTGATTATGTTTTACAAACATTATTATGCCCTGCGGAGATGAGGTATACCGCTCATACTCCAACCGATCACTTATTAAGTCGCATCGGTATCATACCTAGGTCATCAAAAGAGTCGGATTCTTATGACCTTCATCTTCCTCAGTCAGAGTGAGGATAACTTGCAGGACATCTTATGTCTCTGCTGATATAGCTCACCAGGGTAATCTGGTACTTCGCTATTTTTAGAGTTACAGTGGCATTTTGTACTCTCTTCGTTATCGAGAGATTTCTTGTTTATCTCTGATCGATGCGGTATAAGGATTTCCTCGAGAGAATTGTGTTGCAGCATAAACATATAGTGAAGGGTTGATGGATTAAGATACATCTACATCAATTCCTACACTAGGATGTAAGGATTTACACACCCATATTCCCCCACATACTCAAAAGTATGCGATCCAGGAGTTCCCTTAGGAAAACCTGTTTCACCATCATTTTGCTTTCTGACAATGATGGATCTATGATCAGGGCTCTACATGGTATGATTATATTTGATTAGTTAGGTACATTTTAGTATTCTTTTAACATCATACATGTTCTCAAACATTAATCATTAGCATTGCAGCTATGAAAGTAGAATACTTAAATGTAACAAGTCTAACTCACATCAATTATCATTTCTCAATCATCTCATCACAAGTCATCTGTTAAGCATGACCTTGATGATACTCATGGCTCTCACAGCCTAACAATCTCATTAGATGCCACTTGCTAGGCAACAAGGTATTTCACTATACATAAAGCTAATAACATGCTTTCAATGAATATGGTATCATCATCCTTACCTGGATATGATTATCTTCCCATAAGAACCTGCATGGTTAATTCAACTGATAACAGTAAACAATTCATTTTAAAGAAGTTGTACCTTCCTACTCTTACAAGAGTTAGGTTCCCTAATTTGCATCAATTAGGGTTTACTATTCACATTACATGTCATCACCCTAGAATTAGGGTTTACTATTCACCTCATGGTGAAATGAACTCATAACATCATCATGTATGAGAAACGTCATCATTAAAGCCCTCAGATAAGATTAAGATTCATCAATTATCACAATTAGGGTTTCCATGATCTCACATAGGTGGATCATACCCTAATCATGCACATTCATATGTATTGAAGGTACTTTACTTGAGTTTCAACCATAAATGGTACTTTATCTCTCCTCTTACTAGTAGATGGTGATTACACCACTCTAGATTAGGTTGGGTTAAGTCCTCATTGACTATCATAAGCCAAATCACCACTATCATGCGATTAGGGTTTGATTAAAACAAGGTATCACTCATTTGTACCCTTCAAGGGCATTTTGGTAAATTATACCATTGATCACCATCATGGGTCAAATCATTAGTCACCTAGTCCCTTAATGTCCTAGATTACCATTAGGGTTTAGATTAGATCACCATTGAACCATTTACACCTTCATGTGATTTAAGTATAAACAACCTTGAAAACCTTCAAACAGTTTCAACCTTCAACCACCAAATGGTCTTGAGACCGTTTGGTCTCAAATGGTCTTTAGACCGTTTGACCTCAAAAAGTCTTGAGACCGTTTGGGGTGCGTTGACCGTTTGGGGGAAAGTTGACCTCCAAACCATTTGAAGCTTATGCGGTTTGAAACTGTTTGATCAAAACGTTCTTGAGATTGATTGGTCCAAACGACCTTGAGATCGTTTGAGCCCAAACGGTCTTGAGACCGTTTGGACCTCAAACATGGTTCAAAAGTTACAATCGATTATGGTTATGTATGTTGAAGCCCTCAATTATCCAAATCCATGTAAACCATTTACAAATTGAGTCAATTAGGATGAGACTTAATCAATTGAATCACCAAATTGACCTTCAATTGAAAGCCAATTAGGGTTTCAATCGGATAATCATCAATGTTCAACAATGTGAATCAAATCAAGGTTGAACCTATCAATTGACCTCCAATTGGGCCCAAACTTGGCCCAAACGGTCTTGAGGTCGTTTGGATGACCTCCAAACGGTCTTGAGACTGTTTGCCCAAAGTTTGACCAAAAACCAAGTCGGTTGGATAAGGGTTGAACCCTAAATAGGTCTAAAATCAGCATTTTTATCAATTCTTCAACTTATTGAAATTGGACCCTCAAACCATCAAATTACCTCAACCCTAGACCTCCAAACGGTCTTGGGTTGTCTCCAAACGGTCTTGCGACTGTTTGGATAAATTCCCAAATGGTCTTGAGACCGTTTGGGTCCTTCAACCCAAAATCAACAAGATTTATACTTGAAATCAGCAATTTCAACCCGATTAGGGTTAGGGTGTTGAAGTGCCTTCAACTCTCAATTGGTTAAGAATTAGATTATGATTCTTTGTAGGAATGAAATTAAATATATTACCAACATACCCTCAAACGGTCGTACCTTGGTCAACACTATCAAATGGTCTTGAGACCGTTTTGATCCAAACGGTCTTGCAAGACCGCATGAGATCAAATGGTTTGAAACCGTTTGACCTTAAACGGTTTGCAACCGTTTGGACCAAAAGGGTCCAAGGTCGGTTGATAAAGTTGCCTAAGAATTCACGCCCATCATCTTAAACCTCTATTCAGGTCGGTTATACCACGGTTTTGCTTGCAAAAGTGCAAGGAAGAAAGGGGGTAGAAGAAGAACTAAAGCTTAAATTGCAAGAACAAAGATATGTATATAAAGCAAAGAGTTTAGAGTTATAAAACCCGCCTCAAACGTTGTTCCTAGAGCTCCAAGCTTCCAAGATTTAAGCCTCTAATGGCATCTTGAGCTCCACAACTCGGCCAGAGGTGATTCTCCAAGGAAAAGATGGGGATGGTCGGCTAGAACAAAGAATCTAAGCGAGTTAACCATAGAACCAACCTTTTAAGAAGAATTCCTCCATGAATTCGAGCTTGAAGATGGTTCCTACTCACCTTAGCACTAGTTGGTTATTCTCCCTGAGGTCCAGAGCTCTGCCTTGGCTGTTTTGAGAAAGATGAGAAATGAAGAGGATAAAGGATACGTTCACTTGGTTTGCAAGAGTTTTAGCTTATATAGTTTAGGCTATTTTCCATCATAAGGACATCTAAAACATGGATTTCTCATCTAAGTCCCTCCTTGTTTTTATGGAACGTCCAAGCCATCTAAACTTAAGCAAAGTCCATCAAAACTTAAGATATAAGGGTAAAGAAAACCATTAAGCAAACTAAGGTACATATATGAAAGGTCTCCATTCTCATACTAGGTGAATTTTATACACAAAGATCATTCTTCTTATCCGATTATTCATTGAAGCGCCCCTTTCATCATTCCTACTCTAATTAATGTCAAGAGTCATAAAAGATATTCTAGAAGGTGTATTTTACAAGTTGCACCCCACATTTTGGGTAAATTGCATTTTACTCCAAAATTAGGGTTTTAAGCACAATGATTGTCCCACAAGTTGCATCTTGATGCCCAGGCTTGGGAAATCCATTATATTTCATCATATTTACTCATATGATGTCTCATTACCAGAAGAACATCTTAACTTGTGAAATTTGCAAGTTAAACCCCTTAACTGGGTAATTTGCACATAGGTCCCTACATTACAAAACAATACTACAACTTTGTTTAAAAGGACCAAAATTGAAAGTATATGTTCCTGAGGAACTTAATTACATGCCAAGGTGTAATCACAAGTATTTTAATTACATATTTAGGCAAAACATCTAGGGTTAGTTTTATAACCCAGGTCAGGGATGTTACAAATTATCCACCCCTTACAAGGATTTCGTCCCCGAAATCGATAAAACATTTTAGGAGAAAAGAGCAGGGTATTTCCTCCTCATCTCATCCTCTAGTTCCCAAGTGGCTTCTTCGACACCACGGTGGTTCCAGAGGACTTTCACAAGGCTTATATCTTTCTTCTTTAACTTTTTAATTCTATTATCAAGGATTGACACAGGTCCTTCCTCATAAGTTATGTCTTCATTCAATTCTACTTCCATAGGTTGAAGAATTGACTCGGTGTCAGGGTGACATTTCCTCAGCATAGAAATGTGAAACACGGGGTGTAACTTCTGTAACTCTGGAGGTAACTCTAGTCTATAGGCCACCTTTCCAACTCGTTCAACAATTGGATAAGGCCCCATAAATCTAGGAGCTAACTTTCCTTTCCTTCCAAAACGAAGGACTCCTTTCCAAGGTGAGACCTTGAGGTACACTCTGTCTCCAACCTAGAACTCTAAGGGTCTACGACGTTTGTCGGCATAAGACTTCTGTCTATCCTGTGCAGTCTTAAGCTGTTGCTGTATAACTTTGATCTTCTCTGTAGTCTGCTGCACAAGATCAGGACCTAACAACTGATGTTCACCAGTCTCATACCAACACAAGGGTGATCTACAACGTCTTCCATACATGGCTTCATAAGGTGCCATATCAATACTATGTTGATAGCTATTGTTATAGGAAAACTCTATCAAGCTTAGGTGTAGATCCCAACTTCCGGTAACCTGGAGAACACATGATCTCAACAAGTCTTCCAAGGTTTGTATAGTCCTTTCTGACTGTCCATCAGTCTGTGGATGAAAGGCTGTACTAAACCTTAACTTGGTGCCTAAAGCTCTGTGTAACTGCTCCCAAAAATGACTTGTAAACTGAGGACCTCTGTCAGAAACTATAGTGACAGGAACTCTGTGCAATCGCACTATCTCTTGGACATACAACTGTGATAACCTTTCAGCAGAATAGGTTGTTTTGACAGGTAAGAAATGTGTTGTCTTTGTCAACCTATCAACAATCACCCAAATGGAATCATGTCCTTTGCTTGTCCTGGGTAGGCCAACAATAAAGTCCATGGTCACATGGTCCCACTTCCACTGCGGTATGGGTAAAGGTTGCATTGTTCCTACAGGCTTCTGGTGTTCAGCCTTAACTTGCTGACACACAGGACACCTCAGAAAAAACTCAGCTACATCCTTCTTCATCCCAGGCCACCAATACATATCTTTCAAGCTTCGATACATCTTGGTGCTCCCTGGATGCATAGCATACATCGAAGAATGAGCTTCCTCCAGGACTAACTTCCTTAGGTTATCCACATCTGGTACTATCATCCTCCCATGATAGCATGCCACTTGGTCATCTGAATCATAAAAACCATCTCGCTTCTCATCACCATACTCAGATCTGATCTGCTGAACTGTAGCATCAACTTGCTGTACCTCCTTTATCTGCTCTCTTAGGGTAGGTTTGATGTGCATCTCAGCTAACAAACCGGCTAACAATGACACCTTTAACTGCACATTGTCTTGCCTTAAAGAGATAAGCATATCTCTTCTAGAGCATACTAAGGAACTTAGTTGTGCTCTATCCATGGTTGATGTTGCTGATTTCCTACTCAAGGCATCTGCAACCACATTGGCCTTTCCCATATGGTAATCAATTGTAAAATCATAGTCCTTGATTAATTCCATCCAACGACGTTGCCTCATGTTAAGCTCATGTTGAGAGAAGATATACTTAAGGTTTTTGTGGTCTGTGAAAATCTGGAATGTTTCTCCGTAAAGATAATGTCTCCAGATCTTCAAGGCATAAACCACCGCAGCTAACTCCAGATCGTGTGTCGGATAATTCTCCTCATGTTTCTTAAGATGTCAGGAAGCAAAAGAAATCACTTGCTTATCCTGCATCAACACACATCCAAGTCCATTCTTGGAGGCATCACAGAAAACTATATATCCTTTTCCTTGCTTGGGTAGCACAAGCACAGGTGCACTTGTCAACCTCTCCTTCAACAACTGAAAGGACTGCTGACACTTGTCACTCCAGGCAAAAGGAACATCTTTTCAGGTTAACTTGGTCAAGGGTAAGGCTATAGAACTGAAGTTCTTAATGAATCTTCGGTAGTAGCCAGCTAACCCTAAGAAACTTCGAATCTCCGTCGGTGTCCTCGGTTGTTCCCACTATAGAACAGATTCTACCTTTTTAGGGTCAACTCGAATACCCGAGGCAGATACCACATGTCCAAGAAAAGATACTTCTGATAACCAAAACTCACACTTGATAAACTTAGCGTATAGCTTATGTTCTCTTAGCAAGGTTAGAGCCTGTCGGAGATGCTGTTCATGCTGCTGAGCATCCTTACTATAGATCAGAATGTCATCTATGAAGACGACAACACACTGATCGAGGAAAGGTCAAAAGACTCTATTCATGAGTTCCATAAATGCAGCTGGTGCATTAGTTAGTCCAAATGACATAACTGTGAACTCATAGTGACCATATCTTGTCCTAAAGGCAGACTTAGATATGTCACTATCCTTAATAGGAAGTTGATGATATCCTTACCTCAAGTCTATCTTTGAGAAGACTGTTGCACCACGCAACTGGTCAAAAAGATCATCAATCCTCGGCAGAGGGTACTTATTCTTTATTGTTACTTTATTGAGTTGTCTATAGTCAATGCACAACCACATTGACCCATCTTTCTTTTTAATAAACAAAACCGGAGCACCCCAAGGTGAAGTACTCGGTCGGATGAAACCTTTCTCAAGTAACTCTTGAAGCTGTTTCTTGAGTTCTGCCATTTCGGCAGGCGCCATCCTATATGGTGTCTGAGCTGTGGGTTGTGTATCTAGGACCAAATTGATCTCAAAATCAATTTCCCGAGGCGGTGGTATACCGGGAAGTTCTTCAGGAAACACATCTTCGAATTCCCTAACTACAGGAACTTCAACAAGGTTGGGACTCTCTATGGTAGTATCTACCACATGGGCCAAGAATACATAACATCCTTATCTCATCAACTTATCGACGACCATAGCTGACACAAGACAGGTGGGCAGAATCTTTCTTTCTCCTTGAAAGATCCATGTGTTGCTTTCATCAGCAAACACAGCCAGCTTGGATTCACAATCCAAGACCACCTTATACTTTTCCAAGGTATCCATCCCAAGGATTATATCAAATCCTTGCATGTCAACTGGTATAAGGTCCACTTGAATGCGATGATCAGAAAAGAAGAGGATGCAGTGAGAGCATACCTCCTGTAAAACAGCAGACCCACTCAACGGAGTCTCCAAAAACAAGCTATCTGCCCTATGACTAACTGTCATATTGCAGTTGCGAATCACTCTCTGAGTGACAAAGGAGTGTGTAGCACCCGGGTCAATCAGAACAGATACAACACAAGATTTAGACATATCATAATATAAAAGTTCCATCTGACCTGCCACTACCCGTGGATTGACCACTGCATCTGGTGGGTTCATAGCATAAAACCTCACTGTCGCCTGCGGTTGAGTTGGTGCTGATGATCCAGCTTGAGATGCTTGTCCGTGTCCTCAAGCTGCTCCTTGAGATTGCCTCCTCTGTGATCCCTGTTGACTTTGTCTCTGAGGCTGTGTCACACTGACAGGCCTAGACCGGCAATCCTTCATCAAATGTCCCACCTTACCACAGTTGTAGCAGCTTCTTTCCAGTTGTTGTGGTCTTGGTGGTCCAATAACTGACATTGATGTAGAACTGCGAGTCTCTTGTGGCGGTAAACTCCGTCCTCTACCTCTACTTGGGGACCACTGAGTCTGAGAGTTAGATCTAGGTGGTGGAGGTGTAGGTGCAGAGAAACTATCTTCTTAAAGTCTCTAGATGAAGAACCCTGGAATTGCGGATATCTCTTTTGGGTTTGCCTTTTCTCGACTACGGATCTCTCTATCCTTCGGACTGACTCAACGAAGGTAGCGAACCTCTCCCGATTTTCTAGAGCAGACACGGGAGTAGTCATGTCGGCATTCAAACCCTTCTCAAACCTTCTGATCCTCTCTTCTTCTGTGGCAGCCATGTGCGGACAGAACCGCAGCAACTCCATGAACTTAGCTTCGTACTCACTAACATTCATCATGCCCTGCTTTAATCTCTCGAATTGAGAGATCTTCTCGTCCAGGAAGGTCTTTGGAAAATATCTGAGGAAAAATTCTCGACGAAAGTCTTCCCACGAGATCTCTATTCCAGGTCTCTTCTTCTCTTCCATGGTCCACCAGTGACCAACACTTCCTTTGAGAAGATAGACAACGTGTCTGACCTTCTCAGCTTCAGGGATGTTCAAGATTCTGAAGGCTTTTTCCAACTCAGTTAACCACAGATCGGCATCTGTGGGGTCAGCTGTCCCAAAGTATTCGGTAGCTCTGACACGACGAAGTTGCTCGAACGTCTTACCGATACCTTGTCCTTCAGGCTGGATAGGTGCCCTAGGTACATGCATAGGCATCCTGTCGGTGATGTGTGTCATGGCAGTCATAAACTTCCCGAACATAGTTTGAATAGTTGGGTTTCCCATGTCAGCTGGGTCAAACTGAGGTGGCTCCATAGGTGGCTCAGGTACATGTTGCTCTATTTCTAGGTTCCTTGCACCTTCTCGAGGTGCAGCAACACTACTTTCCGCCTCGTACTCCTCATGTGGTCCAGACATCCTTACTTATCTTCTTCTCCTGAGGAGCAGAATACTCTATTAGATAAGAAAGAAATACTAAGGATAGACTCGACATCCTAAGTCCTATGTCTCTGTAGACTCAGCAAAGAGCTCTGATACCACTTAATTGAGACGCTCCGATCTCCAAAACCATGATATAAACACGATTTAAACTTAGCGGAAGCAATCGATTAACAACGGAAGACAAAAAATCACGGGAAATTAAAACCTTTTGAGATAAGATCTTGAAACCATAAAACTCCTTCCATAGAAAAGGAAATAAACTGTTTACATCTCTGATAATTACTTCTTGAGTAATTATATACAACATGATACAAAATTCTCAAGAGTCAAAACCAAAATCTCAGACACTAACTCCTAGGACCTGAGAGTACAGAGACGACATAGGACTATCTAACTACATAACTCAGCAGTCAGTATCTCCACCTGAGATTCACTGTTGCTCTTGGTGCTGCTACTGCTGGTTTTGGTCACCTGTATGCTGGTTCCTCCGTCTTTGACGACCACCTAAAAAGTTGAAGTCTACGGGGTGAGACAATTTAAAATAATTGTCCCAGCGAGAGTTATAACTCTCCACTAGAAGCTTTATATAGCAATTCAAAGAATAACATAATCAATAAAAGCTCTCAAAGTATTCAACAACAGTTTGGTAATAAGCAGAAGTTCATCATTTAAGAAATATGAAGAACATGTGTACTATTCAGTGTAACATCAATCAAGTATCTCGTAGTTAATCCTAACAGATATACTACGCTTGTTGATTATGTTTTACAAACATTATTATTCCCTGTGGAGATGAGGTATACCGCTCATACTCCAACCGATCACTTATTAAGTCTCATCGGTATCATACCTAGGTCATCAAAAGAGCCGGATTCTTATGACCTTCATCTTCCTCAGTCAGAGTGAGGATAACTTGCAGGACATCTTGTGTCTCTGCTGATATAGCTCACCAGGGTAATCTGGTACTTTGCTATTTTTAGAGTTGCAGTGGCATTCTATACTCTCTTCATTATCGAGAGATTTCTTGTTTATCTCTGATCGATGCGGTATTAGGATTTCCTCGAGAGAATTGTGTTGCAGCATAAACATATAGTGAAGGGTTGATGGATTAAGATACATCTACATCAATTCCTACACTAGGATGTAAGGATTTACACACCCATATTCCCCCACATACTCAAAATTATGCGATCCAGGAGTTCCCTTAGGAAAACCTGTTTCACCATCATTTTGCTTTCTGACAATGATGGATCTATGATCAGGGCTCTACATGGTATGATTATATTTGATTAGTTAGGTACATTTCAGTATTCTTTTAACATCATACATGTTCTCAAACATTAATCAGTAGCATTGCAACTATGAAAGTAGAATACTTAAATGTAACAAGTCTAACTCACATCAATTATCATTCCTCAATCATCTCATCACAAGTCATCTGTTAAGCATGACCTTGATGATACTCATGGCTCTCACAGCCTAACAATCTCATTAGATGCCACTTGCTAGGCAACAGGGTATTTCACTATTCATAAAGCTAATAACATGCTTTCAATGAATATGGTATCATCATCCTTACCTGGATATGATTATCTTCCCATAAGAACCTGCATGGTTAATTCAACTGATAACAGTAAACAATTCATTTTAGAGAAGTTGTACCTTCCTACTCTTACAAGAGTTAGGTTCCCTGATTTTCATCAATTAGGGTTTACTATTCACATTACATGTCATCACCCTAGAATTAGGGTTTACTATTCACCTCATGGTGAAATGAACTCATAACATCATCATGTATGAGAAACATCATCATTAAATCCCTCAGATAAGATTAAGATTCATCAATTATCACAATTAGGGTTTCTATGATCCCACATAGGTGGATCATACCCTAATCATGCACACTCATATGTATTGCATGTACTTTACTTGAGTTTCAACCATAAATGATACTTTCTCTCTCCTCTTACTAGTAGATGGTGATTACACCACTCTAGATTAGGTTGGGTTAAGTCCTCATTGACTATCATAAGCCAAATCACCACTATCATGTGATTAGGGTTTGATTAAAACAAGGTATCACTCATTTGTACCCTTCAAGTGCATTTTGGTAAATTATACCATTGATCACCATCATGGGTCAAATCATTAGTCACCTAGTCCCTTAATGTCCTAGATTACCATTAGGGTTTAGATTAGATCACCATTGAACCATTTACACCTTCAAGTGATTTAAGTATAAACAACCTTGAAAACCTTCAAACGGTTTCAACCTTCAACCACCAAACGGTCTTGAGACCGTCTGACCTCAAACGGTCTTGAGACCGTTTGGGGTGCGTTGACCGTTTGGGGAAAGTTGACCTCCAAACCATTTGAAGCTTATGCGGTTTGAAACTGTTTGATCAAAACGTTCTTGAGATTGATTGGTCCAAACGACCTTGAGATCGTTTGAGCCCAAACGGTCTTGAGACCGTTTGGACCTCAAACATGGTTCAAAAGTTACAATCGATTATGGTTATGTATGTTGAAGCCCTCAATTATCCAAATACATGTAAACCATTTACAAATTGAGTCAATTAGCATGAGACTTAATCAATTGAATCACCAAATTGACCTTCAATTGAAAGCCAATTAGGGTTTCAATCGGATAATCATCAATGTTCAACAATGTGAATCAAATCAAGGTTGAACCTATCAATTGACCTCCAATTGGGCCCAAACTTGGCCCAAACGGTCTTGAGATCGTTTGGATGACCTCCAAACGGTCGTGAGACCGTTTGCCCAAAGTTTGACCAAAAACCAAGTCGGTTGGATAAGGGTTGAACCCTAAATAGGTCTAAAATCAGCATTTTTATCAATTCTTCAACTTATTGAAATTGGACCCTCAAACCATCAAATTACCTCAACCCTAGACCTCCAAACGGTCTTGGGTTGTCACAAACGGTCTTGAGACCGTTTGGATAAATCCCCAAATGGTCTTGAGACCGTTTGGGTCCTTCAACCCAAAACTCAACAAGATTTACACTTGAAATCAGCAATTTCAACCCGATTAGGGTTAGGGTGTTGAAGTGCCTTCAACTCTCAATTGGTTAAGAATTAGATTATGATTCTTTGTAGGAATGAAATTCAATATATTACCAACATACCCTCAAACGGTCATACCTTGGTCAACACTATCAAATGGTCTTGAGACCATTTTTATCCAAACGGTCTTGCAAGACCGCATGAGATCAAACGGTTTGAAACTGTTTGACCTTAAACGGTTTGTAACCATTTGGACCAAAAGGGTCCAAGGTCGGTTGATAAAGTTGCCTAAGAATTCACGCCCATCATCTTCAACCTCTATTCAGGTCGGTTATACCACGGTTTTGCTTGCAAAAGTGCAAGGAAGAAAGGGGGTAGAAGAAGAACTAAAGCTTAAATTGCAAGAACAAAGATATGTATATAAAGCAAAGAGTTTAGAGTTATAAAACCCGCCTCAAACGTTGTTCCTAGAGATCCAAGCTTCCAATCTTTAAGCCTCTAATGGCTTCTTGAGCTCCACAACTCGTCCAGAGGTGATTCTCCAAGGAAAAGATGGGGATGGTCGGCTAGAACAAAGAATCTAAGTGAGTTAACCATAGAACCAACCTTTTAAGAAGAATTCCTCCATGAATTCGAGCTTGAAGATGGTTCCTACTCACCTTAGCACTAGTTGGTCGTTCTCCATGAGGTCCAGAGCTCTGCCTTGGCCGTTTTGAGAAAGATGAGAAATGAAGAGGATAAAGGATACGTTCGATCACTTGGTTTGCAAGAGTTTTAGCTTATATAGTTTAGGCTATTTTCCATCATAAGGACCTCTAAAACATGGATTTCTCATCTAAGTCCCTCCTTGTTTCTATGGCACGTCCAAGCCATCTAAACTTAAGCAAAGTCCATAAAAACTTAAGATCTAAGGGTAAAGAAAACCATTAAGCAAACTAAGGAACGTATATGAAAGGTCTCCATTCTCATATATACTAGGTGAATTTTATACACAAAGATCATTCTTCTTATCTGATTATTCATTGAAGCGCCCCTTTCATCATTCCTACTCTAATTAATGTCAAGAGTCATAAAAGATATTCTAGAAGGTGTATTTTACAAGTTGCACCCCACATTTTGGGTAAATTGCATTTTACTCCAAAATTAGGGTTTTAAGCACAAGGATTGTCCCACAAGTTGCATCTTGATGCCCAGGCTTGGGAAATCCATTATATTTCATCATATTTACTCATATGATGTATCATTACCAGAAGAACATTTTAACTTGTGAAATTTGCAAGTTAAACCCCTTAACTGGGTAATTTGCACATAGGTCCCTGCATTACAAAACAATACTACAACTTTGTTTAAAAGGACCAAAATTGAAAGTATATGTTCTTAAGGAACTTAATTACATGCCAGGGAGTAATCACAAGTATTTTAATTACATATTTAGGTAAAACATCTAGGGTTAGTTTATAACCCAGGTCAGGGATGTTACAATTAGTATCCTTAGAGGGGTTAACCTTAGATGCTTATGGAAGCAATGCCTCAATACACTATGCTAACCCTAAATGTTTGCACTTGAATGAAGGGTTGACCTAATCTAATCAAGTTTGAAGTAATCAACATCCTAAAGAGGATGAGAGATAGAGGAATCCATACATGTATAATAATCATGTAGTGGTTAAGCCTCAACACTTTCAACATGAGTAAAATATGTAGTTAGGGTATGATCCTTGATAAAGAGATCATGAAACCCTAATTGGGAAGGTTGATGAGCCCTAACCCTAATTTAGGGTAATGCTAGGTGTAACCCTATTCTAGGGTAATGATGTAACCCTATTCTAGGGTAATGATGTAACCCTATTCTAGGGTGATGATATGAGAAATCCCAATTCAGGGTAATATAATGAAAAACCCTAATTCAAGAGGATGCTTCATGAAACCTAATTTCGGGTAAAGTTACATGAAACCCTAATTTGGGGGAAAGTTATAATGAACACTAATTTAGGGTGATGTGATGTGAAACCCTAATCAAGGGTGATGTCATGTGAAACCCTAATGTAGTGATGTGATGTGAAACCCTAATCAAGGGTGATGTCATGTGAAATCCTAATCCAAGGTGATGTCATGTGAAACCCTAATCAAGGGTGATGTCATATGAAACCCTAATACAGAGATGTGATGTGAAACACTAATCTAGGGCGATGCTATGTAATTCTATATGAAATCCTACCCTAATATAGGGTGAAGGTATGTGAAATCCTAATTTTGGGTTATAGTGCATATAACCCTAATCTTAGGTAATATGATGATAAACCATAACCCTAATTTTGGGTAATGGGATGAGTATCCCTAATTGACATGATTTGGGAAACCCTAATCCTAATGAGGGAATAGTGATGCTACCATTACATTGCATGGTACTGATATGTAATTGATATAACTATCATCATGTGTACTAACCATGCATGTATCATGAGATGATGAACATATCCAGGTATGAGCTATGATGTGTTATTTAAAATGTTTTGTGGGCCTTGTGAGCCATTATATGCTATGTTGCCTAGTAAGAGGTAACAAGAGATTAAATGAGCTTTGAAAGCCATGTGAGATGCTTGTATAGCAAATACCATGTTTACCTTGGTCTGATGACCTGAAGGTATTAGTTACCTGATAAGTGGTAACAAGTATTCTTTGACGAACTGAGGGTTTGAATACCCATATTTCATAATCATGATGATGAGATGTTAAGTGATGAGAATACCCATGATGAGACAAGGGATTGAGATCCCAATGTGCTATACAGTTTTGAAAAGTACTTGATAGAAGTGTTACACATTCTTTATAACTTATGTTTGGAAATGTGTCTGATGCTAAAAGAATATGTAATACACTTAATTAATCAAGTGAAATCTTATCATGTAGAGCCCTGACCATAGATCCATCATCGTTAGTAGTTGGTGATGGTGAAACATGTTTTCCTACGGGAATTCCTGGAATGCATATTTTTGAATATATGGGGGTAATGGGCAAAAATATCCTTACGCCTCATAGGAATGACTGCGGGCCATATCCTATGTACAAGAATGGTTATGGACCATATCCCAATAAGAGTATGGCTATGGATCATAACTCCACAATACCAGGCATTGGCTATGGGCCATATCCTGAAAAGAGTATATGCTACGGGCTATAACTCTATAGTGAAGATGCCAGTATACCCTCGAAAGCTATTTAGCAAAGACACAAGATGTCATGCATATGATCTCGTACTGACCAAGACAGATGAGGTAATGGAGTCTGGCTCTTCCATTGACCTATGTATGGTACCAATTTCGATTTCGCAATGGTCAGTTGGAGTATGAGCGGTATACCTCATCTCCTCAGGGCTTAAGTATGATTGTAAAATGTAATCAATCGTGTAGCGTATTTGCTTAAGGTTGAAACACGAGAATCAATGGTTGATGTTACCTTGCTTATCATATCCTATATGGATAAATGTTATACATGTTCTTCAATTCCTCATTGAATAAGTAACATGCTGCTTTATCAAGTTATAGCTGAAATGTTTGGAATAAGAATATTGCACTAATCTGTTTGGATATTGATTTATCTGGTGTTGAATAAATATGATTCCTCTGCTCAGTATTTTTCCATTAAACTGCAATAATAATGTTTCTGGCGGAGAGTTATATCTCTCGTTGGGACAATTTCCAATTGTCTCACCCCCGTGGGATCCAACCTTTTTAGGTGGATGAGGACGAGGAGGTAGAAACCATACAGCAGGAGAAGGACATCAGCAACAAGGACAACAGTGATATTCCAGGTGGAGGCACTGGCTGTCATATTTTTTATAGATAGTCATATGTGTCGTATCTATACTCTGAGGTCCTCAGAGTTAGTAGTTAGTACTTTTAATGAATCGATATGAGATTTTGGCTTGAAGCCTCAAGGTTCTTATGTTTCCTGTGTACAGTTTTAACGGAGCAGTTGATGTTTGTAATCCTCGAGAAGAGACGGTACATGATATGTACTTATGAACCAGGATGTAAACGAAATACATTGGTTCTTGATAAAAGAGTTTTCCTGTGTTTGGATCTCTTTGTAAATGGTTTTAATTTTTAGTGATTTTCAGTAATCCGTTGTTGATGATCGCTTCCGCTTAGTTAATTACGTTTTGTTCGAATGGTGCAACATAGTTTAGTGGTATCAGAGCTCTAGGTTCACTGAGTCTACAGAGACATAGGATTAAGGTTGTTGAGTCTGTTCTAGTGTCTTCCAGTTATATGATAGCGTCTTCTGCTCATATAGGAGGAGAAGAAGAACTTAAAGATGTCTAGATCACACGAAGAACATGCTGCTGAAAGTAGCATTGTTGCACTGGGAAGAGGTGCAAGGGATTAGGATAGGGAGGAACCAATGCGTGAACATCCCCAGCTTAACCAAGATGCACTAGAAAACCCACCCTTCCATGATCTGTTTGGGCAGTTCATGGCAACCATGATGCATATGGCGGATAGGATGCAACCACCTGCACCTAGGGCACTAGCCCATAATGAAGGACAGGGAGCCAGCAAGACTTTTGAACAGCTGCGCCGGGTGGGAGCCACAGATTATGCTGGTACAGCTGACCCAACAGATGTAGACATGTGGTTGACTGAGCTAGAGAAGGCATTTAGAATCCTCAATATCCCTGAAGTAGAGAAGGTAAGGCATGCAATGTACCTTCTAAAAGGGAGTGCTGGCCACTGGTGGACAATAGAAGAGGGCAAGAGGCCAGGTGTTGAGATCGGATGGGAAGTATTCCGATGAGAATTCATCAGTAGATACTTCCCCAAGACGTTTCTAGATGAGAAAATCTTTCAGTTTGATAGGTTAAGGCAAGGAACAATGAACATTAGCGAGTATGAAGCTAAGTTCATGGAGCTTTTGCGGTTTTGTCCGCATATGGCAGCTACTGATGAAGAGAGAATTAGACATTTTGAGAAGGGGCTGAACGCTGAATTGACCACTCATGTGTCTGCCTTAGAGAATAGGGAGAGGTTTGCCACCTTTGTGGAGTCCGTGAGGCAGATAGAAAGGTCGGCGATTGAGAAGAGTCAGACTAAGAGTAAGAAGGTGTTTACTTAGTTTCAAGGACATAGGTCTGGAAGTTTTAAGAAACTGAGATTTTCTGTACCAGCAGCACCACCAAGATTCAATACACAGACGCAATGGACGTTGAATCGGGGTAGAGGCCATAGTTTTCCTCCAAATAGAGCCCCTAGTACAACATCAACATCAGCAACTGGACCTTTTAGACCATATTAAGATAATAGAACCTATCACCAGTGTAGACAAGTAGGACATCTAGCAAGGGATTGTCTAGTTGGGAACACAGTGGTAACCCAACCACCGAGGCAAAGTCAACAAGGTCATCAGAGGAAACATATTTCGAGTGGTGCTAGAGGACGTGGACAAGCGTCCCAAGCTGGTTCATCAACACTACCCAACAACCCAGCACATGGTCAACAACAAGCAACGGTGAGATTCTATGCGATGAATCAGCCTGAAGCAGTAGTCAATCCTCGAGTTGTGACAGGTCAGATGGAACTATTTCATTCTGATATGTCTTTATCCTACTTCGTATCTATTTTAATTGATCTGGGTGCTACACATTCCTTTATCACTCGAAGAGTGATTCATGACTACAACATGATTGTCAGTCATAGAGCAGATAGTCTGTTATTAGAAACCCCTTTGTTGGGATCTACAGTGCTGCGGGAGGTGTGTTCTCCCTGCATTCTTTCCTTTTCTGAACATCACATTCAGGTGGATCTTATACAACTTGAGATGCACGGATTCGATATAATTCTTGGGATGGATACCCTAGAAAAGTATAAGGTTGTCTTGGATTGTGATTCCAAGCAAGTTGTGTTCATAGATAACGGTGATACATGGATCTTTCAGGGAGATAGAAAGATTCTTCCAACATGTCTAGTGTCGTCTATGGTAGCCGAGAAGCTGATGAGACAAGGATGCTTTGCATTCTTGGCACATGTGGTAGACACCACAATGGAGAGCCCTAATCTTTCTGAAGTTCTGATAGTTAGGGAGTTTAAAGATGTGTTCCCTGAGGAACTTCCAGGTGTTCCTCCACCCTGAGAGATTGATTTTGAGATTAATCTAATCTCGGGCACGCAACCAATAGCACAAACACCATATAGAATGGCACCTACTGAGATGGAAGAGCTCAAGAAACAACTGTAGGAATTTCTTGAGAAAGGTTTTATACGACCGAGTACTTCACCATGGGGTGCTCCGGTTCTCTTTGTTAAGAAGAAGGACGGATCAATGCGGTTATGCATTGATTACAAACAGTTAAATAAAGTAACCATAAAGAACAAGTATCCTCTGTCAAAGATCAATGACTTGTTTGATCAGTTGTGTGGTGCAACTATCTTCTCTAAGATAGATCTGAGGTCGGGATATCATCAATTACGTATCAAGGAGAGTGACATACCTAAGTCTGCCTTTAGGACAAGGTATGATCACTATGAGTTCATAGTTATGTCATTTGGACTAACTAATGCACCAACTGCATTCATGGAACTCATGAATAGAATCTTTCAACCTTTTCTTGATCAGTTCATAGTTGTCTTCATAGATGACATCTTGGTATACAGTAGAGATGCTCAACAACATGAGTAGCACCTCTGTCAGGCTTTAACTTTTCTAAGAGAGCATAAGGTGTATGCTAAGTTTAGCAAATGCGAGTTCAGGTTACCAGAAGTTTCTTTTCTAGGACACGTAATATCTGCCTTAGGTATCCATGTTGATCCTAAGAAGGTAGAATTTGTCCTGCAATGGGAATAGCCAAAGACACCGACGGAGATATGTAGTTTCCTAGGATTGGCAGGCTATTACAGAAGGTTCATTAAGAACTTCAGTTCCATAGCTTTACCCCTAACTAAGTTGACCAGAAAGGAGGTTGCTTTTGTCTAGAATGACAAGTGTCAACATTCTTTCCAGCTGTTGAAAGAAAGGTTAACAAGTGCACCTGTGCTGGTGTTACCTGAGCAAGGAAAGGGGTACATAGTTTTATGTGATGCATCTAAGAATGGTCTAGGATGTGTGTTGATGCATGATAATCAAGTGATTTCTTTTGCCTCTCGACAGCTTAAGAAACACGAGGAGAATTATCCGACACATGATCTAGAGCTAGCTGTTGTGATCCATGATTTGAAGATCTGGAGACATTATCTCTATGGAGAAACATTCCACAAATCTCACCGAGAGGTACTCTAAGTTGATAGGGAGGAAGGATGCCGCACGAAGGAGGCAGAAGGGGGCGAGGGTGTGGGCACTTTCCTAGTGTGAGAGGGGGAAGGGGAAGGGAGAACACTGTTGTGGAGCAGTCATCTGCTCCTCCATACCACCAACCAGAGGCAGATGGAGAAGGAAGTAGGGGAAAACTGACCCCTCCACAATTGCCTAGGGTTGAAAGTGCCGCCGCCAGCCCCTCGAAGCCAACTTTGGGCAAAGCTGTGGAGGCTTCGTATTCTATCTGCCTTGTAGATTGGTTCACTGCCAGTAGGTTGGATATGGCAGAAATCGAGGTGGCGATTGACTACATCGAGCCTTACATCCGAGACGGGGAGAAGTGTGCTACAATTTCTAGCCAAGAGTACTCAATCCCTAATTGGAACGAGTACCTCTCGGTGAGATTTGTGGGTAGAAAGCCTTTCGGTGGCCAACTGAGTGGCTGGATGCGGTGACTCTGGAGACCTAGCAGCCTCATCGAGATCGTTGCTGAGGAGTGTTATGGTTTCATCGTGAAGATGTCGATCGAGAGTGAGAAGGACCGGGTACTAGATGAGGCACCATGGTTCATGGACAGATTGCTGATCATCGTCCATGTGTGGTAGCCAGGTTCACCTCTCCAGCCCCTCTCCTTCCCACATGTTCTGATCTGGTTCAGGATCGCAAACCTGGGTCTGCCGTGGACCAGACGCAATGCAGCATGTGTCGCCAACACCATTGGCATCCCAGTCGATGTCGATGAGAAATATGTTGTTGCAGGGTGTCTCGGTGATGCACTTGTCTGCATAGAAGTCAACTGTGAACATAGGCTTCCTAAAGACACGAAGGTGGAGGTCGATTCTTTGCTAAAGTCCCTGAACGTGGAGCCGGTTGCACGCCCTGTAATCTGCCCCAGTTGCAAGAACTTCGGGCATATGGGGATGTCTTTCCCTCAGAAGACAAGGAAGCCTCCACCTGAGAAGGACGTTCAAGTCAAGCTAGGCAAGTAAGCTACTCGACATAATGCCAAGAAGGCTTGCAAGTCTACGAAGCTCCCATCGAGCAGTACTTGTAAGATCCATTCAGACGTGGATGATAACCTACGCGACCTGATCTTCCAACAAGTTAAAGATACTGTCATTGAAAGTGAATGAGAGATCCAGCAAGACCAATGCCTCTCCTCCAACATTCAAAGGATGGAACTTGTTGGAACACCATCATGTGTTGCAGAAAGCTCCGGGTCTGGTTCTTTTCAGCTGAACAAAATATGGAATAGATGCGGCTCCTCGAGTCACTATAGAGAGAATATGTTTAGAGACGATGTGGTATCCAACGCCACTGACGACGAAATAGAACTCTGGGATTCTCTTTCAATGGACTATGGTCAAGTCTGGTCAAGGAGAAAGAAGAAGTCAGGCAGAAAGAAACTGGTTGAGTACTGATCGTACTCATTGGATTTGTAAAAGCCTAAACCGCTTGCTTCCTGGATGGTTGTAGATTGCTGCTAAAGGCTCCTAAGATGGGTGTGATGACGACTGATGAAGATGATGCGTTCTTGAATTCCATTCTTTTAGACAGATGAGCATATTGCATATGGAGGACAGGGGGCTTCCCTTTCATGGACATAAGCTGTTTGTCATGTCCATTGGATGTGCTTCTTGGTTCTATCTCTTATTTTCTTGGTTGCTTTCCTAGTTGTATAATCGAGTCTATCGATGGCTGACCCTTGGATGATGCTATCTTCCCTTGTAGTCTAAGGTTGTTTCGGGTGATTTGATGCCACACTTTGAAGGTGGACATACTGTTAGTGGTTTTGAGTCGTTTGTAGGCAACTCTACAACTGTGTGGTTGTTGCTAGCATAGGATATGCGGTTTTTCATCTTTTCTCCTTCTCTTCTTGGGAGGTCTTGTTTAGGCCTCTAGTGTTGTCTGAATTTATATCCTGGGTTGTAAGGGGTGCTCTATGTACCCAAAGTTTTGGGTTTCATTTTATAGTAACACGAGTTTTTTACCGACCAAAAAAACATTCCAGATTTTCACAGACCATAAGAATCTAAAATATATTTTCTCACAACATGAGTTGAGTATGAGACAAAGCTGCTGGATGGAGTTAATCAAGGACTATGATTGTACAATTGATTATCATCCAGGGAAGGATAATGCAGTGGCTGATGCACTAAGTAGGAAATCATCATCACCAGCCTTAGATAAAGCACAGTTGAACTCCTTAGTGTGCTTCAAAAGAGATGTGCTTATCTCCTTGAGGCAAAACAATATACAGCTTAAGGTATCATTGTTAGCCGGGCTGTTAGCTGAGATGCAAGTGAAACCTACTCTGAGACAACAGATTAAAGAAGAACAACAAGTTGATGTTGTGGTTCAGCAGATCAGATCAAAGTATGGTAGTGAGAAACGAGATGGCTTTCATGAGTCAAAGGATCAGGTAGTCTGTTACCATGGCAGGATGGTAGTACCCGATGCCAATGACTTAAGGAAGTTAGTCTTGGAGGAAGCTCATTCTTCAATGTATGCAATGCATCTAGGAAGCACCAAAATGTATCATAACTTGAAGGATATGTATTGGTGGCCTGGGTTGAAGAAGGATGTAGTTGAGTTTGTTATGCGGTGTCTGGTGTGTCAGTAGGTTAAAGCTAAACATCAGAAGCCCACAAGAACAATGCAACCTTTGCCTATACCACAGTGGAAGTGGGATCATGTGACCATGGACTTTATGGTTGGTTTTCCTAGAACAACCAAAGGTCATGATTCCATATGGGTGATAGTTGATAGGTTGACTAAGACATTACATTTCCTTCCTATCAAAACAATGTACACCGCTGAGAAGCTTGCATAGATATATATAGATGAGATAGTGCGGTTGCATGGGGTTCTAGCTACGATTGTTTCTGATAGAGGTCCCCAGTTTACGAGTCATTTTTGGGAACGACTAAATAAAGCTTTGGGTACGCAGTTAAGGTTTAGTACTACCTTTCACCCACAGACAGATGGATAATCTGAGAGGACCATACACACCTTAGAGGATTTTCTTAGGGCATGTGTCCTTCAGTTTGTAGGAAGTTGGGATCTACACCTGAGCTTGATAGAATTTTCTTACAATAATAGCTATCAGTACAGTATTGATATGGCACCATATGAAGCATTATATGGTAGACATTGTAGATCTCCTTTATGTTGGTATGAAATAGGAGAATATCAACTTTTGGGTCCTGAGTTAGTGCAGCAGACAACTGAGAAGATTAAAGTAATACAACAACAATTAAAGACTGCACAGGATAGATAGAAGTCGTACGCCGACAAACGGTGAATACCCTTAGAATTCCAAGTTGGAGACAGAGTATATCTCAAGGTCTCACCTTGGAAAGGTGTCCTTAGATTTGGAAAGAAGGGAAAGTTAACTCCTAGATTTATGGGGCCTTATCCAATCATCGAACAGATTGGAAGGGTAGCCTATAAGCTAGAGTTGCCACCTGAGCTGCATAAGTTGCATCCAGTGTTCCATATCTCCATGCTGAGAAAGTGTCATCCTGACACAGAGTTAATTTTGCAACCTATAGAGGTAGAATTAAATGATGATATATCATATGTCGAAGGACCTGTGATGATCCTTGATAAAAGAATTAAAAAGATGAAAAAGAAAGACATATGTCTTATGAAAGTTCTTTGGCATCACTGTGGCATTGAAGAAGCTACGTGGGAGCTATAGGAAGAGATGAGGAGTAAGTACCCATCTCTTTTCTCTTGATGATTTCAGGCACGAAATTCCTGTTAGGGGTGGATAATTTGTAACATCCCTAACCTGGGTAATGCTTTAACCTTAGATGTTTTATTTAAGAAAGATAATTATATGCTTGCTTTTATCATTTGAAAAGTAATTAAGGTTCAAGAGGAGCTTATATTTCAATTTTATTCATTTTTGAATAATGCTAAAAATAATGTTTTGCCTATTTTGGACTAAAGTGCAAATTACCCAAGTTTAGGGGTTAACTTGCAAATGTTACATGGTAAAATGTTCCTCAAAGTGTTGAAGCATCATAAGAATGAAAATGATGCAGAGGTATGGCTTGTGGCAGTCTGAGAACCAAGAAAGAGCTTATTAAGTAATGTTTGTGCATTAAAACCTAGTTTTGGTGTAATGTGCAATTTACCCAAAACCTAGGGTTCAATATGCAAAATACCACTTCTAGAGAGTCCCTAATGTTTCTTTGTATCAATTAGAGACAATAAAATTAGAGGGGTGTCTCATTTGAATCTCTTTGGAAGAGAGAGAATCTTGATATTAAAATAATCAAGATTTAAGCATAATTGAAACCCTAATTCAATTTAATGCAAAAATAAATATATTAATGGAAGTGCCCTTGAACCAAAAATGGATGGTTGAATTTACATAAGTATGTACTTCCTTGTTCCTTGTAAAGGCAACGAAATATCTAAAGTGAGTGGAGAGCCCACTCACATTAGTTAAAGAAAAAGTAATATCCACTCATTTTTGGATATTATTATTATAATGATTAAGGTGCTTAAAGTGGTTGCTTTTGATTCAAGGATAAATGAGAGGTTTTTTAAGGAGAGGATTATGGCTTCGTATGCAAGGAAGTGAGGGGGATAAGTGACACCAATTTTGGGAAATAAAGGATTTTTTATAACACTTTCTCTCTCTTGAAATAACCATATGTACACTCCATTTTCCACCCACGTGAAAGACTTTTTCGAATCCACTTTCATTCCTTGCTTTGGCCGAGCACAACAAAGATTAGGAGAAAGAGGAGAACATGCCCCAACCTGTAGGTAAGCTCTTTATGTATCATCCCTGACCTGGGTTATGCTTAACCCTAGATGTTTTACTTAATAAAGTTGATTATATGCTTGCTCTTATCTCTTGAGAAGTAATTAAGGCCCAATAGGAACTTATATTTAAATTTTAGTCCTTTTTGAATAATGTTGAAATAATGTTTTACTTGTTGTGGACTAAAGTGCAAATCACCCAAGTTGAGGGGTTAAATTGAAAATGTTACATGATAATATGTTGCTCATGTGTTGAAGCATCATGAGAATGAAGATGATGCAGATGTATGGCTTGTGGTAGCCTGAGTACCAAGAAAGAGCTGATAAAGTAATGTTTGTGCATTGAAACCTAGTTTTGGTATAATGTGCAATTTACCCAAAACCTAGGGTTCAATATGCAAAATACCACTTCTAGAGGGTCCCTCACGTTTCTTGGAATCATTTAGAGAAGATAAATGAGAGGGGAACCTCATTTGAATTAATTTGGAGGAGAGAGAATCTTGATATTAAAATAATCAAGATTTATGCATAATTGAAACCCTAATTCAATTTAATGCAAAAAGAGATATATTAATTAAAGAGCCCTTCAACCAAAAGTTGAGGGATGAACTTGCAAAGAGGATGGACGAGCTTGTGCCTTGCAAAGGCATGAAAATATCCAAAGGAAGTGGATAACTCACTCACATTATTATAAGAAAAAGAAATATCCACTCACTTATGGATATTAGTATAATATGATTTAAGGTGCTTAAATTGCTTTTCTTTAAATCATGGATAATTGAGAGGAATAAGAGGCAAAGAAGATAGCCTCGTATCCAAGGAATTGAGGGGGAAGAGGCGGCACTAATTTTGGAATTAAAAGAATTTTTATAAGGCATTTTCTCTCTCATTGATTTTTTCTTATAAAAACACCCTTTACAAGCCAAATCAAAGGCTTTTCCGATTCCACTTCTTCTCCTTACTTGGAAAGAGACCAAGGGAGATTTGGAGGATCAGGAGGATGACCCCCAACCTGTTGGTAAGCTTCTTGACCTTCATTCACCTTGATTCCATGGTGGAAATCGAAAATCAATGCATGAATTCTTCATATATCGATCCCCTCTTCAATTATAACCATTCCTTTTCACTCAAATCTTGAGGACGAGCCTTGTGATAGTGAAAGGAGTTGCATCCACCATTGTTGACGTGAGCTTGAATCTTTGGAGCTCAATTGGATGTGGGTTATATAACTTGAACCCTTATTCGTTATTATTGAATTCAATTTCTCAACCCTTTATGTTCAATTGATCTTTTTGCAATTCCTTTGGTTGATTGATGCAATCACCATGAAAATCACAACAAGTTTCATGGGTTTAGATCTTGATGATGATGACATCATCATAAGCACACACCTCCCCAAATATCAATTACAAATGGTTTCAACATTATGGTCCAAACGGTTTCACCAAACCGTTTGGAGACCAAACGATTTCCAAACCGTTTGGTGAGTTGAGTCCCAAACCGCATGAGAATGCTGACCATTTGGATGGGTTTATTGTTTGAGGTATGAACCCTAGTACATGTTGGATGATGATCCAATGGATCCAATTCATTGATTAAATGTATGGACAATCCACCAATTACAACCCTAATCGATTTGTTGGAGGTTCCATGAAGTGATCCATTTGATTTCAAGACTTTTTGGGTCAAACGGTCTTCAGACCATTTGAGCCCAAATAGTTTTGAAACCATTTGGGATCAAATGGCTTCAAAACCGTTTAGTGATCTAATGGTTGATATTTGAGGGTTGGAGATCCAAGAGCCAATAATTGTTGAACTTCAATAACTCAATTGATTGAAGGTTTCAATGTAGCAAATCATGTTCAACCAATTGATGAATGTATCTAAAGAACCCTTGCAGTTTTGAGACTGATTTGGCCCAAACGGTCTTGAGACCATTTGAGTACAAATGGTCTTTAAACAATTTGGGGTCAAACCGTTTCAAAACCGTTTGGAGACCAAACGATTTCAAAACCGTTTGGTGATGAAACCTCAAAACCGAATAAAGGTCAATTGTGATTCAATCATTTGGAAATTGAAGGTGATGATTATTCCAATGATCCAATGATTAATAGTAATGGTAATCCATGAAGGTACAAAGGTTGAAATCCTAAAAGTACCTAAATGATTAGTACCATTAAAGGAATAAACCCTATTTGCTTATAAGAACAATAACTTAGTACACTATGTCAATCATAGTTGTATGTACTTGATTGAAGGGTTGATATAACCTAATCAAGTTGAGAGGATCATAGAATGGAAATTCATACATGAGTATGATTCATGTGGTGATTAAGGGTATGATCCTTAGCAAAGAGATCATGAAACCCTAATCATGAGCATAAACCATAACTGATAAGGTTATTGAACCCTAACCCTAATTTAGGGCAATTCTAAGTGAAACCCTAATTGGGATGGATAGTAAACCCTATTTATGGGTAATGGAACATGAAATCCTAATTTGGATGAATATTAAACCCTAATTGTGGGTTATTGAATGTAGACCCTATTCTGGGGTGAAATTTATGTGAAACCCTAAGTTAGGGCAAAACTAGGTGAAACCCTAATTGAGGGAGATGTCAAGTGAAATTCTAATTTTAGGTAATACTAAGTGAAAACCCTGATATAGAAGGATGATTATGTGAAACCCTAATGAAGAGTGATATTAGGTGAAATCCATATTCATGAGAGATGCGATGTGAATCTCAATTTATAATTATGAAAAACCCTATCCCTAATAATGTAATAGTGATTAATGTATTGACAAATGTAACACCTAGAGAGGTTGATAATGGATATCCTTATATTAATAGTTCCTAACTCAAGGATGAATCCATATCATTAGAAATGGTTGTAATTTCTAAATACAGTGACTTGTGACCAATACATTACATTATAAATGTGATGAACTGGTATATATATAAAGTATTAGGATGGGAAATACCCTAATACAAGCTAAGTGGATGAACTCAAGTAAGGTAATGGTGATGAGGGAAGTGATACATCAAAATATGATAGATATCACATCCATCACCTCAAGTGTGATATACCTTAATGTATTTTAAATCCAATATATTTGGATGAGTGACACATGAGGTGTTTCATGTCAGTTGTTACATTCAGATATAATGCATTTTGATGAGTGTAGGCTAACATGGCTTATGAAAAGGTTAATCCAAATCAATAAACTATGATGCAATTATATTCTGGTAAATATGAGAGAGAAGCTTATACTTTGTGATGATAATTCATTTAATGATGAATGATGAGAATGAATAAGTATGATTGAATACTTATGTTACCCATATTGATTCCTAGCTGTGTGAAGCATTGAAAAAGGACTTGATCATTAATAATATGATCTTGAGAACCTATATGGTTATTTTTGGAAAATCCTAATCCAGGGTAATGATGTGTAAATCCCTAATATAGGATGATGAATGTGATACCAAACCCTAATCTAGGGTGATGTCATGTAATGTTACAGTAAACCCTAAATTGGGTAAAAATACATGATGAACCCTAATATGATGAGAATAGTGCATCCTAACCCTAAATTGGGTAATAGGATATTATAAACCCTAATACAGGGTAATGCTATGTGAAACCCTAATATAGGGTGATGCTAGGTGAAGTCCTATCATAGAGTAATCCTATGTGAAGCTCAAATACAGATTGATGAGTTATGAATGTAATAAGAAAACCCTTGTATTGCATGGTACTGATATATATAACTGTTATCATGAATACTAATCATGCATGTATGTTGAGATTATCAGCATAGCCAGGTATGGGCTATGATGCTCTGTATATTGAAAATGTTTTATGGGCTTCATAAGCCATAATATGCCTTGTTACTTATTGAGGGGTAATAAGAGGTGATATGAGCTTTGTGAACTATGTGGAATACTTTGTGTAGTAAGAATCATAATGTCCTAGGTTAGTTGACTTGAAGGTATTAAGTTACCTAATAAGCGGTAACAAGTATTCTATGATGAGTTAAGGGTTTGCGTACCCATATGCTATAATCATGATGATGAACTTGTTAAGAAATGTAAATGTACTTGATGAGATGAGGGATTAAGATCGCAATACTTTATTAAAAGAATATGGCTACAAGCCATGACTCGACAAAGACAATGCCAGGAATTAGCTATGTGATCTAAGCCTGAAGATAATATGTGATGTAGTTATAACTCTATAGAGAATAAATGTTATATATGTTCTTCATATTCCTTAATGGATAAGTGACATGCTTCTCTATCAAGTTATAGCTACAATGCTTTAGATAAGAATAATGTTCTAATTAGTTAGACAATGAAATAATTGTTGTTAATCAATTATGATTCCTCTGTCTGGTTTATCCTATTAAACTGCAATAATAATGTTTCTGGCAGAGAGTTATATCTCTCGCTGGGACAATTTACAATTGTCTCACCCCCATGGGAATCATATTTTTAGGTGGACGCGGATGAGGAGGCATGAATCCTTCAGTAGGTGAAGGACAACAACAACAACAAGGACATCATTGAATTCTCAGGTGGAGACACTGGCTGATATGCCTTGTATAGATGTATATTGAGTCCTATGTGTCGTCTTTGTACTCTTAGGTCCTCGGTGTAGTAGTAATGCTTTCGAGATTTTGGCTCAGTGCCTCGAGATTTTATATTGCATGTGTATAGTTTAACAGGGCAGTTGATTCTTGTAATTCTCAGAAAGAGATGATACGGGACATGTACCTTTAAACCAAAATGTAAATGTGTTACTTTGATTCTATGTGAGAAAGTTTTCCTTTGATGGATCTCTTGGTAAAAAGGTTTTAATTTTTAGTGATTTTCAGTAATCTGACGCTTAATGTTCACTTCCACATTAGTTAATCATGTTTTTGTGAGTTGGATGCCACAATTTAGTGGTATCAGAGCTCTAGGTTCATTGAGTCTACAGAGACATAGGACTAATATGTTGAGTTTGTTCTAGTGTCTTCCAGTTCATCTGATAGTGACTTCTGCTCATATAGGAGGAGAACAAAAACTTAAAGATGTCTGGGACACATGAAGAACACGCTGTTGATAGCAGTGTTGCTGCACCAGGAGGAGGTGCAAGAGACCAGAATAGGGAAGGGCATGTACCTAAACAGCCACAGATTGACCCAACTATGATAGAAAACCCATCCCTCCATGCTCTATTTGACAAATTCGTGACAACCATGACACACATGGCAGACAGGATGCCACCACATGTACCTAGGGCACCAGCCCACCATGAGGGATATGGAGTCGGCAAGACTTTTGAGAGGCTTCGTCAGGTTGGAGCCATAGATTATGCTGGTACATCTGATCCAACAGATGCTGATTTATGGCTGACAGAGCTAGAGAAGGCTTTTAGGATCCTTGATATTCCTAAAGCCGAAAAGGTAAGACATGATGTGTACCTCCTAAAAGGGAGTGCTGGTCATTGGTGGATGATAGAAGAAGATAAGAGACCAGGTGAAGAGATTGGATGGGAGGTATTCCGATGAGAATTCGTCAGTAGATACTTCCCTAAGACGTATCTAGATGAGAATATCTCTCAATTTGAGAGGATCAGACAAGGACATATGAACGTTAGTGAATATGAAGCTAAGTTCATGGAATTGTTGTGGTTTTGTCCGCAAATGGCAGTTAGTGATGAGGAAAGAATTCAACATTTTGAGAAGGGGTTGAACGCTGAACTAACCACCCATGTGTCTGCTTTAGAGAATAGGAAGAGGTTTGCCACCTTTGTGGAGTCAGTAAGGAAGATAGAGAGGTCTGAAATTGAGAAACGACAGACAAGTGGCAAGAAGGTGTACACTCAGTCTCAAGGACAAAGATCTGCAAGTTTTAAGAAGCCGATATTTTCTGCATCGGCAACACCATCGAGATTCCATACCCAGACACAATGGATGTCAAGTAGGGGTATGGATCGTAGTAATGCTCCAAGTAGAGCCCCTGATATAGCATCAACATCGGTAACTGGATCTCACAGACACTATTTTGCGCACAGGATCTATTATCAATGTAGACAACCGGGACATCTGGAAAAGGATTGTCCAGATGGGAATTCAATGATGACTCAACCCCAGGGACAGAGTCAACAAGGCTAAAAAAGGAGGAAGTTTTCTAGTAATACTCGAGGATGTGGACAGACGTCCCAGACAGGTCATATGAAATAGTTTCGTTTTATTTCATTTCATGATTCTATGTGTTAAAAATAAGAAAGTAGTTGTTTTGAGCTTCCTTTGACTAGTCCTATAAGGACACAAGGAAGATGAGAATTTACATTTTACTCAATATTCTTTTAAAATGCTTTATAATCTCTCTTATTTACGTGATAAAAGATGAGATATAGAAGTGATGCCGGAAGAAAAATCCAGAAATGAAAAATCTTGTGTGTATAATGATATGAAGAGTGAGAAACATGATAGTAAATAAAGTGCATACTACCTAATCTCAATACTTGTATACCCTGGCCAGGTATATGATTATTGGAGATAAGGCAAGTATGGAACTCTTAGATTGTTATCTTTCTAATTACTCTGATCAAGTAGTCATTTTGAAACAATCTAGAGAGTATAATGAAATTAAATAGGAATTGCTCAGTGAACTTTCCCAATTAAATAGGAAGTGCTAAGTGAACCTTCCCAATTAAATAGGAAGTGCTAAGTGAACCTTCCTAATTAAATAGGAAGTGCTAAGTGAACCTTCCCAATTAAATAGGAAGTGCTAAGTGAACCTTCCCAATTAAATAGGAAGTGCTAAGTAAACTTTCCCAATTAAATAGGAATTACTAAGTGAACTTTCCAATTAAATATGAATTACTCAGTGAACTTTACCAATTAAATAGGAATTGGTCAGTGAACTTTCCCAATTAAATAGGAATTACTCAGTGAACCTTCTCAATTAAATAGGAATTACTTAGTGAATTTTCCTAATTAAACATGAAGTGCTAAGTGAACCTTCCCAATTAAATAGGAAGTGCTAAGTGAACCTTCCCAATTAAATAGGAAGTGCTAAGTGAACCTTCCCAATTAAATAGTAAGTGCTAAGTGAACTTTCCCAATTAAATAGGAATTACTCAGTGAATTTTCCCAATTAAATAGGAATTGCTAAGTGAACTTTCCCAATTAAATAGAGATTGCTAAGTGAACTTTCCCAATTACATAAGAGTTGTTGAGTGAATTTCCCCAATTATTTAGGGATTGCTAAGCGAACTTTTCCAACCACATAGGGTTGCTAAGTGAACTTTCTCAAGCAAATAAAGGATTGCTGAGTGGATTACCTCTGTTAAATATATATGTTTCCCCTTTGATAAACACTCGTGGGTGATGATAGGAGTATGCTCCTTTATGTTTCTTCCTTTCAATTAACATGGAAATCAAGTAAGTATTATGACATTTGATGTGCATGGATTAGAAATAATCCGTTGATGGATACTTAGAATCGTATCAGTTTGCTTTGGACTTTGGTTCCAAGATAATGATATATGGAACAAGCAATGTCCTAAGCTAAAATAAATACTTTGTGCATGTACCTTTGGTGGTAATAGTAGAGAAATGAATATGATAAGGATGAGATGTGTTCTCAACACATATGATGAATACCAAAATAACTATTATGGTACCTGAGAAATAATAGATGATTTATGTTGGCTACCTATATTAGCCAACTGTGAAATCAATCTAGTTACCTAAAATAATATGGACATCATATGTTAGGGGTTTATGCTCTGCATAAACATAAACATTGATAAGATTGAACTAATGGAAGGAACTTTGTGTGGATTAAAGATATATGGTATCTCCATGACATTAAGATGTTATGTAGAGACTTGATGGTATGATAAATGATTAAAAATTATCTCTCCTTTTCCTAGGATTTCGGGGACGAAATCCTTGTTAGGGGTTTATAATTTGTAACATCCCTGACCTGGGTTATGCTTAACCCTAGATTTTTTACTTAATAAAGTTGATTATATGCTTGCTCTTATCTCTTGAGAGGTAATTAAGGCCCAAGAGGAACTTATATTTCAATTTTAGTCCTTTTTGAACAATGTTGAAATAATGTTTTACTTGTTGTGGACTAAAGTGCAAATTACCCAAGTTGAGGGGTTAAATTGCAAATGTTACATGATAATATGTTCATCATGTGTTGAAGCATCATGGGAATGAAGATGATGCATAGGTATGGCTTGCGGTAGCCTGAGTACCAAGAAAGAGATGATAAAGTAATGTTTGTGCATTAAAACCTAGTTTTGGTATAATGTGCAATTTACCCAAAACCCAGGGTTCAATATGAAAAATACCAATTCTAGAGGGTCCATCATGTTTCTTGGAATAATGTAGAGAAGATAAAATGAGAGGGGCGCCTCATTTGAATTAATTTCGAGGAGAGAGAATCTTGATATTAAAATAATCAAGATTTATGCATAATTGAAACCCTAATTCAATTTAATGCAAAAAGAGATGTATTAATTAAAGAGCCCTTCAAAAAAAGTTGAGGGATGAAATTGCAAAGAGGTTGGACGAGCTTGTTCCTTGCAAATGCACGAAAATATCCAAAGGAAGTGGATAACTCACTCACATTATTATAAGAAAAAGAAATATCCACTCACTTATGGATATTAGTATAATATGATTTAAGGTGCTTAAATTGATTTTCTTTAAATCATGGATAATTGAGAGTAATAAGAGGCAAAGAAGATAGCCTCGTATCCAAGGAATTTAGGGGGAAGAGGCAGAACTAATTTTGGAATTAAAAGAATTTTTATAAGGCATTTTCTCTCTCATTGATTTTTTCTTATAAAAACACCCTTTACAAGCCAAATCAAAGGCTTTTCCGATTCCACTTCTTATCCTTGCTTGGAAAAATACCAAGGGAACTTTGTAGGATCAATAGGACGACCCCCAACCTGTTGGTAAGCTTCTTGAACTTCATTCACTTTGATTCCATGGTGGAAATTGAAAATCAATGCATGAATTCTTCATATCTCGATCCCCTCTTCAATTCTAACCATTCCTTTTCACTCAAAGCTTGAGGACGAGCCTTGGGATAATGAAAGGAGTTTCATCCACCATTGTTTACGTGATCTTGAAGCTTTGGAGCTCAATTGGAGGCGGGTTATATAACTTGAACCCTTATTCATTATTATTGAATTCAATTTCTCAACACTTTATGTTCAATTGATCTTTTTGCAATTCCTTTGGTTGATTGATGCAATCACCATGAAAATCATAGCAAGTTTCGTGGGTTTAGAGCTTGATGATTATGACATCATCATAAGAACACACCTCTGCAAATATCAATTGCAAACGGTTTCAACATTATGGTCCAAACGGTTTCCAAACCGTTTGGTGATTTGAGTCCCAAACCGCATGAGAATGTTGACCGTTTGGATGGGTTGACCGTTTGAGGTCTGAACTCTAGTACATGTTGGATGATGATCCAATGGATACAATTCATTGATTAAATGTATGGACAATCCACCAATTACAACCCTAATCGATTTGTTGGAGGTTCCATGAAGTGATCCATTCGATTTCAAGACTTTTTGGGTCAAACGGTCTTGAGACCGTTTGAGCCCAAATGGTTTTGAAACCATTTGGGATCAAACGGTTTCAAAACCGTTTGGTGATCTAATGGTTGAGATTTGAGGGTTGGAGATCCAAGAGACAATAATTGTTGAACTTCAATAACTCAATTGATTGAAGGTTTCAATGTAGCAAATCATGTTCAACCAATTGATGAATGTATCTAAAGAACCCTTGTGGTTTTGAGACTGATTTGGCCCAAACAGTCTTGAGACCATTTGAGTCCAAACAGTCTTGAAACCGTTTGGGGTCAAACGGTTTTAAAACCATTTGGAGACCAAACGGTTTCAAAACCATTTGGTGATGAAACCTCAAAACCGAATAAAGGTCAATTGTGATTCAATCATTTGGAAATTGAAGGCGATGATTGTTCCAATGATCCAATGATTGACAGTAATGGTAATCAATGAAGGTACAAAGGTTGAAATCCTAAAAGTACCTAAATGATTAGTACCATTAAAAGAATAAACCCTATTTGCTTATAAGAAAATAACTTAGTACACTATGTCAATCATAGTTGTATGTACTTGATTGAAGGGTTGATATAACCTAATCAAGTTGAGAGGATCATAGAATGTAAATTCATACATGAGTATGATTCATGTGGCGATTAAGGGTATGATTCTTAGCAAAGAGATCGTGAAACCCTAATCATGAGCATAAACCCTAATTGATAAGGTTATTGAACCCTAACCCTATTTCAAGGCAATTCTAAGTGAAACTGTAATTGGGATGGATAGTAAACCCTATTTATGGGTAATGGAACATGAAATCCTAATTTGGATGAATAGTAAACCCTAATTGAGGTTTATTTAATGTAGACCCTATTCTGGGGTGAAATTTATGTGAAACCCTAAATTAGGGCAAAACTAGGTGAAACCCTAATTGACGGAGATGTCAAGTGAAATCCTAATTTTAGGTAATACTAAGTGAAAACCCTGATATAGAAGGATGATTATGTGAAACCCTAATGAAGAGTGATATTAGGTGAAATCCATATTCATGAGAGATGTTATGTGAATCTCAATTTATAAATATGGAAAACCCTATTCCTAATAATGGAATAGTGATTAATGTATTGACAAATGTAACATCTAGAGAGGTTGATAATGGATATCCTTATATCAATAGTTCACTACTACATAACCTACCTTTAGTGTCGGTTATTTAAAGCCTTTAGTGTCAGTTTCTAAGCGACACCTATGTGGGCGACACTAAAATCTCACCCATTAGGCGTCGGTTCCAAAACCGACGCCCAAACTCTTCGCGTGCCACCGAAAACGCGCCATCATGGGACTATAGGTGTCGGTTATTAGATAAGAAACTGACGCCCAAACCCTTCATGCCACAGAAAGGGCGCCATCTTGGGTACTATCAGTGTCGGTTTCTTACAAATAACCGACGACATATATCTTCGCACCACAGGAAATAGACGTCGGTTATTTATATAAAACCGACACTATAACATTGTGTGTCGGTTTTTTACAAATAACCGACGCCTATTGTTTTTTTTTTCAGTCAGTCTGCAGACCTGTTGTGGCTGGTCGGAGGATGAGAAACTTGTTCAGTTCAGTTATGAACTGCAGGTTTTACGACATCCATTGATATCAGCCGACAACAGGCCACAAACCTGCAAAATTAACAACAAAAATATTCACACATGCATTTAGCAATGCAACCTACGATTCCATTTTATTTTCACACATTTAGAAACATTCATGTAGCTAGCAATCTGTAGTTCCATTCATTCACATTCACACATGTAGAAACATTCATATAGCAACCAACACTTTCATTCATTTTCACTCAGACACATGTAGAAACATCCAGACATGTAGAAACATTCACACATATATTATAATTCAGAAATTCATTTACAAAATATCATTGTTTAGTCATTATTCGCTATCAGGATCCCAATTATATTTTAAAGCCCCCACTATTTGTATGGTTGTTTCCCATTCTTCTCTTAATTCATTTAATTCTCCCATGGTATAGGGAGCATTTTCATCTGGTAAGGCCTCTCCTGTAATGGGGTCAGCTTTAAACACATGTAAAGAGAATGATGTATATATATAATTAATGAGCTATAAATAAGATTGATATATTTCGATCATATTATCTAATGAGACTATATAATACCTGAGCAATACACTCGATATCTAGTGTGGCATGTTTGATAATCATGTGCATATATCGCATGACATAGTATCCACATGCCCATCCATTGTCTTGTGTAGCACACTATAAATTCAAACATACAAAATATTAAAAAATACAACTAATTAAGCATTGTTCACATAAATAATATATCCATATATTGCAGTTGGGAACTTACTTTCACGTTCTTCCAAATTATTGGCTGGTTCTTTTTTGTGGGGACCTTTCCTCCAACCTTTTTGAACTCCTCAAAACCCCTACATGTTAATGTAACACAGAACATTGCAATTAAATAGTAATGTAATAACATATGTTAACGGATATGAAAATGAAATATTTCTCACCGGAATAATGCCATTTTCATTATGTGTCCAAATCTTGTATTCAATTTACTCCCCTTAGGATCTAGATAATACACAGTGAACATCTCGGGGGCAATAACCAGTAACTCCCAATGCCTACCCCTAGAGGTAAAAAAGTTAAAAATTAATAACTCAAAATCCACAATAAAAATGTAATTTTCTTAAGTCCAAATTATAATAAGCAAAGTAAACTTACTCTACATTGAATGGAGCCATTATCACCGTCTTCTTATTTACAACAAAATTTGAAAAAGCCTCACAGCAGTATTGTTGAACTGACGTAGGGTCTTTAGCTACTAGACTAATCAAAGATGGAATCAAAAACCCTACATGTGCGAATCCAAAATCTGCCCATATGTTGTCTAAGTAGCTGCAAAATATGTATTAATTACGCATGCATTAATAAATAAGAAACTAGATCACCAGATCATACACAAGGTATATGGATGTATAAAGAATATCTCACCTTATCCATAGCTCTATCACAGATGTATTTAGCCAATCATATCGAAACAACTCCAAAATATCTTGTATAAATAGTTTTGTTTTGTATGACTGGCCTGTAAAATCTGAATCGGAAGAAACAGTTATAGGGGATTTTATATCATGTTCGCCTAACCATATTGACATACCCCTATAGTTAGGACCTAACGGGATAGGTAGGTCATGTGGAACCCAACTAGGTAATGTAGGAGGTGGAAGTGGAGGCCTAGATGCTGTGGGTGTCTTCTTTTTAACCTGTATATATATATAATTTCAGATCAACTGCCATCATATACACACACTAACAATTGAACGTAATGTAAATTTACCATACCTTTTCAGTAAAGAGGACATCCGCTTTTAGCCACAATATCACTCCGCCTACTGCCTCACCAAGCGTTTCACAATCTGGGTGGGCATATGGCAATGGAAGATCCATCCACTGGGAGAATATATGTATCGGGCTCACACGAATCCAACCAGCTGGTACTGGAGACCCGTGACACGTTTCCCCTGGTAGGGATGGGTAAGCCGACGCCTCTGCAACGACAAATTCTTTACTTTTTAGACGGATTGGCTTCAACCCCTACAATATTTTGTGTAAAGAATGTTATATACATATATACATATCATCTTTTTTTGAAACGACTACAATTTCATATATACATATCATCTTGAATTAAAAAACTAGTTACTATGTCATAAAAATACTTACAACGGATGTGCTAGGTGGTGGTTCTATAGGATTACTCCCAACCTCTGTAGTAGGAGTAGGAGGAGTAGAGCCTACAGTAGGTACTGTCTGGTAAGTGGCAGTCTGAGATGCCTGCCACTTTTTCATTGCTTCTTCTAGTTTCCTATCAACCAGCTTATCTACCTATACATGGATAAAAGAAACATTAGCTTCTAATTATTGAATTCTCTTTTACAGTAACATTATAAAGAAAGAATATGTTACCTCCTCTTGTGAAAGTCCCGCTTTTGGGACATGTTTGCGCTGGGATGGCCCAAAAAAAGCTTTGATGCCCACACCAGCGCCTGCAGCCCTAACACGTCCAGGATGCTCTAGGTTACCCAGAGCAACTGTCAATTCATCCCTTGTGCCCTCAGGGATGAACTTGCCTTGTTTCTTGAGCTCGTGCAGCTCCCGCTAATCGCCAAAACAAAAATTTGTAATTAAGTAAACAACACAAATAATCAATATTCGAATTATTGCTGTAAGAGTTGTATTTTACCATTTTTGCAGCCGCCTCAGCAGTTGCGGCCTTCGTTATTTCTCCCTTCTTATTTTGCCTCCCAGCTATCCAGACATCATGGCGAGGCAGAGGTGTGCTACCTATGGTAGAGGACTCCTGAGTAGCAGCAGACTGAGTAGTAGCCTCAGACTGTAGTCTTTGGCGAATGCCTGCATACCCCTTTGGACCCATTGTGTGGTCATGCACATTCAGTGCACGCCTTGATCTTTGTGCCTCACTGAGGGCCTAGTTAGTATGCACATTAATGATTTGGTTAGTAACACTAAATGTTAATCTTGAATAGGTGAATACAACATATATTAATTAATGAGATTGAGACTGACACCTAATACCTTGAATTCATCAGTTTGTCTTGAAGCGACAAACGCGTCCCATTCTTCTTTGTTCAGGAAGTTCCACTGTTCAGTGGATGTCTTCTTCCTCTTGTCAGCTTCTTTTATGTATTCTCGGGTGAGATTTGTCCTATAGTTCCTTAGGACTCTCCCACAACGTTGCATCACGCATTTTACGATGCAGCTTTTCATCCAATTCAAATATACTCTGCAAAATAGAATTGCTATTAACTAGTATCCAAAAATTTAGTAATCTACAAAATAGAATTGCAAATTAATAATAACTCACACATAAATCCCTCCATATAAAGTCTTTCTTCTCCTTAGAAACGTTATGCCAAGAATCTAAGCGACAACTGCAATGGCTACGAGTAACAAACCCAAGATATGAAATAAATGAATTGCGATTCACACCACATGCATTTCCTGCATTATCAAAATCCACAACAAGTTTGGGTCCATTGCCCTTTTGCGCAATTAACTTCTTCATCATAGTGATGCCCCTTCTCTTGTCAACTTTTTGGTGCTGTTGATCAAGTGCATCAAGTGCTTCAAATGGTACCTGTGCATCATCAACCTAAAATTTGACAAAATAATCACATTTACAAGATATAACTATAAATGGACATATAGATATAAATATATGATATATTTTTAAAACTTACATTGTGAGGCGGCGCATGGATGTCCTCACCCTCACGGTAATCATCAGCATGGTCATCAGGAGAATGGTCAGCCATCTGCAAATTCACATTCAAATTGTAAAGTTCACATTGTAAAGTAATTCAAATTGTAAATCTCACATTGTAAAGTTCACATTATTACAACAAAGTATATATCACAACAAAATTGTAAAGCTCTATGATCAAAGAGAAAACAAGTATATATTACAACAAGATTAGGGTCTAGGGTTAACAAATACATGTGATATCATTCTTATATATAATAAATGTACATGTACCACCTATCCCATCCTTGAACACCTAATCTCACTAGTAAGTGTATAATGTGTATTGGGTTTTCAAGAAAATTTCGGCAGCATTTCCCCGCTGTTCTCCAAGTACATATGTACTTAGAGAACAAACGGGGAAATGCTGCTGAAATTTTCTAGAAAACCCAATACACATTATACACTTACATCCTAAGCGAGATTAGGTGTTCAAGAACAGTCCCAAACTGGGGACTATCCAAGATTTACTCCTAATGAGTAAATCTTGGACGGGTTTCTAGGCCAACAAATAATGTGTTGTCATTCTTATACCTAAAATCCTAGTTCTTCAAGTTAGGGTGATTATTGATGTCTTTAAAAGTATGATTGGTAATTTAGGGAAAAGTTCGTCATTTACATTCCAAGCATGTCACATGTGTGCATTACAGTTCATCATTAAGCAAGAAGGGTGATTAGGATTCTCAATATACTCAACAATAAAACAAGTTAAACATGTGTGCATTACAATTCATCATTTACATTCCAAGCATGTCACATGTGTGCATTACAGTTCATCATCAAGATATCTATAACTTACTTAAACATTCAATTATGAAGTAAATATACACTTAATTCAGAATAGCATGACGCACAAAGTTGCAGTCAACATCATTATGCTTTGTTCTATCATGGACTATCGGATTGGTATAGCACATATGTATCAGTACATAATTAAATAAACACAATCAGTAAATAACTTTTAAAAAAATTCCACTAGCTTGGTGAAATCAGTTGATAAATAAACACAATCAGAATATTTTTCATGGCTTTTGGGGGTGACTTGGTGAAATCAGTGCATGTTTTGGGCATCCAGTAGATGAATCCAAACCCCAGCAGCAGCCTAGACGTGCCCTGGCGCCGCCCAAGCATCCGCCCAGAGGCCTAGCTAGGCAGGGCACTTGGGCTTGGGACCCTAGGCGTGCCCTGGCACCTGCTTAGGCGCCGCCTGGGTGAGTTCCAGGTCGGAGGCGGAAAAGAAAAGCAAGGCGGAGGACAGAAAAGGCGGTGAAGCTTTTGTGGGTTACCTTGCAGGAAGCTGGCGGAGGAGAAAAGCTGCTTCTATCGGCAGGGGTGGTGGTGACGAGGAGAGCACCGTAGCTTCTTCTACCGGCGGCGGCGACGAGAGGACAGGCAACGACCGGCGGCGGTGACGAGCGGCGATGAGAGGACAGCAGCAACGCGGCGGCAACACCGAGCGGCGACGAGCAAGAAAATCGGCGGACCTAATCAGGAAATCGGGAATGAAACAGGGAAAGGCTAGGGGAAGAGTCGCTCACGCTAGCGCGAGCTATTAAGTTGACAATAAGCGTCGGTTATTCAAAATAACTGACATCTAAACCAACAGTGTCAGTTCGTTTCCAAAAACCCACAACTATACTAGATTATAGTCGTCGGTTTTTAACTAAAAGACAACCGACAACTATTCTTGTCTCACAAATACCCTTTAGTCGTCGGTTATTTATTTATGAACAGACGCCATATGTCAAATTGTGGAGGTAATTTTTTCGTTGGAATTTGGTTTTGGCGGTTGATTTTAGGTGTCGGTTTTTTAATAAGTAACCAACACTTAATAAAAGCAGTACCTGTGTCTGGTCGCCCTTCATAGATTGGATTTCGGTTTATGTTATCAACCGACACTGTAGAGTTTAGGTGTCGGTTTATGTATACAACCGACACCTTGAAAAGTGACTTTATAAGCCATTTCTGTAGTAGTGGTTCCTAACTCAAGGATGAGTCCATATCATTAGCAATGGTTGTAATTTCTAAATACATTATGAACCCTAATATGATGAGAATAGTACATCCTAACCCTAAATTGGGTAATATGATATTATAAACCCTAATACATGGTAATGCTATGTGAAACCCTAATACAGGGTGATGCTAGGTGAAGTCCTAACATAGAGTAATCCTATGTGAAGCTCAAATACAGATTGATGAGTTATGAATGTAATAAGAAAACCCTTGTATTGCATGGTACTGATATATATAATTGTTATCATGAATACTAATCATGCAGATATGTTGAGATTATGAGCATAGCCAGGTATGGGCTATGATGCTCTGTATATTGAAAATGTTTTATGGGCTTCATAAGCCATAATATGCCTTGTTACTTATTGAGGGGTAATAAGAGGTGATATGAGCTTTGTGAACTATGTGGAATACTTTGTGTAGTAAGAATCATAATGTCCTAGGTTAGTTGACCTGAAGGTATTAAGTTACCTAATAAGTGGTAACAAGTATTCTATGATGAGTTAAGGGTTTGAGTACCCATATGCTATAATCATGATGATGAACTTGTTAAGAAATGGAAATGTACTTGATGAGATGAGGGATTAAGATCCCAATACTTTTTTAAAAGAATATGGCTACAGGCCATGACTCCACAAAGACAATGCCATGCATTAGCTATGTGATCTAAGCCTGAAGAGAATATGTGTTGTAGTTATAACTCTATAGAGAATAAATGTTATATATGTTCTTCATATTCCTTAATGGATAAGTGACATGCTGCTCTATCAAGTTATACTTGCAATGCTTTAGATAAGAATAATGTTCTAATCGGTTAGACAATGAAATAACAATTGTTAATCAATTATGATTCCTCTGTCTTGTTTATCCTATTAAACTGCAATAATAATGTTTTTGGCGGAGAGTTATATCTCTCGCTGGGACAATTTACAATTGTCTCACCCCCGTGGGAATCACATTTTTAGGTGGACGCAGACGAGGAAGTAGGAATCCTTCAATAGGTGAAGGACAACAAAAGCTACAGGGACAACATTGAATTCTCAGGTGGAGACACTGGCTGATATGCCTTGTATATATAGATGTATATAGAGTCCTATGTGTCGTCTCTCTACTCTCAGGTCCTTAGAGTAGTAGTAGTGCTTTTGAGATTTTGGCTCAGTGCCTCGAGATTTTATACTGCCTGTGTGTAGTTTAATAGGCCAGTTGATGCTTGTAATTATCAAAAAGAGATGATACAGGACATGTACCTTTAAACCAGAATGTAAATGTGTTACTTTGATTATATGTGAGAAAGTTTTCCTTTGATGGATCTCTTGGTAAAAAGGTTTTAAATTTTAGTGATTTTCGGTAATCCGACGCTTAATGTTCGCTTCAGCATTAGTTAATCATGTTTTTGTGAGTTGGATGCCACACCTTAATCATCTTCAACCTTGATTTCATGGTGGAAATCAAAATTCAATGCTTATTTTCTTCTTTTCTCCATTCAATCTTCAACTTTAGCCAATCTTTTCACTCAAAGACTTGAGAACAGACCTTGTACAATTGAGAAAGCTTCATTCACCATTGAGTACGTGAAGCTTGAAGCTTGGATTCAACTTTGAAGGCGGGTTATATAACTTCAAACCTTAAATATCATTATTGACTTCATTTCTTCATCATATGTTGATTCCTTTTTCATTCCCGAATTTTCTTTCTATTAGTTGATGAAATCACCATAAGAATCACAACAAATTTCGAAGGTTTGTAGGTTGAAGATGATGATGTCATCTTAGCATACACCTCAATTAATATCTTGAGTAAACGGTTTGCAATGTTGATGACCAAATGGTCTCAAAACCATTTGGTGATCAAACGGTCTCAAGATCGTTTGAGGGCAAACGGTCTCAAGACCGTTTGAGGTGAAACGGTCCCAAGACCATTTGGGGTTAATTGTTGATGTGAATGATGAAGATCCAATGGCTCAAATTGATTTAATTATAATGGATTCAAGAATGGGTGATCCATTGATTACAAACCCTAATTGGATTGAATGGTTGAAACCCTAAATTGGTTGAGCCGATTTCTAAGTTGTATGGCTGAAACGGTCTCAAGACCGTTTGGAGGTCAAGATCTATGATGGATGGTTGGAGATCCAAGGGTTATAATTTGATGTACTTTCAATGTTCCCAATGTTGGATGGTTCAATGAGTACAAACCCTAAAATTGATTGATTGGTTGGAAGAAATCCTAATTGATCCATTCAATTTCAAGGTGGTTTGGACCAAACGGTCTTGAGACCATTTGGGATCGAACGGTCTTCAGACCGTTTGGAGGGCAAACAGTCTCAAACCATTTGATGTTCAATCAGTTTCAATGAAGGGTTGTTCATTCGGTTTCAATGATAATTTTATCAAACGGTTTCAAAGGTTGAAATCACCAAACGGTTTCAAAACTGTTTAAGAGAAAACCAGCTTAACCTAGATGCCCAAAAGGTCTCAAGACCATTTGGAGGGCAAACGGTCTCAAAACTGTTTGAAGGTCAAGGAGGTCAAAACCGTTTGAAGGTTCAAAAGTATCAAAACCATTTGGAGATCTAATAGTCTCAAAGATATGAAAGATTAATCAACCTTATGATTGTTAATGATGTTTATCAAAGATAATTACAATGGTTGTACCTTTATGATACTAGGGTGATTAGTATCCTTAGAGGGGTTAACCTTTGACGCTTATGGAAGCAATGCCTCAATACACTATGCTAACCCTAAATGTATGCACTTGAATGAAGGGTTGACCTAATCTAATCAAGTTTTAAGTAATCAACATCCTAGAGAGGATGAGAGATAGAGGAATCCATACATGTATAATAATCATGTAGTGGTTAAGCCTCAACACTTTCAACAAGAGTAAAATATGTAGTTAGGGTATGATCCTTGATAAAGAGATCATGAAACCCTGATTGAGAAGGTTGATGAGCCCTAACCCTAATTTAGGGTAATGCTAGGTGTAACCCTATTATAGGGTAATGATGTAACCCTATTCTAGGGTGATGATATGAGAAATCCCAATTCATGGTAATATAATGAAAAACTCTAATTCAAGAGGATGCTTCATGAAAACCAAATTTCGGGTAAAGTTACATGAAACCCTAATTTGGGGAAAAGTTATAATGAACACTAATTTAGGGTGATGTGATGTGAAACCCTAATCAAGGATGATGTCATGTGAAACCCTAATGTAGTGATGTGATGTGAAACCCTAATCAAGGGTGATGTCATGTGAAACCCTAATGTAGTGATGTGATGTGAAACCCTAATCAAGGGTGATGTCATGTGAAACCCTAATGTAGTGATGTGATGTGAAACCCTAATCAGGGTGATGTCATGTGAAACCCTAATGTAGTGATGTGATGTGAAACCCTAATCAAGGGTGATGTCATGTGAAACCCTAATCCAGGGTGATGTCATGTGAAACCCTAATCAAGGGTGATGTCATATGAAACCCTAATATAGAGATGTGATGTGAAACTCTAATCCAGGGTGATTCTATGTAATGCTATATGAAATCCTACCCTAATATAGGGTGAAGGTATGTGAAATCCTAATTTTGGGTTATAGTGCATATAACCCTAATCTTAGGTAATATGATGATAAACCATAACCATAATTTTGGGTAATGGGATGAGTATCCCTAATTGACATGATTTGGGAAACCCTAATCCTAATGAGGGAATAGTGATGCTACCATTACATTGCATGGTACTGATATGTAATTGATATAACTATCATCATGTGTACTAACCATGCAGGTATCATGAGATGATGAGCATAGCCAGGTATGAGCTATGATGTGTTATTTAAAATGTTTTATGGGCCTTGTGAGCCATTATATGCTATGTTGCCTACTAAGAGGTAATAAGAGATTAAATGAGCTTTGAAAGCCATGTGAGATGCTTGTGTAGCAAATACCATGTTTACCTTGGTCTGATGACCTGAAGGTATTAGTTACCTGATAAGTGGTAACAAGTGTTCTTTGACGAACTGAGGGTTTGAATACCCATATTTCATAATCATGATGATGAGATGTTAAGTGATGAGAATACCCATGATGATACAAGGGATTGAAATCCCAATGTGCTATAAAGTTTTCAAAAGTACTTGATAGAAGTGTTAAACATTCTTTATAACTTATGTTTGGAAATGTGTCTGATGCTAAAAGAATATGTAATACACTTAATTAATCAAGTGAAATCTTATCATGTAGATCCCTAACCATAGATCCATCATCGTCATTAGTTGGTGATGGTGAAACAGGTTTTCCTACGGGAATTCCTGGAATTTATATTTTTTAATATGTGGGGATAATGGGCGAAAATATCCTTACACCTCATAGGAATGACTGCGAGCCATATCCTATGTACAGGAATGGTTATGGACCATATCCTAATAAGAGTATGGCTATGGGTCATAACTCCACAATACCAGACATTGGCTATGGGCCATATCCTGAAAAGAGTATATGCTACGGGCTATAACTCTATAGTGAAGATGCCACTATACCCTGGAAAGCTATTTAGCAAAGACACAAGATGTCCTTCATATGATCTCGTACTGACTGAGATAGATGAGGTAATGGAGTCTGGCTCTTCCATTGACCTATGTATGGTACCAATTTCGATTGCGTAATGGTCGGTTGGAGTATGAGCGGTATACCTCATCTCCTCAGGGCTTAAGTATGATTGTAAAATGTAATCAGCCGTCACTACGAGAAAAGAAGGCTTTAACGACCAAAATAACGACAACATAAATTATTTGCCGTAATTGGTATCCAAAATGCGACCGTAATTTTTTATCGTCGCAATCGGTGCAGTTAATAACGACAAATTTTTTTAGCCATCACAATTAGTATATATATTCCGTCGCTAAATTTTCTCTCTCTATTTATTTTACTATAATTTATTTAAAGTTGTCTGCCTACTATGTAAATTTGTCTTGATACCAATTTTTATAAAAAAAAGTCTTATAAAAATTTGGTCAAAATCCACCCCCGCCCCTCACTCCCCGCGCCCACAAATACCCCCCGCCGCGCCAATACGCGGAGAGAAGCCCGCCCAGTCCTTGCGCACGCCCGATCCCTGCGCATTCAATTCTCCACTTCGGCCCCCACTAGCTCAGTCTCCCACTCCGATTGACCCCCCACCTCCAGCATACAAGCGAAGAACTACGCTTCGCGTACAGGCTGACCGGCCCCTTGCTTATTTCGCATAGCATCCGAAGATGGCCATCTAGTTATCGATCAAGAAGACGAGCTCCGGTGACAAATCTAGGGCTTGACGAAATTGGAGCGGCCGACCTAGGGCGCCAGAAGGAAGATGACCGATCACTGCAGGAAGACAACTAGGGGTTGTTTGTGTCCTACTTTCCCGACTACAGGTATTAAATGCATAAAATATGCCCGGGTGTTATTTCGGTTAGTTGGTTATACTTATTTTTCTGTAGCAATAATGTAGCTGAGTTCTTCCCGTAAGCCCCAATGCAATGGAAACGTAGTGATTAGAAAAGCTGTCGTATATGACAGTGTTTTGCAAATACTGCCTTTAGCTATTAAATCTGAATAACATAGCATTAGTTATTACCACCTTATAAATATAATACAGCTGTGACAATATACAAATGCGGCATTCTGAAACATCTCTTCCAAACTAGGCCCTAGGATCCAGGGCAGATTGCAGGTTCAGGGAAGGAAGAAATAAGAAGGGGCAAGGCGGAAGACCACAGGACAGCCAGATTGATGTCTACTTCGAGCGCAGCAGCATGGTAATTATTTTTCTTTGTGACTGTCTTTATGTCGACTGTCTAGAGGCGAATTTTGATAAACTAAAATTCATTTTTAGATATCCGGGCTCTCTCGGGAGCTTCTGTCCTTCACTAATTATACTACCAGTGTTACAACTGTGATCTAAAATACCCATATCATTTCATTTATATCGCCTAAGATTATACATGTGTTAGTATTATGGGATATGACTAGCATACATGCTTGTGAAAATGTAAAAGAATTAGTTTTGTTACCAAAATATACCATTCTCTAATCCCCCAAGGTGATATCTAGAAATTAATGATATTGCTTTGACATTAATTTTTCACTGATACACTACACTTCACTCTACAAACGTAATTGGACAATCCTTAAAAGTCATGCGGTTTTCTACAAATAGATGGGAGTATTTGATAAACTAATACAGGTCATCAACCAAGTGAACAAATTAACACTCTGAGTGTTTTACTTTCTGTGTGAAAGACAAATTATTTTTAAAATGCAGAGCATGAAAGCTTCCTCATAAATTATCGCCTTAATTTTCAGGTGATACTACTTGGTCGAAAAAAAATGAGCATAGTATGGGAGACCCTAAATCTTATTTACATTAAGCTAATTCTAAGATCAACCTGGGAGATCTCACTAATTATCACCTGATATCGATCAACCATGTCCTATCATACATGACAAGGAGAGCATACAATTGTCACTTGCCAGCATTATCAGGTGGTCCTTCAACCAAAATAGCAGTCCTCTATTTTGTGAGGCGTTATTGTTGGCCTTCTTGGTCTGGATAAAGCCATTACTGGGCTATAATGTATATACAGAATAGCTGCGTGGTTGAGGTACATGCATTCAAAAATTCCAAGTTTCAGTGTATCATGTTTCGTATTCAAGGACTTGGCATAGTTAACATGGAAAATTCATTGTAACGAAGTAAATGAACCAGCCTGAATGTGGCACTCCCATGTTGCCACATTCATTATGATAGCAACGCAAAATTTTATGAATGATGCAACATTGATTGTTCCATTTTGGGTTGCTTGCTATAACCAAAGCCATCTGAGCACCCATCGGGTCCTACACAATTAAGCCTTCACTGATTTGGGTAGAATTGGAAAACAACTCGAGGATGATTATACCTAAAGACTTAAAGGAAACATGGTTTACTATCTGTTCAAGATTTGAAGTTGAAATTTAAGATAAAGCCCAATCTTAAAACAAAACATGAAATTGACCCTACACAAAGGTAAACATAATGCAAGATCCATTGACTGAACCAGAGCCACAAGTCTGATGTTGATCATGCATGTTTCTAGTTCTATTTTAACGTCCCACCTACGAAATAGATGTAAAAAACATTTTAGGGCTTGGTGGATGGCAACCCATGAGCCAGTAATAGATTCACAATGTGAAAAAAATATTTGTTCTAGATACTAGAGGTACTTATATTTTCTGTTTTACAATTACTCACCTATTCATAAATTGATTTTATTTTGAAAATTCAAGTTGAGGAAAGTTAACACAATTCAATACAATTTATGAACCAGGCCATGGAAAATCCCTCATCTTTTAAGTCCATTTTCATTTATATAAATTATAGTATGAGACAGCTCAATGCAATGTTTATGTGATCATAGACACACTATATTTTTCTATGTCGAATGGCGATTACTCTCAAATACAAATAAAATATTTACAATAATTTCCTAAAAAATGAAAATCTAAATTTCAATCGACATGTCTTTATCATTATTTAAAATACATCTTCTAGGGATTACCCCAGGAGAAACATACCTTTGGAATCTTATCTTTCGTTGGTGGGCCAACATAGAATGCTTCAAGTTCCCTACATGGAAAGATATCAGAACATATTATATTTTGAATATATATCCATTTAAAGTAAAGATTCCTAAGATCAACTAGATATTCACTTAAAGTAAAGATTCCTAAGATGAACATACCCTGGTACCAAAAGTGAAGATTTAAATGCACAGTTACCAACTATTGGACCATCTGGTTGGGTAAAGAAAGGCAATTAAATGATATCCTGCAAAATAAGAAAATAAGATTCATTGCACATTTAAGGTTTGTTTTGTGGTTATTAAGGAGATAAGACAATTTCTAGACAAAACATATCACACTAATAACTTCTCATTATTGTTCTTAGTATGTACATGAAGATGTATTCTATTATGATTTATTTGGCTTGTGCTAGTATTCAGAAAATATATGACCTGAACCATTTTTGCAACGGACGAATGGGCTGGGAATAAAAAGTTATTTAGCATCTAAATAATTCTATAATTAGTTTCTCGTTGGAAGGGAAAAAAGGGATGATTATATCTTAATGGAAACCAATGATTCTATCACCAAAAAATATGACAACGGCACAAAAATATCTTTATAAGGCACAAAAATATCTTTATAAGGCACAATTTATCTTTATAAGGCACAAATATAAATTGAGAATTGATGAATTTACTATTTATTAATTTGATATGTATAGGAATGACTATAGATGATTATCATATAAATTTATAAAGACAATCTTGGTGTACACTGTTATGTGATTATTTGAAATGAATATTTGCAAGCATATAGTGCTCTAAAAAACTCCCAAGCCAGTTTCGCATTAATTTGATTGCTATTCCTCCTCTTAATATTTAGCCCTAAAATTCACTATTATAGAAGTATGGATTCAATCCCAATTTTAATGTATGTGCTGAAACTGATTCTCTTATCAATGATGGAAAGGGAGGGGAAGTGAGAATCTAAACTATAGAGGGTACCAATTGTCAAGTTGGGAAAATTTAGAAATATGCAACTTTTCTAGAGACAGAGGTCGAAAATAAGGCTTCATCAAAACTTTGGGTGATCTATAGCCCATGATCTAGACATGAAAACTTACTTTTCAAAATATGTATAATGCTTAATTTTTATTTGGGAGTTCTCAGCATGCAGCTGCCAATATTTATTATTTAAACATGCTTAACCACTTTTTTTCATTGTATGAATTATTCAACATATCTTCTTGAATTGGTTTACTTTACTAAGAGAGGAGAATAATAGAAGCAATCCTATGATTGCCTATGTTATAGTGATAAAACCCTTGACGAGGGTGTTGGACAAAGTCAAGAGAGAGATTATTTTCTAGAAAAATTATGAGCATAATGTTTTAATAATTAAAAGATCTACCATATAGTAGCTGAGTAAAACTACCATATAGTAGCTGAGTAAAAGCTACAACTACTATTAAGTTATTGGGCTTCGATAGAGTAGAGATGCAAATTGCTTGTAGGGCTAATATGGATCATGTGAACAAATTATCCCATTACTATACAAACTTTAAGCAAACACAAGCAGTTTATATGTTGCAAGATCAATCATTTCCAGTACACCTTTATATGCACATCCTAACATCACCTTTGTAGGAAGCTTGATAGCATATTGTGAATCTGAGCAGCAACATTCAAGGCATGTGGGCAGTTACAAGAGATAGCCACATAGTGGTGTCTTCATGTGAGAAGAACTAGGGAATTGCTTCGACTCTTGTGAAGCCAATATGATTTACAATATGTTGATGATAGTTGGACTCTCTGTTCATAGTCACTTGGGTATGCTATTCATCTAGTGCTCTGAGCGAGATTGAAGGGTAGTTTCAAAAAATCTAGATTCCTTTAGATGCAAGGTGATAGTCTTCCTCCCTTTCCTTTATATAAATTGAAAATAATAAGGATTGAAAATATATACACATGCAATAATGTAACTTTCTTAATTCAATACAAACATTTCCTCTTAGGCCTTTCTACTAAAGGAGTGCCTTAGGTTTCTTCCAGGTCCTTGCATAACCCAAGTGCTAGAATACTGAATTGGACGCCCACAATATTGTAGTTATATGCTATTCTTGTGCATCTTTTCTGTAAAGGTAATAAAATAAGATAAAATACTTACATGAAATTCAACAAAAAATCTTCATAATATATGATTTATGAACAATAACATGAATTCTTCATTGTAGAAAATAGTACCAAATAAAGAATGGATTAGACTTGTTGATGACAGACTCGATGATCCAGCATATGGAATTGGTGTTGAAGAGTTCCTTATATATGCATGTCATAGAATTGGTGGAAATGAAATTAGATGTCTGTGTGTTCGATGTGTCAACACTTCTTCTATCCCACGTAATGTGGTGAAAACACACTTGATGGTTTATGGTATCATGAGGGGTTACAAATTTTGGTATCATCACGGTGAGACGCCACATGACGTTGAATCAGACAATGAACTAGATGATGAAATGCTAGATCTTCTTAAAGAAATGCACCCACGTTCACATAATCTTGAGAGGAATGATGAAGGCATGGGATATATGACCAAAACGATCATGACGAGGAACCTAATAATGAGGCTAAAAAGTTTTTTAGGTTGTTGGATGACCTCAATCAACCTCTGTATAAGGGATCTAAGGGATCAAAATTATCTGCCCTGGTAAAGTTGCTTCATCTTAAGAGCCTTGGAAGATGGAGTAATCATTCTTTTACAATGCTACTTGATTTGTTGAAAGATGAACTATTTCCAGATGAGTCAACTTTGCCTAGCTCTTATTATGAAGCGAAGAAGATAATTAAAGATCTGGGTTGCTCATATGAAAAGATTGATGCATGTGTGAATGACTGTATGATGTTCTGGAAGGAAGATCGTGGCCTTGATATATGTAGAATTTGCAATGCTTCAAGATGGAAGTATGACAAGCATAATGGGGAAGAGAAACTAAAAGCAAATGGAAAGAAAGTAGCAGCAAAGATTTTGTGTTACTTTCCACTAAAGCCTCACCTTCAAGTTCTATTTATGTCCTCCAAAACATCTTCACTAATGAAGTGGCATCATGATAAGGGAGGTGATGGAGATTTGCATCAAATAGCTGATTCTTTAGCGTGGAAAAACTGTAAAGCGTGCCACACAAAAGCGTTTAGATAATGTTGAAAATCTACTAGACAAGATAGTCAGCAATCAAAAATTTCAACAACTATTGGAAATGAGTGAGGATGATGATGAGTGTGCATATTCTCCAGCCACTTCTGATGGTGTTAATTAAAAATAGTTATGAGGTTAGTTCAAAACTTATGATATATTTATGAACTGTTTTGATGTTTATGAGATATTTATGAACTGTTTTACTAATTTATTGTAGGCAAAGGAGAGACAATGCTCTTTATCCATCTGGATTACATCTTGGGGCAATGCTCTTCATCAATATGAATGAAGGAAGAACTCTTTATGATATTGAATTATTTCAATATGTTTCCAATATATCTTTGTTGTTTATATTTGTTTCCCAATTGTGTTTCCCCCCTTGTGAACAATGTGTTGTGTTATTAATTATATTTGTTTTCCCAATTGTGTTTCCCCCCTTGTGAACAATGTGTTGTGTTATCAATTATATTTGTTTTCCCAATTGTGTTTCCCCCCTTGTGAACTATGTGTTGTGTTATCAATTATATTTGTTTTCCCAATTGTGTTTCCCTAGTTATATTCCAGGGTGATTGGATCATTTTCTTCCTATTATGTGTATGGATGTCTATCTACAGCTAGTATGGTGTAAGTACATGACAAGAAATCAGAATATACACTGCTTTGGAGTTCCACTCCTCTATTGGCTTTCTGTTTGGTTGCCTATTTGTAGGTGCAAAATGAGTCACTACAGTAATAATGATGCATGATGATAGAGAGTAGATAAGCAAGATTTTTTTATACTAACTAAGCAGGCCTTGTGTTTAATGTGATCTTCAGAGATTGGACAAACTACGCCTCACCTTCCCAGTTAACAACACTCCATTGCATCTAGAGAGAATGGTGATTTTAGCTACATAGGCTTATTGAAGCTATTTCAGATGTTGTGGTTCTACAACTGGGAGGTATGTTGGATATCACTAACTTTTTTCTACCCTCGAAATAAGTTCCATATGATTCAATTAGAATACCATGACATAAGTGTCATCCGTTTAATTGAGGCATATGCAATATATGGTAAGAGATGGTTCAATTAGAATACCATGACATACCTACATGGTATAGCTAACCTCATGTCAAGGATTACAACTTGTCCCACTAGGTTTGAAATGTATAAAGACCTCCTAAATACTTTCTTGAAACTCTTCCCTATAAGTAAGTTCCTTCAGTGTACCAACAATTGGAGGTGCTAAACTAGGAGAAACTGACGCCATTGACTAGGAAGTAGAAAGCAATTTCTTCATTTTTATCATCTTTGGAACCATGTTCCTTCTACTTATGTTTTATTCTTTCCAATTCCTTTATTTGGTTCCTATAAAAGTCTACTTATTTGATGCTGATTATGTGTCATATGATTCATCCTGGTGTTCATCGTAAAGCGAATGAGGTTCCACACAATGTTGTGCAAGACTTAACTCACCCTGGTCATTATTCAATGAGGTCCGTCGATCCAAAAGTACGTCTTTTTTTATTGTTCTAGTCCACGGTACTATTTTTTGGTGGAGTGTTTCATCACTTTATTCTAGCCATTTTCCTCCATATAGTTGTACTTTGTTCTTTCTATTTTTTTCAATTTGTTTTGGGAATATGACAACCATACTGGAGATATGGGATGACATAGATTAGAAAATCATCCAATTTGAACTTTCCCCACAACAAATAGAGGCAGACACCTGACAAAAGCTACCCATAATTATGTATGATCTCTAGATTAAAACCAGGATGTATCTTGGCCTGTGTTTCCTTGTACATAACTTCTATCATTGAGGCTGAAAAAACAAACAGACTCTGAGTGTATGGAAGTATCACCAACCTCATAATTTAATGCTTTTTTGTTTTGTTACTCTACTTTTGTTGAATGATGCATTGTTCACACCATACTGTAGATGGGAGTATGTTTATTAATACGGCGTAGCAGTTGTGGGGTTTAAATGGGAAACTGCAGTATGTTTATAAATGCAGTGTAGCAGTTGGTGGGATTTAAATGGGAGCAAGGAACAACTAAGTACATGAAGTAAAGTTGGTTTATAATCAACCATGGTATTCATATTAATATAATCAAGTATTTTTATTAAGTTTTTTTCTCACAAAAGCAATACAAAAGAATTATAGCAGCATAAAACTTCTACATTTGTAGTAGTTTTGTCCTGTATACTGCCCACAGAAATGAAAGGCAGCAAGTGGTACCTATAGAAATTCATAATAGATTTCTGCTAGAATGTTAATACCTTGTTTCTCTAGTTGTTGCTCACTTGTTTATAAGTTTAGATTTATCAAAACTATAGATATTAGTCACCATCAGGGTTTTGAGCCCCTGCTTTCAGCTTTAATCACACTCTAGTCCACTAACTTGCTTGTTGCATTGTGTTTTCTCAATTTTCAGGGTTCAAAAAGTTATTATCATGCACGATTTTTCTTAAAACTTCTTCCTTTCAAAAGTGAATTTCCTTTTTCTCTCTTACATCCCAATGATTAAATGTAAGTTTATAAGTACATATCATGAGATAGAGGTCGTCACACCATAGCTAAACCTATTATATGAACCATTTTAGGAAAATTTAAAGCATATTTTGACTGTTGTCTACTTGTGTTTGCTTCAACATCCGCCGTAACCCTACAGAATGGGTGGGTGATACATGGGCACAATAGTGTAGATGTGACAACATAGGCTCCCATTAGAGCAGTGCATATTCCCTGTGACATAAGACCAACAATTATTTAATATAGTCCCCGTGTATCTTACTGCAATTATATTGTCAATCACTTGATAACCATATAATCATGATTCAGTTTTAAACAATCGTTGTACTATATGGGAAATGCACTGTCTGTGGGGTATTATAACCGCATGCCTGATACATATTGCTTGCCTTTATTTTGTTTTATTCGCAATTATGAAATAATTATTTTTTGCAACCTGTTTCTTTTGTTACAGTACAAGTAAATAGATATGCTACCTCTACGGACACAATAGTATTACGAAAAATGAAACAGTAGTATCTATTCATGGTAGTACACTAAAATTGAATGACATTACATACCTTTGAAGATATGATAGCATTAGTACAAATGAAATAGTAGTATATATTCATGCAGTTTACTCAAATTATATAACAATATCTATGTATGCCTCACTAAACCATGGAAAATGTATTTACTTAAACATAAATCTAGTATAGACAGTATTTGATTATCAATACTAACTATGAAAAGAACTTACATGCAATGACCAGGGTATGGATGTCCACAACATTATCAAGAAAAAAAATGCAAAGTATAGAAAATGTAATAGTGGGAAACCAAGGAAACAGAGATGTAGACAAGAAGTAATATATTGCCACAAAAAGATGGATAACATTGGGTTATCTGTTTGTGATATGCTATTAGTAGAGTACTTTGATGCTTGATTCTGTTAGTGATTTCGTAGCCTGATTGCTTACATAGATGTGTTGTGAAGGACGCCCATATATCAATGATTCTCTTCTATACAATTGCAATCTTGTGCTCGCTATGTTTTCCACTAGCCTAATATTTTTCAAGTTATTTATATAATTGAAGCTAGGTACTACTAACAATTTCCGAGTTCAGTAGGTGGCACAGAGGATTAAATTTTGTGTAATGGACGATGCACATAGGTTTTTTTATTTCCTCTGCACAGGTTTAGATACTTCTCTATCTGTGTCGCCTTAATTATATAGAATGTATCCGTTTGCTAAACAGGCTTGAGTGAAGAGATAGTGTGGTCTTATTGTTTAATGAGCTCTGTGGGCATCATAACAGTTAGTTACACTTAACAATATGTATGCACTATTAAGCTTTCAGATAGTTCCTGTGTGCCCTCCCTTTATGAATTAATGAAGTACAAACTTCTCAACTGACAGATTTGTGCTCTGTTTGATAAAAATTCAATTATAAATAAAGAATGATAATGAACTAACAAAAAGACTGCATGATGGTCTCTGAGATTTTTAAATAAATTTTTTTGTCAAAAGGCTCAAAAACAAGAAAATGAAAAAACTATTCCTGTAATTTGAATTACAAAATTAGAGAATATCTTGACACAGAAAAGCAGGAGCTACTTGATATTTTGTTGCATTGTGTCCATATGATATATTTTCCTAGCGCAGCTCTGTAAATGATTAGTTGCATGTGTCCATATGGATATATTTTTCACGGGGAAGCGGCAAATGATACTTTTTCATACTTGATTCATTTGTACAGAAGGTAAGATACGAAAGATAAGCACAAGATCATCTGGAAATGTACTGAGGTTAAATTTTGTTATTTATTTGACAAATAACTATAGTTGCGGTATGGTATATGGCTTTTTACTAGCATGCACCCTGCCGGCATTGCGATGGATTTGGTGGAGCAATCTATTGCTTGATTTATACAGAGAGATCCGCACCACCACCACACTTGCATCTACAACTGGAACAGCTAAGGTGCATGCTGTACTCTCGCTTTAGTATTTTGAATCCATACTGGTAAGCAAACTTTATGTGAGAGTTACGGGGAAACCAAGTCCTTACTATACATAGACAAAGGAGATATCCACAGAGACAGTAAGCTACAGTTCATGCCGTTCTATTCAACTAAGGAGTTTACTTGCTCAAATTGTAGTACCTCAACGCAATTTCGTTGTTTCTAATTTTTGCTACTAGTCCCTTAATTAACTACAGTACTTTTGCAAAGTTTTTCCCTTAATCTCTACATGTTGATTGCAGATTGGGAACGCGTATAATGTTATAGTTCGGAAACAAGTATAGTGGTATATTGTAGATGACACGTATGAACGAGTATGAGGGTGCCAATTATATATTTTGATTTGCAGTCCAACTGTACCAACAATCTAGGAAAGTTCCGGTTGACAACTCGAGGTCCATGAGCATCGTAGAATCAGACTGTACGAGCTACCAGTTCTGCTGCCGAAGTTTCTAAGATTATAAAAAGTTACTGGAACAGTGGGCAAAGTTGTTATATTGTAAATTTTTTTATATATTAAATATGGAAATGGCCTATGGTATCCAACCATCCTACCGTGATGGTTCCTGATCATGCACGCCATCCACCCCACTCTTTCCTCTCCAATCTCCCTTGTCATACCAACGACCAGGGTGCTCAAGCCACACTTTCTTGAAAGTGAAAGGAGCTCACAGATGTTCTTTCTTTCCCGTTGAGTCTATCATCAACAGGGGCCAGTGATCTGGCAACCAGTCCCTAGCAAGGTGCTGGATGATCGAGTTGTTTTTAGTCATCCATTTGGAGCTGGCAATTACAGTGGATTACATGTAGTATTGTCCAAGAGCTTCTCGTAAATCCCTAAAGACGGAATGACGAGGAGACAAGTGGCTAATGCCTTCACTTAGTTTAGAAATGCCCATGGAGCTTACCTAATTTTGGGTAAACATAGATCTGGGCTTATTTTTAGTGATCATAAATTTAGTTTCTTTTTTGGGTTTGGTTTATGTTTTAATAAACATACACATCCTTCTTTGTCCTTTGAGATGTGTTGGAAGTGGTTCTCAATAGAGAAGCATGTTCACATTCTCAGTTCAGAAATTCTGACAACTTGCTGTCAATTAGTAGGTTGTATTTGACAACTACATTGAAGTTTATGTAGTGATAAACATGCTACCAAAACAACATATTTTGTTCTATAGTATCTTTTTCTTTCTTCCATATAGTTGAAGTGATGCCCGCTTTCAATCCTTTTTGCTTAGTTTCATTTGACCACTTTCAATTATATATAGAACTATTTGGTACTTCTTATCGAAATTATGTTACAATATTAGATATGTTAATGATACACCACTCAATTTGTAACATTGGATATGTTAATGATACTCGACTCAGTTTGTAATGTTGGATATGTTAATGATACTTCACTCAGTTATATATATAGAACTATTTGGCAATTTTTGCAGTTCTCATGGTTTGCATGATTCCTGCGTTAGCAGGGGTGATCATTACACATGAAAATGCCCATACAAAGGTCTCACAACATAGTAAGAGTCAATTGTTGCTGCCCTCTCTGCTACTGCAATGATATGGATGGATGGTACACAAGCATTGACTTCAAAATCCCAGATTTAATTTTCTGGAATCACCTTCACATGCCTGCTCAGGTATACGCTGTAGATTTTGGCCCCTTCTTCTAATTTTTCATTTCTCAGTCTTTCTCCTATTTTAACCAACGCTTCTTATGACTCCATCCTCCTTGATAGACATGCACCATGTATCCATCCTCAGGGACACAACATTGGAACCAATGCAATATTTTTCAGGTAAATTTTGTTACTATTAAGTTTTTATATTGTTAATTCTGGTGGTTTTGACTGTGTATCACAGAATTTGGTACTCGGAACTGCACCTCCATGAGGAGGAGAGTGGGCTGAAGTAGGACAGTGAGGAGCTACGACATGAACACTAGTCTAGTCCCTTCCACTATCCACATATACAGTGAATTGTAGTTGAAGGTGAAAGTACCTGTTAGCACCCTGAATTTTGACTATAGACAACTCTGGTGCTCTCTGCAACGCAAGGTATGTTACCAATAAAACTTAAAGGTATACTGAGTAGTTATCATGCTGATATTGATGATATGTCCCACTGTTGTAGAAGGATAACGTCCCTCCATTCTACACCCTATGTCTTCTGCCTTATCATAGAGCCAACATATGGGATTTTATTGCCCATCTAGTTTATGTCGCCACCTTTTTTATGTTGTTCAGCAATTTCTTCATGTTTATCATAAATGGAACCATGTTCCTTCTACTTTTGTTTTATTCTTTCCAATTCCTTTATTTGGTTCCTATGAAAGTCATCTTATTTGATGCTCATTCTGTCTTTGTAGGAGAAGACTTTGATGCAGTAGAAGGTGGCACAGTTAGAGAGAAGACGTGTCAAAAACAATAAATTACTACACAAGTGGCTAGAGGGAATTATCTGCATGTTAGAAAGGTTAGTGTACCAACAATCGGATGTGATAAAATAGGAGAAACTGACACCATTGACTAGGAAGTAGGAAGAACTTTCTTCATGTTTATCATCTTTGGAACCATGTTCCTTCTACTTATGTTTTATTCTTTCCAATTCTTGTATTTGGTTCCTATAAAAGTCATCTTATTTGATGCTCATTCTGTGTCATATGATTCCTCTTTGTGTTCATCGTAAAGCGAATGAGGTTCCACACAATGTTGTGCAAGACTTAACTCACTATTCAATGAAGTCTGTCGATCTAAAAGTACGTCTTTATTTATTGTTCCAGTCCATGGTACTATTTTTTTTGGTGGAGTGTTTCATCACTTTATTTTAGCCATTTTCCTCCATATAGTTGTACTTTGTTCTTTCTATATTTTTCAATTTGTATAATTAATGACACCAAAGACACTGTATGGTTTGTCCAATGCCTGTGAATGTGATTTACAATTACTTACAATAAACAAATTGCCATTTTCTGATAACAGGACCCTCAATTCTCATGTAGGCTTCAACTTGAGTTCACTATGAAGAAAAAAGTGTTACCCAACTGACTCACAACAAGCAAGATCCTAGATTTCAAAGCTACAGTTGTTGAAAGCAACTGAGAAGATCTATACAATATGACATTTGTAGTTTCTTAATCACATTCTCTTCTAACATTCTTTGGCCCGTTTCATAAGGTATCCAACCTCCTCTCAATTTTCATGAAATTCATCATCAGCTGTAATTATAGAAGATGATGATGCTGTGTTGATTACCACACTGATCTTCTGCCAACTTTGTATTTCTCAACCTTTATTTTGGGTAGGAGAGCATGTGTTCTTCCTAAATCCAACCATTGGCCACTCATGTTTGCTGCTAATGGAATGCAAAAGGTGTCCGTTAAAAATGGAACTTGATTGCATTGAAGATTTAAGTTCAAAAAAGGTATATGATTCCTTAATCCATCTCTCTTGCTACAGATTTAGCATACTAATTCTATAAAATTCCAATTCTTCTCTATGTGCTTTATAGTGAAAAATGGACCTCTTGAAACTTATATCCCTAGAATCGTACTCTGTACTAAGTAGTAGGTTGTCATCTCCATCATTAAAGTTAGACACAATACCAATTGAAGAGGGTGGTTCACACTATCCTTCTACAGAGTCATAAGGGATTCTACTTATTTTCTCAACATCATATTGGCTAAACATGATTTGTCATGACCAAACGAATTCAATCAGTAAGACATAGCATTAGTTCTCAGTTCTTTTAGTGTCCAAACTGAATTCATTAATGTATGCAATCTTGGATGCTATTTTCACGGTTCTTAAAGTTGGATCTACTAGCACGTTGTCCCTGTGATATTTTTTCTACTTGCGGTTGGGATATTACCATTAGTTCAAAACTATACTACTACTGTGATTTCATTTTGTACACATGTTTGTTTTTCTGGGTGTCTATTGATTTAAGGAGTATAAACCAAAATAGCACACTTTGATAAAAATATGTACTGAAATAGCACCAAAGCCATCTTAATTCCCGAAATAGGCCACTTTCGGGTGAAAGCGCCAACACTTTTGGCGTTTTACTGTATCCGGGGCCAAAAGCGCCAAAAAAATGGCGTTTTCAACTGAAAGCGCCAAATTTTTGGTGTTTTTAATGTAAAAGCGTTAAAAAAAACGCCAACTTTTTGGCGCTTTTGCATGAAAAACGCCAAAAACTTGGCGCTTTCAGCTGAAAACGCCATTTTTTTGGCGCTTTCAGCTGAAAACGCCATTTTTTTTGCGCTTTCAGCCCCGGATACAGTAAAACATCAAAAATGTTGGCGCTTTCTCTAGAAAGTGGGCTATTTCGGGAATTAAGATGGCTTTGGTGCTATTTGAGTACATATTTTTATCAAAGTGTGCTATTTTGGTTTATAATCCTTGATTTAAACTATTTGGCATCATATTGTTCAAATTTTAAGAGTCATATTGTTTCATTTAGGTATAAGCCTAGACATCCTCCACCTCCTTTTGTACAACCTCATGGATAGCTGCAATATGCCATGTGATTCTCTTTGCACCCCATATATACTCAAACAACTTGGTGTCATATGTTTCACATAACTCACCCTAAGACCTCAATCCCTGATTAACTTCAGCAAAATCACCATTGCCTTCATCCCTACTTCATACTGTAAATCAATCTGAATCTATGATTTACAAGCTACTACCATCCTACTGTGATGGTTCCTGATCATGCATGCCATCCACCCTACTCTTTCCTCTCCAATCTCCCTTGTCATACCAACGACCACGGTGCTCAAGCCACACATTCTTGAAAGTGAAAGGAGCTCACAGATGTTCTTTCTTTCCCGTTGAGTCCATCATCAATAGGGAATAGTGATCTAACGACCTGTCTCTAGCAAGGTGTTGGATGATAGAGTTGTTTTTAGTCATCCATTTGGAGCTGGCAATTACAGTGGATTACATGTAGTATTGTCCAAGAGCTTCTCATAAGTCCCTAAACACTGAATGACGAGGAGACAAGTGGCTAATGCCTTCACTTAGTTTAGAAATGCCCATGGAGCTACCTAATTTTGGGTAAAAACAGATCTGGGCTTATATTTGGTGATCATAAATTTAGTTTCATTTTGGGGTTTGGTTTATGTTTTAATAAAGATACACACCCTTCTTTGTTCTTTGAGATGTGTTGGAAGTGGTTCTCAGTAGAGAAGCATGTTCACATTCTCAATTCAGAAATTCTGGCAACTTGCTGTCAATTAGTAGGAAAAATTGAGTGTCGATCCACTGGAGTTTTAACCCATAGATCCGCTCTGGCATACGGGTGAGATTCTAGGCAGCCTCCATATGCAGCTGCTATTCAACTCTACCTCAACCTTTACCAGTGCCTCCACCTCCTGGATAGTGGACACCATGATCTGCAAGGTCCATAGGATCATGCACTTGGAGGAGTGCCTACTCTAGGACCTACTCTGTGTGTTCAGGGTGTCCGACAACTGCGTGCGGTTCTACATGTCCGCACCAATAAGGAGTTCATGAATATGCAGATGTCTGACGGAGTCCCGATGTGGTAGGTGGGGGGCGCTGCTGATGGATCATCATCTCCGACGACATTGACCGGCTGGTTGATTCCCCTCCACTTTCTCTTCGGATGGAAACACATGTAAGTAAGCATGGCCTTCTATAATTTGAACTGCCCCCCACACACACAACATGGAGTGGTGATCTTCCCGACGGAGGTGGTGTCCGACCTCCTCTTCTTTGGATGGGCAACCGTGGTAGTACTTGAAAAGCTAAAGCATTCTAGCAACTCTTTTATCAATCTGTCTGATGATTGTTAGCATTTCAGTAGTTACTATCACCGATTGTGTTGTTTTCTCTATAAAATTAAAATATGTTATTGCTCATATTCCAGTAGATATGCAGCGTGATAAGAAATCGTGTTAAATTTGTCTTAATACAATTGCATCTCTGGACCAACTTGTCCCCTATTTTTGTGTAATATGCTAGTGTTTGACAGCTTATGATTGGGTTCATGAATCATAATGCGTCTGTATGTTCTGTTTAGATGTCGAGAGTACAAGAACTATACAATAGGTTGGGCGGGGTTAACATTTTCAGGTGCTGGTTTTTTCAAATTTGGAATCCAGAAAAAAAATAGTAAAAGTGGTATAGTTACACACTTGAACAGATGCATGCATATAGCAAAGTGCATTTCCGTGTCGGGGCAGGTATGCACTTATTGGGCTGGGGTTTTTTAGGGTTGGGTTTTTGCGGATTTTTTTGGGTGCGGGTTTTTTCGGGTTTGTGTTTTTCCAGATTAGTAATGAATGGATCGGGTGCGGGTTGGGTCAGATTTTCAAAAACCCAACCTGTTGCCATGCCTACTGTCAAGCCAAGTCCTAAGGTACCTTGACAGAAATCATAGATGACAACTTAGCAACCTTCACGTCAGTGCAGTTCTAGTCAGATGCTTGCTGCACCTCCCTTGCTCACCTCCTGTTCAATCAAAAGTCAGGAGCGACTGACAATACTTACACCAGCTGTAAAAGAATCTGACGATCAAATCTTGACTCTTGATGACCTTATCATGAAAACAAAGGCCACATCAAGAATCTATTATCTACAACTGTATGAGGAATAGGGTGCAATCAAGCATGCTAATTAGCTTAAAGTTTCCAGATGCTGATCAAGGTGAGCATCTTTATATCATTTTTAGTTGTATTTAGATGAGATGGGGGAGTGCTTTAGGAGATTATCCTTGACATGTATTTGTAAGATTTAATGAGATTTGAATGTTTTCTGCATGAATCTTGTCTATTTCACTGGGAAGTGCTACTTGACATTATGTCTTGTTATTTTCCTTTGAATCATTTTATCAGGTATGTTCTGTGTACTCAAGTGTACTTGATATTGTGGCATCGTGAGGGTTATAGGTTTGTTGAGTTGAAATACTTACCTCCCACACCATGTCTCTTTTCATAGACCAAGACAGAGGTGTTTCAGATGGTATCACGGAAAATCTGATTCACTTTGCTTGAGATTAATTTTCATCAAAGTAATTAATTTTACAATATCTTGGACGGTACTCTCAACGAAGTTCAAAATAAGGATCTGAAATGGGCAGTAGGCTGTAGAACTTTTATGTATAGAAATAACATCCATATGTTGTTGTTAGCATTGACTTTAGTTGTGTAGTCACAACAGCTAATGTGGTAGTTGTATATCCAACCAAAACAACAAATTCCATATGATTAAATTGTTGAAAAGGAGCTTGATTTTATGAACGAATTTCTAAATTATTAAGTAATTTAAATGTTTGTAGAAGAAAGCTGCCGCAAAATTATTAAACTATAAAGCTTTTTGGCAGTGGCTTCTACTATGTTGTTTGGTTCTGATACAAATGTGATTATTTACTTTAGGAGTGTAATCATTTCCAGTCCTCAAAGATGATAAGAGAGATGGTATTGCAGCAGATATCTCTGACTAATTACAGTTTAAAATTTCAAGTTTTGTCTAGGGACAGGAAGTGGAAAGAGGTACATGTGATCCTCAGGGATATGGTGGCATCTAGGTTGAGTAAAATAATAATATGAAGTGAAGTCATTATGGTGATGCTTTGCTTGGTTTTCTTATGTGTTGAGCCCTTGTGAAGTGGTGTATAAAGCGTTATTTGGAGAAAAAGGTAACTAGTAATACTTTCCTAGGTTCTCATACCGTTTCCGATTAATTTTCTAAGCATTGTGACTCCACACTTGTTATTGTCTTGCATATAAGAGCAATAAATATGGAGATTGAAAGAGACCATATCCTGTAGACTTAATTGACATTGGTAATGTACCAAAAGTAACTCACATCCTTAGTTAAAAATTTATCCACTCAGCTAGACCAGTTGTATTCATAGAATCATTGTTGTGGGAAGACATTTCCTCATTATAAATGTTCCAATAAAGTTCCAAGGTGCTACTTGGTGACATTTGTATTTTTTATTTGTGTTCACACTTTGGTTACATTAAACACCTCCTATTTTCACTGCGAAAGTATGTTGATGGATCACATGCCCATCTAGTTTAATCTAATTCGAAACAACACACCATAATGTTAGATCTCAAATAGGTTCTCGGCCATGTGGCATCATCCACTGTATGGTTTTCTCTGTTTTTACAATATGTGATAATGTTCATTTATTCTTTGCGAAATGGGATGATTGGACTGACTGAAACTTTTGGGAAGGCTAGAGAGAATATATAGTTTTTCTCAAATGGGATGTACTATCTCAATCTGTATTCAAACCTCCCCTCCCCCACCTGATGAACGTGTGATTCTTTCTCATGGTGGTTGTGTAATACATGTAAATCTCTATATTTCATAGTTGACAAAGCAATGGAGTAGCTAAAGCAATCAAGGTGAAGATAATAATTTAATTTGATACTTATTTGCTCCATCTTGTTCTCAAATTTATTTTCATTTACTTCCAAGAGAGCATTCTGATTTTCCATCTCCCTTCTCTGGTTGAGATGACTTCAAGCATTAAATAATTATATTCCCCCCACCTACACCAACCTGTTTGACGATGGGATAGCAGTACCCCTACACCAACATGTTTGATGATGGGTTAGCAACCAGCTACCACAACTAGTCGAACATAGATGTAATAACATTTTATTCTTTATAAAAGTTAGTTTATGGTCTATTCTAAATTATGATTCTCCTCAAAATGTTTCATTGGCAGCTTTGACGCTCTACTTGTTCTATGACTACAAGCACCTACCAAATTGTGCTGAATGAAACTTCTTTGGTTAGCCACTCGCAACAACATTTTATGTTTCAATTTTATTCAACATGTTGTTGGAATCTCTAGAGCAATTCTGTCAAAAGTCTATCCCACTATGTGCTTATTTCTTTTCTCGAATTTTCCAATATCAATTTCTTTTTTATTATTAATTATAACCTCCGTTTGTGTCTTCATCCATGATGTATATGCTTGATATACATGTGTGATTTCTGCTGTAGGTAGTGAAGATATTTTAAAGGCACCAGATTGACAAGCAATGCTACGGATACCCCTCATGTGAGAAGAGTACACAAAGTGACGCTTGAGGCAGTGATCATGTGCATATTATAACCATCAATAATACTTTTGTGCTTGTTGTAAACATTCTAAATTTCGGAATCCGCGTGATGTGATGCATACATTGAGCGGATGTTGTGATTCAATGTATATATTTAATGTGATTGGCACAATATGAATGTAAAGCTAACTTGTGGAGATGATGAAATTTGTATCTCTTCACAGGCACGTCATGTGTTAACATTTTCTTCAATACAATAAAATAAGAAGTTGTGGATTTTCCACGTGTTTCTCCAGTTTTGTACGTTGGATGATCATTACTTAATTGGGAACGTTTCTATATTAAATATAATGTATTTATTTTGGTAACCATATGAAAAATGGTGTTCGTCGCTACATATATTTGCGATGGAATTTTTCCATCCCAATTAACTTTTCAAGTACAACTAAGGAAGTTGTCATTGTTGATAATTATGTCATATTTTTGCCATCGTGATTACTAGTAACGACTGGCATATTACTTTGACATTATAACCATTGACGATAAAATATATTATCCGTCTTTGTTGATAATAACGATGGAATGAAATTTTTTGTCGCAATTTATAGTAACGGCAAGACCAATAAGGACAACATGCGACAACTTTTTTTGTCCATCCTTAATAGTTATAACGACAACTTATTCCACATTTATGACAACAATTTTCCATCATAATTGGTAGGTTTTCTTGTAGTGCGTGTAGCATATTTGCTTAAGGTTGAAACAGGAGAATCAATGGCTGATGTTACCTTGCTTATCATATCCTAGATGGATAAATGTTATACATGTTCTTCAATTCCTCATTGAATAAGTAACATGCTGCTTTATCAAGTTATAGATGACATGCTTGGAATAAGAATATTGCACTAATCTGTTTGGATATTGATTTATTTGTTGTTGAATAAATATGATTCCTCTGCTCAGTATTATTCCATTAAAATACAATAATAATGTTTCTGGCAGAGATTTATATCTCTTGCTGGGACAATTTTCAATTGTCTCACCCCCGTGGGATCCAACCTTTTTAGGTGGATGAGGATGAGGAGGTAGAAAAACAACAGGAGAAGGACATCAGCAACAAGGACAACAATGATATTCCAGATGGAGGCATTGGCTGTCATATTTTTTTATAGAGAGTCCTATGTCTCGTGTCTATACTCTCAGGTCCTCAGAGTTAGAAGTTAGTACTTTTAATGAATCTATCTGAGATTTTGACTTAAAGCCTCGAGGTTCTTATGCTTCATGTGTATAGTTTTAATGGAGCAGTTGATGTTTGAAATCCTTGAGAAGATACGGTACATGATATGTACTTATGAACTAGGATGTAAATGAAATGCATTGGTTCTTGATAAAAGAGTTTTCCTGTGTTTGGATCTCTTTGTAAATGGTTTTCATTTTTAGTGATTTTCAGTAATCTATTGTTGATGATCGCTTCCTCTTAGTTAATTCTGTTTTGTTTGAATGGTGCGTCACAAATTTGGTTCTAGTACACCAACTAGAGGAGACAACTCCTTCCTATAATACACCAATCACACTAGATGAGATACATCAAAACTCAAAACATGCAATGAACTACTAAACACCAGATTACCAGAAAACACAGTAAATTAAAATCGATTCATATAACCATCACAAGCTGAAACATTTACATCAAGGTTCATAAAACTTGCATAGCATTATGTACCATTTCAGGTATTTACATCTCTGTCCACTGGCCTTAGCCGCCACATGTATACAAAGAACATGTTCACAAATACATGCCATTTATACAACTAAGGCATATTGCCAAAACACACATTGGTATACACCATCTACAAAACACAACCCTCCTGGGACCTGAGAGTATAGGGACAACACATATGACTCTACTAAGACATTAGTAGCTTATCCAATCTTCTAAACTCACTGATCTTCAAGCTACTCCTCCTCAATGACATGATCTCTACCATGTCGCTTATGACTGCCTAAAAAGGTGTGGAAACCACGAGAATGAGACCCATGTCCCAACAAGAGATATAACTCTCCACCAATGATTATTGTGACCACATATATACTAATATTAATCATGATGAGTAGATTCAGCTAAAAGAATCATTTAAACTAATTACACAAGTTAAGCTGGTTGAGGCAGTTTTAAATAGATAAACATATTACTAATTTATAATAGGTTAAGAAGATCTACAAGATAGTACATCAAATACTTGATTATCAAGGTACTCGGGAGAATAGATGAGACTATCATTATCTAAGCAGTTGTATAAGATAGCAACTAAGCAACATACTAAGAAGGCAAGGGTAAACAACCAATGTGAATCATGTTTAACCCTAAACTGATACATTACACGACTGAATTATGTTTTTAATTAAGCCATGGGTAGACTGAGGTATACCACTCAAACTCGAAGGTGACCATTGTGAAGTGCTATTCACTTATGTAAAAGATCTAGGAGTACCAAAATCCTAATATCTCCCACCCTCGATCAGTATGAGTAAAAAGACAATGACATAGCAGTTAGCTATCTGCAGTGACATATAGTCAAGATGATAAACACTGGCCCATCCTTGGTATAAAGGTCACGACACCCGAAACCAGGTTATATACACCTTTATCACTAAGGCCCAAAATTAGTTGTTCTCAGTGCTGCCTCACACAATCACATATGCAAATCCGAGACATGACCACAGTTGTTCTCCATAACCTATGAATAAGGATGTCAAGGATGTACATTCCCTACACTCTGCATACTCAACAATATGTGCGCCGAGTTTCCTTTAGGGTCTGACTGGTTTGGTGAACTACAACTTTCTAGGTACTCATTTTCCTAGAATTGAAACTGAGTTCTGGGGAAAGGAGTTCTGAGTGATTGGTTTGAAATTTGGGTTTTCCCAAAAAATCAAGTTCCATGTGATTGGTTTGTTGAAAGTTATATTTTATATTGTATGTAATGTTTTCAATGCCCACGTAAGACATATTAATTATTTGTACATGTCATGTAAAGATACAATTCATTTTGATCTGTGCAAACATAACAAGTCAACTTCATATAAAATTATCCAACAACTTAGAAAAGTAACTAGGACAATATGAGATTTCATTGCAAAACTTCAAGGCAATACATTTAATCTGATATATATGCCTTTGGCATTACATCAAGTGGGTTCAAGATATCAATGATCTAAGGAAATATAAGGACTATGTCATTCTTAAATAGACCTCGTAGAGATGCAACTGACAAAGAAGTGGAACAAAAAAATGAAAAATTAAACCAGTGAAGTCTTGATCCACGTCATCCTTTTCCACACACTGCATTTTGTATTATGATTTAGGGTCTGCACCTGGAAAAGGTAAATTGGAGAAATAAAGGCCAACAAAGCCGAAATGGTTTCGAAAGTATGAGAAAGAGGGCGGCTAGACACTGGAGGATACATGCACATTTTGAGAGCTCTTGGTTCCATACGAGAAAAGTTGTGAGGATGAAGAAGTGGGGAAGGACAGAAAAGAAATGACACCCTTTGCTCGACAATTTGTAGGATACAAATCCCTAGCTATTCTATGATTACCTAGTGAGTCACCACAAGGAACAAATGAATAGGACAAGACAGTTGTGAGGAATAGAAATGATAGCACAAGAAGGGCAACTTCCTACATGCCGACTTCATCGTTTTGATAGCGGAAGAATCACATAGTGTCTGTGTGCATCATGAAGGAGAAACTTGTTTTCACCAAGTTTTGATCCAAAAGTCAGTATCCGAGCCCAATTTATATCTCCATAAGTCTACAAAAGTTGTGGAACTTGAAATCTAGACTTTTGTAAAACCAATCATGTAAAATTGAACTTGGAACTTGACTTCCACGATTTTCCATCTCAGATATAGTAAACCAGTCAAACCCTTAGGAATACTCATTTCTCATCCATCATGTTTTGACACTGAATGGTTCTACAGCTTAGGGGACTACATGATTAAGGTTTCACTTGTTTAGTTATGTTGATTGGGTGAATTAAGGTTGCATCAAACAAGTGGAGATACAAACCCTAATTCATTTCTAGCGGACATCAAGGTATAACAACTTCAAAAGATATAAAAAATATGAGGTATGAATCTTGTCACATAACCACATGATACCATTCTCTGTCACATAAGCAAGAGGATCACACCTCCAATAGGGATCACACCATGTCCAAAAGTCATTAAGACCATCCCCATCATATCCACCTATAAGAACATCATTATCTTTCCATGCCTTAGCAAAGGTTCAACCACCATCACCATACTTGTGATACTCATGTTTAACATAACATTGCATTAGGATGTTCACATAACATCACATTAGGGTACCACCACATTGAAAGGGATATTCCATCACCACATAAGTTACACAAGGAAGTTAAGCATAAGTGATCACCACTTAGTCGTATTAGGGATTGGTGTAGTAAGGTAAACTAGGTTAGCATTACATATCATCTCGTTGTGGTGATCATAAGTTCTCATTCATACAAGGGCAAAGGTAAGACTACATGATTAAGGACAAACCTCCATCAAATTCAACATCGTTCAAACCAAACCAACATACCACAAGCATCAACCCAAAACCATTGGATGAGAGGAGGTAAAACCATGGTTGTAACATAAGCAACCATTTTAAGCAAAACACATTAAAAAACCATCGAGTTGTGGCATTAGTTGAGTCACCATACCATTTAGTCAAGAGCACCATCAGTTGTTGGGACACATCCCACCATCAGTTTACAACATGAAGGAACCATCGGTTGACATCATGGAAAGTATCATTAGTTGATCACCTAAAGAAGGCCATCAGTTGTAGGGTCCAGGAACACCATCGGTTGGACCACCAGATCATGAGTCAACGAAGCCATCATTTGAGACTCAAACAACCATTGAATGATGACCTAGACCAGCCATCAGTTGTGAGGCTCATTGAGTCCATAGGTTGATAACAATAGGTGGGAAAAAGATGATTCAAAGACAAAGGGAAACCATCTTTGCCAAGCCAAGAAAACCATCATTTTGTAACATCCCTGACCTGGGTTATGAGTTAACCCTAGGTGTTTTGTCTAAATATGTAATTAAATCTTTGTGATTAACTCTGAGCATGTAATTAAGTTTCTCAGAAACATATATTTCAGTATTTGCTCCTTTTTATTTAAAGATTGTAGCATTATTTTGATATACAGGGACCTATGTGCAATTTACCCAGTCGAAAGGGTTATCTTGCAATTTTCACATGATGAGATGTTTCTCTGATGTTGATACATCATGAGAAATATTTTTGGCAAAGTTGAGGGATTTCCCAAGCTTGGGCACCAAGGTGCAGCTGTGGAAGCAATCCCGGTGCTTGAAACCCTAATTTGGGGTAAAATGCAATTTACCCAAATTAAGGGATGCAATTTGTAAAATATATCATCTAATGTATCTTTTAGAACTCTTGCCATCATTTAGAGAAGAAATGATGAGGAAGTCACCTCAATTGAATTATCAAGTTATGAAATATACCTTGTGATTGAATAATCAGGGTATATGTGCAATAGATCTTTATGTAAGTACCTTAGTATTAGATTGATCTTCCTTGCCTCTTTTTCTAGACCTTAAGAGAAGTTTTGTCCTTAGAATAAATAGGAAGGGACGAGCAAGTAATGAAGGAAGGACCTAGTTGGTTTTATGGGAAACTTATGGGCCTTTAATGAAACCTCACCCATGTATATATACACTTTACCTCTCAAGCAAAGGAACCTTTCCTTCGTACATATCACTGTTTCCCCTTGCTTGGCCGACTAAGGACTGTCTTGGAGCTCAAAGAGGAACGACCAAGGGTGCAAGGTAGGTTTGAATCCCTCTTCTTGCCTAATTCCATGGTTAGAACTCGAATTCAAGGTCAATTTAGTGACTAACTCACGAAACCCTATCTTTCTAGCCATCTCTTTTTGTCTTTCCTTGGAGTTTTCACCTTGGCCAACCTGTGGGAACTCAAGAACGCCATTAGAGCTTGGAGCTCGAAATCTTGGAGCTCAAGGAGCAAGCTTTAGGCGGGTTTTATAACTCTAAACCCATGTTTTACTATGTACATCTCTTATATGCGGTTAGATGATAGCTCTTCATGTTTCCCTACTTTTCTTTACTATTTTGCAAGCAAATACATGGGATATCCGTACTGTTCTTGAGCTTGGAGATGAAGGCGTGATTTCCAAGAAAAACCCACCGCTTTTCACTTTCTTAAACGGTCCCAACAGTTTGCTCTCTCGGTCTCAGGACCGCGAGGTGAGCAAACGGTCTCTGGACCGTGAGAGGGAAAACGGTCTTCACGACCGTTTGGACCCGTTGACCTAGCGTGGACCGTATAAGAAATCTGTTCCTAATTATATAGGCTAATCACCCTCAAATTTTGAGAGGCTAACTCCAAAGGAATCGGGCGATATGACCTTTTTAAGTAACAACTTTAATTGAATTTATTCCTGATTTTCAAACGGTCTGAAATTGCCTTTTTGGGCAAACGGTCTCAAGACCGTGTAAGGTCGTTGACCATATGAAATTACTGTTCAAAATTATGTTAATTAACAAATCACCAAGTTTAATGGTCTAATTACAAACGATCTAAGAGTTGAAGGGTGATTACTAGGGCTAACCCTAGATGAAATCAGTACTGAAATTATGATGACCTAATTAGGGTTTCTAGGGTTGATTGACCTAAACGGTCTCAAGACCGTTTGGGGGTCATCCAAACGGTCTCAAGACCGCGAGGGCAATCAACCATGACCGTTTGGAGGTCTGGGGTCAAGAATAGTTGACCAATTGAAGGTACATTTATACCAAATTATATTGCAATTAAATATTGATATGATCATCAACTCAATAGGTCAGACCTTGATGAATTTGCACTAGAATCCAAAATTGGATGGGCAAACGGTCTCAAGACCGAGAGGACAATCACCCAAGACCGTTTGAAGGTCTAGGGTTAAGCTAATTTGACCAATTGAGGACCCAATTTCAATAAGTTATCAAATTAATCAAAATTCTGATTTTGTGACTCAATCATGGTTCAACCCCTATCAAATCACATTAGATCTTGAGGAAATCTTGGGAAAACAGTCTCAAGACCATGTGGGGTCCACCCACATGATCTCAAGACCGTTTGGGCCAAGTTTGGGCCCAAGTGGAGCTCAATTGAGGGGTTCAACCTCGTGTTGATGCACATTGTTGAGTGTTGATGGGTGAACATTGATAGACTTTAATTGAATCGATTTCAACCCTAATTGGTCAACAATTGAGGGTCAATTGAATGACCAATTGGTTAAGCATAATCTTATTTGACCCAATCCATAAGTGGTCAACATGGCTCTGACCTTTTGAGGGCTTCAACATGAGTTGACGTTATCGGTTGTATCATTGAATCTTGTTGATGGCCTAAGTGGTCGAGACCATGTGAGCTCGCGGTCTCAAGGTCGTGAGGAGGCTCGCGGTCTCAAGGTCGTGAGGAGGCTCGCGGTCTCAAGGTCATGAGGAGGCTCGAAGTCTCAAGGTCGTGAGGAGGCTCATGGTCTCAAGGTCGTGAGAGGGCTCACGGTCTCAAGACCGTGAGGGGCCTCGCGGTCCTGAGGTCAAAGGTGGGCAAACGGTCCACACCATCCTCGCGGTCTTGAAATCAAATGAAGGCTCGCGGTCTTGAAGAAGGTTGAGAGGGCTCGCGGTCTTGGAAGAGATTGAGGGCTCGCGGTCCTAAGGTCAAAGGTGGCTAAACGGTCAACTCACCCTCACGGTCCTGAAAGTCACATTGGTTAAAAGGTCAACTCAACCAATGGGTCTCAAATCGATTGAGGGTTGATGGTTGAGATCGATCAAGATAATTCAAGGTTGACTTCATTCAATCAATTGATAATATAAATAGTTCAATGATGCCCTAATCTAAAACCTAATGATAACCTAGGATTTTAAGGGGTTAATTGACTAAGGTTTTGACCATGATGATGATCAATGGGGTGAGTTACCAAAATACCCCTGAAGGGTCAATTGAGTAATACCTTGCTCGATTCAAACCCTAATTACATGAGAATGATGTTTTTAACCATAATGATTCCATCCAACTTGATCTAGTCTAATGTTATCATCAATCACTAATATGAAGAAAGAGAAAGTATTCTAGAGAGAGAAAGTACTCTAGAGAGAGAAAGTACCCTAGAGAGAGAAAGTAAACCTAATTGGATGGGAACTTAAGTGAAGCATCTTCAATGCACATGAATGTGTATAATTAGGGTATGATTCACCTGTGTGAAGTCATAGAAACCCTAATTATGATAAATGATGAACCTTTAACTAATCTGAGAGCATCAATGATGATGTTACTCATACATGATGATGATATGAGATCAACTCACCTTAATGTGAATAGTAAACCCTAATTCAAGGGTGATGACATGTAATGTGAATAGTAAACCCTAATTTAAGGGTAATGGCATGCAAATAAGTATTAAACTCCAATTGATGAGAATCGGAGGATTTAACTCTTATGACAAGAGTGGAAAGTATATTCCTTATTATGTATTACCTTTATCAGCTGAATTAACCATGTAGGTTCTGATATGAAGGTGATCATATCCAGGTATGGATGTTGATGTTATATTCATTAAAGGCATGTTATTAGCCTTATGAATAAGAAAAGTAACTTGATGCCTTGTCAATGGCATCCCATAATGATAATGGGCTGTGAGAGCCATGAATACCATCAAAGTCATGCTTTAGAGATGACTTGTGATGAGTATGATGAGAAATTATGATTGATATGAGTTAGGCCTGCTACATTTAGTATTATTCTGTTATAGATGTTATGCTACTGTTATTGTTTGAAGAACAATGTATGTTGTTAAAGAATACTGAATGTACCTAACTAATCAAGTATAAAGTAGAGCCCTGATCATAGATCCATCATTGTCAGAGATTAAGTGATGGTGAAACAAGTTTTCCTCAGGGAACTCCTGGAGTACATACTTTTGAGTATGTGGGGTACACGGATGTGTAGAACCTTACATCCTAGTGTAGGAAAGTGATGTAGATGTGTAATCCATCCATCCTCCACTATAATTCCATATCGTATCAGTGGTAGGTAAACATGAAACCTCCTGATGACGAAGAAAACATAGAACGCCACTGTGACTCTAGAATAGCGAAGGACCAGTTTGCCCTGATGAGCTATAGTAGTAGAGACACGAGATGTCCTACAAGTGATCCTCATACTGACTGAGGAAGGTGAAGGTTATGAGAATCCGGCTCTCTTAATGACCTATGTATGATACTGATGTGACTTCGCAGCGATCAGTTGGAGTATGAGTGGTATACCTCATCTCCACAGGGCATAATGTTGTTTGTAAAACATAATCAATCACGTAATATACTTGTTAGAGATAACTCCAAGTTAGTTGATTAATGTTATACTGTAATAGTGCTTATATTTCTTCATACCTCATAAATGTTGAGGTCTTGGTTATAGCTACAACTGTTATCTAATACCTTGAAGGCTTTATTGCTTAAGATATTCTTTGATGTTATATTAAAGCTTCTGGCGGAGAGTTATAACTCTCGCTGGGACAATTATGTAAAATTGTCTCACCCCGTAGACTTCAACTTTTAGGTGGACGTCGGAGACGAAGGAACCAGCCTACAGGTGATCAGTCTCAGCAGCAGCAGCACCAGGAGCAGTAGTAGAATCTCAGGTGGAGATTACCCTGCCATATGGTGTAGTTTGAGTCAGTCCTATGTGTCCTCTGTACTCTCAGGTCTTGGAGTCTTTTGTTATGTGATCTTGAGATTTTGTATCTTGATGTATATAATTACTCAAGAAGTAATTATCCTGAGATGTAAACAGTTTATCTCTCTTTATGAAAGAAGATTTATGGATCCAAGTTCGTCTCAAAAAGTTTTTAATTTCATGTGATTTTTGTCTTCAGCTGATTATCGAATCGCTTCCGCTAAGTTTTAATCGTGTTTATGTCATGGTTTGGAGATCAGAGCCCACAATTAGTGGTATCAGAGCTCTAGGTCAGTTGAGTCTACAGAGGCATATGACTTAGGATGTCGAGTCTATCTATAGTACTCCTTCCTTATCTAATAGAATCTTCTGCTCCTCAGGAGAAGAAGATACCTAAGGATGTCAGAACATCATGATGAGTACATGGCAGAGAGTAGTGCTAGTGCACCTCGGGGCGGTGCAAGGGTTCCGAGGATAGAACAACCTGCACCTGAGTCGCCAAGAGAGCCACCCCAGTTCGACCCAGCTGACATGAGTAACCCAGCTGTACAGACGATGTTCGGGCAGTTCATGACTGCCATGACACATATAACCGATAGGATGCCCATTCCTGCACCTAGGGCACCTGTCCAGCATGAAGCACAAGGTATCGGTAAAACGTTCGAACGACTTCGTCGTGTCGGAGCTACCGAGTACTTCGGAACTGCCGACCCTGCAAATGCTAACTTATGGTTGATAGAGTTGGAGAAGGCTTTCAGAATTCTTATGATTCCGGAAGCTGAGAAGGTTAGACATGCTGTCTATCTTCTCAAAGGCAGTGCTGGTCACTGGTGGAACATGGAAGAGCAGAAGAGACCTGGAGTAGAGTTCTCATGGGAAGAGTTTCGTTGGGAATTTATCAATAGATATTTTCCAAAGACCTTCCTAGATGAGAAGATCTCTCAGTTTGAGAAACTAAGGCAAGGTATGATGAACGTTAGCGAGTATGAAGATAAGTTCATGGAGTTGATGTGGTTCTGTCCGCACATGGCTGCTACAGATGAGGAAAGAATCAGAAGATTCGAGAAGGGTTTGAATTCTGATATGTCAACCCCTGTATCTACCTTAGAGAACCGAGAGAGATTCTCTACCTTCGTTGAGTCAGTCCGAAGGATAGAGAGATCTGTGGTTGAGAAGAGACAAACCCATAAAAGATATCCACAGTTCCAGGGTTCTTCATCTAGGGATTCCAAGAAACCTAGATTCTCTGCATCTAACCCTCCACCACCCAGATCGAGTTTTCAAACTCAATGGACACCAAGCAGAGGTAGAGAACGGAGTCAACCGCTTCAAGGGACGCACAGTTCTGCATCTGTGTCAGTTACTGGACCACCCAGACCACAACAACAGGAGAGGAGTTGTTACAACTATGGTAAGGTGGGACACTTGATGAAGGATTGCCGTTCTAGGTCTGCTAGTGTGACACAACAACCTCCAAGATAGAATCAACAGAGATCTCAGAGCAGACAACATCAAGGAGCAGCTCGAGGACGTGGAAAAGCGTCTCAAGCTGGATCATCAGCACCACCTCAACACCAGGCGACTGCGAGGTTCTATGCTATGAACCCACCTGAGGCAGTGATCAATCCACGGGTAGTGGCAGGTCAGATGAAACTTTTATATTCTGATATGTCTACATCCTGTGTTGTATCTATTTTGATTGATCCGGGTGCTACGCACTCTTTCATCACTCGTGAAGTGATTCGTAACTGCAATGTGACTGTTAGTCATAGGGCAGATAGTTTGTTGTTGGAGACTCCGTTGAGTGGGTCTGCCATTTTGCAGGAGGTATGTTCTCCCTGCACCCTCTTCTTTTCTGACCATCGCATTCAAGTGGATCTTATACCACTTGATATGCAAGGATTTTATATAATCCTTGGGATGGATACCTTAGAAAGGTATAGAGTTGTCTTGGATTGTGAGTCCAAGTTGGCTGTGTTTGCTGATGAAAGAAACACATGGATCTTTCAAGGAGAAAGAAAGATTCTGCCCACCTATCTTGTATCAGCTATGGTTGCTGATAAGCTGTTGAGGCAAGGATGTTATGCATTCTTAGCCCATGTGGTAGATGTTACCAAGGAAAGTTCCAATCCTACTAAAGTTCCTATAGTCAAGGAATTCGAAGATGTATTTCCTAAAGAACTTCCTGGTATACCACCACCTCGGGAGATTGATTTTGAAATCAATCTGATTCCAGATAAGAAACCCATAGCTCAGACTCCGTATAGAATGGCGCCTGCCGAGATGGAAGAACTCAAGAAACAGCTTCAAGAGTTACTTGAGAGAGGTTTTATCTATCCGAGTACTTCACCTTGGGGTGCTCCGGTCTTGTTTGTTAAAAAGAAAGATGGGTCAATGCGGTTGTGCATCGACTATAGACAACTCAATAAAGTAACAATAAAGAATAAGTACCCTCTTCCGAGGATTGATGATCTCTTTGACCAGTTGCGTGGTGCAACAGTCTTTTCAAAGATAGACTTGAGGTCTGGATATCATCAACTCCGTATTAAGGATAGTGACATATCCAAGTCTGCCTTTAGGACAAGGTATGGTCACTATGAGTTCACGGTTATGTCGTTTGGACTAACCAATGCACCAGCTGCATTTATGGAACTCATGAATAGAATTTTTCGACCTTTCCTTGATCAATGTGTTGTCATCTTCATAGATGACATTCTGATCTATAGTAAGGATGCTCAGCAGCATGAGCAGCATCTTCGCCAAGCTTTGACCTTGCTAAGAGAACATAAGTTGTATGCTAAGTTTAGCAAGTGTGAGTTTTGGCTACCGGAGGTATCTTTTCTTGGTCATGTGATATCTGCCTCGGGAATTCGTGTTGACCCTACGAAAGTAGAATCTGTTATACAGTGGGAACAACCGAAGACACCGACGGAGATTCGAAGTTTCTTGGGGTTAGCTGGCTATTATCGAAGGTTCATTAAGAACTTTAGTTCTATAGCCTTACCTTTGACCAAGTTGACCCAGAAAGATGTTCCTTTTTCTTGGAGTGATAAGTGTCAACAGTCTTTCCAGTTGCTGAAGGAGAAATTGACAAGTGCACCTGTGCTAGTACTACCTGAACAAGGAAAAGGATATGTAGTCTTCTGTGATGCTTCCAAGAATGGACTTGGATGTGTGTTGATGCAGGATAAACAAGTGATTTCTTTTGCTTCGCGACAGCTTAAGAAACACGAGGAGAATTATCCGACACACGATCTAGAGTTAGCTGCTGTGGTTCATGCCTTAAAAATCTGGAGACACTATCTCTACGGAGAAACATTCCAGATTTTCACAGACCACAAAAACCTTAAGTATATCTTCTCTCAGCATGAGCTCAACATGAGACAACGTCGCTGGATGGAGTTAATCAAGGACTACGGCTGTACAATTGATTACCATCCAGGCAAGGCCAATGTTGTTGCAGATGCCTTGAGTAGGAAATCAGCGACATCAACCATGAATAGAGCACAATTAAACTCTTTAGTATGCTCTAGGAGAGATATGCTTATCTCATTAAGGCAAGACAATGTACAGTTGAAGGTGTCATTGTTAGCTGGTTTGTTAGCTAAGATGCATATTAAACCTACCCTAAGAGAGCAGATTAAGGAAGCACAGCTAGGTGATGTTGTAGTTCAACAGATTAGATCTGAGTTTGGAAATAAGAAACAAGATGGTTTTCATGACTCAGAGGATCAGGTAGCTTGTTATAATGGAAGGATGATAGTGCCGGATGTGGACAACTTGAGAAAGTTAGTCCTGGAAGAAGCCCACTCTTCCATGTATGCTATGCATCCAGGGAGCACCAAGATGTATCGGAATTTAAAAGATCTGTATTGGTGGCCTGGAATGAAGAAGGATGTTGCAGAATTTGTTATGAGGTGTCCTGTGTGTCAGCAAGTTAAAGCTGAACACCAGAAGCCTGCAGGTACAATGCAACCTTTACCCATACCACAGTGGAAGTGGGACCATGTGACCATGGACTTTGTAGTTGGCCTACCCAGGACAAGCAAGGGACATGATTCCATTTGGGTAATTGTTGATAGGTTGACTAAGACAGCACATTTCTTACCTGTCAAAACAACCTTTTCTGCTGAAAGGTTATCAGAATTGTATGTTCAAGAGATAGTGCGTTTGCACGGAGTTCCTGTCACAATAGTTTCTGACAGAGGTCCTCAGTTTACGAGTCGTTTTTGGGAACAGTTACACAGAGCCTTAGGCACCAAACTGAGGTTTAGTACGGCCTTTCATCCGCAGATTGATGGACAGTCGGAAAGGACCATACAGACCTTAGAAGATCTGTTGAGAGCATGTGTTCTCCAAATCACCGGAAGTTGGGATCTACACCTAAGCTTGATAGAGTTTGCCTATAACAATAGCTATCAGCATAGTATTGATATGGCACCTTATGAAGCCTTGTATGGTAGACGTTGTAGATCACCTCTGTGTTGGTTTGAGACTGGTGAACATCAGTTGTTGGGTCCTGACCTTGTGCAGCAGACCACAGAAAAGATTAAAGTAATACAACAAAAGATTAAGACTGCTCAGGATAGGCAGAAATCTTATGCTGACAAACGTCGTAGACCCTTAGAGTTCCAGGTTGGAGACAGAGTGTATCTCAAGGTCTCACTTTGGAAAGGAGTCCTCCATTTTGGAAGGAAAGGGAAGTTAGCTCCTAGATTTATGGGGCCTTATCCAATCATTGAACGGATTGGAAAGGTAGCATATAGACTAGAGTTGCCCCCAGAGTTACAGAGGTTACACCCTGTGTTCCACATTTCTATGTTGAAGAAATGTCACCCAGACACCGAGTCAGTTCTACAACCCATGGAAGTAGAATTGAATGATGATATGTCCTATGAGGAGGGACTAGTGTCAATCCTTGATAAAAGAATTAAAAAGTTAAAGAAGAAAGATATAAGTCTTGTGAAAGTCCTCTGGAATCACTGTGGCGTTAAAGAAGCCACTTGGGAACTAGAGGATGAGATGAGAAGGAAGTATCCTGCCCTTTTCTCTTGATATGTCTTATCGATTTCGGGGACGAAATCCTTGTAAGGGGTGGATAATTTGTAACATCCCTGACCTGGGTTATGAGTTAACCCTAGGTGTTTTGTCTAAATATGTAATTAAATCTTTGTGATTAACTCTGAGCATGTAATTAAGTTTCTCAGAAACATATATTTCAGTATTTGCTCCTTTTTATTTAAAGATTGTAGCATTGTTTTGATATACAGGGACCTATGTGCAATTTACCCAGTTGAAAGGGTTAGCTTGTAATTTGCACATGATGAGATGTTTCTCTGATGTTGAGACATCATGAGAAATATTTTTGGCAAAGTTGAGGGATTTCCCAAGCTTGGGCACCAAGGTGCAGCTGTGGAAGCAATCCCGGTGCTTGAAACCCTAATTTGGGGTAAAATGCAATTTACCCAAATTAAGGGATGCAATTTGTAAAATATATCATCTAATGTATCTTTTAGAACTCTTGCCATCATTTAGAGAAGAAATGATGAGGAAGTCACCTCAATTGAATTATCAAGTTATGAAATATACCTTATGATTGAATAATCAGGGTATATGTGCAATAGCTCTTTATGTAAGTACCTTAGTATTATATTGATCTTCCTTGCCTCTTTTTCTAGACCTTAAGAGAAGTTTTGTCCTTAGAATAAAGAGGAAGGGACGAGCAAGTAATGAAGGAAGGACCTAGTTGGTTTTATGGGAAACTTATGGGCCTTTAATGAAACCTCACCCATGTATATATACACTTTACCTCTCAAGAAAAGGAACCTTTCCTTCGTACATATCACTGTTTCCCCTTGCTTGGCCGACTAAGGACTGTCTTGGAGCTCAAAGAGGAATGACCAAGGGTGCAAGGTAGGTTTGAATCCCTCTTCTTGCCTAATTCCATGGTTAGAACTCGAATTCAAGGTCAATTTAGTGACTAACTCACGAAACCCTATCTTTCTAGCCATCTCTTTTTGTCTTTCCTTGGATTTTTCACCTTGGCCAACCTATGGGAACTCAAGAACGCCATTAGAGCTTGGAGCTCGAAAGCTTGGAGCTCAAGGAGCAAGCTTTAGGCGGGTTTTATAACTCTAAACCCATGCTTTACTATGTACATCTCTTATATGCGGTTAGATGATAGCTCTTCATGTTTCCCTACTTTTATTTACTATTTTGCAAGACAATCCATGGGATATCCGTACTGTTCTTGATCTAGGAGATGAAGGCATGATTTCCAAGAAAAACCCACCGCTTTTCACTTTCTTAAACGGTCCCAACAGTTTGCTCTCTCGGTCTCAGGACCGCGAGGTGAGCAAACGGTCTCTGGACCGCGAGAGGGCAAACGGTCTTCACGACCGTTTGGACCCGACCGTATAAGAAATCTGTTCCTAATTATATAGGCTAATCACCCTCAAAATTTGAGAGGCTAACTCCAAAGGAATCGGGAGATATGACCTTTTTAAGTAACAACTTTAATTGAATTTATTCCTGATTTTCAAACGGTCTGAAATTGCCTTTTTGGGCAAACGGTCTCAAGACCGTGTAAGGCCGTTGACCAAGCGTTGACCATATGAAATTACTGTTCAAAATTATGTTAATTAACAACTCACCAAGTTTAATGGTCTAATTCCAAACGAGCTAAGAGTTGAAGGGTGATTACTAGGGCTAACCCTAGATGAAATCAGTACTGAAATTATGATGACCTAATTAGGGTTTCTAGGGTTGATTGACCTAAACGGTCTCAAGACCGTTTGGGGGTCATCCAAACGGTCTCAAGACCGCGAGGGAAATCAACCATGACCGTTTGGAGGTCTGGGGTCAAGAATAGTTGACCAATTGAAGGTACATTTATACCAAATTATATTGCAATTAAATATTGATATGATCATCAACTCAATAGGTCAGACCTTGATGAATTTGCACTAGAATCCAAAATTGGATGGGCAAACGGTCTCAAGACCGTTTGGAATTCATCCAAACGGTCTCAAGACCGAGAGGAAAATCACCCAAGACCGTTTGAAGGTCTAGGGTTAAGCTAATTTGACCAATTGAGGACCCAATTTCAATAAGTTATCAAATTAATCAAAATTCTGATTTTGTGACTCAATCATGGTTCAACCCCTATCAAATCACATTAGAACTTGAGGAAATCTTGGGCAAACAGTCTCAAGACCATGTGGGGTCCACCCACATGATCTCAAGACCGTTTGGGCCAATTTTGGGCCCAATTGAAGCTCAATTGAGGGGTTCAACCTCGTGTTGATGCACATTGTTGAGTGTTGATGGGTGAACATTGATAGACTTTAATTGAATCGATTTCAACCCTAATTGGTCAAAAATTGAGGGTCAATTGAATGACCAATTGGTTAAGAATAATCTTAATTGACCCAATCCATAAGTGGTCAACATGTCTCTGACCTTTTGAGGGCTTCAACATGAGTTGACGTTATCAGTTGTATCATTGAATCTTGTTGATGGCCTAAGTGGTCGAGACCATGTGAGCTCGCAGTCTCAAGGTCGTAAGGAGGCTCGTGGTCTCAAGGTCGTGAGGAGGCTCGCAGTCTCAAGGTCGTGAGAGGGCTCACGGTCTCAAGACCGTGAGGGGCCTCGCGGTCCTAAGGTCAAAGGTGGGAAAACGGTCCACACCATCCTCGCGGTCTTGAAATCAAATGAAGGCTCGCGGTCTTGAAGAAGGTTGAGAGGGCTCACGGTCTTGGAAGAGATTTAGGGCTCGCGGTCCTAAGGTCAAAGGTGGCTAAACGGTCAACTCACCCTCACGGTCCTGAAAGTCACATTGGTTAAAAGGTCAACTCAACCAATGGGTCTCAAATCGATTGAGGGTTGATGGTTGAGATCGATCAAGATAATTCAAGGTTGACTTCATTCAATCAATTGATAATATAAATAGTTCAATGATGCCCTAATCTAAAACCTAATGATAACCTAGTATTTTAAGGGGTTAATTGACTAAGGTTTTGACCATGATGATGATCAATGGGGTGAGTTACCAAAATACCCCTGAAGGGTCAATTGAGTAATACCTTGCTCGATTCAAACCCTAATTACATGAGAACGATGTTTTTAACCATAATGATTCCATCCAACTTGATCTAGTCTAATGTTATTATCAATCACTAATATGAAGAAAGAGAAAGTATTCTAGAGAGAGAAAGTACTCTAGAGAGAGAAAGTACCCTAGAGAGAGAAAGTAAACCTAATTGGATGGGAACTTAAGTGAAGCATCTTCAATGCACATGAATGTGTATAATTAGGGTATGATTCACCTGTGTGAAGTCATAGAAACCCTAATTATGATAAATGATGAACCTTTAACTAATCTGAGAGCATCAATGATGATGTTACTCATACATGATGATGATATGAGATCAACTCACCTTAATGTGAATAGTAAACCCTAATTCAAGGGTGATGACATGTAATGTGAATAGTAAACCCTAATTCAAGGGTAATGGCATGCAAATAAGTATTAAACTCCAATTGATGAGAATCGGAGGATTTAACTCTTATGACAAGAGTGGAAAGTATATTCCTTATTTTGTATTACCTTTATCAGTTGAATTAACCATGCAGGCTCTGATATGAAGGTGATCATATCCAGGTATGGATGTTGATGTTATATTCATTAAAGGCATGTTATTAGCCTTATGAATAAGAAAAGTAACTTGATGCCTTGTCAATGGCATCCCATAATGATAATGGGCTGTGAGAGCCATGAATACCATCAAAGTCATGCTTTAGAGATGACTTGTGATGAGTATGATGAGAAATTATGATTGATATGAGTTAGGCCTGCTACATTTAGTATTCTTCTGTTATAGCTGTTATGCTACTGTTATTGTTTGAAGAACAATGTATGTTGTTAAATAATACTGAATGTACCTAACTAATCAAGTATAAGGTAGAGCCCTGATCATAGATCCATCATTGTCAGAGATTAAGTGATGGTGAAACAGGTTTTCCTCAAGGAACTCATGGAGCACATACTTTTGAGTATGTGGGGTACATGGATGTGAAGAACCTTACATCCTAGTGTAGGAAAGTGATGTAGATGTGTAATCCATCCATCCTCCACTATAATTCCATATCGTATCAGTGGTAGGTAAACATGAAACCTCCTGATGATGAAGAAAACACAGAACGCCACTGTGACTCTAGAATAGCAAAGGACCAGTTTACCCTGGTGAGCTATAGTAGTAGAGACACGAGATGTCCTACAAGTGATCCTCTTACTGACTGAGGAAGGTGAAGGTTATGAGAATCCGGCTCTCTTAATGACCTATGTATGATACTGATGTGACTTCCCAGCGATCAGTTGGAGTATGAGTGGTATACCTCATCTCCACAGGGCATAATGTTGTTTGTAAAACATAATCAATCACGTAATATACTTGTTAGAGATAACTCCAAGTTAGTTGATTAATGTTATACTGTAATAGTGCTTATATTTCTTCATACCTCATAAATGTTGAGGTCTTGGTTATAGCTACAACTGTTATCTAATACCTTGAAGGCTTTATTGCTTAAGATATTCTTTGATGTTATATTAAAGCTTCTGGCGGAGAGTTATAACTCTCGCTGGGAAAATTATGTAAAATTGTCTCACCCCGTAGACTTCAACTTTTAGGTGGACGTCGGAGACGAAGGAACCAGCCTACAGGTGATCAGTCTCAGCAGCAGCAGCACCAGGAGCAGTAGTAGAATCTCAGGTGGAGATTACCCTGCCATATGGTCTAGTTAGAGTCAGTCCTATGTGTCCTCTGTACTCTCAGGTCTTGGAGTCTTTTGTTATGTGATCTTGAGATTTTGTATCTTGATGTATATAATTACTCAAGAAGTAATTATCCTGAGATGTAAACAGTTTATCTCTCTTTATGAAAGAAGTTTTATGGATCCAAGTTCTTGTCTCGAAAAGTTTTTAATTTCCCGTGATTTTTGTCTTCAGCTGATTATCGAATCGCTTCCGCTAAGTTTTAATCGTGTTTATGTCATGGTTTGGAGATCAGAGCCCACACATTTGACCCTTCACATATAAGCACTAAAAACCAACAAATATGGAAACCTTAACCATCGATTGTTAAGGAGAAAACATGCCCATCGGTTATGCTCAAAAGAAAGCATATAAAATAGAAACAAAGGGACCACCATTAGTTGGCACACAAAAACCAAGAAAAATAGCAAAATAACTAGACCATCGGGTTAAGCACCAAGGTGGAAAACAACTTTATAAACCATAAGTAACCATTGACCAAGAGGTAACAAAAACCATCGTTTAACAAGCAAGCATACCCTATGTCTTCCTCTACCATAGGAAGGTCGATAACAAGGTTATAACACATTCAAGAAGATAAACTATCCAAGAAACTAACACCTAAGCTCAAACCCTAGGCAAAGGTAGGTTCTTTCCACATTGAACTTAATTTTAGAGCAAGATCTAGTACATGCAAGCCACTAGTAAGAAATAAACGTGGGGAAAGTTATATAAATCACCTCTAGAAAGAAGAAAAAGCTCCAAAAAGCAAGGTAGATTGAGAACAAGATGAAGGGAACCCTAACTTAGCTCTCTACATAGTCAATCAAGCTCCTTCTCCAAGCAAAAGAGAAAACCCTAGGTCAAGGAAGCAAGAAGGAAGGGTTCTATAAGCTCTAGAGCAAGATCCACCATGGAACACCATGGACACAACCAAGAAGAAGGAAGAAGGAGGTAAGGAAGCAAAGAAAATGAAGGGAAAGAGAGCTAACTTTCTTTCTTAGGTCAAGAACAGTAAAGGAAAGCTCCGCGAGCACCAAAGAGGGGAAGATCCAAGCTCTAATAGCACATGCAAGAAGCTCGGCCATCTTATTCTACCTTGGTCACCTTCTTATCCACTAGATAAAGGAGGAAGAATCTCTTAGACAGCAAGGAAAATAAAAAAAAACATTCCAAAAGGATCGTTTGCATGGAAGGTGGGAGGTTTATATAGCTATGGGAGAGAAAGAAAGAACAAAAGGTCTATTTGTCCTATCATGTTAGCCAAGTGTCCATGGCCAAGGGACATCACTCCCATGCAAGAAGCAACTTCTTTAGTTGTGGAGTATTATAGGCCATCAGATCTTGGCCATCCCAGGGTGTCTATCAAGTTTCATCACTTAAAGACCAATGTTTTATGAAACCCTAGGGCACTAGGTGGAAAACCATCGATTGGTCACCCCTTCCAAACAACCATCGGATTAAAGGACCCCCAAGAGGAACCCATAGACCTACACCTCTAGGAAGTTTCATCATATGTTCCACCTGGTGATGACCGTAGGTTGTCACCCATCCAGGGGAACCATCATTTGATGGCCTCTCAAGGTGGCTCATCTATGAAGGCTAAACCCTAATCCAACCCTAGAAAGGGTGACACCACCAAACCAAGGCACACCAAGGTGACCCAAGACACAAACAAATAAATCATGATAAGAAAACATGTAAGGAACATAAAAAAATGTGATAAATTCCAAGAAAAATCTCAGATATGGTTAAATTGCATAAAAGCCCAAAACGTGCACAAAATTGCATAACTTGCTCAAGCAGTGTCCAAATTGGACCAAACTCAAAACTTAAGCTTGTAAAATGATATAAAAGCACATCAAAAGGTTATATTTAGGTTGTAAGCACTTAATTAAGGTAATAAAGAAAGTTCAACTACTAGGCAAGGTCAGGGGTCTTACACTTTCATGTTTGTTCTTCTAGAGCGACATGAGTTCTCGATGGTCAGTGTGGAATACTATAGAGGTGAGGAGGTAGTTTCCTACTGCTAGGAGGACAAGGTCAAGCTACTATCTATTATGATCAACCAGGAGATGTTGTAGACGTTGTCTGGGTGCGTCTTAAAGAAAGTTACATACTGCTTCAAGGGAATTATTGCAAGACTTTCTCTAGCACATGCATTACCTTGAAACAATCCTTCCCATTACATATTTATTGTTGTGATCATCTATTAAAGGGGAATATGAAAGATTTTTTTGTTTCTACTACCTGCTCTGTATCCATATTTTCCTACATTGGTATTAGAGCCTCATCAATATACTATGTTTTGGGATTTAATCAATTTGATCAAATTTTGGTTTTTGCCTTTTATTTATTGCATACGATGCGAAAATTTAAAATGATAAATGTGAATATCCAATTAAATACCACATACAATCCCAAACTAATATATATATATATATATATACAATTTACAAGTGTCATCCTAAAATTAATTTCGATGATGGATGTGTAGCATGGTTATGACCAATAACCCAGATATCTATGTGGATGTGTGGTTTGTTTATTCCTATTTATATCATGGTTTGCATACTGAGCCTCTACCTACTTCTTCTAACATGAAAGTATTATTCTTTTCTTCCTATGCTTCCCTTGAATATAACTCAAGGTTTCTCAATTACCATGTAATAAGTTTAATAGCATTAGGATAGTTTATCTTCTATTATGACAAAGAAGACGCTCAGTGGCAGACAAACCGACCGTCTTATAGATGAGTCGACCGACTAGAGGACTGAGGAGGAACGATACAGGAGCCGAACTGATCATCTAGTGGCCCAACCGATCGACTGGAGATGTCCAAAAGGTGGTGGACCAACCGACCGGTCTAACAAATCAATAGACTGACGATTCGACCAGATCAAGGGTTGAACTAATCAACCCGGGTTGGTTAAAGCATAGATCTTCACTAATAATAGGTTGTTGCATGCGATGTAGACCTTAGGTGGTAGTAAGTCATTGTGGCTCCAAGGAATTACAATAGTATGGCCATAACCATCACTTATATTTTAATTGTATGTTTTCATTCATGGGATATAGCATGCATATGATATGTACTGTAAGTATGTGGTGATTGGATATGTATATGTATATATTTATAAATATAAAATCCCTCAATCAAACATATTAAGTCTAAGATGATTTCCATGAGCAATACACATGAAAATCTTGATCGGTTATGTGTGGGCACACCAAGCGCGATGCGTTACCCATATCGTGGAAGTTTAATGGTATTTATGTGGTCCTACCAATCAAGGTGCATTTCTATCGTGTTTGCTCTTGGGTCAGGATTAACTAGATGTCCTTAATGAGATTGAGCACCTATAGGCATGGAGATGATTATGGAAAACAGTTTCACATATCATCTAGTCAAGAATGTCATAAGATGCAATCGACAAAAGTTTCCTACCTTAATAATTGATTATAGACATTGGCGTTGGTCGGGTAATAACTCAATTATTTTGGATCTTGGCTCATTAGAAGTTTGTGTGATGCAATATTATGAATTGAAAAATGAGGGTTATCAACATAAAAATAATAATGAAAGGGGTAATTAATTAGAGGCCTAATTATATATTGTCAACTTTTATTCAATCAAATCAAATAAAAAACATTGTGATGATCGCTATCCAACTGACAACATAATCACAGAACACTACATGAAATTAATCATTAATATTGGATTACCAAAAATCACTAAAAATTAAAACCTTTTTTCCAAGAGATCCATCACCAAGAAACTCTTTTCAGAAAGAACCAAACCATATATACACATCATGGTTTAATTTGTACCTACATTGTTCCATCACCTTGCAAAGATATGAGATAACGGTTGCATTTCCAAAACATACGCAAAGCAACATTATGCATCGAGGCGTACAAGCCAAAATATCATATCAATTATAAAACTCTTTACGTACTATCGCCTGACGGACCTGAGAGTATAGGGATGACACATAGGACTCTATATCTACAAGACACATAACAACACATTCAACCTGAGTTGTTACTGCTGTCCTTGTTGCTACTGCCCGCTCTCAACTACACGGTCTCTACCTCCTCATGAACATCCACCTAAAAAGTTGTAGAGCCCACGGGGTGAGACAACAAGTCCCAACGAGAGAGATAACTCTCAGCCAACAGTATTACTGTCATAGTTAAACTTATGAATGAGAGCAGAAGAAATCTATATTGAATTAAAATGTATAAATGTTGATTATATATAGAGTAGAGCAGTCTCAACATCTCAATAGTTCAAGAATCAATAACTAAGCAGTAGGTCATTTAATCACTTTTAAAAGGAATATAAAGAACATGTATAACTGTTATAAACTAAATAGTATAAAATCTAAGCAAGGATTCAACCAATGTTTTCATATTTGATCCTTAAACAAATATGCTACATGGATGATTACATCTTTAAACAATCCATCTTATGCCCTGAATAGATGGGAATATAGCTTCCATCTCCAATTGACCACTGCGAAGTAAAGCATCAATGCCATATAGGCCTATGGAAGAGTCAGAATCTATGACCTTTCCTTTCTCAGTCAGTACAAGATTATTGGCAGTGAAATTATGAGTCAATCTACATTATATCTAGCCTGATGTATAGAGGCTCTTTACTATTAGAGATACAATGCGTAGCATGTTCTCTTATTAGGGTATGACCTGTAATCAATCCTGATTATATCAAGGTGTGGTCTGTAACCAATCCTAATTGTTTATTGAGTCACGGTACAACTACACTCTTGTTAGGGTATGACCCGGAGTCAATTCTAATCTTTAGGGTATGGCCCGTAGCCAATCATGTTATTTAAGGATACAAGGAGATATTTCAACTTGCACCCTACATATTCAACAATATGCATTCTGAGTGAAACTCGTTTCACCATTCTGTAACTCCTAAAACTAAATGAATCTATGGCCAAGGCAACTACATTTTTAGTCCACTTGATAGACTAAGTGCATTACACCATATTTATTCATGAATCAAGTTACAAGCATGAATTATAAATAAATGCTACATAAAAAGGTGTAGCATATCTTTCAAAAACAATCTTGTATCAATTGGGACATATATTGTTACACTTATCCTAGGATCTTAGCCCCCTAAACACTTTATTCGGAATCTCATCCCTTCAACATTATCATTATCATGATTGTGGGTTTGGGTATCAAGCCCTCAGTTCATTATTGAATAGTGTCACCTCTCATTAGGCAACAATTATCTTTTAGATCATTAGACCCATAAGCAGACCATACTTTTTGTACAAGTATATCACATGGCTCACAAGGCCTTATATAATCTGTATTATGCTAAATCATCATAGCTCATACCCGACCATGTTCATCTTTTCACAACGCCTGCATGGTTAGAATTTCATAGCAAATGCAATATCAAATAAATATAATGTCCATGACATAAAGAGGATCATTCAAATTGCAACCTTCTCATAATTAGGGTTAGATTTTTCCCTTGTAACTGATTTAGGGTTTCAAAGTTCATATTTATCAACCAAACCCTAATTCACAGCATAAAGGTTGTGTTCAAGAATACTTTATCAAATATCATCAATTAATTATCAACATGAAGTATTACCTCTCTCATATGAGTAGTACATGTTTCAATTTCATCCTTACTAGGATATTGACTTCAGCATTCTTATTACATTGATTTAACCTTCTTTAATGTTATCAATATACACTTATTAAAGTGTATCCAACTCATTATATTCAAGACGTATCCATTTATTACATTGAAAGTATATCGGCCTACACTCATCAAGGTGTATCGACCGCCACTTTAATCCTTGTGTCATCCTAGCCACATACACTTGTGTTAGCCTAGACACGTCTACTTGAGTTGTCAAGGTATATCAATTTCTATTAGTTTAGACATTCTTAGAGTAGTATTGTTTGTATGGTGTTTGAAGTATATCAGCCACAGGGTATTCTTTTGTGTCGGCCATACCATCATATTGTGTATCAACCACTCAACCAACTAGTGTATCATCCACAAAACATCAACTTGGGTATCAACCACACCATCAAATAGGGTATCAGCCTCACCATCAACTAGGGTATCGGCCACCTCAACATTAGCTAGTGTATCGGCCTAGCGAACCCTTTGTATATGAGCCATTTCTCAATATGGGGTATCGACCTCTAGGGTTTGATTTGTATTGGGTTAACCCTCATCAACACCTTAATTTCTTTCAACTATTGACCTCACCATTACTTGTTATATCGACCAAGGCTTCAAAGAGTGTAGTGCCCATACTTTTTCAAAGTATGTCGGGCTATGGGTGACGCCCATCACACATGGGTTGCGCTAAAGGTTTATCAGATTGTGAGTGTATTAGATAAGAGTTAGGATTGACCATGTCGACCTACACACTCAACTAAGGCATCATAGTGTAATATTCCATCTTCATTGGACATCTCTTAGTCATGACAAGCTAGTTCCTTTGAGGCATATCATTTTTAGAGCATCTAACATATTTTCCTGTCAACAACATATCATTTAGAGAATCGCAAGTCATATCGGCCATCCACGTTATGGTACAAATATGTATGTGTCGACTTGGATATCTTATAGATATCGGCCTACCTTATTCTTAGTATAGGTGAAAGGTTATCCAATTGAGAGAACAGTAGTCCTACCCATGTTACAAACAAAAAAGGATAGGAGTTCATGCGTATTGATTTCCATGCCTATACCCTTGTATCAGGTTAGGACCTCACAAACCAATATCGGTTTGTGCATATCGGTTTCATCATCTTCAAGCTCCAACTATACATTCATTACTACTCTAGTTCATGGACAACAACCCCATATATCCAATAGAACTCATAGAACCATCATTCAAACAAGAAAAGTCAAAGTAGAAAAGGAATCAACAAATGTTTCATGATAGAAGGTGAATAATAATAAAGTTGAGTGCAAGTTAAATAACACGCCTCAAGATCAACTCATGAGCTTCAAGCTCCAAAGATCCACGTTTCCAAGGTTGAAGATGACTTATAAAAAGTCCAAGACCCGATCACAACACTTCTCTATGAAAGAAGATACCATAGTTATGAATTTAGTGAAGAAAGAAGAGAAGGAAAGAATCATGATCTAAGAAGCATAGTCTTTCCAAGGTTGAAGATAATCATGGCTTCACCTTAGGAAAGATCCTCAACCTTCACTTTGTTTCTTAAACTCCTAGGGTCATCCTCCAAGTAAGAGATGGTAAAGGAGTTGAAATTTTTACTAGGAGGTGAAAAGAGATGTATATATAGTTGAGGTTTATGAAAGAGAGTATGTATAAGGTGTCATCACTATGTGCACTCAAGTGAAACGTGTCCATGCATGGTAACTTCATGCATCCATAATTATCTTTCCATGCAAAACTCATGCAGATATTTGGGTATCTTTCTTGACAAGATATCATAACCCAATTTCACTTTATTTGCAAGCTGATACCACTTTTGCAAGGAACATGCAAACCGATAGACTTCACCTACTTGAGGTGCTTATCCCATAATGAACACTTTCAAAGGTTAAAAAACTGATATGGGAACTCCTATATGGCTTCCAAGTCGATAGGCACTCCCATACACACTTCATAACTCGATACAATCTCATATATGGTTCAAAACATTCAACACTTCTTTGGTTCTTTCTCCACAAAGAGTTTTGTCATTCAACCAAGATTCAAACAAAGTGCCCCCTTCTTTCTCTCTCCTCTAGATGATACTAAGAGAGAAAAGAGACATTCTAGAGGTAATAATTTGCACATAAACCCCTAATTTGGGTAAATTACAATCTTTACCAAAGGTATCATATGAGGCATAAACAATTTGCAAATAAGTTCAAAATTGAGAAATAAACTCTTCTCAAGTCTTAATTATTTTTTAAAAGATTAATAAATAGTTCTAAGAAACTTACTTAGTCAAAGCTTCTTGGGTTATCCAAAAACCCATGTCAGGGGTGTTACAAACATTTTGACAAAATTGTAAACTTCTCTTATAGAATCAAATGGCAACACACAACACCTTTTCTCTATGATTAGTCCTTGAGAAGGATAATTTATATGAAAATAATTTCCATGGATGGTTCAAGATTGTTCTCACGTAGGAGCACAAGCTCTATTGTCCTGGAGACACCAGAGCTAGATGAACCTGTTCCCATTGCACCTAAGGCTGACAGGGTTCCTTACAAGAAGCATATTGAAGATGTCGTTGATATCAAATGCCTAATGTTGTGCTCCAGATATCAAATGCCTAATGTTATTCTCCATGAACTATCAGTTGTGGAGACAACATGAGAACATGGATGTTATGGAGATGGTAACACATCTAAAGAACATGTTCCAAGATCAGGGAAGATAGGAGAGATATGATGTCTCCAAGGTGTTGATCAAATGTAACATGGTAGAAGGAGATCTAGTAGGTCCTGAAGTGCTCAAGCTCATTGGGTATGTGAGAACCTTTCCAGACTAGGATTTCCCTTGCTTCAATAGTTGGTCACTGATGTGATTGTGCAGTCTCTGCCAGAATCATATAGTCAGTTTGTCATGAACTACAACATGAATGACTTTGACAAGCCATTTTCATAGTTAGTTGACATGTTGAGAACAGCTGAGGCACAAATGAAGAAAGATAAGCCCAAGTCTATGATAATGATCAACAGATCAAAGGGAAAGTTTAAAGGTAAAGAAAAAGCTAAAAAGAGTTCTAAAGCTGACCAGAAGCTCAAGTCTTCAACACTCAAGGCAAAGGGAGTGTGAACAAGGGAGGCAATTGGAAGCATTATCACCAATCTGGATACTGGAAGAGGAATTTCCCTCTCTACTTCGGAGGAACTAAATGAGGAGGGGATAGATATCTCCACTCTAGGTCTATACATCATGAGACATATTTAACTACTTCTTCATCCATGGGTATATGATACCAGATGTAGATCTCACATATGTTTGAATATGCAAGATATGAAAAGAAGTAAGCCTTTGTGAAAGGGAGAGGTTAGTCTATTCGTCACAAATGGAGCAAGAGTTTCTGCCACTACAATTAGAACATGCAGTTTATCTCAGACCACAAGGCATGTGATAGAGTTAATGAATTTCTATTTCATATCTGCCAATAAATAGGAACATTTTACTTTCTGCATCTTGTATGGACAAAATGCATATGAAAATCAAATAAAGTATAGTTAGTGTTATATTTCTAAAGGATAAGATATTTTATGGTAATGCCCCAAATATCTTATGATATTTGTTTGTTGAATCTAAATATAATTGTTTATAACATAAATGCCAAAGATTAAAATTTGATAACTCAAACAATGAATACCTATATCATTGTCATCTCGAGCACATAAATAAGAAATGTATTTGTAGAATTCGTGATGATGTTTGTCTAGACTCTTTGGTTATTGAATTAATATATACATGCAAATCTTATCTATATGGCAATATGACAAAAAACCTTCCACTAGATGTAGTGGGAGAGCGAATATTCTATTAGGACTTGTACATATTGATGTACATAGACCTTTTGGAATAAATGCTAAAGAGAGTTATTAGTACCTCATTATATTTACAGTTGATCTTAGTTGATATGATAATTTGTATTTAGTGAAATACAAACATCAGTCTCTTGAAATGTTCAAGGATATCATTAATAAAGTACATAACAACCTTGGTAAAATTATTAAGACACTTTGATACGATCAATGTTGAAATATTTTAACCAATAATTTGGGGACCTTCTTGAGAGACCATGATAGTGTATCACAAGGAACACTATGTAAGGGATGGGACCCGACAGGGGATCCACTCCATACTTTAGTGGAGAATATACTCATCTATCCAAGCATGCTCGAATAGATGTATATATTTTTTTCAACTCTCAAATGATGATATACAAAAGACCAAATAATTTCAGGAGAATAAAATTTTATGACTATATTCAATTTATCAAAAGTACTTCATCATCTCCCATCAAGGGTTTATAAGAAAGTTCCAATTTAAGGATTCATGTAGAGGGATATCCATCTATCTCAACTTTATCTCCTAAGAGCTCTACCTATTCGGTCCATGTCACCAAGTCCAGTCTTCCAAGTCCTACACATGGGGTTGGAAACATACCCCAACAAAAGCATAAAAGTATATGCATCAACATAAAGGCTGGTATGTGCATACTAAATATGGATTGAGAAATACAAAGAATATAGGACGTCAAATAAATAAGGCATCCCATAGAAGAGATAAGTATCATCCTAGTAGGTATGAAAAGGATAAATGAATTTATATGTTATACAAAAGAACACTTGCCATTACTAAAATATAAAATTTGTGCCTCAAAAGCACATATAAATATTGGGAACAAAACCCATCACAGTAATATCAACATTCATGCATGTGAGATAAGCATAGCACTATCATAATATAAAGTCAGTGGCGGCTGAAGCTCACAACCTTAAGTTCTGACAGAGAATGGCACACAACCAAACCCCCTTGGCATACAAGCCGTGTATGGAGCATACGGTCCTCCATCCCAAATATATAAAAGTGCAAGTGGACTAAAGCCTCAGTGCATGACAGGGGAATAAAACCCAGTGCCTTATAATATCACATAGGGGAATAAAACCCAAATAATCAAAGTATTGCATTACCTAGGGATACTGAACACAAAGCATGCATAAATGTAGAGGCAAGTAAAAGTTTAGTCATATAAAACATAATAGGTAAAAGTTGTCACCACAGAAATGGACAAATTAAACATCAACCACATAAGTGGGAAAAATTATAGCTTCATCAAGAATAAAGGTACAAGTTAGAGTCAAAAGAAAGTCCAACAAAATAAGATGATCATAAGATCATAATCAACTAGAATATTTCACATGAAATACATTCTCAGAAGAGAGAGATTGTGTAAGCTAGTATGTCAAGAGAGTGAGAAACTAGGTTTATTTCTCAAACAGAAAGATATGTGATCCAAATATACCTACGATTGAGTCTACATATGTTCAAGGTCAAAACCCTAAAATCCAATCTTTAAAACATTGGAATAAAGTAACTAAATCCATGACAAAAGATAGACAATATTTTTATGAATCGAACAAGTATTTTTGTATAATTTTTGGATAACTAGAGGATTAGTTATGAATTTTAGAAACCATTGACCAATTGAAAAATTGAGAAATTCCATGCAAGCGAGCATTATCCACACAGGAAGGGTGGGCTTGCTGAGATTGACCAATCACCTGTGACCAACTTGGTCGGGTTAGGGTCCAGCGAGGCACACGATCAAGGAAACAAAACAAGAGGTGAAAGGATGATTTTACCCTTAGATAAAAAAATGAAACAAAGTGGAAATCAAAGAGAAGAGACTAAAAAGCATAACTAGGAATCATCCCCTACCTCTCGCATGCCATGGATGCAAAAAAATTGGTGGGCGATTTGGGGAAAACCACTTACAATGGAAAAGTGATATTTTGTGTGTACAGAAATGAAGAAGAGAAGCTAAAAATTCGTACCCTCTGTGGAATTAAACTAAGATGAAGCCAAGAAGGAGTGCAGCTGGGCAACATCCAAAATTGATCTAAAATCTTACAACAACAAAGGACTAAGCATGGGAAAAATTGGTGTGAGAGAACAACTCAGTGATTCCCAATGGAGGTTTGGGTAGTGCTATTTAGAGGTGTGGTTTGGTACAAGGGTTTCTTGGGTAGGAGCTTCGAGAAGGCTGAGGGTGAGAATTAGGTGTTTCTTGATTTCTTGTCTGTATAATACAAGTAGAATATCATTGAGTGTGGAAGTTGATAAGGAAAGTGATGGAGAAAGAATCTCAGACAAAGATCAACTGAGGCTACAGAAAAACAAAAATTACAATCACATTCTATTTTTTGTTTCTAATTTGATCATTCGATAACATGATCTAACGACATAGAAAAATGTGCACATTGGGTAAATTTGGGGACCCGCATGACGTGTGACATATAATGAAATTCAAATCATATTCTTTCTAAAGTGATGCGATATTAATTTTACTTTCTTTCCTAATCAAATTGAGAGCCCAAAAAAATTCCAATTAATATGAAAATTTAACCCTAAACTAATTAGGACATGTATATTCGGATATTGGAATTAGATTTCACTTTTGAAGACATCTTGTATTTTATTTAATTCTTTCAGACTATATTACACATTTTCTTTTCTTTATGAATTTGAGGCATCTAGAAACTCCTAAAAGATGTGAAACTTGGCTCATAAGAAAACTAAAATATGTAGAATATTCTTTTACAATTAATTTTCCTTTTGGGGTTATTTGACATGTTATTCATATTTTAGGATTGAAAATACATTCTCTCTCCTAAATACACTAAAATAGATAAGTTCGTCCAAATAATGTGGAAATTCACACATAGGCTAATTTTGGTATGTATCGAATTTGAGGTTTATTTACACTTTCAAAAACTTTTAGTAATTTATTTAACACTTTTGGCATTTTCTCCTATTTTTTCTCTAATTATATTTAAAATAATTGTTGTTGTTCAAATTAAGTGAAAATTGGCAACCAAGCTAATTGTCAACCTAGGAACACATTTCTACCATTATATTTTACCTTTGAGATTTCCTTTTATGAGATATGACACCATTAGGATTTTTGACATATTACCATTATTCTTATCCAAATATGATATCTTCATTATCAACACTTACTTAATTGAATCCTATTAAGTTCACATTGTTAGAAAATGGTTATATAAATATTATTATGCACGAAATTCTATATTTTACTCATTTTACACATTATGTCCATTAATTCCTTATTTATCTAAATTATTAATATTTATGAACATGAAATTACCAATAGTTACTCCAAAGTATATTAGTCATTTTTGTTTATTCCTCATGTTAGTAAAGCAAAAATATGTAATATATTTGTTGATTTTATTTATGTGTTCAATTTTTTATTCTCGTTTGGTCAAATCTAAGAAACCAGTCTCACTAACCTTCTAATGTTGAAATAAGGTAGGATTCTAGGTTCTGGTTCATTACACTCTACCTGAAACATAATGATGTATCATAAAGAAGGAGTCACACTCTAATGAATCATGGTGTGATTATCAATGAATCAAACATAATCTTCTGATTTCCTTTTGGGCACATGCTTAACACTAAATTGATATATTGTCTAAGAGGTTTAAAATACACCATACAAAATATGATTTGGGAAATGTTTCGTTATGTTTTTTTTATAAATATTAGGATTAAAATTTTATAAGAAAATAATTTCTTGAAAAACTTTATCCTCAAATCACGTAAGTGTTAGTTTGTTGAAATACCACTTTAATCCCAATCGAACAACAAAATGTTTGTTACCTGGATGACTGAATTCCTTGAGAGGAAATTAATTCCAAAGGAATTCGTGGGAGTAAATAGAACTCGAAAAGTTTGAGATCAATAAGAGAACACTGAATCTAAGGAGGTACAATGGAACAAAGAGAATCACAAAGTGTTGTGGAGTCTCCAGTTCTTTATGTAACACAAGACTCATAGTTCTAGTAGAACACACCATGAGATTAAAAGATTATGGTATCTTATACCTCAAAAAGGTAGTGATTTGGTCATAAGGTGATGATCCAACAACCTATCTAGAGGCTAATGAGGGACCAGAGTCTGAGAAATGGCTTGAGGCCATATATCCATAATGGAGTCCATGTACACCAACAAGGTATGACCTCAGTGGTACCACCTAAGGGGGTAAAACCCATAAGGTGCAGTTGGGTCTTCTGAAGGACGGACAAACATGGATAACAGGGCAGATTGGCTATGAAGGTTTTCAAACAAGTTCAAAGTGTTGAACATGATGAAATCGATTTACCGGTTGTCATGGTTATATCAATTAGGACCATGCTTGCTATTGTAGCTTATCAAGACTATGAGATTTGACATATGGATCATACATCCACATTCGTTGATAGGATTACATGAGAGTGTGTGTATGTGACACAGCCTGGAGGTTTTATAACTCCATTAATGTAAATAAAGTCTGCAAGCTACAACAGGGCAATCAATGCGATTGAAGCAATCATCTCACAATAGAATTTTTGATTTGACAAGATAGTAAAAGAATTTGACTTGAGTCAAAATAAATATGAAATCTATGATTAAAAAAGATTTAGTGGGAGCATATTTATATTCCATATATTGATGGGAATACATCAAATAGTATAAGTATTGAAACCTGGCATGAAAGCACCTTCTTTAAGGACTTAGGTGAAGCATCCTATGTGATAGGAATTAAGATTTATAGAAATAAGTCTTAAAAGCTTCAAGACCTAAGCAAGAGCACATATGTTGGTAAGATTCTGAAAGGGTTCAACATAAAGGATTCAATGAGAGAAAATATGTCCATGATACATGAGATTAGACTCTCAAGAACCTTGTATTCCAATTCTTGTGAAGAATGGGGAAAACATGAGTAAGATGCCATATGCATTAGAAATTAGAGTTTTCATGAATGCAATATAATGTACCCATCGCATTATCTTGTATGTATTGGACATGACAGGATGATATTAGTCAGATTCCAATGAAGGTCATTGGAATGCCATAGAGAACATCCATAAGTACATGAGAAGCACTTAGGATTTGTTCCTAAATTATGGAAACAAGGAAGAGTTCGATGTAATGAGTTACACTAATGAAATCTTCCAAATTAACAAGTAATGATCACAATCTAAAATCTATGTTTAACCTTGAAACAAGAACTGTAAGTTGGAAACGTTTTGAGTATTAGATAGTTATTTAATTCTGCCATAGAAGTTATCATAGTTTTATGAACACAACATACGATATTGTATGGATCTAGAAGTTCATTTAGATGAACTTATGCGATGTTCCAACCATTGATGACATAGTAGAAATATAATGACAAAATTCGATCTACTGGTTAGGCAAGGAACGTCAGATAACATATTACAGCAATTCCATCTCATAAGAGATATCATACATCAAGGAGATGTGAAACGTGTAAGACACCAACTAAAGGGAAATATTGCTAACCTATTGGACTAGCACTTACGCAGCAGAAACATGGTGTACATGTTCAAGATCACTAAGTATAATATTTGTGGGTGATTGGCCCTAAGTGCAAGTAGGAGTCTGTTGGTAAGTATGCCTAGAGAGCTAAACATATGATGATTGTGACGGAATATCTTGTAAACAATTTGATTAATAATAAATATAATATTCCAATTTATTCTATTTCATTCAGTTATGAGATAATGATAAAACATAATGAATGTCTAAAGAATGACATTACTCGATGATGTATGTCTTTGAGTTGATGACCTAAAAAATGAGATCATGTGGATGTTAAGAGTATGTACATTCTTGTTATGTCCCTAGTCAGATGTTATTGTGGAAGGATGATAGACAACAATGACACATAAGACTAGAGTGTGTGTCGGTTGATGATAGAATCTCGCCAGTCATGATATGTGATATCAAGCCAAACACATAGATACTTGTCAGAAAAGAGTATACATACAAATGTCAAGAGTATGTATATTGTTGTTATGTCCCTAGTCGAATGTTATTGTGGGAGGATGATAGATAAAAATGACACATAAGACTATAGTGTGTGTCAGTTGATGGCAAAATCTCATCAGTCGTGATATGTGAACACATAAATACTTGTTGGAGAACAGTGTGTTGGACAGACCCGCCTTGAGAGTGACACATGGAAAGCATAATTTGTAGTCAAAATCATCTCTCATAGTGATGGTGGTGATTGTAATTCTTAGACCTGAAGTTACTACCCTCATCGCATATCGTTCAGTGTACTTTGACATCATCTACCATGACCTTGAATAAGGGTTACCATAAAGGTGATGCTTGGGTGCATTGTGACACATGGGGATGACTGTGAGTAAATTAGATGGGATTTGTCCCTCCTACTAGAGTTTGATATCCATGCTACTTGATAATCAAGATTGAGAAAAGCATGGGCATGTACATGTGAATCAGTATATAATATTGAGGTCAAATATATCTCAGACAATCTACTCTGGTTCAAGGAACATGGATTTAATGTATAGAGAATGGAGATTCCATGCCTTGAGTTCAATCCAGATATGAGTGACAAAGCAATTAGACAATCATTATAACACCAATCATAGATTGTAGGTTGAAGTTGTTCTCCAACTTTCTGAATTACTTGGGGAGCAATTATGTATGTTTGAATACCTCTCATTGCTTGTAATGTCATAAATTAGCTATGGACATTCACTACCAATGTAACTTGGAACCTATAGGGTCACACACATAGGATACACTTGTAATATGAGTTCATTCATGAATATAGTTTAAACATGATTACTAAAGAGTTAGATATTCAATTTAAACAAACCATTGATAGAATGTTGACTGACTGGATTGTAAACCAACTTGTTCAAGTGTTCAACTAATCATTTCAAAGCATTAGGTCAATGGAACCAATATTGGCATTCTAGTCCATGAACCAATTGGTTCAGGAAATGAACCGATTGGCTCACGTCCATGAACCGACTACTCAGGTTATGAACTGAGTGGTTGGTAAAATTTGATTGATCCAAGGATTAGTGTTGACGTTATGTTGTGCATTAAATTAGATATTAATTGTCAATACAATTGTGATTGAGAAATATGATGAAAAAACTGATTCAAGGGTTGAACCGATCATTTTACATGCCAAATGATCAGTTCACCTGTGAACCGACCATTTTGTCGTTCGCATGATGAGAAAGTTCGTGAAATCCCAACCCCTTCGACTCCTACATAGACTGGGAACATTGACCCTATAAATAGAGGGGTACTAGGGGCTTCTCAGATACATCAATTAGCTCTGGCAATTGTTGTCTTCGCTAGTTGTGGTAACCGAGAGAACCCAACCAAGTCCTACCCAATAAAGGGAGGGATAACAAGGGAGAACAATTGTAGGAGAGAAAGTTGGTGATAATACACCAACTAGAAGGGATAAATCCTTCATATTAGAGTTCTCGATGGTCTGTGTGGACTACTATAGAGGTGAGGTGGTCATTGTCTGTTTCTAGGAGGACAAGGTCAAGCTGCTCACCATGGTGATCAACCGGGAGCTGTTGCAGATGTTGTCTGGGTGTGACTGGAAGAAAATGACATATTACTTCAAAAGGAATTGTCACTAGACTGGCTCCAGGACCATGCATTACTTTGAAACCATCCTTCCCATTAATATTTATTGATGCAAACATCTGTTAAAGGGGAATATGACAATTTTTTTTTAATTTTCGTTGCATGCTCTGTAGCCATATTTCCCTACAGTAATGATGTGTTATTTAGTTTTTGGGCATAGACCATGGGAGCTGGAGAGTCATTAGATGGTATGGGAGCTCTTGGATGGTTTATTTTTAGTGGTTGAGTATATGTTTCCAAGATGAATGCATATTCATCCTATATTTATATGTATTTTCAACATAGTCTTGCACTCATTTTCATCATTTTAGTTTAGAACTAGGTAAAATTTAGGTTTTAATGATTTTATTTTAATTTATAATATTTTGATCCATTTCCCCCATTTCAATGGAAGGTTTAAACCTCACATATCATGAACCAACAAAGGAGGTGGCAGTCCCACTTAATGATTAGCGGGTCCAAGAATATTGTAAAGAAATGGATCATATTTTCGACAATGTGTTCCTCAATCAATTGTTAAAGCCATCGATCCATTGATCAGTCCCTCAACTGGTTATTGGTAGAAGATCCATGGGCATGGGCCATCAAACTTATGCCAATACACCCCCAAGGGGGTGGGCTTACATTTGTCAAACCATGGGGTTACATCAGTTAGTCCTTCCTTCGGTTGACAACTGAAAGAAGCCTAACGCTTGCCTTTCAATGGCCTCTCTATACTTAAAAATTGAATGATCTTTTGCATTCACCTTTTTATGGTTATTTTGCACTCATGCCTTCTGATGATCATCCACCTTCTGATGGGAAACATGCTTGCATCTTCTAATGGTTCTCATATGTATGACAATCGAAGGCTAACCTGCACTTCACAAACCAAAGGAAATATTGTTCTTGTCTTTTGATGGAAGCATTACACCCTCTTCTGATGATCATCTGAACCCTTTTCCTACTAATGGCTTTAGTGAATGATGTAAGTCCTTCATCTACCTCTATCGTTGTCTCTTCATCTTCACAGTGGCTAAATACTTAACTCCATGGTGATTGGGAGGGTTCCAAATCCTACCCTACGCCTATAAATAGAAGGCTTTCACCTCTAGGAAGGGGGGGTCTGCCATTTGACGCTTCCAGACTATTTCTACCCATACTCACCTTCAACCTCTAGGAACCTTCAATCTTGACAAACGTCAACTGAGATCCGTCCATCTCCACCAAGATCCATGGTCTCAACATCAAAGGAGACATGTTCTGGAGAGCTTAATCCCTTTGGTTGACGACTTCCACCTAACCCACTGCTCCCTCCTTGTAGTGATAAGATATGGCCTTGAACAAAGGAAGAACAATGCTCCAGATCCACCTTTGAGGAACGTCCAAGGGTGGACCTATTGTTGCATCATCCAGAATCCAACTCCAGCATGAAGATAGGATTTTTCACACCACGGATCCATTTTTATCTTCTCTGTGAACACGGATTTTTTGCTCTCTTCCCTTGTTATTTCTATTGTTTCTTCCATGAATGAGTATTCCTCTCGCTAGGGTGCGGGGAGAAGCCCTATCGTCCAATTTTGTTCCCATGTCTACATCTATTTTTGTACAGACAAATATATGTTTGGAATGAATCATTTTATGCATGTATGATTGTCTGATCAATAGGTTTACATGTTTGTCATGATCTTGGAGTATAAAACTTTGAACCCAAGATCTAGGATATTAATTACATTCTTTTTAAATCCTTGATGAAAACTTTAGATAGGTGTTTTCTTAGGTTACAGATGTATGATCTCTAGGTAATGAGATGACAAGCTTAGAGTGATATTTGTCTAGGTTTAATCCTAAAGCCGAAAGGGGGACTTTCTTGGCCTCAATAAATGTATGTCATAGTTAATATGATGTAATGATAGAGTGAATGATAGGTAGTTGTGGTATAATCCTTTTCTCCCTAGTGTTCCCATCCATTGATAATCAACCCTTACTTCAACACTTCTATTATTTACAACCTCAGTTTAATCAACAACCAATCCAAGTCTTGTGTTTAATACTAGTTCTTGCATGGTTACTTTGATCAGATTACTTCTTAAATATTTTGTCTTTTGGGTTCAATCCTGAACTACACTACTATAAGATATGTCTGCTTGCGGATGGTTATTATTGTACTTGTTTAGGTAAACTGTAGGGATTTCATCCTTATTGAATTTGCCCTTTATGGTAATATCCACATCAATCCATGCAAACATTCTAAAAGATACAAACGGCCCTAAAGATTGTGGAACAACTTTACAAAGTTCATTTGGTATGAGAGGGTTGTGGATATAGGAAAAATTAAATGAAAGGGTTTTAAAAATAAGAAGGGTCTTTATGCATTCTAATAATCTTATTAGAGGAACATGAGTATATAGGGGAAAATTAGTTCTCTTTGAAGAAAATAAAGGAGGGAGGGGCACATGGGCCCTTTTGGTATACTATTGTTTGTTTTTTGTCATGGGATAAGAATTAGGGGTGTATAAGAGTTTTGTAAAATGAGATGGATATGGTATGATGGTTAGGCAAGTGACCGCCTGACCCACACATGGAATCTAGAAATTTATCATTATGCATTATGGAGGGTGAGAGTGAGGGAGCATGATTGGTGTTATTAGGGGAAAGGTTGGGATGAGTTTGTGATACATTTGAAAAATGGTTTAATGTACATGAATGTGGGAGGTACAACTATATAATTAGTGTTCGATAGAGATACATAAGAAGTGGTTGAGTGAATTGAATCCAAAATGATGGGTATAGGTTAGACTCACAGAGCATTATGTGTGGACTTAACAAAGCTACTGACTGAGAGGATTGAGCACCACCAAGTGGAACATGGTTTAGAAGTATGTGTGATCAACTAAGAGATAGAGGCATCAAAAGAGAGCAGGCGATGCAAGATATGTAAACAAGATCCACAATAGTGGATGTGACTGATTCTAGTGGAAAGAGCAAGGAAAGTGTGGTAGTCTAGATGCTTTTGTGAAAGTAGACAAGGATTTTAAAGATTTATTCGGTAATGGTGGGAACTATGGGAGGTATGTGATGGTTTTCATTTGTCATTTTTGAATGGTCTAGATTCAATATCATTTCGGTGCCATTGCATTTTATGTGATTCTCCATTTCAAGCATCATATGTCACAAAGTATGCCACACCTAAAGTAGATCAACTTACAAGAGGCTATGATAAGGATTAAACAAAATTACTTTGTCTTGAAGCACTGATTAGGATAGAATAACTTTGATTTAATGTTAAGATAATAAAATATAAGGTAAAAAATAGAGCACATGGAATGATGGGTTACTTTAGAAGTGATGAGATCATGATTTGACTCAAAGTCATATGGATCTTTTAAGAACAGATGAAAATGACTTCTTATGGGGTACAATTTGTGTGGATGAAGTAGGACACACATTGTGTGAGGTTTCAAATGCATGGCATTATCCTCATGCTCTTAGAAGTAGTTATTTGCTCATCAAGAGGTTGTCTTTAGTGTCTTCAATATTGTTGATGTTGGGTCTGATCCGGTATATTTTGTAACTTAGTCATTTTGAATGGAGAGTCACAAGTTTCCTAGGTTGAGATGGAAACAAAGAGGATGAACATGGTCCTCATGCCAAATGCCTACATGAGATTCTCCCATTGGTGCAAGCAAAACCTAAGTATTAATCATAAGATAAAAGGAGGATGACATAAGTGACATCTTCACAGGAAAGGTGAATCTAATCAATGTCTTGTGTAGGGATCGTAACCTTCCATAGAGTGGGGAAAGTAAGAACAATTGTCGTCATTCTTGTATAGTAGAACCAACATGAAGTTTGTGGTCTAACCAAGATTAAGTGTAGATGTATGGTTTGAAGGAATAAGGGTTTGGTCTCACATTAACGAACAACAAAGGTAGACTAGATTATAGGTGGAGGCGTGGGGGGGACAATGCATGTAGTGGGGGTGGTTGAAGTAGATCAGTCAACTAGGGTGTAATGAAGTGAGGATTATATGTGGATATATTGGACACCATTTATGAAACCTTGTGAAGGGTTTCAATGTCAACATACCCATGTTGGTCCTAGTAGGTGAACCAATGATCTTTTGTGTCTCCAACTACAAGTATGGTTTTACCCTGATTGTACTCTCTTCATCATTCAAACCCTTACTGAATTTAAAACTAGCTCAGAAAGGAAGTGGGATTTTCAAAATAACTCCATGCACTACTTGATTGTTTGATTCTTGTTTGGATGGAAGATGAGTTTTATTCCTTTGTGCTATTGGCACTCTAGTGGTTCATGACAATGAAAAATGATGCATGCACTATGATTGATCAAAATTTCCTTCCCCGAAGCTATGATGTTAAAACTTTTTCAACCACTAAACAAATAATACTAAAGCAACAAGAGGATTGGATAGGGATAAAGTACTAGCCATGAATAGTCTTAGAGCCATAAAATCTAACCTAGGGGGCACCACTAATGTAGAGCGTAAGTTGGAGTTATTGAGCATGACATAATATGTATATTTCTATAAAATTTCATCATATATTATACTTTATTAGAATAAATGGTAAAATATTGTTATTCATTAGCCATAAAACATTTACAAGTAGAAGAAATAGCCCTGACAAAGTATACACCAAGTGAGAACATGATCAACACATTGTTGAAACTCATATTGGAATGAGGATAAAACACTTCTACATCGATCTCTAAACCATAAAGTTGACTAAAGCATATTATCAAATTGTCTTTCTTTGAAAAAAGCGTGCAAAAAAGGGGTGTAGTCTTCAAACAAAAGGTATACATCCAAAGGTATCCAACACAAGTATTTCCAAAAGGGAATAATAAAACCTACAATAACAAGCAATAAATGTTGAAGAAATTGGAAGTAAAGGTATCAAACAAATGACACCATACAAAAGGAAGCATACTTGAAAAAAGAAAGAGTGGAGAAAGACAGGGGTTGTTGTGCCAAGAAAGGGATGTGGTATAGCCTCCAAGGAGGTCACTGGAGTCGTATGGAGGTGCCAAGGAAAACAACAACCACATCAATGCAGATTGGATCGATACCCCCAGACCACACCTTAAGAACCTCCGACCAAAGATCCCGCACTTAGGAGCGTAGGCATCTAGTTTTATCTAGGGTTTATTTACATGTCTAGTTCGTGAGGCTTGTTATGGGTATCCTCCCTTGCTTTCAGTACTACATTGTGTCATTGGTACTTCTTTTACTTTAATTACAATGCACTATCCTACTTTGTTATTTGATCTCGTGGATGTGATTTCAGATTTTTCTCACTATTACAAAATTTAAATGTTTAATATATAATAAAGGGAATGTAGACACCGCTACAGAAATAAGGCAATGATACTTAGTGATAAGTAATTACAACAATTTGAGTATGATTTGTGCCCACCCAACCATCATGTGTCTACGCCACTTTACACAATTAGTTATAACTGTGGCAGGAAGAAGAAGACTAGGCTCTCTTCTTACCATGATGCTTCTTTGCCTAAGTTGTTGAGAAGCAAGGGCATACTTATAATCTTTTGATTAGGGGACCTGACCGATGAAAAGAGAAAAGGTAGATTCTTATATGTTGAGGAGTCTTTTAGACAAAAATTGTGGAGCAGGATTCAATTGAGAGTAAAATATGATTGTAGAGTGTTTCAAAGTTTGTCTTGATGACTTATTGTATTAAAAATGCAGTTGCTGATAATGATTATCATTTCTATACTGCAACCAACATTTGCCAACTTTATGCCGACTTATTTTCTAAGTGGTTTGTACTTGTGTGTTATGAGATTGTAAAATAGAATCTATAGGAAGTGTGTAGTCCAAATAAACTTTGGTATGGAGGTATGGTTAGAGGGGAGAAGGGTTTGGTCACACATTGATAAATGACAAAGATAAACCTAGACTAGAGGTCAGGGAGGGGGAAAACTGTGACGACCATATTACAAATCAAGCCATCACTAGTAAAAATGCAGAATTATCGCAAATAACAGAGTTAACAAAAACCTCTAAAAATTTAAAACCATCTTTGCACATAGATCCCTATTTAATAAGCTTTTACACAAAGGACCAAAGATTTATATACACATAGTTCATGTCATACATTCAGTATGTCGTCTCTTCCCGAGGATGATGAATATCAGTTACTTGACTCAGATATATACAATAACATTATCAAAACTTCAAGATAAACAAACCAAAAATCTCAACTCGTTTGTGAAAACCACTAAGGACTATCTCCTAAGGACCCAAGAGTACAGAAACGACACATAGACATCTATCTACAAGACCCTGAATGACAACATTCTTGACCTGAGATACTACTGCTGTTCTTGCTGACACGATCCTTCTTCTGCAGCTCAGTTCCTAGTCCCATGTCTGCGACCTCCTAAAATTTTTTTTTGATCCCACGGGGTGATACTATTGTCCCAGAGAGAGATATAACTCTCTGCCAGTAATATTATTATCATATAAAATAATATAAGATTGAACTGCAGGTATTTCATTGATTAACAGGTATATCTTTGAGTACAAAGTATATATACTAATAACAAATCTACAAATCATCTTTTGCTTGAAAAGGAACATGTATAACATTTATCTACTCAGATGTATAAAAGTAATAAGGCATCAACCAATGTTTTCGTATTTGATCCTTAAACAAGAAAGCTACACTGCTGATTATGTTTTCACATTTACATTTATGCCCAGAGGATATGAGATATACCACTCATGCTCCAACCGACCAGTAGTAAGTCGAAATCAGTACCATACAAGGTCAATGGCAGAGCCGGCTGTCAAGACCTCTCCTTTCTCGGTCAACTCTAGAACACTTAGGTAACACTTAGGTTTAGCATGACATCTTGTGTCTGCTGTAATTAGCTATGTCATGGTATAACGACATCTTCGCTATAGAGTTACTGCCATAGCATGTACTCTCTTCGGGAGAAGACCACTTAGCTTTCCCAGATTATCAGGATGACCACTGAGCGATCATGTGTTGATTTTATTAGGAAGTACACTACGTAACCTGATGTATTTGGGGAGTCCACTAAGCACCCTTATTTTAGTTTGGGAGTCCACTGAGCACCCTTATATTTTTGCATATTCAAAAATATGCATTCCGAGTAAAACTCGTGTCACCATTCAGCAATTTCTGACACTGAATTGATCTATGGTCTGGGCAACTACATGATAATATTCATCTTGCTTAATTAAGTGTATTACTATATCTTTATATCATCAATCAGGTTACAAAGAAGACTAACAATAATTACTTACAAAGAAAAGCATACATGCATTCATCAGATACTTTCATATTCACTGAGTCACATAGTTCACTTAGAATCTCAACTTCTTGTCATTATCTCTCTTGGGTATTCAACCCTTCATTCATCACTGAGCACTATCACCACTTAGAAGACGATCATTACCTCAAGGTCATCGGCCCCAGATACTTATCCACATAGTCCACATAGCTCATTGGATTTGTATCACATAGTCGCATAGCTCTTACTTGACCATGTTTATTGCATTAATACATTTGCATGATTATCATATCATGTTATCAACAATTTCAACATATGTATTTAACCATGGATTACTAAGGAACGCATCCTTCTAATGAATTAGGGTTATATTCAATTGATTAGGGTTTCAAGATTTTATCAACATAGATCATACCCTAACTCATACTCCACTCATCTCAAGGGTATTGGTGTATGTTGTTTACATATTTATCTTTCAAGTCCTAGTCACTCTCTCATTCTCACTAGGATGTAAATTACTTGGTTCACATATTTAATGTTTTCACCCTTATCTTTAACAATTAAGTTAAACTCATTATGGCCCAATATTGCATATATCTTAATCATCACTTTAGAAGAGCTTAGTAATTAAGGACTTGCCTATCATGTCAAATTACATGATTGATAATATTATTATTTGGAAATGCATGTACTTATCTAATCACATGGTGGAACCACATCCTCATATTGGATATAGGGCATATCCCTTTCACCATATCGTGTGGTCATGTAGGGTTAGACATTCCTTTCTCATTTTAAGTCATCTTCATGTTATATATGGATTAAACCACTACCCCATATCGGGTATAAGAGTTGTTGGATTCTTGTATTGTATATTAGGGTTCACCATGTCAGACATACGATTATGGATTTGCCTTACTTCATGCAACTATATAATACTAGATCTTATCCTTAGCCAGCCATCTTTATTTCAATTTAGACTCCCATATTAGTCTTCCATTATATTGGGTTGTCTCTAGGGTTTCCATATCAGGCTCTATCTAGGGTTACCATATCGGACACTCACATTGGACTTGCCATAAACTAGAGATCATATTGTGCACTCATGTTGGGTATCATATTGGTTTTTACCATATTGGTTTGTCTCATAGATTTACCATATTGTGTAAGTGTATTGGGCAGCATATTGGGCATGGTGTTGAGTACCATATCGAGCATCATGTTGGGTTGCCCTCTGGACTCACTATATTGGGTATCCATACAAGGTGGTACCTGATTCCCATATCGTGTGGCCACCCATGGTAAAGACCTTGAACTCAAAATGGGATAAGATAGACACCAAGTTGTCAATTAACTTGACACAAAGTAAAGAGAGAGTATCATGATTCTAAGGACATTAGCATATCGGGTTCCCAACCCCTAATTCTAGGGTTTCGCTTATATCAGGCAGGAGTAATATTCCACCCTAGTATCGTGTACAAGGTGATTAGGAATCCTCTATATCATTCAAGGGGCTATGTATTACAAAGTGTGACCCATTCCATATCAGGCAAGCATTCATGTTGGATCTCACATCGGTTTCCCAAGCCTTCAACCCATATCGGGTTGCAAGGTCTTCAGTCATATCGGGTTGTTCAAGGGTGACCAACCCATATCGTGTACCCAATGATGATGTCATCATCATCATCCTCAAAATCATCAATTGACTCAAAACTATGGATAACAGTCCTAATTACATATTGGGACTCAACATTATCTCAATTGATCATAGAGAACCCTAATTTGCAATTAATCAACTAATTGAATAATATTGAGGAAAGGATAATAATATTGAAGGGTTTAAGTTATATAACCCACCTCTTGAAGAGCTTCCAAGATTAAAGCTTCACTCCACACGTCCCAAGGTTGAATATGGGCCTTCTCCAAGCTCCAAGACTTGAAATCCAACCTCTTGCACGATATATCAAGTCACCTTGGGCGATATCACCTTTCTTGGCTGCTTCAACCTACCCTGTCTGATATCCTTCCTCTTCTTTGGCCGATACCAAACCTCACTTCTTCACTCTCTCCTATATGGGTGACACAAGGAGAGGTGTTGCATGATACAAGAGGGAGGGCACTTGCTAGATCTGAAAATTTTACCAACAAATGAAGGTTAGGGTATATATACTTGTGGTTTATAGAAAAGAGTGTAATAGGTGTCATTTGCTCAAGGTACTTCATGCCACCTAGCCATGCAAGGTTGATACATGATCTTTCATGCTTGATACTTATTATTTAGTCATGCAAAAATAAAAGTACAATGGTAAAATGGAAGAAAAGGATCGGCTCTTGAGTTGTCATCTAAGGCAAGCTTTTCTCCCACTATCTTATTATAATATTCTTCTCTACCTTTTCCGAGACAAGATGCAAGTCGATGCTCTACTTCATCCTTGATGTTCCTTTCCTATCATGGGTAAGTAAAAACTGATAGGAGGCTCTCCTTATGGATCTATGGCCGATAGGGACTCCTATTCTCACATTTACAACTCAATATGGCTCATGCACATAGCTTTCAACTTATTCTTTTACTTGGTTTCATTATTATTAAGAGTACTACCTTAGGATGGTTCAGACATATTGTTTCCTTCTTTCTCTCTCTTTCCTATAGATAACACTATATAAGAGTAAAAACCACCTAGAGGTGGTAAATTACACATTTACCCTATATTATGTATATATTACAAATGTACCACAATTGATGCATCAAGCACTTAGCATTATTTACACAAGTTCTCACTTAGAGTTTAGGCTTTGCAAAAGCAACCATTTAGAATCATATTCTCTTTCATGACATACAAAACACTTAGAATTCATTCATTATGCAACATTTGCAACATAATCCCTCATCTTGGGTAAATTACGTTTTTAACTTAGATTACCATATAATGCACACATAGCTTTGCATATAAGCTCAAATTCGAAAATAAACTTCACAAAGGCCTTAATTACTTTTTAAAACATGAGATCAAGATTGTAAGAAACTTAAGCAAAACATCTAAGGTCAGGTCATAACCCAGGTCAGGGGTGTTACAATTATCAACCCCTAAAAGAAAGATTTCATCCCCAAAATCTCAAGAGAAAAGAGAAGGGTACTTCTTCCTCATCTCTTCCTATAACTCCCATGTGGCTTCTTCAATGCCACGGTGATGCCAGAGAAGTTTTACAAGAACTATATCTTTCTTCTTCAACTTCTTGACTCTTCTATCAAGAATCATCATAGGGCCTTCCACATAGGATATATCTTCATTCAATTCAACCTCTACAGGTTGAAGCATCATTTCTATATTGGGATGACACTTCCTCAGCATGGATACATGAAACACTCAATGTAGTCTATGTTGCTCGGGTGGCAACTCCAACCTATACACTACTTTCCTGATCCGTGCTATCACTGGGTAATGTCCCATAAATCTAGGGGCTAACTTACCTTTCTTCCCAAATCTAAGAATACCTTTCCAAGGAGAGACCTTGAGATACACTCTGTCTCCAATTTGGAACTCCAGAGGTCTACGACGTTTATCAGCATAGGACTTCTATCTATCCTATGGAGCCTTCAACTACTTTTGTATAATTTTAATCTTCTCAGTTGTTTGTTGCACTAACTTAGGATCCAAAAGTTGCTATTCTCCAGTTTCAAACCAGCATAATGGAGATCTACAACGTCTACCATATAGTTATTCATACGGTGCCATATCAATACTAGCCTAATAACTATTGTTATAAGAAAACTCAATCAAGCTCAAGTGTAGATCCCAACTTCCCACAAACTAAAGGACACATGCCCTAAGTAAATCCTCCAAGATCTGTATGGTCCTCTCAGACTGCCCATCTGTCTAAGGATGAAAGGTTGTACTAAACTTCAACTCATTACCCAAGGCTTTATGTAATCGTTCCCAAAAATGACTTGTAAATTGGGGACCTCTATCAGATACAATTGTAGTTGGGACTCTGTGCAACCGTACTATCTCATCTATATAGATTTGTGCAAGCTTCTCCGCAATAAACGTTGTTTTGATAGAAAGAAAATGTGCCGACTTAGTTAACCTATCAACTATCACCCAGATGGAATCATAACTTTTGGTTGTCCTTTGCATACCAACCACAAATTCCATTGTCACGTGATCCCATTTCCACTGAGGTATAGGTAGGGGTTGTAATATTCCTGTAGGCTTTTGGTGTTCTGCTTTAACCTACTGACACACCGGACACTTCATAACAAACTCAACTACATCCTTCTTAAGACCGGGCCACCAATACATATCTTTTAGGTTATGGTACATTTTATTGCTTCCTGGATGCATTGCATACATGGATGAGTGAGCTTCCTCCATAACTAACTTCCTTAAGTTATTACTGTTAGGAACTACCATCCTATCATGGTAACAAACTATCCCATCCTCTGACTCATGGAAACCGTCTCATTTCTCATTGCCCAATTCTGACTTAATCTACTGAATCACAATATCATCTTGTTGCGCCTCTTTCATATGTTCCTTCAGAGTGGGTTTTACATGTATCTCATCTAATAACCCTTCTAACAAAGATACTTCTAACTACACATTCATTTTTCTCAAAGAGACAAGCATATCATGCTTACTGCACACTAAGGAATTCATTTGTGCATTATCTGAGGGTGAAGATGAGGACTTTCTACTGAGTGCATCAACCACTATATTGGCCTTCCCTGGATGATAATTAATTGTACAATCGTAGTCCTTGATTAATTCCATCCAACGACGTTGCCTCATATTCAGCTCATGCTGAGAGAAGATGTATTTTAAGTTTTTATGATATGTGAAGATCTGGCACATCTCTCCATAGAGATAATGCCTCCAGATCTTTAACGCATGTACTACTGCAACTAGTTTTAGATCATGTGTCAGATAGTTCTCCTCATGTTTCTTGAGCTGTAGAGAAGCAAAAGAAACTACATGATCATTCTGCATCAACACACAACCTAGTCCGTTCTTAGAAGCATCACAAAAAACAACATATCCTTTTCCTTGCTCAGGTAAAACTAACACAAGTGCACTAGTCAACTTTTCTTTCAACATCTGGAAAAAATGCTGACACTTGTCATTCCAGAAAAAAAGGAACTTCTTTTCTTGTTAACCTAGTTAAGGGTAACACTATAGAGCTGAAATCTTTGATAAACCTCTTGTAATATCCTACCAGGCCTAGGAAACTACGAACCTCAGTCAGTGTCTTAGGTTGTTCCCACTCCACAACAGATTCTACTTTCTTAGGATCAACACAGATACCTAAAGCAGCTATAACGTGTCCAAGAAAAGATACTTTTGATAACCAGAATTCACACTAGCTAAACTTAGCATATAACTTATGTTGTCTCAACAAGGTCAAAGCTTGACGAAAATGTTGTTCATGATGTTGTCTGTCTCTACTATATATCAATATGTTATCTATGAAAATCACTACAAACTGATCAATGAAAGACCGAAATATTCTATTCATCAACTCCATAAATGCAGCTGGTGCATTAGTTAGTCCAAACGACATAACTATGAACTCATAATGACCATACCTCATCCTAAAGGCCGACCTAGGTGTGTCACTCTCCTTGATACGCACCTGATGATATCCTGATCTTAGATCAATTTTAGAAAACATTGTTAAACCACGCAATTGATCAAACAAATCATCGATCCTTGGTAAGGGATATTTGTTCTTAATAGTTACCATGTTGAGATGTCTGTAATCTATACATAGTCTCATAGACCCATCCTTCTTTTTAACAAAAAGAACTGGAGCACCCCATGGTGAAGTACTTGGTTGTATGAAGTCTTTCTCAAACAACTCTTATAATTATTTCTTAAGTTCTTCCATCTCAGTTGGTTCCATCCTATAAGGGGTTTGGGCTATAGGTTGTGTATTCAGAACAAGATTAATCTCAAAATCAATCTCTCGAGGTGGAGGAACACCTGGAAGTTCCTCGGGAAACACATCCTTGAATTCCTTAACAACCGAAACTTCAGAAAGACTAGGGCTTTTTATTCTGGTATCTACCACATGTGTCAAGAATGTGAAGCATCCTTGCCTCATCAACTTCTCTGCTACCATAGCTGACACTAGACAGGTTGGAAGGATCTTTCTTTCTCCCTAAAAAAACCCATGTATTATCATCATATGTGAACACAGCCTGCTTGGACCCACAATCCCAGACAACTTTATACTTTTCTAAGGTGCCCATTCTGAGAATTACATCAAGCCCATGCATTTCAAGTGGTATAAGATTCACTTGAATGTTGTGTTCTGAGAAAGAAAGAACACATGAAGAACATATACCTCCCTCAACATAGAGGATCCCTCTAACGGAGTTTCTAGTAACAGATTATCCTTTCTAGGATTAACAACCATATTACATTCATGAATCACTTCTCGAGTGATAAAAGAATGTGTGGCACCCAGATCAATCAAAATAGATATGAAACATGATGAAGACATATCAGAATGAAATAATTCCATCTGACATGTCACAATGTGTGGGTTAACCACTGCCTCCAGCTGATTCATAGCATAGAATCTTGTTGTCGCTTGCTGCCGACCCCATCCTCTACTAGTCAGTGCAGATGATCCTGCCTGAGACACTTATCCAAGTCCCCTAGAGTCACTACTGAACTTTTGTCTCTGGGAGCCTTGCTGGCTCTGCCTCAATGGCTGGGTCACTTCCACGTACCTAACTGGACAGTTCTTTATCACATGTCATGTCTGTCTACACCTGTAGCAGACTCTGTTATCCCAATGTGACCTAGGCGGTCATGTTATTGACATCAATGTTGAACTCAGAGCTCTTCCTGAGGGAAAACTACAACCTCTACCTCAGTTAGACGTCCAATATGTCTGAGTATTGAACCTTTGTGGTTCCACAGGTGCAGAAAACCTTGGTTTCTTAAAATCGCCAGTCCTTTGATTTTGAAACTAGGTAGGTGTCTTTCTGTTGTTTGCCTCCCATTTCTCTTTCACGGGCCTTTCTACCCGTCTAACTGATTCCACAAAGGTAGCAAACCTGTCCCTATTCTCTAGGGTGGATACAGGTGTGGTCAATTCAGCTTTCAAACCTTTCTCGAATCGCTGAATTATCTCCTCTTCTGTGGTGGCCATGTGCGGATAAAACCACAGAAGCTCCATAAACTTAGCTTCATACTTATTAACCTTAATCGTCCCCTGTCTAATCTGCTCAAACTGTGAAATCTTCTCATCAAGATAGGTCTTGGGGAAGTATTTATTGACAAACTCTTGTCAGAATTCCTAACATCCGGCCTCAACACCTGGTCATTTCTCTTCCTCTATGGCCCACCAATGGCCATCACTTCCCTTCAGAAGGTATACAACATGCTTAACCTTATCAACTTATAGAATATCAAATATCTTAAAGGTTTACTCTATCTTAGTAAACCATAAATCTGCATCTTATGGGTCTGTTGTGCCAGCATACTCAATGGCTCCTACCCGACGCAACCATTCAAAAGTCTTTCCAGCTCCATGTCTCTCACTAGATCCTGATGTCCTAGGGGCTGGTAGAGGTATCTGGTCGGCCATATGTGTCACCATATTCATAATTTGACTGAAAAGAGCTTGAAAAGATGGGCTTTCTAACAGAGTTTGGTCAGGCTGAGGATTCTCAGACACCGGTTCATCTCTATCCTAATCCCTTGCACCATCTCCAAGTGTAGCAACACTGCTCTCAACAGTGTGTTCTTCGTGCACTCCAGACATCTTTTGGTTCCTACTTCTTCTCCTGTACAAGGAGAATTTTACTATAAGATATATGGAGGACACTAGAACAGACTCAACAAACCTAATCCTATGTCTCTATAGACTCAGCGAACCTTAGGCTCTGATACCAAAACTTTGTGATGACCCGATTAAAAATCAAGCCATCACCAGTAAAAATGTAGAATTATCACAAATAACAGAGCTAACAAAAACCACTAAAAATTTAAAACCATCTTTGCACATAGATCCATGTTCAATAAGATTTTACACAAAGGACCAAAGCTTTATATACACATAGTTCATGTCATACATTCAGTATGTCGTCTCTTCTCGAGGATGACGAATATCAGTTACTTGACTCTAATATATACAACATCATTATAAAAACTTCGAGATAAACAAACCAAAAATCTCAAGTCGTTCTTGAAAACCACTAAGGACTATCTCCCAAGGACCAAAAAGTATAGAGACGACACATAGACATCTATCTACAAGACCCTGACTGACAACATTCTTGACCTGAGATACTACTGTTGTTCTTGCTGACACGATCCTTCTTCTACAACTCGGTTCCTAGTACCTCGTCCGCGACCTCTTAAAAAAAATTATGGATCCCACGGGGTGAGACTATTGTCCCAACGAGAGATATAACTCTCTGCCAGAAATATTATTATCACAGAAAATAATATAAGATTGAACTACATGTATTTCATTGATTAACAAGTATATCTTTGAGTAAAAAGTATATATATTAATAACAAATCTACAAATCATCTTTTTCTTGAAAAGGAATATGTATAATATTTATCTCCTCAGATGTATAAAAGTAATAAGGCATCAACCAATGTTTCCATATTTGATCCTTAAACAAGCAAGCTACATAGATGATTGTATTTTCACATTTACATTTATGCCCAGAGGAGATGAGATATACCGCTAATGCTCCAACCGAACACTAGTAACTCAAAGTCGGTACCATACAAGGTCAATGGCAGAGCCAACTATTAAGACCTCTCTTTTCTCGGTCAGCTCGAGAACACTTAGGTTTAGCATGACATCTTGTGTCTGCTGTAATTAGCTATGACGTGGTATAACGACATCTTCGCTATAGATTTACTACTGTAGCATGTACTCTCTTCGGGAGAAGACCACTTAGCTTTCCCAGATTATCAGGATGACCACTCAGCGATCCTGTGTTGATTTTATCAGGAAGTACACTAAGCAACCTGATGTATTTGGGGAGTCCACTAAGCACCCTTGTTTTAGTTTGCGAGTCCACTGAGCACCCTTAGATTTTTGCATATTCAAAAATATGCATTCCGAGTAAAACTCATTTCACCATTCAGCAATTTCTGACACAGAATGGATCTATGGTCTGGGCAACTACATGATAATATTCATCTTACTTAATTAAGTGTATTACTGTATATTTTTAGCATCAATCAGGTTACAAACAAGATTAACAACAATTACTTACAAAGAAAAGCATAAAAGCATTCATCAAATACTTTCATATTCACTGAGTCACATAGTTCACTTAGAATCTCAACCTCTTGTCATGATCTCTCTTAGGTATTCAACCCTTCCACTTAGCAGATGATCATCACATCAAGGTCATCGGACCTAGATACTTATCCACATAGTCCACATAGCTCATTGGATTTGTATCACATAGTTGCATAGCTCTTACTTGACCATGTTTATTGCATTAAGACATTTGCATGATTATCATATTATGTTATCAACAATTTCAACATATGTCTTTAACCATGGATTGCTAAGGAACACATCCTTCTAATGAATCAGGGTTATATTCAATTGATTAGGGTTTCAAGATTTTATCAACATAGATCATACCCTAACTCATACTCCACTCATCTCAAGGGTACTTGTGTATGTTGTTTACATATTTATCTTTCAAGTTCTAGTCTCTCTCTCATTCTCACTAGGATATAAATTACTTGGTTCACATCTTTAAGGTTTTCACCCTTATCTTTAACAATTAAGTTAAACTCATTATAGCCCAATATTGCATAAATCATAATCATCACTTTAGAAGAGCTTAGTAATTAAGGACTTGCCTATCATGTCAAATTACATGATTGATAATATTATTATTTGGAAATGCATGTACTTATCTAATCACATGGTGGAACCACATCCTCATATTGGATATAGGGCATATCCCTTATCACCATATCATGTGGTCATGTAGGGTTAGACATCCCTTTCTCATTTTAAGTCATCTTCATGTTATATATGGATTAAACCACTACTCCATATCGAGTATAAGAGTTGTTGGATTCTTGTATCGTATATTAGGGTTCACCATGTCAGGCATACCATTATGGCTTTGCCATACTTCATGCAACTATATAATACTAGCTCTTCTCCTTATCCAACCATCTTTATTTCAATTTAGACTCCCATATTAGTCTTCCATTATATTGGGTTGCATGTAGGGTATCCATATCAAGCTCTATCTAGGGTTACCATATCGGACACTCACATTGGACTTGCCATAAGTTGGAGATCATATCGTGCACTCATGTTGGTCATCATATCGGTTTTTACGGTATTGGTTTATCTCATATATTTACCATATCGTGTAAGGGTATTGGGCAGCATATCGGGCATGGTGTTGAGTACCATATCGGGCATCATGTCAGGTTGCCCTCTAGACTCACTATATCGGGTATCCATACAAGGTGATACCTGATTCCCATATCGTGTGGCCACCCATGGTAAAGACCTTGAACTCACAATGGAAAAAGATAGACACCAAGTTGTCCATTAACTCGACACAAAGTAAAGAGAGAGTATCATGATTCTAAGGACATTAGCATATTGGGTTCCCAACCCCTGATTCTAGGGTTTCACTTATATCGGGCAAGAGTAATATTCCACCCTAGTATCATGTACAAAGTGGTTAGGAATCCTCGATATCATTCAAGGGGCTATGTCTTACAAAGTGTGACCCATTTCCATATCGGGCAAGCCTTCATGTTGGATCCTACATTGGCTTCCCAAGCCTTCAACCCATATCGGGTTGCAAGGTCTTCAATCAGATCGGGTTGTTCAAGGGTGACCAACCCATATCGTGTACCCAATGATGATGTCATCATCATCATCATCCTCAAAATCATCAATTGACTCAAAACTATGGATAACAGTCCTAATTACATATTGGGACTCAAGATTATCTCGATTGATCATAGAGAACCCTAATTTGCAATTAATCAACTAATTGAATAATATTGAGGAAAGGATATTAATATTGAAGGGTTTGAGTTAAATAACCCGCCTCTTGAAGAGCTTCCAAGCTTCAAGCTTCATTCCATACGTCCCAAGGTTGAAGATGGGCCTTCTCCAAGCTCCTAGACTTGAAATCCAAGCTCTTGCATGATATATCAAGTCACCTTGGGTGATATCACCTTTCTTGGTAGCTTCAACCTACCCTGGCTGATATCTTTCCTCTTCTTTGGCCAATACCAAACCTCATTCACTCCCTCCTCTATGGGCGACACAAGGAGAGGTGTTACATGATACAACAGGGAGGGTACTTTCTAGATCCGAAAATTTTACCAACAAATGAAGGTTAGGGTATATACTTGTGGTTTATAGAAAAGAGTGTAACAGGTGTCATTTGCTCAAGGTACTTCATGCCACCTAGCCATGCAAGGTCAACACATGCTATTTCATGCTTGCCACTTATTATTTAGTCATGAAAAAATAAAAGTCCAAGGGTAAAATGGAAGTCAAGGATCGGCTCTTGAGTTGTCATCTAAGGCAAGCTTGTCTCCCACTATCTTATTATAATATTCTTCTCTACCTTTTCCAAGACAAGATGCAAGTCGATGCTCTACTTCTTCCTTGATGTGCCTTTACCATAATGGGTAAGTCACAAACTGATAGGAGGCTCTCCTTATGGCTCTATGGCCGTTAGGGACTCCTATTCTCAAATCTACACCTCAATATGGCTCATGCACATAGCTTTCAACTTATTCTTTTACTTGGTTTCATTATTATTAAGAGTACTACCTTAGGACGATTCAGATATATTGCTTCCTTCTTTCTCTATTTTTCCTATAGATAACACTAAATAAGAGTAAAAGCAGCCTAGAGGTGGTAAATTACACATTTACCCTATATTATGTATATATTGCAAATGTACCACAATTGATGCATCAAACACTTAACATTATTTACACAAGTTCTCACTTAGAGTTTCGGCTTTGCACAAGCTACCACATATCATCATATTCTCTTTCATGACATACAAAACACTTAGAATTCATTCATTATGCAACATTTGCAACATAACCCCTCATCTTGGGTAAATTACATTTTTCAGTTAGATTACCATGTAATGCACACATATCTTTGCATATAAGCTCAAATTCGAAAATAAACTTCACAAAGGCCTTAATTACTTTTTAAAAGATGAGATCAAGATGGTAAGCAACTTACTTAAGCAAAACATCTAGGGTCAGGTCATAACCCAGGTCAGGGGTGTTACATAAACAATGTCAATAATAGGAGTGAGTTGAACTAGATCAGTAAAGCTACGGGGTGCTAACCTAAGGAGGATGATATGTAGGTAGGTTGGCCACCATTAGTGAAGCCTCTTAAAAATTTGTAATATCAACATACCCACATAGGATACAATAGGTGATAGAATGATCCTTTCTATATCCAACTAAAAAGTGGGTTTGCAACCAAGTTATATAATTTCTTTGTTCATTGAACCCTTTGTTGGGATTTGTGAAGGTGATAATCACAACAGAAACAACAAAAAATTTCTCCTTATACCCTACTAGAAGATCTCTTCGATAATAATGTATTCATAAAGAGGGTGTGCGGGATATACCTTGTCCTGGAGCAAGTCCGACGACATCCCTTTGCACGGTCATGTGTGTCACTCTTGGCATACACAGACGGTTGTACTCGACACTGTCCAAAAGCAGGTGCTCAATGTTTATGTCTCTACTTCATCCATAGGGATGGACAGGAACCTCACGTTTCACTTCTTAAGCTGGTGGGAAGGAGTAGCCTTCTACTTTGACGATGTACTAGCATCGTGGTTGCTCTCCTTTTCTCTCTCTTGAGGACAATGACGACTAGGGTTCACGTACAAGAGTGTATCTTACAAATCCATCTGTCATGCCCCTATAAATAGTAGAGGAAAGGAAGCAAACCCCTAGGAAAATAAAAGGTCACGGTTACGTTTAAAACGAGTTGCTCATGAACTATTAAAAGAATATTTTAAAATTAACCAATCAATCGTATTAATTGATTAACTAATTTTTATCTAGCTCTAGTCAATAGTTTGGGATTAGCCAGCTGAATTAACAATTTGAATCTAATTAATTGACTTAAACTTTTAATCAATTAACTCATATTGTATTTCAATATTATTCGATTAGATTATCTAAACATTTTAGCAATCAATTTGAATTGGAACATTTCCAATCACGTCCATAATTATACTCTTACTCCAATACATCCTATGTTTGTGACCTGGTAGGCTCTAAATTATGTTGGTAGTAATATCAGTAATCATATTATGATTTCATAAGCAATGATTGGTATCGAACAATACCTCTTTGCCACCCAAGTAATTAGAGAAGTTGGAGAACAACTTCAACCTACAACCTGTGATTGGTGTTATAGTGATTGTATAGTTCCTTTGTCACTGATATCCAGATTGAACTTGAGGCGTTGAATCTCCATTCTTTTCAACGTTCCATTCATGTTCCTTGAACTAGAGCAAACTGTCTAAGGTATGTATAAGCTCAATATCTCATATAAGGACCCATACCAACATGGCCACAGATTTCTCAGTCTTTCTTATGAAGTGGTTAGTATATCAAACTCATGTAAGAGGGAAAAATCACATATACATCATTCACAGTCATCCCCATGTGTCACAGCGCACCCGGGCACCACTTTTATGGCAATCCTTATATAAGATCACAATGGATGATGTCAAAGAATACCGAACGACATGTGATGAGTGTAGTGATTTCTGATATAAGAACCACAATCACAACCATCACTATGAAAGATGACTCTAACTACCAATCATGGTTTCCATGTGTCCCTCTCAAGGTGGACCTTTCTGATACACTAATCTCTAACAAATATCTATGTGCTCGGTTTGATATCACATATTATAACTAGTGATATCTTGTCATCAACCAACACATACTCTAGTCTTAAGTGTTATTGTTATCTATTAGCCTTCCACAATAACATCTGACTAGTGACATAACAAGAATGTATATACTCTTAACATCTGTATAAACTCATTATTCAAGTCCTCAACTTAAAGACATATGTCATTGAATAATATCATTCTTTAGACATTTATTATGTTACATCATTATCTCATAACTGAATAAAATATAATAAATTAGAACATTGTCTTTATTATTGATCAAATCGTTTAGAAGATATGTCACTACAATTATAATATGATTGGCTCTCTGAGCATACATACAAATACCCTTGTGGATTCTCAATTGATTCATAAAAGAAGCGAGCTCTTCATTATCTACTTATGCACCACTTGATTTTCATTTTAAAAGGAAGGTAATTTTGGCTTCTTTGTCTATGCATCCACAATGATTGCTCAAAATTGTCCTCTTGGGCCACTATGAAGTTAGAACTCTGTCAATTACTAAACAATGAATTATAGGGAGGGGGAGGATGGAGAAGCTACTTGCCCATAAGCTAAGGTGGAAGCATAAGATTTGCTATGAGGGGGCAACGCCAATGTAGAGCAAAAGTTGGAGACATTGAGTATGACACGAAACGTATTACTTAATTAAATTTCAGCCCATTTTATACTTAATTAAAGCTAGGTAGTGCACGTGGCCATCCAAACTAAAATGCAACTATGCCACTGACCGTGATTCGTTACTACCGTGACAAAAGGGAGAAGCCTGGGCTTTCGTTTTACCGTGATGCTTCTTTGCCTAAGTTGTTGACTAGGAAGGACATTTTTACTAGGGCTGGAAAAATAAGACTCGACCTGAATCTAAAATTTTTAAGTGGGTTAAGGTTTAAAGTTTTTTTTTTTACTCGATCCAAATTGACCCAAATCTGAAGAATTCAAAATGAATTTATGTCGGGTCCGAGTCTAGACTTTAGATATGAATTGACTCGATTGACTTAAAATTCACAATTATATGTTCAAATAAAATTATAAATACTAAAATTTAAGACACCGAATGGCCAATTAAATTAATAATTGAATACTCATGAAGTTTATTTTGGCAATTTTACATAGTTTTATATTTATTTATATGATTTATTATGTAAGTTGCTTTATAAAAATATGTTTAAAATTCTCAAACAAACTGCAATAAGTTTTGTATATGTTTCTCAATCACGTTGTAAGTTTGTTTACATTGAAATTCATTGATTGCAACTCGGTAATCATCAATGACTAGACAAATGATAGATTTTTCTTAAATTGTTCTTTCGATATGCGTATTTACGGATGAGATCCGATAGACCCTAAAATATTTGTGGGTCGATTAGGATCAAAGATTTTCGACCCAAAGATTCATCTTTTGCAGATTTAAGATTTAAAAAAAAATAACCAAAATGACCCGAAATAAAACAGAAATAAAAGTCAGCCAACCCGAACCTGATTACCACCCCTAATTTTTACAATCTTTTGATCATGGACTTGAGCGATGGGACGAGCAGACATATATTCTCATGTTGAGGAGTCTTTTAACAGATTGTTGGAGCGGACATCAATTGAAACGAAAATAGGAACGTGAAGTATTTTAAAGTTTTGTCTGATGATTTCTTATGTTAAAAATTCAGTTGCTGACAAAGATTCTCGTTTATATACTGCAACCAAAATTTGCCGAACTCTGTGTCGACTTCTCCTCCGGTTGGCAACCTGTGTGTCAGTATGTGATATTCACTTTCTTTTTCTGCTTTACATGTGTAACACGTACGTTGTTAGTCGTGTTTATGTGGAATCCAAAAGGTTGCTAGATTAATAAAAAGTCAAGTGGCTCTAGTAGATACTAGAAAAAAGTTATCTCTACCTTTCTTTTCGTGCAAGCTAGTGGGGTCCCGAGCCAGCCAGCTACCACTTGTGCCCATGATCGTCCGTTTTCCACAGCTCCGCACTACTAGGACCATTCTGATTTCCTGCAGTTACATGATCTTCCTCGCCCTCGCATCTCTGACCTTGACGGAGATGCAGATCTTACTTCTTCCGGTCCGAGTATATTCGTAGTTTAAACCAAATTGAAGTGACCGTTGAGAACCGGGCAGGGAAAGAAAATCGAAACTGCAGTACACTCCCTTGCGCCTTTTACCCGTCAAAATGGGCCATCTACTGTGGGGGTAAACTGTATTCAACCCACCATGATATGGAAAAAAAGGAAATAGCACTATTCTAGAATTAACCATACACACCGCCACACCGCCACGCCTTCAAAGTTTGCAATATATAATGTCAACACAAAAACGGAATCTCCTCGTATATTGGTGCGCCTAATTGCCTATGTAAGCTTATATGTAGCGAATTCTACCAACACAATGTCTCGTGTGAACTAAATCCATAATATCTATCTCATACATGCCACCCATCAGTAGTGCCACGAACCACCAAAGCAATGTGGAACCTTTGCTACTGATATATCATAATTGTAGACGCATTAGTAGCAGCGTCGAGCTATTGGTATCCCCCAACGAACATCGGAATAGCCAACAATTCGACACTCAACCAAATATAAACAAGTCATTTCACTTTATGAGGTTTGTTTTCCTGTCATAAAATTTCTTACGTCGGTTGCTTTAACATTCAAGCAAAAGGGCCCTAGCTCAACAGGCCACAATGCTTGAGAAATATATCTCCTCGGTTGCTTAACTCTAGTCATGCAGTCATGCATGTGTGATATCTATGTATTGGAGTCTTGTTAATGTAACACTAGGTCATGTTATGCACATTAGAAGATAGTTGTCTTATATTTATATATTTATATATGTAAGAGTTACATGTTAGTTTACTAGTGTATTTCTAGCTTCTATTGTCATTTTTCTAAACGTCTCGGTTCCACAGCAAAATCAAAATCATACCATTTACAATGTCGGTTCTAGAGCACAAGCTTCACTAATGGTCAAGTCATATCGATTTAGAAAAAATATGAATATAATTTTTTTATAACGTTGATTATCTCTTAAAGAAGCAGACATCTTAAATAACCTGTGAAATATAATTTTTTAGGGAAAAAATTCCTTCAAAAAAATTAAAATTATCATCGGTTGCCTTAGAACCGATGACATATCCCTTACCAGAAAATAATTTTTACCTCCAAAATGCTTCTGTCATCGGTTTGGAAATAGTACAACCGACATTTTATGTCTTATCAACCGCAAAAAAAATTATACATGTGGTGTCGGTTTGCAGTCCCGAAATCGACGAAAGAAGATTCATGCCACGTCCCCCGAAAATATGGTTTCTCCCAAAATGCTCTATGGTGTCGATTCTTCAGACAAAACCAACGTCTAAGTCCTTAACGAGGCCTACATTTTCTTCTTTGGGTAAGGGCCTCCATCATTCGTAATTTTGAATGAAGTGATGTTTAAGTTCTTACTTAGTCGTTGGTTTCTCCCTCGCAAACCGGTGTCAAATTCCTTATTGAGGCCGACTTATTTTTTTGTATAAGGGCCTCTGTCATCAATTTTTACCCAAATCAAGGTCTAAGTCGTTAGCTTGGTGTCAGTTTTTGATACTGAACCGATGAATGTTTTCTTAGTTGTCAATTTTTGCCAACAATCGACGACTATGTGAAACTTAATAGCGCTCCCAAAATAGACTTCCCCCAATCTCTGTTTCATCGCTCGCAGTTTCTCCCACTCTACCAACATTGTCGCTTGAGGTGTTGTGCTTGCCACCCTTGTTGTTGTGCTAGTTGTTGTGTTCGTCGATTTTGTGCTCGCTGCCGTCACCACTGGAGCTATTGTGCTCGCCTACACTACTGTGGTAGTTGTTGTGCTTGTCGTTGTTGTGCTCACCGTCGTTGGCACCGTAGCTGCTAGAGACGATGCCACCATCTTGCTTGCCGCCACCATCACCTTATTTAGTTTCCACTGGCTCCATTGTCATCACTGCTTGTAAGGTAAGCCTCTAGACCCCCTTATAGTTACTTAGTGAGGCCAACCTTTATAGCTATGGTATATGCTCCCTCTCCTTCCCATGGTAATTTTTCCTAGTAGGAGAATGACAAACAAAATATGCTTCTTAGTGTTGATATTGGAAAAAAAAGATAGAAAGGATAAAAAATCCTAATGTAATTAGTCATAAGCATATTACTTCAAGATGAAAGTTAGTAAGGTTATAACTATGAGAATTAGGATCCATATAGCAATTAGAGGTTCTAAGTGATTAAATGATGTACATGAGATTAAATATGTCACAAGGATTGTTAGTGTTAGTAAAAGGCTAAGGTGGCTATCCTCAAAATTATTCTAGATGAATTTTAAGGGTGAAATTATGAAATTTTACATTGTGTGTATGAATGAATATGCAAAAAAAGGAATGCTATGTGTGTTGATGGTATTTGTTTACACTTTTTGTTTAAATTAGGGAATGCATTCATTAGATTTGGATGTCTAATTCTCACAACTTGATGAACCTTAACCTTCCTTGTGCATAATTATGGATGGAACATAAACATTAACATGAAACTTGGACCAAACTTTCTTGAAAATGCATGTATTATTCACAACCTATCTTAATGTATATTTTTTGCACCTAAGAACTAAGATCATAGATATATAAATGATAATATTGTCTGTTGTCCTAGAAATCCATTTGAGATTTAAACATTAGGAGTAATCTTGGATAGTCCCCGCTTGGGACTATTCTTGAATACTTGATCTCACTTAGGATGTAAGTGTATAATGTGTATTCAATTTTCAAGATGTTTTATCAGCACTTCTCCATTTGACTATAAGTACATATGTAAGGTGAATATTTACCCATCTACATCGGTACACTTGGAGAAATGTTGCCAATTTTTTTTTGAAAATTGAATACTTACTAGTGGGATAAGGTTTTCAAGAATGGGATACACATGATATACTTGCTAGTGGGATAAGGTCTTCAAGAATGGGATAGGTGGTACACACATTCATTATTGAACCATAAACCCTAATTTGTAAACCCTAAATCCTAATATGTAAATGCTAACCCTAATATGTAAACTCTTATCCCTAAACTATCAATGATAAACCCTAAACTCTAAATCTAATCTATAAACACCTAATTCCATACTTGTTTTCTCTTTGATCATCGAATAGATAGATCATGGATGTCCATTCCAAATCGTTGCACCCCAAAGTTTATTACTGGTCTTGATCAGTTTATAAGATTTACGGAGGAACATAGGAACTGACCTAGAGATAGGTTCTATTTTTTATGTATGAATTTCAGTAACAACTTGAAAGTCAATATTGTTGATGAAATCAAAAGTCATGTATGTGCAATGAGATTGTACAAGACTATATAGAATGGTACTAGCATGGAGAGATTCCTACTATGAGATTAATAGATGATGATAGCAATACTTATGTTGAAGAAGAAATTGTTGACGATGATGGAGATGTGAATGACCCGATTCCGATAGACATCGTTGATGTGATGCTAGATAGTTGTAGGGTAGAGCACACTGATCCACCTTTCTTATTTAGAAACAGTGTGCATGATATTGAGAGACTGATATACTTAGTTTGTAAGAAGTTTACAAACTTGAGCGCTATGTTGAGATTGTATACTCTGAAGGCTAACAATAGATGGAGCAACAAAAGCTTCATGTATTGTTGTCTTTGTTGAAAGAAATTCTTCCTGAAGGCAAAGAGCTTCCAATCTCAACATAAAAATTAAACAAAATATTGTGCCCAATGGGTGAAGGCTAAGAACATACATGCATGCTTGAATGACTTTGTGTTATACCAAAAGGACTATATCAATTTGAAAGATTGTCCAAAATTTGGGTATCAAGGTATAAAAGAACTACTTTTGGGAAGTCCAAACATGTCTCTCTTGCCAAGGTGATGTGGTATCTTCCTATAATACCACAGTTTCAACACTTGTTTTCCAATACTATGGATGTGGAGAATTTAAGGTGGCACGCAAAGGCAAAGAAAAATAATGATGAGATCCTATGACATGTGTCTGATTCCTCACAATAGAAGAAGGTTGATTTATTGCACCCAAAATTTGATGAAGAAGTCAAGAATATAAGACTTGGTCTTGATACCGATGGGATGAATCCATTCTACAAATTGAGAAATATTAATAGAACTTGGCATGTTATGATTGTTATATACAATCTTCCTCCCTGGTTGTGTATGGAAAATAAGTACAAGATGATGGCATTGTTGATATCGGGCACTAAACAACCTACAATGATATTGATGTTTATCTTAAACATCTGGTTGATGACTTTAATGAACTTTGGGGAGAAGGTCTGAGGATCTATGATGCTTCACGTAGAGAGACATTTCATTTGCATGCTATGTTGTTTTGCACTATTATTGAGTTTCTATCATATGAATTTGTTTGGATATAGTGTGAAAGGACCCAAAGCATGCCATATATTTGAGGAGAATTTTGATTCAATAAGACTAAAATATGGCGGAAATACTATATATCTTGGTCATAGAAGGTTTATTCCAAAAGTTCATCCTTACCAAAGGTTACGCAAAGCATCAATGGATCGAATGAGGAACAGAGTGCCCCTAAATCTATATTAGGGGAGGTTGTTTATGAAAGAATAAAAGACTTTCTCAATGCATTTGATAAGAGATCACAATGTACGATTCCCACATAGAGAGACAAATCTTTATATAAGAAGAGGTCAATATTTTGGATCTTCTGTGTTGGAGTTCTTTGGTAGTTACACATTGTATTAATGTCATGCATGTTGAGAAAAATTATTGTGATAACATCATTGGTACTCTATGGAATCTACAAAGTAAGACTAAAGATGACATCAAATCCAGAATGCCTACGTGAAATGGGCATAAAGAAATAATTAACAACATAAGTTAGTAGTGATCAAAAAACATATTTACATCCTATTTGTTACATGTTGTCTAGAAAAGGACAAGGCTTGCTTAATGTTAAGGTACCATAGGGATACTCTTCCAATATCCGTAGATTGGTATCAAGGAAGGATCTGAAGCTGATAGGTCTTAAATCTCATGAAAGTCATACTCTAATGCATCCAATATTGTTTGTGGCAATTCGATCTATATTGCCAAAGCATGCAAGGTTTGCAATCACGAGGCTTTATTTCTTCTTCAACACTCTATGCAACAAAGTTATTGATCCCAAGAATCTCAATAAGTTGTAAAGAGAAGTGGCCATTACCCTATACTTGCTTGAGATGTATTTTCCTCTGTCATTCTTTGATATCATGGTACATTTTTTTGTCTATTTGAATAGGGAAGTGAAAATGTTGGGACCTATTTTCTTGCATTGGATGTACCCTTTTGAATGGTACATGAGTGTTTTTCAAGGTGAAGTTGGAAATCATTGTCAGCTTGAAGGAGTATAATTAAGGGTAGTGTGGCTAGGGAGGTTATGGACTTTTTCAATGACTTTATGAGTTGTAATGAAACTCCTAGACACTACAAGAATATTGATGACTATTCTTGCAAAGGGACTTTAGGATCATGAGTGAAAGTAATTAGTCATGAGATGTGGGAACAAGCAAACTTGTATATTTTACACAACATTGGTCAAGTGAGTATTTATATCACCAAACATACCAATTCCATCAAGACAAAACATCCTCGAGCCAATTCAATGCGGCTTGCTATAGTGCATAATAAGACATTTATTAGGTAGTTTGAAGATAAAGTCTTACATCAATTCTCTTCAAACACCATATAATGTTACTGAAAATATCAAATGCCTCACCTTTAAACCACAAATGAATGTTATTTCTTATAAAGGCTTTGACATAAATGGATTTTCATATTACACAAAATGCTAAGATGATAAGAGTGGCATCTAAAATAGTGGGGTCACCCTTCAAGCATCTTAATTGTATTTTTCTAGTGTGAAGGATAAGAGTCCATGTGAAGCTAAAATGTCATATTATGATGCCATTGAAGACATATGGGAGTTTAAATAATAGATTTCATAGTTTTGGTCTTTAGGCATAACTGGGTTGATAACACCAAAGAAGTTGTAGTGTATGAATTGGGTTTCACATTAGCGAATATTGAAAAGATTGGACAGAAGGGTTAATCATTCATAATGGCATCACAACTGAAGAAAGTATTTTATATCAATGATCATGTAAATGAAAAATGGTCGGTTGTTTTTCATGGTATAAGGCATTTAATTGCAAATCCAATGGATGAAGAAAAGTACTATGACAAGCCAGTTCATTCTAAGTTGGCTTGCCAACACCAAATGTTGACGCTAGCACTGACTTATATATGTGTGCAGATCACACAGAAGGAATGTTAATTGATTCAAGATCCAATTAATATAGAGGAATTTTTTTATTTTTTTATGTTAAATGTGCATTTTACATTCTTTATCACTTATATTTCATTATTTGACTATTTTCTATATGAAATTTTTTCAGATGGCATATAATGATGAGTATGATGATTGTGATCATGATTATCATGAGACTAAGTACTGTGAAGATGACACTAGTGTAAGTTGTATTGTTTTATTACATAGATGTGCCTTTTAAACTATCTATTTTGTTGTATTGTTGTATTGTTTTACACATTTATAACTTACATTTTTATGACTTATATGTGTTTTTTTGTCAATTTTAGCATGAGGATGTGTGCCTTGAGGTTGTGTGCCCTGAGGATCTTGTTGAGCTTGCTGAGAAGCATTTTGATGTGCAAAAATATGAGGCATAACCATGATGAACAAGTTAGTACAGCAAAGGGATAAATGATTGAAGCTGGTCGTTGAGTTTGATGATGCAAGAAATTCTATTGGAAAGAATCACAATTTTTTTGTAAAATATCTAGGGGTTCTTACTCATAGAAAATGATATATAACAGTAGAATCTTGACATAAAATTGCTCAAGGTACAAAAGACTTAATATGGAAGGAACTATTTGTGAGATATTATGATTTACAAATTTTTTTTTAAAGATGTTTGCAATTCTATTTTTAAGAATATTCTATTAAGTATATAAACCTTTGCATATAATATTTGACCAGGATGACAATTTGCATTGTAAAAAAGTTGTTGCAATGTTTTGGGAGGGTACTAAGGAATTATAGGACAAATTTGACAAGAGAATACATATTGAATGAGAAGAAGTTAGCCATTGAGCAATGGAACTATCTTGACCTGAAGGTGTGCGAAGCATTTGTTGCTTCAAGAAAATATGATGAATTCAAGGTATCAAGCCTCACCGTTTAGAATACATTCTTATGAATTCATTGTATTACATATCTAACATACGTTATGGACCAACCAGGATTTAAGCGATGCTCAAAGAGAAAGGCATGTAAAGAATGTGCACAACCACAAGATGGGTCCAGATGGCTACACAAGGCTTTGCCAACATAGACTAAGGCATCTTCTTGTTAGCAGCCTACTCCTAAGACCATTGAGTCATTTTCTACTACTACATATCTACCTTGCCATGAGTTGTAGATAACTATGATGCAAACCAAATCTGGAGAAATACCCAGCCCCACAACTGCTGAGGTGGCTGTAGAAATGGTAAAATTCAACTCTCATAGCAATTACTATTGATGAGTTTATGCTTTACCTTTACCTTGATTGTTATGTTTTACTTTCCAACTACTACTCATGAGGATTAGCGGGTGCTCTACGAGCAAAGGAAATAAGGTAGTTCATCCCTGAGGGTACAAGGGATGAATTGATCATTTCTCAAGGTAATCCATACCATGCTGGGTGTGTTAGGGCTACTGGCGCTGGTGTCGGTATAAGATCCTTCTTTGGGATATCAAAGCATAAGATCAAATCTTTCCAAAAAGGAGGATTCTCAGAAGAGAAGGTACAAGAGCTGATTGCAAAGGGAATATAGGAAGCAATGTAACAATATCATGCTTTTCATTCAACTCCTCAAACAGAACATGTGACACCCCACTCTTTATACGAGGTGGACCCCCTATGATAGAGGTGGTTGGGAGTAATCCCATAGACCCACCAATTAGCACGTCTGCTGTAACTTTTTTTGCAATATAGTACTATTTTAGAATTATTTGTATAATATGCTTGTGTTTAGGTATATATGTAACACTATATACAAATTTGTAGAGGCTGAGGTCATGTCATCTTGTATTAGAAGGATATGTCATTGCAATGGGTGTGACTTACCCACCCCTTGCAGGTGACATGATTCATGGTGCTCTAATACTTGTTGATGTGGTTCGCATGAAACCAAGTCTTGTCTATAATGCTTTGAAGTAGATTTCACTACCACAAGGCCACCCCAACCATGATACAGTAGGTGATGCAAATGGCAGCGTGGTTGTGTGGCCCAAAGCGGGAATTGTCTATATCGATGTATGCTAAGATTACATTGTGTTTGTATATGTATATAATTGACAACTGATATGATAATATATATATATATATATATATATATATATATATATATATATATATATATATATATATATATTGTAACATCCCTGAACTGGGTTATGAATTAACCCTACGTGTTTTGCTTAATAAAATTGATTATATGCATGATATTATCTTTTGAAAAGTAATTAAGGCTCAAGAAGAACTTATATTACAATTTTAGTCCTTTTTGAACATTGTTGAAATCAATATTTTGCCTGTTTTGGACTAAAGTGCAAATTACCCAAGTTGAGGGGTCTATTTGAAAATTGTGCATGATAATATGTTCCTCACGTGTTAAAGCATCATGGTAATGAAGATTATGCAGAGGTATGTCTTGTGATAGCTTGAATTCCAAGAAAGAGCTCATAAAGCAATGTTTGTGCATGAAAACCTAGTTTTGGTGTAATGTGCAATTTACCCAAAACCTAGGGTGCAATATGTAAATAACCACTTCAATAGAGTCCCTAATATTTCTTGGCATCATGTGGAGCAAAGAAAATGAGAGGGGTGCCTCATTTGAATTAAGTTGAAGGAGAGAGATTCTTGATATTAAAATAATCAAGATTTAAGCATAATAGAAACATTAATGCAAAAATGAATAAAATAATTGAAGGGCCTTCAACCAAAATTAAAATGGTGGAATTCAGATGTATGTGTGGACGTCCTTGAGCTTTTCAATGACCTAAAATATCCTAAGGAGGTGAAATTCCACTCACCTTATTATAAGGAAAAGAATTTCCACTCAAAAATATATATTAATATTATAATGGATTAAGGTGCTTAATTTCTTTTCCCTTAATCCATGGATAATGGAGGGGAGTTCGGTGGGTTTGAGTTGCCTTTGCATTAAATCAAACCAAGGAGGAAAATGTGGTACCATTTTTGGAATTAATTTATTTTTAATAAAACATTTTCTCTTTCATCAAATTTCTTATAAAAGAGCATTTTCCAACCCACCTAAGGATCTTTTTCGATTACTTTCTTCCCCTTGCTTGCAAAATCGACCAAGAGATCTAATAACAGCAGGGATCACGTCCCCAACCTTTTGGTAAGCCTTTGACCTTCGTTCTTCTTGATTTCATGGTGAAAATCATAAAACAATGCATGATTCCTTCATTTCTTCACTCCATCTTCAACCCTCGCCGATCCTTTCACTCCAAAAGCTTGAGAAATGACCTTGGGAGGTTGCTAGAGATTCAACCACCATTGGAGCCATGAAGCTTGGAGCTTGGGATCAGATTTGAAGGCGGGTTATATAACTTTAACCCTTAATCTTTGTCTTTGAATTTGATTTCTACTTGCAATTGATTTAATTGTCATTATTGCAATAGACTTGCTTAATTGGTGGAGTTTCCATGGAAAATGACAGTAGTTCTATGAGTTTAAAGGTTGAAGATGATAACCTGTTCAAAAGCACACACCTTAATCAAAGAACAAAAGCAAACGGTCTTGGACCTTTGGTCCAAACGGTTTCATCAAACCGTTTGGGACCAAACGGTTTGCAAACCGTTTGGTGCCCTAGACTCCAAACCACATGGATGAGTTGACTGTTTGGTCTAGTTGACCATTTGTGGTCTGAACTTAATCATAGGTTGGATGATGATCCAATGGACTCAATTGATTGATCCAATGTGTGCACGATCCTTCAATTGGAAACCCTAATCAAGTTGATTGATGAATCCTTGATTGGTCCCAACAATTTCAAGACTTTTTGGGTCAAACGGTCTTGAGACCGTTTGGGACCAAATGATTTCAAAACCATTTGGTGGGTTAGTGGTTGATCCTTGATCCATGGATGATGACCTAATGGTTTGGATTGATGATTCCTTCAATTGAATAACTAATAGTCGATTCAATGATGCAATTGGAGATTAATTGAATTGTTGATTGACCTAGTGAGCCCTTGCGGTTTTGGGACTGATTTGGCCCAAACGGTCTTGAGACCGTTTGGTGTTGAAACTTCAAAACCGCATGGAGGTTGTAAGTGGTTCAATCACTTGGATATTGAAGACAATGATGGTTCCAATTATCCAATGATGGTTAGTCATGTTATTCAATAAAGTTACAAAGGTTGAAACCCTAATAGTACTTAGGGATTAGTGTCAATTAAGGAAGGAACCCTAATTGTCATAAGATCAATGGCTTGGTACACTATGGCATTCATAGTTGTATGAACTTGATTGAAGGGTTGATATGACCTAATCAAGTTCAGAGGATAATAACATGGATTTGATACATGAGTTTAATTCATATGGTGATTTAGGGTATGATCCTTAAGTAAAGAGATCATGAAACCCTAATCATGAACAAAAACCCTAATTAACAAGGTTGTTGAACCTTAACCCTAATCCAGTGCAATTTATAATTGAAACCCTAATCCAAGGAATGGATGTAACCCTAATTCAGGATGATGATGCGTATAGACCTAATTAAGAGTAATGTAATCCAAAACCCTAATTGGGGTGAATAGTAAACCCTAATTATGGGTAATGGATTATGAAACCCTAATTGGGATGAATAGTAAACCCTAATTATGGGTAATGGATTATGAAACCCTAATTGGGATGAATAGTAAACCCTAATTATGGGTAATGGATTATGAAACCCTAATTGGGATGAATAGTAAACCCTAATTATGGGTGATGGAACATGAAACCCTAATTGGGATGAATAGTAAACCCTAATTATGGGTGATGGAACATGAAACTCTAATTGGGATGAATAGTAAACCCTAATTATGGGTAATGGATTATGAAACCCTAATTGGGATGAATAGTAAATCCTTTTATAGGGTGATTTTGATTTGAAACCCTAACTAAGGATGGCTTCATGTGAAACCCTGATGATTGATGTGTTGTGAAGCTCAAACCCAGGGTGATACTATGTATTGCCTAATGAACCCTAATCTTGGGCAAAATGGTGATAAACCATATCTTTGATGTGATAATGGGATGTTTATCCTTAAGTGACATGAAATGGGAAACCCTAACCATGATAAGGGAATAGTGGTGTTACCCATAAATAGTGAATTCATATTGTTGAACATGGTTCTGATATGCAATTGAAATCACTGCATCATCTGTGCTAACAATGCAGGTATCTTGAAATAATGATCATGGCCAGGTATGAGCTATGATGTTTAATTCACTATTGTGATTGTACTTTGAGTGCCATAATATACCTTGATGCCTGGTAAGAGGTAACAAGAGAGTTAATGGGCCTCAAGTACCATGTGTGATGCTTGTAATGACAAGTATCATGTTTGCCTTGGTCAATTGACCTGAAGGTGATGGTTACCTGGAAAAGTGGTAACAATGCTTAATGATGAATCAAAGGTTTAATTACCTAGGGCAATATGATTATGGTGATGAAATTGAGAAGGGATGAGAATTCCCAGTTTTAAAATAAGGAACTGAGTTCCCAATATCTGTTAAGGACAGTTATGTATTTGATGAAATTAGTACATGTTTCTCGATGCATTGTCATAATAAGTTTTGTTTGAGAACTTGCCTGATGCTAAAAGAATATGAAATTGTACATAATCAATCAAGTGAAATCTATTCATGTAGTGCTCTGACCATAGATCCATCATCGTCAGCAGTTGGTGATGGTGAAACAAGTTTTCTATGGAATTCCTAGAATTCACATATTTTGAATATGTGGGGGTAAATGGGCAAAAATATCCTTACGTCCGGGTGAAGAGATTGAGTGAAGGTAAACACTAAACCTCTCAATCCTTCATGTGTCGGGATAGATGTATCATAAATCTCCGGATGGTTGGGATGGATGTATCATTAATCTCCCAATGTTATTTTATGTCGGGTCGATGGAGATAAACATTAATGCTCTCGATTATCGATGAGAGTGTAGTTGACGCTATAACTCTATAGCGAAGTTCTAGTATACCCTAGAAAGCTATTTGAGTAGTCGACACAGTCCTTCTTGTAGTCCTGTGCTGACCAGGATGTGGGAGATCATGGGAATCTGGCTCTTCCATTGACCTATTTATGGTACCGATTTCGATTCTAGAAATGGTCGGTTGGAGTATGAGCGGTATACCTCATCTCCTCAGAGCTTAAATCTGTTTGTAAAATATAATCAGCCGTGTAGCATATTTTCATAAGATTGAAATGCGAGAACCACTGGTTGATGTCATATTGCTTAGCACGTCCTTGATACATAGATATATTTATGTTCCTTAAAATCATATTGAATATGAGACATGATGCTTTATCAAGTTATAATTAAAATACTTGCATAAGAATGTTTCTCTAATCTATATAGATGTTGATTCCTCTGCTATTGATTCATATTATCCCACTGCTCAGTTTATTTCTATTAAACTGCAATGATAATGTTTTGGCAGAGAGTTATATCTCCCGCTGGGGAAATTTTTATAATTGTCTCACCCCCGTGGGATCCAATGTTTTTAGGTAGACGCAGACATCAAGGTAGAAACTCTTCTACAGGAGAAGAGCAACAGTAGCAGACATAGGGACAGTAGTGATCCAACAGGTGGAGACATTGGCTGTCTAGTTTTGAGTAGTTAGTCCTATAGTCGTCTCTGTACTCTCGGGTCCTAGGAGTTAGTGTTTTGATATTTCGATATGAGATTTTGTGCATGTATGCCTCGAGGTGCAATGATGCATGTAATGTATATATGAACCAGGATGTAATGTTTTACTTTGGTTCTAAATGAAAGAGTTTTCCTATGAATGGATCTCTTGATAAATGGTTTTAATTTTTAGTGATTTTCAGTAATTACACTGTTAATAATACGCTTACAAATAGTTAATCTTGTTTTATGAGTTGTTTGTTGAGTCTACAGAGACATAGGATTAAGGTATTTGATTCTGTTCTAAGTGTCTTCCAGTTTATATGATAGTGTCTTCTGCTCATATAGGAGAAGAAGAACTAAGGATGTTTGGATCACACGAAGAAAATGCTGCTGAGAGCAGTGTTGCTGCACCGGGGAGTGGTGCAAGAGACCAGGACAGGGAGGAACCTGTACCTGAACAGCCCCAGTTCAACCCAGCTGATATGGGGAACCCAGCCTTCCAGGCTATGTTCGGGCAGTTTATGGTAGCTATGACCCACATGATGGATAGAATGCCAGTACCTGCACCCAGGGCACCACCCCATGATGAAAGACATGGTGCTGGCAAGACTTTTGAAAGGCTGAAGAGGGTAGGGGCCTTAGAGTATGCTGGTACTGCCGATCCAGCAGATGCCGATCTATGGTTGACTGAGTTGGAAAAAGCCTTCAAAATCCTCATGATTCTTGATGATGAGAGGGTCAGACATGCTGTATATCTCCTCAAAGGGAGTGATGGACACTGGTGGACCATTGAGGAGGGAAAAAGACCTGGAGTTGTGATTGGATGGAATGAATTCAGGTGTGAATTTGTCACTAGATACTTTCCCAAGACGTATCTAGATGAGAAGATATCCCAGTTTGAGAGAATTAAACAAGGACCTATGAACATTAGCGAGTATGAGGCTAGGTTCATGGAGTCGTTGCAGTTCTATCCACACATGGCATCTAATGATGAGGAGAGAATTTGGCAGTTCGAGAAGGGGTTGAACGATGAATTAACCACTCTGGTGTCTTCTTTGGAGAACCGGGAGAGGTTTGCCACTTTCGTGGAATCTGTAAGACGTATAGAGAGGTCTATAGTTGAGAAGTGACAGACCAAGGGTAAGAAGGAATACCCACAGTTTCAAGGACAGAGTGTTGGGAGTTTCAAGAAACCAAGGTATTATGTGCCTACACCGCCACCAAGGTTTAATACCCAGACGTAGTGGACGTCAAGTAAGGGTAGAAACTATAGTTTACCACCAAAGGGAGCTCACAACTCAGCCTCTATGTCAGTAACAGGACCACCCAGACCACCAAGGGGGAATATAACCTATTATAGATGTGGAAAAGAAGGCCATGTGGTGAGAGACTATCCTGAGAAAGTCAGGAGTGTGACCCAGCAACCGAGGCAGAGACAGTAGGGCTCTTAGAGGCAAAAACCTGGCAATGGTGCTAGAGGACGTGGACCAGCGTCCCAAGCCAGTTCTTCGACATCTAACAATCGAGCACAGGGTCAAAAACAAGCGACAACTAGGTTCTATGCTATGAACCAGCCTAAAGCAGTAGTCAACCCTCGAGTTGTGACAGGTCATATGGAATTGTTTTATTCTGATATGTCTTTATCCTACTTTGTATCTGTTTTAATAAATCTGGGTGCTACACACTCTTTTATCACTCGATAAGTGATTGATGACTGCAATATGATTGTTACTCATAGAGTAGATAGCTTGATGTTAGAGACACCTTTGATGGGATCTGCAGTATTATGGGAAGTGTGTTCTCCCTGCAATCTTGTCTTTTCTGATCACCACATTCAAGTGGATCTTATACCACTTGAGATGTAGGATTTTGATATAATCCTTGGAATGGACACGTTAGAGAAGTATAAGGTTGTCTTGGATTGTAGTTCCAAGAAAGCTGTGTTCACAGATGGTCGTGACACATGGATCTTTTAGGGAGATAGAAATATTCTTCCCACATGTCTTGTGTCAGCTATGGTAGCTGAGAGGCTGATGAGACAAGGATGCCTTGCATTCTTAGCCCATGTGGTAGATACCACAATGGAAAGCCCTCATCCTTCTAAAGTTCCTGTAGTCAGGGAATTTGAAGATGTATTTCCTGAAGAACTTCCAGGTGTTCCTCCGCCTCGAGAGATAGATTTTGAGATTAATCTAATTCTAGGCACGCAACCAATAGCACAAACACCGTATAGGATGGCGCCTGCTGAGTTGGCAGAGCTCAAGAAACAACTACAAGAGTTGCTTGAGAAGGGTTTTATCTGACCGAGCACTTCACCCTGGGGTGCTCCAGTCCTTTTTGTTAAGAAAAAGGATGGGTCGATGCGGTTATGCATTGAATATAGACAGTTAAACAAAGTAACTATAAAGAACAAGTATCCTTTACCAAGGATTGATGACTTGTTTGACCAGTTGTGTGGTGCGACTGTCTTTTCTAAGATAGATCTGAGGTCGGGATACCATCAATTACGTATCAAGGAGGGTGACATACCTAAGTCTGCCTTTAGGACAAGGTATGGTCACTATGAGTTCATAGTTATGTCGTTTGGACTAACTAATGCACCAGCTGCATTTATGGAACTCATGAATAGAATCTTTTGACCTTTTCTGGATCAGTATGTTGTCATCTTTATGGATGACATCCTGATATATAGTAGATGTGCTCAGCAGCATGAGTAGCATCTTCACCAAGCTCTGACTTTTCTAAGAGAGCATAAGTTATATGCTAAGTTTAGCAAATGTGAGTTCTGGTTGCCAGAAGTTTCTTTCCTTGGACACGTAATATCTGCTTCAGGTATTCGTGTTGATCCTAATAAAGTAAAATTTGTCCTGCAATGGGAACATCTGAAGACACTGATAGAGATAAGGAGTTTCCTAGGACTGGCTGGCTATTATAGGAGGTTCATTAAGAACTTCAGTTCAATAGCTTTACCCCTAACTAAGTTGACAAGGAAGGAGATTCCTTTTGTCTGGAATGACAAGTGTCAACAATCTTTCCAGTTGCTGAAGGAAAGGTTAACATGTGCACCTGTGCTGGTGCTACATGAGCAAGGAAAGGGGTACATAGTCTTCTGTGATGCATCTAAGAATGGTTTAGGATGTGTGTTGATGCAGGATAAGAAAGTGATTTCTTTTGCTTCTCGGCAGCTTAAGAAACACGAGGAGAATTATCCGACACACGATCTAGAGCTAACTATTGTGGTTCATGCCTTGAAGATCTGGAGACATTATCTCTATGGAGAAACATTCCAGATTTTCACAGACCATAAGAACTAAAGTATATCTTTTCTCAGCATGAGCTAAACATGAGGCAATGCCGCTGGATGGAGCTAATCAAAGACTATGATTGTACAATTGATTATCATCCAGGGAAGGCCTATGTGGTTGCTGATGCACTAAGTAGAAAATCAGCAACACCAGCCCTAGATAAAGCATAGCTAAACTCCTTAGTGTTCTTTAAGAGAGATATGTTTATCTCCTTGAGGCAAGACAATGTACAACTTAAAGTGTCATTGTTAGCCGGGTTGTTGGCTGAGATGCACATAAAACCAACTCTGAGACACCAGATCAAAGAAGCACAATAGATTGATTCTATGATTCAACAGATCAGGTCAGAATATGGTAGTGAGAAACGGGAAGGTTTCCATAATTCTGATGATCAGGTAGTCTGTTACCATGGTAGGATGGTAGTACCTGATGTTGACAACTTAAGAAAGTTAGTTCTAGAGGAGGCTCATTCTTCAATGTATGTTATGCATCCAGGGAGCACCAAGATGTATCATAACTTAAAAGATATGTATTGGTGGCCTGGTTTGAAGAAGGATGTTGTTGAGTTTGTTATGCGGTGTCCGGTGTGTCAGCAAATTAAATCTGAACATCAAAAGCCCGCAAGAACAATGCAACCTCTACCTATACCACAGTGGAAGTGGGATCATGTAACTATGGATTTTGTGGTTGGTTTGCCTAGAATAGCCAAAAGTCATGATTCCATTTGGGTAATAGTTGACAGGTTGACAAAGACAACACATTTCTTACCTGTCAAAACAACCTATACAGCTGAGAATCTTGCACAAATCTACATAGATGAGATAGTGCATTTGCATGGGGTACCAGTTACAATAATTTCTGATAGAGGTCCTCAGTTCACGAGTCATTTTTGGGAACGACTTCAGAAAGCTTTGGGCACTCAGCTGAGTTTTAGTACGGCTTTTCATCCTCAGACAGATGGACAGTCTGAGAGGACAATACAAACCTTGGAGGACTTGCTTAGGGCATGTGTCCTTCAGTTTGTGGGGAGTTGGGATCTACATCTGAGCTTGATAGAGTTTGCTTATAATAATAGCTATCAGCACAGTTTAGAAATGGCACCATATGAGGCTTTGTATGGTAGACATTGTAGATCTCCCCTATGTTGGTATGAGACTGGTGAATACCAACTTTTAGGTCCTGAGTTGGTTCAGCAAACAACTGAGAAGATCAAAGTAATACAACTACAGTTGAAGGCTGCCCAAGATAGATAGAAATCCTATGCTGACAAGCGTCGTAGACCCTTAGAATTCCAAGTCAGAGACTGGGTGTACCTCAAGGTTTCACCTTGGAAAGGTATCCTGAGATTTGGAAAGAAAGGGAAGTTAGCTCTGAGATTTATGGGGCCTTATCCAATCATTAAGAAGATGGGAAAGGTAGACTATAAGCTGGAGTTACCACCTGAGTTGCATAGATTGCACCCAGTGTTTCATATCTCTATGTTGAGGAAGTGTCATCTTGACACTGAATTAGTTATACAACCTGTAGAAGTAGAACTCAATGATGACATATCTTATGTGGAAGGGCATGTGTTGATTCTTGACAGAAGAATCGAGAAGTTGAAAAAGAAAGACATTAGTCTTATAAAAGTTCTCTGGAATCACCATGGCATTGAAGAAGCTACGTGGGAACTAGAGGATGAGATGAGGAGGAAATATCCTACTCTTTTCTCTTAATGTTTTATTGATGATTTTGGGGATGAAATCATTATAAGGGGTGGATAAACTTGTAACATCCCTGACCTGAGTTATGAATTAACCCTAGGTGTTTTGCTTAATAAAAATGATTATATACATGCTCTTATCTTTTGAAAAGTAATTAAGGCTCAAGAGGAACTTATATTACAATTTTAGTCCTTTTTGAATATTGTTGAAATCAATATTTTGCATGTTTTGGACTAAAGTGCAAATTACCCAAGTTGAGGGGTCTATTTGATGTATATATATATATATATATATATATATATATATATATATATATATATATATATATATATATATATATATATATATATATATATATATATATATATATATATATATATATATATATATATATATATATATATATATATATATATGACGTATAATGCAATAAGAGAGAGAATCCATGCTTATGGTGTTAGCCATGCTTATGTTGTTATTCATGCATATGTTGTTAGCAATATTTATGATGTTAGCCATTCTTATGTTGTTAGTCATGCTCTTGATGTTAGCCATGCTTATGATAATATCTATGCCTATGATGTTATCTAGGCCTAATCTTTTGTTAATAAAATTAACCTTTCAATCCTACAATTCAAACTCTTATTAGAAGTGCTCTTAATGAGGCTTTTATATATGGTATTTCCCATCCTATTATATTACCCATTATATTTGTTTAATTTTATAATGTATTATGAGTAATAAACATTGTTGAGAGTTATATCTCTTACTGGAACAAGGGTCTCACCTAATTAGTCACCACATATTTTTAGGTGATTGACAGCAGCACCATCAGACCTGTGGTAGTGAGGAGGATCTACCCATGGTAGTGAGGAGGATCTATCTTGAAGAACCCTAGAAGAGAGTTGATTATATGTCTAGTGTGTCCAAGAGCCATCCATGTACTCTCAAGTTCGGGTGGGAAAGTTTTGTATATGATGTTTCACCGACTCGAGTTTTGGTAGTATTGTCATGTTTGTATATGTTGTATATGAGGATAACATCTTTTATATATATGTGGTGGTTGATGCCATGGAGAAATTATAGAAGAGACTTGGTATGACATATGAAATTATCCAAGATGTTGGGCACTTATGTAAATGTCCATGGACATGTTTGTGAGTATTAAATTAGTTTTTTTTGCCCCTTTCTGGGATGTGATTAATTAGTGATCGATCGTTCTTTGGTTTTGAGTAATCTCGTTTAGTGTGTTGAGCTGCCACATTTGGTGGTATTAGAGCTTAGGGTTCACTAAGTCTACAGAGACACTATGCCTTAGGATTAGGATGATAACAAAGTGATGAAAATGACATGAACACGATGCATACTGCCTAAACTTCGTACTTGGATGCTCTAGCCATGTATTTAATTATTGAAGAAAAGGTAAGTGTGGAACTCTTCATTGTTATCTTTCTGATTACTTTGATGGAGTATTCAGTTGGAAACAATACAAAGAACATAATAAATAAGAAATCTTGGTGTAAATTTCTTAACCATACCCTAAAGAAAGATGAAAATCACATCGTAACTCATCTAAACCTAAACCTTTGGCGATTAAAGAGAATAAACGACACCACAAAGCCTAAATCTAAAAATACATAAGTCAAAAAGGAGTTTCTAAAATTGTGACTCTAGAAGATAATGAAAAAGAGAGATAAATTTGTGTTAATGGAATAACTGAAGGTGTAAAATTTGTATAAGAATAGGAGAACTCCAGTGATAAATGTGATATGAGATGATAAATGAGAACCATGATGGATGGACAAAGTGAAACCTGAGTTAATCTCATACCAATCCATATGTGTAAGAAGGTGTTAATGTAAAATTATCATTACATGTAAAAGAAATTGAAGGGAGATGATCGTTGTTAAATGAAGAGAATGTGAAATATGATGAGATACCTCTTATAAGTGAATGAGAAATATGATAACACAAAAGGGCACACACCCAACAATAATAGCAAATAAGAAAGAGCAATGAAGTAAGATAATCGTGTTAATTCCTAAGAAGATGGAAAATTACACACATGAAAAGTAAATGATACATAAAAAAGTTATAACTTTCATGATAATGATAAGACCGATAACCCCTTGTTAGAAATCCCTTGGATAGTATTGTTGAGCTGCATGAGGTGTGTTTCCCTTGCATTCTTTCTTTTTAGGATGAAACTTTTAACTGGATCTTATGCCACTTGGTACGCGTGGATTCTATGTAATTCTAGGGGTGAATATCTTGGTGTATCACGTGGATGTTTTGGACTATAGTGCCAAGATCGTTATGTTTTATGACGGGGACACATATTGAGCTTTCCAAGGAGTTAGGAAGATTTATCCTACATGTTTTGATTTGGATATGATGGTAGAGAAGCTGATAAGACAAGGGTGTGAGGTATTCTTATCACATGTAGGGGGTGATGAGTTCTAGTATCCAGGGTGTAACAGTGGTACGTGAGTTTGGACATGTTTTCCAGATATAGTTTCCTGGCATTCCTCCCCCCTAGAGAGAGTCTAATTTGAGATCTTGTGGGGGCTTGTTTGAGAAGGAGAAGGACGACTTTATGATGCTATGCATGGATTACCGACAGTTGGGCAAGGTCACAGTAAGGAATAAGTAATTGTTGCCAAGGATAGATGATTGTTAATTGATTGAGAAATGTGATAGTGTTTCTTCAGATAGACCTATGGTTGGGGTATCATCAGTTGAGGGTCATGACATATGATGTAATGCATGGGCCCACTGCCCAAGGCTCTAGTGGAGTTTTAGGAATGACTACTAGCCCCATAGATCACAACTAGCCTTAATTACATGCTTTGTCCTCATTCATGCACAAGCCAGGATAAACTTCTCGACTGGTCACCCATCCTAGTACTACTCCAAGCTGAGCACACTTAACTATAAAGTTCTTTAGTGATGGGCTACCGGAAAAGGAGATGCAACTTGGTGATATGGGTAGTCCAATCATTCCTTTTAAGATCATTTTATCCAAGGCCTCAAATCCTGGGACATTACATATGACATACCTAAGACAACTTTTAGAACAAGGTATGGTAATTATGAGTTCATGATTGTGCCATATGGGTTAACCAATACATCAACAATGTTTATGAACTTGATGAACAAGGTGTTTAGATTGTATCCTTATTAATTGTGGCAAGTTTTTGTTGATGATGTCTCGAGGTAACTCCAGAGACAGTCGACATCATGAACAACATCTTCGTCAAGCATTAAAGTTATTTAGGCATCATCAGTTGTATGTCGAGTTCAACAAGAGCAAGTTTTAGTTTACCAAAGTGTCTTTTCAGGGTCATGACATATCTTCTAAGGAGGTTCGTGTAGATCCAAATCAGGTGAAGATAGTGTTGGAGTGCGAGCAGCCCAAGACACTGACTAAGATCCAAAGCTTCCTATGTCTAGATGACTAGGAGGATTATTCCTTTTGTCTGAAATGATAGGTGACATCATTCTTTTCAGTTGTTAAAGGAGAAGTTGAAAGTGTTCCGGTGTTAGTGTTGCCAAGGCAAGGGAAAAGTTATGTCATTCCAGTGATACCTCAAGAATGGCTAGGGATGTGTGTTGATGCAGGACTAGAATATGATTCGTCTTGATTCGTGATAGCTTAAGAGGGACAAGGAGAACTATCCTACCCATGACCTAGAGTTAGCTGTTGTAGTTTTAGCCCTGATGGTGTGGAGACATTGTTCAAAGCAAGAGATGAATGTGAGGTAATGACAGTGGGTGGAGCTAATAACTGACTATTATGGTACCATAGATGATCATCCCGAAAAGGAGGATGTGGAAGCTAATGCACTAAATAAGAAATCGTCTTCGCCAACATTTGCAAACAAAGTCAACTGGGCATTTGGTCTAGTGGTATGATTCTCGCTTTGGGTGCGAGAGGTCCCGAGTTCGATTCTCGAAATGCCCCACAAAATTTTGCATTTTCAACCAACCAAAAAAACATTTGCAAACAAAGCATAGTTATCCTCTTTGATGCATCACTTTAGCAAAAGGATGTATATTTGGAAATATCTCTGATGGCAGGATTGTTGACACAGATACAAGACAAACCAACGTGGTTACAACAAATTAAAGGAGTACATATGTATGATACCATGATGTAGGATATCAGGTCAGAGTTTGACAACAAGAAGCATGATGTCATCCATGAGTTACGTAACCAGACAGTTTGCACCCACAACCAAATAATGGTTCCAGATGTTGATGATTGAGTGCAATAGTATATGAGGAGACTCATTTATTTTCAAAATACACAATGTATCTGATAGTGCATAGATTAATCATAATCTAAATAACACACAATGGAAGCTAGGTCTAAAGCATGATGTGGTAGAGGTTGTGGTCAAATGTATAATTGTTAGAAAGTCAAGGAGAAACATCAAAGGTCTATAGGGAAGCAGTTGAAGATCAACACTACCTTTCACCAGTAGATAGATGGCCATTCGAAAAGGACCATTTAGACCATTGAAGAATCTTTGAGAATATTTGTCCTACCGTTCTTGACAATTAACGGATGTCCACCTATATCTGATCGAGTTTGCTTACAACAACAACCACCAGGGTTGCATAGACATGATACCATATAAAGTTGTATGTGGTAGGAGATGTGTGACACTTATTGTTTGATATTAATTAGGTAAGTATTAGAATTTGAGTGTTGTGTTAGTATAACAAACTACAACGAAGGTCATAGTGTTTCAGCAACAGTTGAAAGTAACTCAAGACAGGTAGAAATCATATGATGATAACCATGGTAATCCATTAGAGCTCCAATATGGAGTTATTACAAGAGTTTTATAGGTTGCATAGTAGTTTCTATGTTCCATGTTGAGGAAATGTCACCTCGATAGAGAACATGTGATACAGACAATGGAGGTGGAGTGAGAATGAGGACATTTTTATGAGAAGGATTTTGTGTTAATCCTAGATAACATATACAGAAGTTGAGGAGGAAGGACATGGCTTTAGTGAAGGTAATGTGACATCACCATGGGATCCATTAAACCATGTGGCAGTTAGAGTATGAGATGAATAGGAGGTACCCAACCTTGTTTGCTTTGGATTTCAAGGGCAAAATCCATGTTAGGGGTTTATGGTTGTAAGACCCTAATCTGGATTTAGGCTTAAACATGCTTTCTTAACCTAATTATATGCTTGAAACCTTAGTAAAACCCTAATATATTCTTTGATATCATGTTATAAAGCTAATTTTCAAGTTTGGTCTAGTTTGGACATTGTTTGAGTATTGCAATTTATGTGCTTATAAGGGTTTTTATGTAATTTTCCTATATCTAGGGTTTTGTTTGTAATATTTACATGTATTTTGTGCCTCAAAAACTTTTATAATATGTTTGATATATTTTCCTCTTTGGGTGCCTAGTTTCACCATCATATGTGGGGTGACATCTAACTTAGGGTTGAGTACTAGGGTTTCTCACCAAAATGCTCCAAACTCGATGGTTTCCCTTTGAAGGCTTGGGATCTAATGGTTCCACTGGGAGAGTGGGATCTTATGGTTTTCTTTGATGCATGATATCTAATGGTTTCTTCTTGATGAACCAAAGTTGATGGTTTTGCATGTAGAATGCAATAACCAATGGAGGTGCTAGGGTTTACTTTTATGGCCAAGTGAGGGCATGATCTGATGGCCTAGCTAATGCTTGAGCTCGATGGTGCTCCTGGGGCTTACAACCAATGGTACCCCTACCATCAAGAACTAATGGTTGACCTAGTTTTCATGTATGTGAGTTTTCAACCGTTAGACACATGTCATGCATGCTTTCGTACCTCAACCCACCTTCCCCTCTCTCCTAAGCTATATATACCTCGCTCGTTTCACCCAAATGAACTCTTTACATACCTTCTTTATCTTCTTACTTCTTTGAGTACGACCCCCTTGCATGGTGGAGGAGAGGATCACTATAGGAAGAAGCTCGATTGAGCTTGGTTGCATGTGCTTCTAGGGTTGGGATCTACCCTCTCTAGGAACATGTGGAACTTCCAAGCCTAGATTCTTGACCTAAGAAAGTAACATCATCCTCTTTTCCTTCATTTTCCTTGCTTCCCTCCTTCTCTACCCTTTCTTGGATAGATCCATGTGTTCTTGGTTGATCTTGAGCATGTTCTTGAAGAACACCTTCTTTCTTCTCTTATAACCTAGGATTTCCTTATTCTTGGAGAAAGGAGCTAGCTTGGACGTGTGGAGAGCTCAAGCTAGGGTTTCCCTTCTCTCTTTAAAGCTACCTTACTGTTTTGACCTTCATCATCTTCCTTGAGGTGAGTTATATAACTTGCTTCATCTTTCTTACTTATTTTTAGCTTGCTATGTATATACTTTGTCCTAAAAACATAGTAATCAGTGGAAAATTTCATTCTTTGACTAGTGTTTGAGCATATGTAGTAGTACTTGTGAAGATGAACTACCTCTAGATTATGTGCATGTTCTTCCTTGGAAGTGGAAGTCCTAGACCTTGCATGTCCATGAGTCGATGGTTTCCTTGTAGTGAGAAATAACGACTTTTCCTTAAGTGTTATAGACTTATTTCTCTCTTAATTTATGACTCGATGGTTTAGATTCTTATGAGAACCAATGGTTTATACTTAGATTATGTGTTTAAATATTTTTCTTAAGTTTAAGAATCAGTGGTTATGCACCTCTCACAAGAACTAATGGTCATGCTTGATGCCTAGATGATGCTCTCATAAATTAGAAGAATGGGTGGTTTCTTTAACCCTAATAAACAATGGTTTTCCTTGATGTATAAAATTTGATTTCATCAAGTCTTAACATCTGATGGCTTGCCTAACCTTGAGAAATGATGGTTCTTCTAGTCTTAATATTGATGGTTCACCTAATTTGACAACCGATTGTCTAACTAGGGTTGACATCTGATGGTTTGTTTAGTTTTATTAAATGATGGATCTTCTATCTTTGTCAAATGATGGTTTTACTAGCCCTACCAAATGATGATTTTTCTTGATGTATAAGATCTGATTTCACCTAATTCTCTCAAACTGATGGTTGACTTAATGATCATAACTCATGGTCCTACAACTCTTTGAAATGGTTAGTCATTTAAGTTCAAGAAATGATGGCTTTACTAGTTGTATGATTTGGTGGTTTTTCCTACACAAAATGTAATGGTTTAGTTGAATCCTAAGACTCAATGGTTCTGAAGAAGCTCATGATTCGATGGTTATGCATTGTGTAGCATATGAGTCTATACTTGTGCCTAGTGTGTGTAATTGATGATCTTGCTAGTGACCATGAACTGATGGCTTGTGTTTGATACTCAGGAATCAATGGTTTGAGTTTGATACTTATGATATGATAGTTTGAGTTTGAAGCACATGATCTGATGGTTGTCTTTTGGCTAAGTGCATCCATGATCCGATGGGGATGCTAGGTGTAAGAGCATATGCTTTTGCCTCTGTGTGTGTACAAAACCATGAGTGCTGATTTGTAAAATCAATTCAATCTACTTTGCTAAAACCTAATTTAAGGTAATTAAGTAATTATGGTTAGATATTCTTGCCTTCCTCTATGTTGTTATGATGGAAGGATACTCTCACAATATTATGGAAAAATCACTATGTTACCTTGTGAACATCTTGTCTCTAATGATTAACGCATTTTTATGCTAAATTTGTGCACAACAAGTGTGTTGATGACATGTTGACCCTTTTACAAAGGTGTTGAAAGATAATGATGTTCTTACGGGGGATTATGTGAATGGTCTTAATGGCCATTAGGCATGAATTGATCCCCAGTGGAGGTGTATCCTATTTATGATGTGGCAAGGAATTTGTACCCTATGATGATGTGATAAGGAATATATCATATACATTTTATTTCTTCCAATGTTGTTATCTACCAATGTTTAGTATAAATGAATTAGGGTTTATATAAAAAAACTTGGTTGATGTAGCCTGAATTCACCCATTGGCAATAGTTAATCAAGGTAAACCATAAATCATGTAGTGACCTATGGCATAGAACTATTCCAGTGTCAGAACTTGTTGGATAGGGAAACGAGTATTCCATAAGGGAAACTAGTAATCGTATACTATTGAGTATACGCGGGTGCAGGGAGAATATATCATTGTCATCCTGGTCATAAGGTTATATAGAACGTTAAGGTTGTATCTCAAATAAATGTGAATAGGTACATGTGATGTAATCGAGGACAATTGCGGTTGTACCTCGGATGACAAGGTTTTAATACCCTGATTTCTAATGTCGTGGCATGTGTACCAAGGGCAGACTAGGCTGATCGTAGCTTGACAAATATATCGTCACGGTGGACATGTATTGATTGAGGGGAAGAGATATTAGAATTCTGACTCTCCTAGATCTTATACGGAATTGATTGCGACTTCACAGTGGTCAATTGGAAGTTTGAGTGGTACACCTCAAACTCCTGAAGGCGTAATAGGAGATGTAATCCAGCCATGTAGCGTATCTATTAGGGTTATGCAGTGATTCACATTGGATGATAACCCTTGTTTTGCTTCTTATATATAAAAACACACACACACACACACACACACACACACACACACACACATATATATATATATATATATATATATATATATATATATATATATATATATATATATATATATATATATATATATATATATATATATATGGCCTTTTTTTAATACCCGCGTGGATAGCCTAGAGTTTTGCTACCCGGAAGCCAAAAAAGTAACTCTTCTGGCCACAAAAGTAACTCTGCTGTCAAAAAAGTAACTATGGTGATAAGAAAGTAACTATACGACTAAAAGAGTAAATCAGTACAAAATATACAACAGATACATATGTAATCGTGATTTGATATCTGTTGTTACAAACATAACTATCTATGCATGAAACTTAGCAGTTTGCAAGGTAAAGTAACCCTTTACATGTCAAAAGTAACCAACTCAAAAAAAAGTAACCGAAATTGGGGGCGGGTAGCTACCCGAGTGAGTATTAAAGATGGGCTCTCTCTCTCTCTCTCTCTCTCTCTATATATATATATATATATATACATACATACATACATATATATGATGTATAATGCTATAAGAGAGAGTAACCATGCTTATGTTGTTAGCCATGCTTCATGCTTATGTTGTTAGTCTTGCTTCTGATGCCATGCTTATGATGATAGCTATCCCTATTATGTCATCTATGCCTAATCTTTATTTTATAAAGTTAACCTTTCAATCTGACAATTAAAATTCTAATTAGGACTGCTCTTAATGAGGCTCATCCTATTATATTACATGTTATATCTATTTAATTCTATTATCTATTGTGAGAAATAAACATTGTTGAGAGTTATATCACTCGTTGGGACATGGGTCTCACCTGGTGGGTCACCGCATCTTTTTAGGTGATCAATAGCAGCACAACAGATAGGTGATAGAAAGGAGGAGCAATCTTGGAGAACCATAGAAGAGAGTGGATTACATTTCTAGTGTGTCCTAGAGTCATCCATGTACTCTCTGGTCCAAGCAAGAAAGTTTTATATATGATGTTTCACCGAATCAATTTTTGGTAGTATCCTCCTACTTGTTTATGTTATATATGTGGATAACATCTTATGTATATATGTGGTGGCTGAGACCATGGAACAATTGTAAAAGAAACCTGGTATGATATATGAACTTATCTAAGATGTTGGGATCTAATGTAAATGTCCATGGACATGTTTCTGAGTACAAAATTAGTTTTAACTTTTGCCCCTTTTTGGGGTGTGATTAATTAGTGATTGGTCATGCTTTGGTTTTGAGTAATCTCATTTAATGTGTTGGCTTACCACATTTGGAAGTATGGATGGGCGACTTTGAAGAAGGGTGGCCTATAATGGTCCATATTAAGGAGGGTGTTGTAGGTCAACCTCATGATACAAATATATTTTTGCAAGATGTTGTGGAGATGTTTACTTATTTGTGGTTGAACAAATCTATGATAGAACTTTGGATATGGTGAATTCTTATGGCTAAATACCTTGTTTGATACATGTTGATTTGTTTTCTTATAGATTAATTCAATTATGATATACGCTTTGCAACTTCTTACATAGGGTGTGTACAAAGTTCACACTACCCCATTGGGCATTTCTAGTTCCATCATTGATTATCCGTGTACATGAAGACCCTATATCTATTACCAAATAGTGATATATCACATTTAAATATTTTGGTAATGCGAGAAAGAGCATGATTATAACTTCTTTCAATGTTGAGTAAGTTTCAGTTACTTTTCTTATAATTTTGACTTAAGAATTGTATTTGATTGTGAATTTTAAGTTTTCTTTTGTTGGCCTTCTTTTAACTCAGGAATAATCATTGGGAGTTGTTGGTTATTGTCCACGATATGCTAACTGTGCATTATATAGATCCTAAGGGTGACAAAGTTGATAGTGGGGGACAGAAAATGAAAAAGGCATCCATGTACTCTTAGGTCGGACGGAAGAGTGTTGTATATGATGTTTCACTGACTCAAGTTCTGGAAGTATTCTCATGCTTGTAGATGTTATAAATATGTAGATAACATCTTATGTATATATGTGATGGTTGAGACCATGGAACAATTATAAAAGAAACTTGGTATGATATATGAAATTATCTAAGATGTTGGGATCTTATGTAAATGTCCATGGACATGTTTGTGAGGACTAAATTAGTTATAATTTTTTGCCCCTTTTTGGGATGTGATTAATTAGTGATTGGTCATGCTTTGGTTTTAAGTAATCTCATTTAGTGTGTCAGGTTACCACATTTGGCAGTATGGATAGGCGACTTTGAAGAAGGATCACCTATGATGGTCCATATTAAGGAGGGCGTTGTAGGTCACCTCATGATACTAATATATTTTTGCAAGATGTTGTGGAGATGTTTACTTATTTATGGTTGAACAAATCTTTGATATTACTTTGGATATGGTGAAATCTTATGGCTAAATACCTCATTTTATATATGTTGATTTGTTTTCTTATATATTAATTCAATTATGATAAGCAACTGCTTACATAGGGTGTGTACAAAGTTCACACTACCCCATGTGGCATTTCTAGTTCCATTATTGATTAGCCATGTACATAAAGACCCTATACATGTTACCAAATACTGATCTATCACATTTAAATATTTTAGTAGTGTGAGAAAGAGTGTGAATATAACTGCTTTCAATGTTGAGTAAGTTTTAGTTACTTTTCTTATAATTTTGACTTAAGAATTGCATTTCATTGTGGATTTTAAGTTTTCTTTTGTTGGACTTCTTTTGAATTGGGAATAATCATTGGGTGTTGTTGGTTATTGTCCACGAGTTGCTAATTATGCATTGTCTAGATCCTAAGGGTGACAACGTAGATAGTGGGGGCACAAAATGAAAAAGGCATTACTCACATGAGTATATTTTCATACCCATTAATATATATATTAACACATGAGTATTCACTAATGGGTATAAAAGAATTCAAAATGGCTAATGTAAAGGTGGATAAGAAAAAGAAAGTGTTATGTTTGAAGAATGTGGAGGTAGTTTTTTTTATTCTAATGCATATCTATGCCAACTATGTTTACTTTTATTTATTAACATTTTATATGGTGGTAAATTTATATTGCCATATACAAGATAATGGTTGGGAATGCACATACTATGTGATAGACATGATTGTCAGATAGGGGGGGACTAGACATCCACTGCATACAAAATGTAATTTCTATATAGTCTTGATCATCATACGTAAATAGTTTCATTTGATTATATGAAAATATCAAATTAAACTCTTTAATTATGTCATTCTTTTTGCAAATATTTGACACGACAAAGCCCTGTATGATAGAAGAGCTAGATGAGATATGAGAACAATGGGCACAAGCCTTTGTTAAGGAAGTGAACTTTTAATTTGATTGGGATAAAATAGGAGTTGTATGTACTTCAATGTCATTATTTCTATATACATGTGGTGCTTATGACTTCTTGCAATGTTAAATTTGATACAAGTAAATTATTGGTGCATATGTGAATGATGAATGCATACATGTCTATCAATGAATGTGAAAATGAATGAATACAATGAGAATTGTGTTTATACATGTCATGAGAATGGAATTGGTGCATATGTTAATGGTGAATATATACATGAATATGAAGATGAATGAATATAATGAGATTTGTATTTGTACATGTCATGAGAATGAAATTGGGAGAATGGATCTTGTATGTGGGTGGATTGTGTGTTTGTTATTGTACATTTTGTAGGTTTGTTGGCATGTTGTTAAGCTGAACACAAGATGGAACCTACAGTTCTAATGAACTATAGGTTCTACATCCTACTGAATAGCCGGGCAGTAGGTCTGTAGACTTGCTATTTCAAAAAATAGACGTGTTGTTAGTTGTTATAAAAAAATAATATTGTTGGTCTTAGATGTCGATTTTAACCAAAAAATGGACATTGTAGGGCTATTCTAAAACGGCCTTATTGAGCAGCATGACCGTATGACACAATCGGTTTGGATATATGAACCAATAATACATAAACCTTTAGCAAATACAAATGTGGCATGGTTTAGCAGTGCAACATCATTTTTTGCACCAAAATTGACGACACAACTTCTTAGCTGTGTCAATTTATTTAAACATAGCAACCGAGTTTGGGTTTGAATCGTCAATTTACGCATCCACAAAAAATTGATGTTGTAGGCACTTATCTGTAGTGTCACCCACTTAGGTTTCGGCACAAAACTTACATTAGAGGGCTATTTTAACAGACGTTAGAGGTGGTATATGTACTAGTGGTTTTACAATAGCGATAAAAAAATGGAGCATAGTGGTTGGTGTATGTGTACCTCTTAAAGTCATAGGAGACGTACAGCTGCAGAATGCTCCCTAAAGGTTGGGAGGTCATTTGGTTGATGTTGTCACAAAGGAACATGCCCCATCATGGTTTTTCTCATGGTCAGATGCCCTTGTATAGACCAAGTTGTAGGATGCAGACTGCCTCTATTCCGTAGGTTAGAAGTAGGGTAAAAGAGAGGGGATGTTATCGAGGGATCTAGGGTTTAGGAATGAATGGTTTTTGATTTGGGACATTATTCGAAGTCAAGGTGGAGGCATTGGTAGTGAAGGTGAGGAGGGGTGAGGTCTAAATCTTATTGGAGGTAGAAGCAATGTTGGTGAAGGAGTTGGATATATGACAACAAACATGGCCAATTTATGGCTAAAACTTTAAGGGGAAGCACTGTAGGAGGGTTGGAGAAGTAGTTGGTGGTTTTGGTTTATGAGATAGAGATCAGTTGTTTTAGATGATGGGTTTTGGTTATAGGAAGTGGTGTGCCATTAATGGGGTATCTAGGGATTTATATAGGGCTAGAGGGCCTAGGGTTTGCATTCAGTGAGTGGAGGTGGAACTTCTTCATTGTTAATTGAGTCATTGGTGGCATAATGCTCCATTGATGATTCTTTGGCCATTACTAGGTCTAGGTTGATGACCTCAATGACTTTTTACATATTGACTCATCTCACATTGAATTGTGGGTCATTGGGCCTCTCATATCTATACACCCTATGGAATCACAAGTTTTTTCAAACTAGTCCTCAAAATCCTCCCCTTCATTTTAAATATATTTGTATAAGCATCCTCACAAGAGTAAGATTTGTATGTTGGTGCCTTATTATTGTGCTAGATCAGTGGTCTCATAGGTCACCTAGTCACAAGTCCATTGCAATACAACTCCTTTTTACCCATGGACAAACGTGCCTACTTTGATGCGGGGGTGGGGCTGGGGGAGGGTCAAAATCATGGAAAACATCAATGAGTTGGTGATTCTCTAATCTCTTCCTATATCTATGTTGATCCTAACTATACCTCATGTGGGGAGGATCCTCACAAGTAGTTTCCCCAAGCATGCCCATATGCTCCACCACAGAGGGTGGGGGAAACAAATGAGGGAGCAACTACCACGGTGAATGGTATCATATCTAGTGGATGCTTCAAGGGAAAACACTTTTCTTAAGATGCTATAATAATCACCCGCATTCAACATTCTATTTACAAATTCTTCAATTTTTTGGAATATTTGTGGTGACAAAGACAAGAAGACCTGATAAACTTTGGCTCACTACATAGGTGTAATAAACTTGGCATTGTAACATATTTAATTTCGATACCATATTTGATTTTGAGATATAATGCAAATTTTATGAATTTGGAACTTTCTATTGCTAACTTTCCATTTAAAATTGCACTTCATTGAGTTAATGTTCACTAGAAGATTTTTTCTCAATTGGATGATGATGGCTGCATAGAGTGGGGAGGGGATCATATCCACTACCGCCAATGACTCAAGGACATCAAATAAATCCTCCAAGGTTCAACCCACACCAGATTGAGGCCAGAGTCATTGATGTTCCCAAAGCTTGGGCCTCATTATTCAAGGAACCAGTAGGTGATGAGCAAACAAGGATAACAGAGGAATCGATCACCCTATACAACAAAATCATAATTTACAAGGATGAAGTGGATGTCAATGTTGTCCTATGGATGAATGAATACCCTTCATGGTTACATTATGGGGTTCCAATCACATATTCCGACTCTTCAAGAGAACCTTCGTAGTACTTGGAAGCCGGTAGGGACTGTGGAAGTAATGGGGGAGGGCTAACATATGTTTCATAATTAAGTTCCAGCAACAAAGAGATCTCCTCATAGCACTGGAAGGTAGTCCATGATATATAAGAGGAAAGCCAATGATTTTGAAGAAATGAAAGAAAGGGGAGATGCTTGAACAAGAAAAACTCACTAATTTTCCAATTTGGATCAAGACCCATAACTTGTTGTTGGAGTTGTGGAGCAAGACAATGATCACTAGGATTGCCATATACCTGGGGAAACATCAATGTCTTGATAGGCATACAAAATCCATTAGATGCCTAGAATATGGTCATCTAAATGTTGTAATGAACGCAGATTCATCATTTCCTACTGAAGTTAAGTTTAGGATTCACAAGGGAAATCCTTATCATGTCCAAATCAAATATGAGTGGATGTGTGAGTGTTTCCCACATTGTGGCACTTTCGGCCTGATGCCAAATTATGCAAAAACCAGAGTGATCACCGGCCTCATGGAGAAGAAGGTCCAAAGGATGTGGAGGTAACTAAACTATAAAACAGAACAACACATCATTCAAACTAGAGATAGGAATCTAGACCAATCTCACCAGTTGTGCAGTAGAAAGAACCCTCACCGATTGTGTAGCAGCAAGAACCATATATATGTTTGAATCAAAAGGAAACAGATGGATTCCAGATTGCTAGGAACCCAATTTCCTCACCAAATCAAAGAATGACAAGAAGCCAAAACACAACCACCCATAAAAAACCTAGAAACTGGTATAAAGCACTAGAAGGGTGGTACGTCCCACCAGAGGTGCACACACTAACCAATTAGATTTGATTAGATGCACCCCACGAGATCGGGACATACAGTGGGATCTTTCAAATTTATAAAGGGCCCTAGACCAACACAATCACACAAACAAAATAGTTCACCCACAAGCATACAAGATCATATTGTAGCATAGGTGATAAGCAAGTAAAGAGGTCAATCCTTAGGGAGAGAAGGGGCACTAGAGCTAGGCTAGTTTTGGGCTGGGTTCCTACTGTGGAGTCTAGGGTTGAAGGGTTTAAAGGTTGATTTGTTTTTTACACTAAGGGTTGAACAAGAAAGCAATCAAAGGAGACCAAACAAGATCAAAACCTAAGTTAACCATAGACAATTAATTCTAATGAGAAAGAAAAGACAAGGCAAGCAAAAAGATGAGCAAGCTACACTAAAACAAGTAAGAAGAGGTCTACACTACACTAAGCTAGCAAGTAGGGAAAAAGATCAATTAAAGGCCTAAACTAGCAATAGCAGAGCAATAACAAGGCAAGAATCTAGCTAAGCAAGTAAAGAGCTAACCAAGCTAACACTAGCTAAGCAAGAAGGCAATTAGAGGTTTAATGCAATAAAGGGAAATGTGGTCTTATTGGGGGATGCACTTATCTATTAGGTTGGGGGTGACATGTGAACATTATGCTTTTATTTAGATTACCAAACCAAACAACATGCTAGAGGCTAATGAATTTCCCTAGACTACTACCTATCCATGGATAGGATAGGTTGTGTATAGGGGAACTAGTCCCTAACACTACCTACTACCTTACGAGGCTCAATTGGGTTAGGGTTAGGTGCAATTCAATTAGAGTCTAACTAGCCTAGGTTTCTAGATTAGAGGATTTTAGGGTGATTAGGGGCTGAGGGTAATAATGGGAGTGGAAGTGAGGTTTTAGGCCTCACATCACCCACATTCTAGCCTTGAGAAAGCTCTAAGATAATCACACTAAATTCATCTAAACTAGCTACTTAGATCTCTCAACTAGAGTTAGGAGAATTGATTAGCATGTAGGAAGATAGGTGGCTAGCTAGGGATCCATGAATTGGACCTAGGAGCCAATCCCAAAATTCACACGTACAAGCAATTTCCCTAATTTCCTAGGTGATTTCAAGTAGAAACCAATAAGCAATTCATGAAGAGTGAGATAGAAATAGAACACAATCATTATAAAATGAAATTATAATGTTTACATACCATTTCCCCCTAACATGGTATCAAAGTAACATTTTGGTCCAAACAGCCCACCCAAGGGGCCTAGCTACTCATGGAAATGCAAAATACAAAAAGAAAGGAGAAAAAGGTAGAAGAAGCCATGGAACTCGGTGTATATGGAGTAATCCTCCTAATAAGTTGTTGTAATACGTCCTCCTCCTTCTTCCAAGGTGCAAGGACATGGAATGATGATGGAATAGGGTCAAAACACTAGCAAACTAGGGTTTTGGTGGTGGAAATGGTGAATTGGAGTGGAATGGAGGTGGAAATGAAGTGGAATGGCTGGAATGAGAAAATGGGGTGATAGAAGGTAGCTAGGGGCAACCCACCTCATGCTAGAGCCACCACCCAAGTATATATAGGTGGTGAGGAAGCATTAGGTTAAGTGGGGGTAAAATAGGTAGAATAGTGCCAAAAATCAGGTAAAATTGTGAGTAGCATGACCGTGCTGGGCAGTAGGTAGCACGGCCGTGGTGGATGGGAACTACTGTGGTGGAAAAATGGAATGAATAGGGAAATTTTGGGTTTTTGGGGCTAGTAGCACAACCACTCTGACCAACATGGCCGTTCTGGGAATTGCTAGCATGACCATTTTTTTTCTAGAATGGCTGTTCTGGGCAAGTAGGTGAATTTTTGAAGGTTCTGCTGCTAGGAGCATGTCCCAGAACGGCCATTCCTTGGTAGCACATCCATTCTGGTGTCCTTCCCCTACATATGAGTCTTGAACTTGTTCATCCATGAAGGTTATTGCTTCAATACATTCTTTGACCACTTGGGGTAGGTTGGGAGTGGTTTTGGCCTCATTTTGGGCTCCTTCAAGCCTGGAGAAACCCTAGATTCAACCATCATCTCTCTCTTCCATCAATTAGTGTTCAAAATACCTATAAAACATACAAAAACCATCCATAAGTGCATTTGATAGTAAAAACACATATTGAGGGAAATAACATGCAATCTAACACTTCTAGATGTGATTGAAATGTAATATGACACAAGATGGACCCTAAAATAGGATTGCATTAAAGGGGCTGATAAATCCCAAAAAATCCTACACAATGCTCCTGCTAGCGACAAGTCAACAACAAATGTTGTGTCCATGATTGAGCCATCCACATTGATCGCCTGGAACATCGCGGGTTTATCCTCCTAGAACAAACATGATGATGTACAAGCAGAGATAGATAAAGTCAAAGCAGATATGGTGTTACTTATGAAAAAAAAAGCAAAACCAAAGAAGATGGCCAAAGTTGTCAATCAAATTTGGCCCAATGCTTTCTGGATTGATAATTCCCTTTTGCATAAGATGGCCATAATTATAACATCATGGGAGGATGAGTCCTATAATGTGAAGATCAAGACCCAAACTAAACAACTTGTGTGCTTATCATATGGTGATAACATTTTTGAGTTTATTGTCATCTATGCAGATAATGATGATAGAACTAGAACTAAGATGTGTCAACCTTTTAATCACTATTAGTAGGAACATTGCTTACCTATGGATAGTGAGGGTTATATTTGAAAGAAGTAGGATAACTACTCTGCCATCTAGGTCTATGCATGACTTCAACGAGGTTGTAGTTGATGTTCAGTTGATCAAAATCCCTACAAAAGGCACGTATTACACTTGGAACAACTAGAAAATAAAGTCAACAATACGAGAAGTATAATAGATAGGGCCTTTTTCATTACCACACTTATTAGCACCTACTCAAGGATGTAGTTAGAAACCAAATCCATGATTGTCAATGATCATTTCTTGTAGGTGCTTCATCTTAAGGAGACCAAGGCTCGCAATAACTATCAGGTTCTTCAATGCAGGGGTTGCTATGCCTGGATATAGAGATGTTCTTCGAGAGGCATGGAACATTCCTGTGTTGGGCTTCCCTATGTATAGAGTTTGCAAAAAGATGAAAGATGGAAGAAAGTTATTTAAAAGTGGAACTGGGAGCAGCGTGGTGATATGTTTGATAATGCAAAGCTGAAGAAGAAAGAGGCTCTCACAACACTAACTAATGCTGACTTAAACCCAGAAAATCTCATGCTACAGGAGATAGCTAAACTGAAAATCAACTTATCAAAAGAAGCTAAGGAGGTAGAAGAATCCATGTCGATGACACAATTCTAGAGTGTTATGGCTTAAAAATGGGGATTGTAATTCAAAGTTTTTCTATATTTCCATGAAGACTACATGTACCAAGAATTTAATAAAAATCATTGAAAGTATTACTAGGATGATTACTGATGAAGATGAGATATTTCATGTGTTTTTAGGTTACTACAAAAAGTTTTTCAACAAGAGGAAAAAGGAAGGGTCTATGATACTAGGCATTCACATACCAAAGCTAAAAGAAAGACATATTACTGACCTATGGTTGAGATTATGTTTGAGGAAATCATGGAGGTGGTTATGAAAGCCGAAAAAGATAAGGCACCCATTCCAGATGGATATAAAACATATCTCTTTCAAGATGCATGGTCTATTATTGAGGATGAAGTATGCATACAGATAAATGACTTTTTCAATAAGGACAAACTTCTCCAAGAAATAAAAAAAGCCTTCATATCCTTGATGCCCAAAGTGATGCAGACAAGTAAGGTAAATGAATAGAGACCTATTTTGTTGTGTAATTTCTCATTCAAAATAATATATAAGATACTTGCCAACCATTTGAAAGATGTCCTATCAGACTTAATAAGAAACAACCGATGTGTGTTTGTCAAAGGGAGACACATATCAAATGCTATACTGTTGGCCAATGAGTTGGTGAGTGATTTCAGCAAGCCTTTCACTAATTCGAACACTACTACATTTCTGACCTCTAATGTCACTTTCCCTAACATTGATTACAAAGCAAAAAAAACACCATAGAACAAACAATGTTGGTTCTAGTGTAGGTCCTGCCAATTTTTAAAAAACATAGGTACCACCTCTTTTTTGACGTCATTTATGTATTATAGAAATCAACTTCTTAGATAACCTACAAGAATACAATTTTTCAAGAAAAAATGTATCTCCAAAAATTTTAAGAGTTGCATTAGATTTCTAGGAACAAATACACCTTCTTTTAAAATATTTTTGCCTCCAAAATACTTATGTCATTGGTTTTCCAATCAAAAACCTGAGTAGTGCTTCAGCGGAAAAAAAGTTGTAAATTTGGTGTCAATTTACAGTCAATACACTAACGATAAAGGTTTCACACACGTCCCTGTGAAAAATCCCCCCCCCAATTTCTCTCTGGTGTCAATTCTCTCCGAAGAAACCAATGACTAAGTCCATCCAAAGGTTGACTTCTTTTTGTTGGGATTGGGGCCTCAATCATTGGTAATTTGATCAAAACCTACGTCTATTAAACAACACAATTGATGATTTTGCTATTCATTATGGACATCTATGTCTTACTGAGGTCGATTTGTTTTGTTTGGTTAAGGGCCTCAGTCCTCGATTTAGCTGCTCATTACCAACAACATAGGTTTACTATGTCATCAATTTTAATTACTTAACCACAACTACATACTTACTCGTCAGTTTGTACTAGCAACCAAAAAATAAGTTCTCTTAATAGCACCCACAAAATGTTTCCTTCCCCCATTCTCTATTTCATTGCCCTAATAAAACCAACTCTGGCAATCATTGTTGCTCGTGTTGATCACTGCTTCCATCACTAGTCGTGTTGACTACCACTGCCGATGCCATCGTTGGTCGTGTTGACCACCACCACCGCCACTGTCACTGCTCGTTCTAACCACCACCACCACCATCGTCACTTCCTGTGCTGACATTCCAAGGGAAGAAACACCTATTGCTACTTGGAGATTAGAGCCGCTACATGTTGCCACCACATGAGGTAAATCTATCTCCATCTGTGCTGACGTCAATCAGCTACCTATTGCCACTGCTAGAGCTTAGGGCTTCTGTTGTGTGCTGCTTCTCTCTACCACCAGAGGTAAAGAACAAAATGTCAGTGTGGTACATTCCCTTGTTGGTTGGTTGCACATCCTCTATTCCTTTTTTAGATGTTAACAAATAATCCCTACAAACTAGTAGTGTTTATTTAGTACAATTGATGATAGGCTCGATTGTTAATAATATATGCCAAAAATAAAATGTTAAGTGATAACATGTAGCATGTATAAGCCTTGTATATATGTATGTGCCCTGACAACCTTAATTTGGAGTCCACAACATTATTTAACAATTGATGTTAGTCCTATTAGATAGTTAATTATGTTTTGATAATGCTAAATGTTGACGGCATCCTTACGTTTGCTAGTTAATAATATTTTAGTAATGATTAAACACTGGTAAATCAATCTCTACAACACACAATACATGATATTCGATCCACAAAACCTCATAATATAGAATCATAGATTTGCTCCTATAGTGGGGATGGGCTGAAGTACTTGTTGTCCTCATGTATTTTTGCACCTATGATATGCCAGTTATCCTTGTGACCGCTGGTTCTGTGAAGATTGCCAGCATTTTTTTTTATTTTGGGCCGGCCACAAAGCCCAATCAACCCACCAAGTAAAACTTAGTCTACAACATCCCACTTACTTTTATGCCCCTACTTAGGTGATAGGCCTGTGCCACCAGGCCCGGTTTTGCACCTATGATATGAATTATGACACTATGATCATAGGTATATAAATGAAAACAATATATGTTGGCCTTGAAACCCCTCCGAGATTTACCCACTAGGAGTAAATCTTAGATAATCCCTAGTTTGGGACTATTTTTTAACACTTAATATCACTTAGCATGTAAGTGTATAATGTATATTCGGTTGTCAAGATGTTTTTTCAACACTTCCCATTTGTTCTCTAAGTACTTATGTAGGTGGATATTTACCGATCTACAATGGTGTACTTGGAGAACAACGTGGAAATGCTGCCAAAATTTTCTTAAAAACCAAATATGCATTATACACTTACTAGTGAGATTAGGTGTTCTTGAATGTGATAGGTGGTACACACATTCATTACTAAACCCTTAACCCTAAACCCTAATCAGTAAAACCTGAACTGTTACCCCTAAACCCTATGTGATAAACCCTAATATCCAAATCCTAAACCAAATATGTAAATCCTAAACCCTAATACTTGTTTTCTCTTTGATCATAGAATGGATAGATCATGGATGTCCATTCTAAATCACTGTACCCTACAATTTATTAATGATCTTGATCAGTTTATAAGATTTGTGGAGGATAGGGAATGACCTGAAGATAGGTTCTATTATCCATGTAGGAATTACAGTGACAACTTGAAAGTTAAAATTGTTGACCAAATCAAAAGTCATGTCGTGTGCAACGGGATTTTACAGGGCTATACAAAATGGTACTGGCATGGAGAGATTCCTACTATGAGATCAACAAGTGTTGATAGCAGTACTTGTGTTGAAGAAGAAAGTGATGATGATGATGTATATGTGAATGACCTGATTCCGATAGACATGGTTGATGTGATGCTAGATAGTTGTGGGGTAGAACACACTGATCCACCTTCCTTATTTTGAAATATTGTGCATGATGTTGAGAGACCATTATACTTAGGTTGTACTAAGTTTATGAAGTTGATCATTGTGTTGAGATTGTATACTCTGAAGGCTAACAATAGATAGAGCGATAAAAGCTTCATGTCATTGTTGTCTTTGTTGAAAGAAATTCTTCCTGAAGGCAACTAACTTCCAATCTCAACATACAAATTGAAGATAAAGTCTTACGTCAACTACCTCAAACACCAAATAATGTTGCTGAAAATATCAAATGCCTTGCTCTTAAACCAAACATGATTGTTATGTCTTATGAAGGGTTTGACATAAATGGATTTTCATATTACACAAAACGTAAAGATGATAAGAGTGTTGTCCAAAATAGTGGAGTCACCCTTCAAGCGTCTTCATCGTATTTTTGTAGTTCAAAGGATAAGAGTCCACATGAAGCTAAAATGTCATATTATGATGTCATTGAAGAGATGTGGGAGTTTGAGTACGTAGATTCATAGTTCTGGTCTTTAGGTGTAATTGGATTGATAACACCAAAGGAGTTGTAGTGGATGAATTGGGTTTCACATTAGTAAATATTGAAAAGGTTGGCAGGAAGGGTGAACCATTCATAATGGAATCACATGCGAAGCAAGTATTTTATATCGATGATCCTGCAAATGAAAAACGGTCGGTTGTTCTTCATGGTAAAAGGCAGTTCATTACAGATCCTATAGATGAAGAAGAATACTATGACAAGTATGATTACTCAATTCCATTCTCAGTTGGTTTGCCAAAACCAAATATTGAAGCTGACACTGACATATATATGCATGGAGTTCACAAAGAGGGAATGTTCATTGATACAAGATCCCAATATTAGAGGCATCCTTTGATTTTGTTAAATTTTAGAAGTGCATTTTACATTCTTTATCACTTATATTTCATTATTTGACTATTTTTATATGATATCTTTTTAGATGGTGTCTAACCATGAGTATGATGACCATGATGATGATTACCGTGATGATGAGCACCATGGTGATGTGCACCATGAGGATGACACTGGTATAAGTTGTATTGTTTTATTACATGGATGTGCATTTTACAATGTCTATCTTGTTGTATTGTTTTATCAAATTTATAAGTTATATCTTTTTGTGACTTATATTTGTTTTTTTTGTCAATTTTAGCATGAGGATGTGCACCTTGAGGTTCTTGTTGATCTTGTTGAGCATGGTTAGCGTGCAAAAATAAGAGGCATCACCATGATGAACAAGATAGTACAACAAAGGGGTAACAAACCAAAACTAGTCGTTGAGTTTGATGATGCAAGAAATCATATTGGGAAGAGACATATTTCTTTTGTGTCACAACTAGGGGTTCTTACTAATAGAAAATTACAAGTAACAGTAGAATCTTGACATAAAATTGATCAAGGCAAGAAAGACTTAATATGGAAGGAATTATGTGTGAGATATTATCATTTACAATTTTATTTTTAAAGATATTTACAATTATGTTTTTAAGAATATTCCATTAAGTATATGAACTTTTGTGGAGCATATTTGACATGGATGAAAATATGCATCGTAAAAAGGTGTTGCAATGGTGTGGGAGGGTACTAAAGAATTATAGGACAAATATGACAAGAGAATACAAATAGAACACTGAGAAGAAGAAGAAGTTAGCTACTCATTAGTAGAACTAATCTTGACCCAAAGGTGCTGGAGGCATTTGTTGCTTCAAGAAAAATTGATGAATTCAAGATATTGAGCATCCTCATTTAGGACACATTCTTATGAATTTATTTAATTATGTATTTTATATATGTCTTAGACTAACCAGGATTTAATCGATGCTAAAAAAACAAAAGTGTGCAAAGAATGTGCACTACCACAAGATGGGTCCAGGTGGCTATGCAAAGCTTCACCAACAGATACTAGAGGCATCTTCTTCTCAACAACCTACTCCTAGGATTGTAGAGTCCTCTACTACTCCTTCATGTCTACCTTACCATGATCTATGGATATCTGCAAGGCAAACCAAATCTGGAGAAATACCTAACCTCACAACTGCTAGGGCGGCTGTAAAAATGGTAAAATTCAAATCATAGAGCAAATAATATTGATGATTGTTATGTTTTACCTTGACCTTGATTGCTATGCTTTACTTACCAATTACTATTGATGATGATTAGAGGTAACTCTACGAGTGAAGAAAACAAGGCAAGTTAATCCCTCATGGAACAAGGGATGAATTGACAGTTTCTCTAGGTAATCCAGAGCATTCTGGGCATGTTAGGGCTGGTGTCGGTATATGAGCCTTCTTTTGGCCATTAGAGCATAAGCACAAATCTATCCAGAAAGGAGGATTCTCAGCAGAGAAGGTACAAGAGATGATTAAAAAGGGAACAAAGGAAGAATGAGATGGTGTCATGCTTCTCATTCAGCTCCTCATACGAGGTGCCCCCTAGGACATAGATGGTTGGGATTAATCCCATGGACCCTCCATCTATCACCTCCATTGTAATTTTTTTAGTATGATATAGTGGTATTTCAGAATGATTTGTATAGTATGTTTTAGTTTAGGTATATATATAGATTTGTAGGGGTTGAGGCTATGCCATTTTTGTTAGAATGCTTTGACGTTGAACTGGGTGTGGCTTAACACTGCTAGTAGGTGACATGATTCTTGGTACTCCATTTCCTACTGATGTGGTTCGTATGATGCCAAGGCTCATCTATGATGCTTGGAAGTAGATTGCACTGCCATATGACCATCCCTAGCATGAGAATATAGGTGATGCAGAAGGCGGCCTGGTTGAGTGGCCCAAAGCAGGAGTTGTCTATAGTGATGTATGCTAAATTTACATTGTGTTTGTATCTACATATACATGAAAAATTGATATCATAATATATATCAAGGATATAGTGCCTAAGAAACCCACTACAACTCATCCTCCACCCCTCCTCAAGATATTTGATTACCTGGTTGGCTTGCAAAGGACCTACTCGACTCACTAGGTCCTAATTGTAGGGGATTGGCAATATGGACATGCAACTTTGAAGCGGTGTCTCCTATGATGGTCTATATTAAGGAGGACATTGTAGGTTAACCTCATGATACTAGTATATTCTTGCAAGATGTTTTGGAGATATTTACTTCTACTTGATTGAATATATCTGTGATAGAACTTTGGATATGGAGAGGTATTAGGGATAAATACCTAATTTTATATATGTTGATCTGTTATCTTATATATTAATGCATACACGGTATATGTTTTGCAGCTGCTTACATAGGGTGTGTACAAAGTTCACACTACCCCATGTGGCATTTCTAGTTCCATCATTGATTATCTGTGCACATAAAGACCCTATATCTGTAAGTGAATACTTCTCTACAATGTTTAATTATTTTGGCAATGCGAGAAACAACATGATTATAGGTCCTTTCAATGTTGAGTAAGTTTCAAGTACTTTGCTTATACTTTTGACTTAACAATTACATTTCATTGTGGATTTTGAATTTTCTTTTGTTTGTCTTCTTTTCACGTGGGAATAATCATTGGGTATTGTTGGTAATTATCTCCATGACGCTAACTGCATATTATCTAGATCCTAAGGGTGACAAAGTAGACAGTGGGGGACACAAAATGAAAAATATAATTTAAACAAAAATCAAAGTTGATACAATATACAACACAAAAAATAATTTCATATTAGGAATGAAGTAATAGAAATATAGGTGATATGATATACAACATAAAAATCCATAATTTAAACAATACACTTAGCCATGTGGGTTAGGGGAACCACATAAAGATGAAGAAATAAAATATGGTGCCCCTTCTTTCTTTAGGGGACTTTATAGCTAATATGAGGTCTCTTGATCTCTTTTTTTCTTAATGTTCCTTTGAGATCCATTGTTGTATAAAAACTAAAGGGAAAGAGTGACGGGGGGTGACTTGGATAATCGACAAAAATGACTTGATGGGTAGGTGTTGGGTAGCTTGTTGCGACTGCTGGAAGGTGGCCAGGGGTGGCCAACTAGGTGTAGGTGGATGGATTCTAGCTGGCTTTTACTTCTCATGTAGGTGGCTAGAAATCAGGACGCTGTCGTTGCCTCACTACCACGTCATAAAAATTGGTAGTCACTATCACTGTTAGCTTCTTACGGGTGGTGGTGATTTTCGGCCGCTGCTAGCGATGGTGGGGGTGGCCACCAGGAAAGCAAAAAGAAAGAGGGAGGGAGGGAGGAGGAAGGGTTGGGAATATCAAGTTTAGGGTAATAGGTTTGATACTATGTAGGTGGAATACCAATAATTTTAGTAGTTTGTAGTGAGGTTCCAACTCTCTTACATATAGGAGTCCAGGGATAAATCGGTACACTTAAGTGGGTAACTTCACTTAAGTGTGCTTACATAATAATACGAATTGTATATCTAATGGTCCTAATCCCAATTAATATAATAAACCACTTATACTAATAGTAGGTATGCCTCATCTTGATCAATTCACCCCATTTGGACCCACATTTTAATGTTTGGACCTATTTATTGATTACTAGCTTTAGAATCAAACAAAATACAATTTTGATGTTTATATAATAATATTTAATTAATTAGGAGTGTAATTTAGTTATCTACCTAAGAATAATAAGAGAAGATAGTATCTTTAAAATTAGGCTAATGCTAATTAATTTGGTGATTAAAATTTCAAGACAAATGAACTTGTAATCTAATAGATATAAGCTTGCAAAGTCATGAGTTTAACTGATTGAAATGGATAAAAATTCAATCAATGTTTTGGTCAAATAAGGTGTTTATAGACCCTAGACCCACATGTGGAGAACTGGCTTATTGTCTTCATGCACAATGGTCATTACCTAGACCCAACAATGACATGCAAGTTCTCACCTCTCCTTGAACTGGATCTATCTATCTCAATCTAATTTGCTTTGATTTCTCCTTCCCACACCCTTCTTGACATGACTCCACTAAGATATGGAGTTCACAACCTTGAAGTTTAGGATTTCAGACATATCAACCCTCTTGTATTCCTCCACCTTTGAGATCTTTATGATAAACTTGAGTTCATAAGGTTGATTTGTGGGGATCTTGGGATACATATGTTGAATGTGTTGACCTTAAGTATATATCCATGATGAACCTTCTTACTCATAATCCTTTGAGAGATCAAGAATAGGGATTAGAAGGGTTTCATGAAATGGTGCAGGGTGAGGGAGGATGACATATTCATCTCAAAGGAAACCAAGATAGCAAGGGAAGTAATGGTGGTGTAGGCAATGAAGAGTTTTGCACTCAAGGAAGACAGGTGCATTGGTACCACTGATGAGTGCTACACTACCATTAAGAAACACCTTTGTGGTGGGAATTGAGACAATTTGAGGTGCCTCCATTGTTGTTTCTTGACACTTTTTGGATGATAGCAGATGGGGATAATCATAGAGTAAGGTTATTGTACGGCTAGAAAATAGAGGGAAAATCAAGGAAAATTTCCCAATAAATGTAAGGTGCTATTTTACACTAGATTCTTACATAATTGACACCAAGTAATTAATTGTTCCATAATGATTCATATGATAAAGGTAACCAATAACATAGAGAAAATAAGTTGAAATTAGGATGTTAAGAGATATACATAGGGGAAAAAATTCAATGGATTATTATCTAATTTTTGTATATGATTCTATCTACAACCTCTAGATGTATAGAAACTATACTATAATGGGTATTACATCCTCTCCTTGATAAAATATTATCATATATTATGCATGTGTATACACAAGTGTGGCATATATTAAGTGTTACATAATATTAATAGTATGGTGTATGATGTAGCATAGGATTCATTAATGCAAAGATTTAAGATGAACCAAAATACAATCATGGAGAAATATTAAAAGTTACAGTATAAATAAAATAATTAATTATTAATTTCACATAATAATATTAAATAGGTGAATGGTATCATATCCAGTGGATAGTGACAGTTTGGAGCCTATCAAACCTTAATTTGAAATAAAGATACTAGATTCTCTATTATTTTTACACTATTTTTCTTCCCTCTTGGAATTCATCCATCCAAACTTGGTAATTATCAGTGAGCCTAAAATTGTTTTTAAGCCTATGTTGCCTCTTAAAGGAACTGACTTAGTTGTTGAATATCAGATAATTGGATGTTTACAGTTGCCCTACAATATTGAATTCTGATCATCTTTGCTAAACCAAACTTTTCATTTTGGTCCATGTATGGTTCTACTTTCTAGATATTCATGGACAGAGGGACCATGCCATGTAGAAGACTCTCATGACGAATTTAAAGGTTAAATGTCAAATGAGTGAATGGAAAAGTGTCCTTTATGATGATATCTTTTCTTTATGGCATCTAAAATTGTAGTCCCTTGATGAAAAACAAATTATCTTATTCTTATTCTGAGAGAACAATATTTATATTTTTGTTTGTTGTGGTCAAGTTGATCTGTTATCATACAAGTATGTATGGTTTTGAAACTATGTCATCACAACTCTGGTGGCTCTTTTGGAACCCATGCTCCACACCTCATAGGTGAGGACCTGAGGAATGCGGTTATACTAGATTGATGGCATAAAATCAAGCACAGTAGGGGAAATTTTGGTTCTTCAATGAGATGAATTGTAATATGATCATCATTCAGTATCATGAATGTCACATTACAATATGATCAGAGTGGTTTGGTGGTTAGGTATGCTATGTCATATATGTTTATGCTAAATGCACAAAAATGGTGAGGAGGGATCTCTGGGCTGACCTGGCATAGGTGAACCTTCTGATTGATAATGCCCCATGGTTAATCATCAGTAATTTCAATATTATTATATGGTTACATAAGAAACTAGGTGATCACTAACCATACCAAACATTTGTGATGAATTTTAAGATGTGGTTCAAGAATGTCGATCTAAATGAGACCCCTTTTATAGAAATATATTTACAAGGGTGGAGAAGAAAAGGGGTACTCTACCTATGGAAAATACTAGATAGAATTTTGAGAGAATGCACATGTATGAATAGATATGTAAGATAAATCAATCATTCATAATCATGAATCAAATCACTACTTGTTAAGGATTCACTTTGGGGTAGTGGTCAAAAGAGATTCCCATAAATGTTCTTTTTCAAAGAGTATGGCTTCACTGTCCCAGTTGCTTGAAACTCATACAGACAAATTGGTCAATGAAGACGTATGCAAATCCATGCTCAACTTTCTTACACATGATGTGAAATATCCATCGAGTATTTAAGAAGTGAAGTAGGGAGATGTTTGGCATTGTCCAATATAAGATCAAAAACTTAGAAGAAATTCTTCATCATTTCTTATTGCATTTGATCTGGACCTAATCCCCTTTTGTAAGGTGATGCTCACTTGTACTCGGGTGGAACATACATACCACAATGGATAGGAGGAGTCCATTTCTAAGGAGAAGGTGTAGTTTCCTAGTTACATGATGGATAATAAAATACAAAGTTTTACAATTTAGTGATCTGATCTCACCATAAGCATAGCTAGGTGAAGCAAGTTCTTTCTCTAAATAGATCATTTGTTACTGACTGGTAATAGATTAGCAATGAGGCATACAATTTTATTCCGGAGATTTCTACAACACATAAGGTGACATGGGTCATGAAGTGTCATACATCTTTCTCACATTCATCTAAGGGGTCCTCATAAAAAGAACAATTTTGATCTCACTTTAATCAATCAGATGCTCACATATTCCATACTAGGTTTTGATGAATTTACGGCCAGTTTTTATCGTGTGGCATGGAATGCCATAAAGGATGATCCCCCCAACTCTCATGACACATTAGTTTCAATCTAAGGATAGACATTATAGTTTTGTTATTTGCCTCCTCATTTTGCTCCCTCTGAATAGTTGGTGGTTGAATTCAAGGAGTTGGACTTCCACCCAATCTATGCAGAGAATGTATCCAAATGGATCCTTTAGTGTGTAAAAGCAATCCATTAAATGTACTCCTCCCTAGTAGATTTCATATTAGTGGGGTGTCTTCATCCATGTCTAGGATATTGACCATAACATGTCTACTCACAACATCAACAACAAGACATATGAGTCAAGTATGGTCCTTAAGTATGATATGGACATAGCCTACGACCACATCACAATGTAGTTCTTACCTTAAGTCGTTAAAGTACTTTGGTATGATGGATGGATCAATCAAGATCTCTCTTTCCTTTTTTATGAGTTTATATATGTCCATATCAATAAACAACATCCCCAACATTTTCTTCTAATGCAAAGGATACTCAAGAAAGGAAACCCATTCTCTCCGTCATCGATCATATTATTTGAGGAAGAACTATATAGGCAATTCAAAGCACTTAATAAGGATTTCCAGGGCTCGTGTGCATTACCCTAAAGATCAGTCTAACCTAGGGTTCAGAATACCATTATTTACTTTACATGATACTCATATGCACTTTATAGTTTGCAATAACTAAATAAACAAGCAAGCAGTTTATTTGTCATTCAATCTCATCGAGAAACATTGGAAATCTCGGAATTCGATACATGTATTCATAAGCGTAACCACGTACCTTTGTCATGCAGAAACCATGCAGAATATATCACATGTACTATAAGAGTGTATCCAAACATCCAAGCAACAAAGCATTCAATCTGAAATATACATACTACATATGTGTCACCATGTATTCACGCTACATTAAACAGATCTAGATTCTCTCCTAAACGAAGGTTTAGGTTATCTCTCATTTGGACTAAGGATCATGATTACAAACCCTAATTCTATTATATCATGGTTTCTAAGATTACAAATTCAGTTGTGCATATTAGGTGAAAACCTAATCATCAAATTAAGCATATTAAACTACTCGTGACACCTAAATCACATTTCTAGCACTAAAATTATAGCAAGATGTCCATGTTGGTTGTAAAACCCTAAACAACATGAATAAAATTATTAATCTACAGTTGTCCATTATTCATCATTATCAAGGATTTCCCCATTATACATGTCTAGATCAGGCATTAACACAAATTAAATGAATCTACTCAATTAAGCATCAAATTAAGACAAATCTAGAATTTCCTTTTCATTAAACACATTAGAACATGCATTGTACATACTTTTAGAACAGGAAGTATAATCATGTTCTGATAGTATTTTATTTGGATTCCTATCGTTTTTCTGAGCAAGTTTCATGTATAACTTATTATGAACAGAGTTACCAATAATTATCTACATTATTTGCAAGAATAAATTGATTAGGACCAATCACGTGTTGACACGTCAGCACCCAATATTTACTTAACACAACTCGACGCCCCCCCCCTTTGAGTTAGTAGTTAAAGACTTTTATGCCCTTACCTGGCCGGCAGTAACTCAGGGCATGCATGTATTTTTGCTCGACCTCATCCCCAACCTCGCGTCGCCCCCTCCCCGTCCGTGATGCATGCCGCGATGCACCTGTCGGCTGTGGACCCGTTGGTCTTGGGTGGCCGACGATCGAGCCATGAGGATACCGATCCCTGGGATCCCTCCGGACCTGTGGACGGTCTTAGATATCCCGGAGACGCCCAGGCTGGGTGGACGGTGCTCCGCTCTGCCCCAGCGCTGCACCCCAGCGAGGATGTACCTGTGGCCACGACCGCTTCCTCGCCACACAGAGCAGGTCAGAGTTGTCTTGGAAACTTCATGGAGCCAGGGAGTCATCCTCCCAGATCTCCTTCTCCATCGCACCCTCGTCTCCGCCCGACTGAGCTACAAACCATCAGCGGCATCATCTTCTTCGTGCCCTGGCCGTCACATGCACAATGTTGGCTCGTTGTGGGTTGTTCATGTCCACTCGAGGTTTGCAGATACAAGGATAAAGGGGTGGAGTCCATGGTTCTACTGGGATTCGCGAGATGCTTCCCGCAAGCTCCTTCTGGTGAGGGCGAAGGATCCAGAGCATGAATCTTTCAGTTGCCTCCTGGTTGTCGAAACGAGTTGGAACTCATCCAGCAACTGGCGGCGGGGGTGGTCGTTGTTAGACGGAGGAAGCATGTTGTTCGGGCACTCTCTAAGGAACCTCTTGCGGTCCCAATATCTATTGGCTTCATACATGTTTCCATAGGGTGGATCCATGGTGGACGAGAACCATCTGTAGTTCTCCTGGTGGACGATGGCGTTTGGATGTTGCACTCTAAAGGATTCTATTTATACAGACTCCTAAAGCCACCCTAATTATTAAAAGGGAGGAAGAGAGAAAGAGTCAAGCCCCTTTCTAAAACCAATTACTTTCCATTGTCTATATCATTTCCATACAAACGATTGCTTCTTCCTTATTTGTCTCCCTTTCTCACAATTATGGCAAGAACCTACGAGTAAGGCATGTACAATTGTCACCATGAGCATATTTGATAAGTAACATGTATCCCTACCTTCCCTTCAAGTATTTCCTTTATCAAATTCATATAAAAAGCCATCATGTATATAAATCATGGGAATTTATTACATTCTAGATTGTTCTTTTATCCCTTTCCATGGTACATCATTTAAAGCAATTATCATAACATTTTCCTATTATACTTCATAATCGTGGTTCATTGGTTACCTTTTGTATAACAAACTTGTCCTTTTATTTAAACCATGTTTCCTATTTCTTTTAGGAAACTTACATATTGTTCTTTTATTTGGCTTCCAAGCGATAAGTGGATAATCCTTTAATTAAATATCTGAGCCACATATTATCTTAGATTATCTTTGAAATCCTCTCATTATCTTAACTTGTAATTATCCTTCAACATACCAAAAAGGCAAACCAAGGTAACACTATTTGTGTCCCTACCATTGTGTTTCCAATAATGGAAAGATAAGTATTCTTTTAATTATCTAACACATTATTAACTTTATTCTCCTTTGGAAAACATTTATCAATATCAAAAGTCATTACTATTTATTAATGCATGAATTCTGTTTATCTATTTGTCTTGTGCCAAAAGCACTTGTGCGACAAAGGCAATTAACATTACTATTCCACCAATAAAATCATTGAGGAATTATCAAATTAATGCATGCATCATATTTTATAGTTCAGTTTTTACAAAAATTTGAGGATATTACATTCACCCCTCCTTAAAAGTAATTTTGTCCTCAAAATTCACACCCAAAAGAAAAAGGTGAATTATAACTCATCTTAGTTTCAAGTCTTAGGGTTAGCACCCTAGTTAGACATCTTTACATATGTTATTATGCAAATTCCACACATTAAGACTAAGATTGGTACTTGAATTCAATTCAATGTATATCTACATCTTTAGTATACACATCTTATCATCACTTGATGATTTCATTCTTATTTTGTGATTTCATTACTACTTGGTGATTTCTCTTTTCACCTAGGTTTCCAACCTATTACACATTATTTTCACATAAGGGTGAGGTAACACCCCTAACCCTAGTTCATGTCATTACATATTAAATGTAAGATATTCATCCTCATTATCTCAATTTTTTAAGCATAACATGTGTCTATCCAATCTCCCTCTCTCATAATGAGATGAAATAAGCATTTGACTGCAGCCCAAACACAAAGTTCATTTCATTCCAAGAGTGGAGATGGTACATCCACACATTACCTTTCAATTCACCTATTAAGTTGAATCATACTCTATATGACTCTAAACTTTCTTTCTTAATTTTATATCATTCTTCTATCTCATGGAGTCAAGTGTCCCTTTTCTTAATCTTAAGTTAAGACACCACTTTTCTATGTTTTTCATGACTTATTTATATCTTTTATATTTACATCTCATGTATCATTATGATCCTTAACCAAATCCTCGAGGTCTCTGGGGTATAGGTACTTCTGGAGCGATCTCATCCTTATGCATCAAGGGAGTGTCTTTACATTCACCCTACTGGGCCACATGAACATCAGGTAGGTGGCTAACCTCCTGAGACATGGGCCTAGGGCAAACCAACTGTTACCTCCTGACCACTTGGTCATGTGCATTCAGGATTTATCAACTCCCAACCCATCGGTCCTATGTACCTATAATACACCCTACTTGACCCTAGGATTGCATTAGGACTCTACCCTCCCTAAGGGTTTCTTTTGAGATGTCAAATCTTTTAAGCACATTATTCTCTTATTTAATTCTTTAACCCGGATTGCCTTCATATCTCTCTTTTGAGTACACATAATGCAGTGTTGTCCCATCATTGGGCTCGGGCCACCTTCCCTCCAGGGCTTGGTGCCATGTCAGTCTTCCCTCCTAGGCTTGACCTCTGTGATCTTCCCCTCCAGGGGCTTGATCCTAAACAACTGCATTGTGGACTTAGGCCACCTTCCCTCCTGGGCTTGGTCGTCCACTTAGGTCACCTTCCCTCCTGGGCTTGGTGCCTTATTGGTCTTCCCTCCTGGGCTTGACCAACTGTGTCACTCAGAGTCGGCATCCTTGGATTCAAAGAATTTATGTACTTTCATTTTTTTATATCTTTAACTCTTCACTCCTCTAGGTGAGGATTAAGGTTATCTCAATACTTACCTTTATTCACTTACCTTTTAAGGGATAGTCCTAGCCTAGGGTGCCTTCTTGGCTCATAGGAGGGGGTTAAGCTCTCTAGCCACAACCTGATCCCAAGATCTAGGTTTTGCCTCCCTCATAGGTCATCTTCCCACTCTCGGGTTGACCCACCCCAGGTTATCTTACTAACCCTAAAGGTTTTATAGATATCCCTTTGTTTTCATTGAGTATAACTTTTATCATTATAACATATCAACCCATGTTTGCTCAATCTCAGGAATACCCTCTCATGGTCTCTGTTCATTCAATGAACTTGGGTCACCTTCCCTCCAGGGCTTGGTGCTACCTCGGCCTTCCCCTCCAGGGGCTTGTCCACCATCACTAAACTTCTATAGACAACATGAGGAGTTTGAGCAAGTTATATTCCAACTTTTCATTTTGTTATATATACATCTATTGGGTTTTTATATCTCTTAAGACTTATCACATAAGTTTTATGCTCCTCATACCCCCCTGCATAGGAGATTGGGTTACCTAGACCATCCCTTATCTTTATTATTCATGATTTCAAGTTTCACATGGGCAGTGTCCCATACCACCACACCATGTTCATTATCAATTTTAAGTTTCACATGGGTAGTGTCCCATACCACCACACCATGTTGATTACCAATTTTAAGTTTCACATTTTACTTCTCTTATTAATATTTTCTTTTCAAAGATTTTTAAGAAAGAAATGAGAAGTAGATGAAATGTGAGATGAGAAACCTAAAAAAACACATTAAGCTTTACTAATTTTTCTCTTAAATTTTCTAAGGTTGATTTGAAATTATAAATTATTAAGTATTAGTTGATGAATCTGTGCTCTGATACCAAATGTTACGACCCGCACTTTTGAGTGTCTAAAGGACCTTAAAGTCGCAGATCGTTAATCATAATTTCTAGGATCAAATTCATGAAATAATACAAAATAGTAAACAATTTCCATTAATAATCAAATATTTACATGTTTAGATAAAAAGCTCCTCTAAGGAGTTACATAACTTTTAAACAGAATTAACTTCTACAGGTGTGAAGATAAACCATTAAGACTAAACCTTCATGATTAAACTGTAGTGTCTTCAACATCTCTATCTGTACCCTCATGTCCACGAATCAAGAGCTGATACCTAAAACGCTGACAAACAAATACGCGGTCAGTATATTTCTATATTGGTACGTCGGTTCAAACAAATATTCACAAGTACAGATATAAGCAAACATCGTTATCTTGCATGTAAGAATATAAACTTATTTTCATATTCTAACCCTTATCTGGTCTACTACCTCAGGTGTAATCACTGTCCCTCCAGGGATCGTGTGCATTACCCTTAAGATCAGTCTAACCCAGGTTCAGAATACCATTATTTACTTTACATGATACTCATATGCACTTTATAGTTTGCAATAACTAAATAAACAAGCAAGCAGTTTATTTGTCATTCAATCTCATCGAGAAACATCGACAATCTCGGAATTCGATACATGTATTCATAAGTGTAACCACGTACCTTGGTCATGCAGAAACCATGCAGAATATATCACATGTACTTTAATAGTGTATCCAAACATCCAAGCAACAAAGCATTCAATCTAAAATATACATACTACATATGTGTCACCATGTATTCACGCTACATTAAACAGATCTAGATTCTCTCCTAAACTAAGGTTTAGGTTATCTCTCATTTGGACTAAGGATCAGGATTACAAACCCTAATTCTATTATATCATGGTTTCTAAGATTACAAATTCAGTTGTGCATATTAGGTGAAAACCTAATCGTCAAATTAAGCATATTAAACTACTCGTGACACCTAAATCACATTTCTAGCATTAAGATTATAACAAGATGTCCATGTTGGTTGTAAAATCCTAAACAACATGAATAAAATTATTAATCTACAGTTGTCCATTATTCATCATTATCAAGGATTTCCCATTATACATGTCTAGATTAGGCATTAACACAAATTAAATGAATCTACTCAATTAAGCATCAGATTAAGACAAATCTAGAATTTCCTTTTCATTAAACACATTAGAACATGCATTGTACATACTTTTAGAACAGGAAGTATAATCATGTTCTGATAGTATTTTATTTGGATTCCTATCATTTTTCTGAGCAAGTTTCATGTATAACTTATTATGAACAGAGTTACCAATAATTATCTACATTATTTGCAAGAATAAATTGATTAGGACCAATCACGTGCTGACACGTCAGCACCCCATATTTACTTAACACAACTCGACGCCCCCCCTTTGAGTTAGTAGTTAAAGACTTTTATTCCCTTACCTGGCCGGCAGTAACTCGGGGCATGCATGTATTTTTGCTCGACCTCATCCCCAACCTCGCATCGCCCCCTCCCCGTCCGTGATGCACGCCGTGATGCACCTGTCGGCTGTGGACCCGTTGGTCCTGGGTGGCCGACGATCGAGCCATGAGGATACTGATCCCTGGGATCCCTCTGGACCTGTGGACGGTCTCAGATATCCGGAGATGCCCAGGCTGGGTGGACGGTGCTCCGCTCTGCCCCAGCGCTGCACCCCAGCGAGGATGTACCTGTGGCCACGACCGCTTCCTCGCCACACAGAGCAGGTCAGAGTTGTCTTGGAAACTTCATGGAGCCAGGGAGTCATCCTCCCAGATCTCCTTCTCCATCGCACCCTCGTCTCCGTCCGACTGAGCTACAAACCATCAGCGGCATCATCTTCTCCGTGCCCTGGCCGTCGCGTGCACAACGCTGGCTCGTTGTGGGTTGGTCATGTCCACTCGAGGTTTGTAGATACAAGGATAAAGGGGCGGAGTCCATGGTGCTACTAGGATTCGCGAGATGCTTCCCGCAAGCTCCTTCTGGTGAGGGCGAAGGATCCAGAGCTTGAATCTTTCGGTTGCCTCCTGGTTGTCGAAACGAGTTGGAACTCATCCAGCAATTGGCGGCGGGGGTGGTCGTTGTTAGACGGAGGAAGCATGTTGTTCGGGCACTCTCTAAGGAACCTCTTGCGGTCCCAATATCTACTGGCTTCATACATGCTGCCATAGGGTGGATCCATGGTGGACGAGAACCATCTGTAGTTCTCCTGGTGGACGATGGCGTTTGGATGTTGCACTCTAAAGGATTCTATTTATACAGACTCCTAAAGCCACCCTAATTATTAAAAGGGAGGAAGAGAGAAAGAGTCAAGCCCCTTTCTAAAACCAATTACTTTCCATTGTCTATATCATTGCCATACAAACGATTGCTTCTTCCTTATTTCTCTCCCTTTCTCACAATTATGGCAAGAACCTACGAGTAAGGCATGTACAATTGTCACTAGAAGCATATTTGATAAATAGCATGTATCCCTACCTTCCCTTCAAGTATTTCCTTTATCAACTTCATATAAAAAGCCATCATGTATATAAATCATGGGAATTTATTACATTCTAGATTGTTCTTTTATCCCTTTCCATGGTACATCATTTAAAGCAATTATCATAACATTTTCCTATTATACTTCATAATCGTGGTTCATTGGTTACCTTTTGTATAACAAACTTCTCCTTTTCTTAAAACCATGTTTCCTATTTCTTTTAGGAAACTTACATATTGTTCTTTTATTTGGCTTCCAAGCGATAAGTGGATAATCCTTTAATTAAATATCTGAGCCACATATTATCTTAGATTATCTTAGAAATCCTCTCATTATCTTAACTTGTAATTATCCTTCAACATATCAAAAAGGCAAACCAAGGTAACACTATTTGTGTCCCTACCATTGTGTTTCCAATAATGGAAAGATAAGTATTCTTTTAATTATCTAACACATTATTAACTTTATTCTCATTTGGAAAACATTTATCAATATCAAAAGTCATTACTATTTATTAATGCATGATTTCTGTTTATCTATTTGTCTTGTGCCAAAAGCACTTGTGCGACAAAGGCAATTAACATTACTATTCCACCAATAAAATCATTGAGGAATTATCAAATTAATTCATGCATCATATTTTATAGTTCAGTTTTTACCAAAATTTGAGGATATTACATCACACATAGGATTTAACCTAGAAGAGGAGTTTATCCACGAATGATGTTTATATTATTTACTAAATGTGTTTAGTTGTTCAATTAAACATTCAATCAATTGACTTGACTCAAAATTACCAAGTTCAAGTGTTGGACTAATTGATTTGGGTGTCAGATTGATTGAGAACTGCATTGACTGATTTCTGCACAACCTGGACTGCCAACCAATCGGTTCAAGCTGTTGAACTGATCGGCTCAGGTTCAAGTGAGATGACTGGTTCATGTGTTGAACTGATCGATTCAGCTGGACCAAACCAGCCAGTTTGGGAAAGTTAGGTTGGTGAGAAAATATTTTTGTTTCACTTGTACAATTCAATTGGGATAAGTATTGGTCTTTGGATTAATTGGAAACAAAAAGAGGAAAGTCAATTGGGAACTTCTCTGGGAAGTGAAATGATCGGTTCATGAATGAACCGATCAGTTCAGTTCCCCAAACAACTGGTTCATGAGATGAACTGATCGGTTCAGTCCCCAAACAATCGGTTCATTTGTGAAATGACCGGTTCACCTACCATAGTGTATTAATTCGTGGAAATTCCAGACCCTTCTACTCCTGCTTTAGTCCCACATTACCTAGGGCTGAGAACCCTGACCCTGACCCCTCCTATATATAGAGGTGTACTGGGGCTTCTCAAGAAGAACAACTCAGAACATCAGTTGCTCTACAAAGTTGTCCTCTCTGGTTGTGGTAACCGAGAGAGCCCAAGCAAGTGCTACCTGACTAGGGAGGCACAACGAGGGAAAGACAACTGCAGGATGACAATTGGTGGAGGGAGAGTACGTCGGTGACTAGTACGCTGACAGAAGGGGATGACTCCTTCCGATGTCCTGTAGGACAGGATGACTAGAGTTCCCGGTGGTCCATGTGGACTACTACAGAGGCGAGAGATTTCAGCCGCTCGGAGGCCAGCCGTCAATCCATCAGTCTGGGTGTGACCAGGAGTTTCACAGACGTCGTCCAAGACCAGAGGTGAAGACCACACTAGCCACGAGATTACATCACTACGCAAGCCTCGGGACAAGGTATGCCTCTACAAACCATTCTTCCTATCGTATAGATGTTGACAAGATCTCTTTGGGTTCTGGGTTTGGGGAGAAAATTTTTGTTTCTGCTTCCATATCTGTCTCCCCTAAAACCCAATAGTGGTATCAGAGCCACATCAACGTTCTATACTTTAGGATAATCGATATGATCGGTTTTTGGTTTGTCGCCTTATATTTATTGCATACAATGCAAATAATTAATTGTCTTTATATATGTCTAATATAAATCCACAAATCCGTATATATACATATATGATATGGTATATATATGCATTCGATATGTGTCACCCTTAAATAGTTTTTGTGGTGATTGTAGCGTCATTGTGGCCATAAACCCTAAATATGTGTGTGGTTGATTGTTGTTTCTTGCATCTCGATCTACGCACTGATTCCCTACCTCCTATTCCTGATGTAACTCGAGATAACTCGAGATTCTTTCCTACCTTTGCTCCCCCCAAATGTAACTCGGGGTTTCCCAATGCAAATGTAAATAGGATTAGTTTATATTTCCTGTTATGTCAAAGAACAACAGACACCTAGAGAATCGAGACGATCACCTCAGGTGTGAGACGATCGGTTGGTGGACTAAGGAAGTCGGTTCCTAGAGCGAGACGAGTGGGTGGCGACCTGAGGAGATGCACGATGACTAGTAAACTGATCGACTAGAGGTGCCAGTCGATCGGCTAGTGGCACCCAACCGACTGACCTGATGGTGAGTCGATCAATCATGGAGATGAGTTGATCAAACCCAGGATGGCAAAGCACAGAGTTCATCTACATGTTGCATGTGATGTGGACCTAGATGATTGTGATTCCTCTTGGCTCGAGGAATCACGTTAGGATGGCCATAATTATCGCTTTTTATCATTTTGCATGTTTTCTGTGGGATATAGCATGTATATGATACATACTATATATTGTGGTGATTGGATATGTATATGTACCTATAAAACCAAATCCCTCAATTAATATTAAGTCTTAGATGCCTTCCATTAATGGCACACATGAAAAACTTGATCGACCAAGTGTAGGTTATGCCAAAGCGTGGTGTGTTGTCTATCTCACGGAAGTTTGATGGTGGACATGTAGGATCTGCCAAAGCAGGGTGCATGTTCATCGTGTCGGCTTTTGGGTGAGACTTAACTGGTGATTCTTAGAGAGTCTAATATCTAAAGGCACATGGATGACCATGGCAAAGAGTTGTGCATGTCATTCATCAAGTAGTTGCATAGGATGCAATTGGCAAGCGTTGCCTACCTAAATAATCTATATTGTGGGCGATCAGCCAAAGTTGACTCATGATTGGATGAAATATGGATCTTGGACCCACTAGAAGGTTCTACGCTGCAATCTTCCAAATTGATAGTGAGGGCTGTCAATTTGAATCAAAATAGTGGGAGCGATAATTAATTACTAATTATGTCGTAAAACTTTTTAAAATCAATCAAATAAGTCAAAAATTAAGTTTTTTGGACTAAATTGCATATATTTCCTTTTTGTAGTAAAATGGCTGCAAACAATAATCACTTTCTTTGCGATCGGTCCTTGAGACAAACAAACTAAATGGGAATAATTCCACAACTAGTTAGGACGTTGAGAAGTGTTCTCACTGAAGAGCGAAAGCTCTAAGTCCTAGATACACCAGAACCAGATGAACTCGCTCCCACCACACCAAAGGCTGAAAGGGATGCTTACTGGAAGCATTTTGAGGATTCCATTGATGTGGAGTGCTTGATGTTGTATTCTCTGAACTATGAGTTGTAGAGACAACATGAGACATGTGATGTCTCTATGGCACTATCCTAGTATGTCATGACAGAAGGAAATCCAGTTGGTTCTCACACACTCAATGTGATTGGGTATGTGGAAAACCTGACTAGACTGGGATTACCTCTGAGCCAAGAGTTGGCTACTGATATGATACTGCAAGCGTTGTGAGAATCATACAGTTCATGATGAACTACAACATGAACAACTTTGACAAGTTGTTAACAGAGTTGTTGGACATGTTGAGGACAATAGAGGCATAGATGAAGAAATACAAACCCTAATCTTTGATGTGATCAATGAATGGTAAGTTTAAAAGGCAAGTTCAAGGGTAAAGCAAAGAAGTGTTCTGATGCTAGTCAGTAACCCAAGTCGTCTTCAGCCTCAAGGCATATGGGAAGGGTGAACGAGGGAGGAGAAATTACCCTCTATATTTGGAAGAACAAAATAAGATGAAGGAGGGGATGGAGATCTCCACCTTAGGTATCAAGAAATAAACACTTCTTTATATGAGGTATGTGATACCAAGATATAGATCTGACATATATGATATGTATGATCTAACAAAGAAGTGATGGCCTTTGTGAAAGGACCAATAAAGGAGTACTCATCATTGGAGCAAGTGTTGCTACCATAGATAGGAGTAACTTTTAGTTTATTTTATCCTAAAGGGCACGAAATAGAGCTAAGAACTGCTATTTCAATTTGCTAATAGAAACACTTTATTGTTGCATCTTGTAGTGACAAGATGGCTATCAATATAGTTGATGTTTCAATTTCAAAGATGTGATCTTTGTGGCAATGCCTTTCTTTATCTTTTGGTACTTGGTATGCATAAGATAAAATGATACCTACCTAAAAGTTATTGATAACTCAAACAAATAATTAGCACTATCATGAGAAATTCATCTCTAGTTTCCATGTTGATGGATAAGCTAGACTCTTTTGGTTATGAACCATTAAGAGACAAGAATATCTTGGACATGATGACAAGTCAATCTTCACTAGATGTAGTGGGAGAACGATTATCCTATTAGGTATAATACATATGATGTATTTACATATCTATTGGAATAAATGCTAATTACTTCAAATGGTGTTTAGAGAAATACCAATATGAATATCTTGAAGTGTTCAAGAAGATCATGAATGGAGTATGAATTTGGTAAAAGTAATAATTCTTGATGTGATCAATGAATGAGATACTTAAACCAAATTTTTGAGAACCTTATGAGTGATTATGATAGTGTATCACATAAAACTCATGATTAAGGCATAGTGATGTCTAAATCAAAAAGGAGTCATACTCTAAGGGGTTAGAGGATGATTATCACGTAACTAAATTCTTCTTAAATAAAGAATACCTTATACTAATAAAGGATATTAAGAATCACAAAGTGTTGTGAGTTCTCAAATTTCTTAACAGATACACCTCAAATATCTATATGATGGGTTGGTCATATGATTAGTCAACAATGTAGATGATATTGAGGAACCGTATTTTGAGTTATGGTTTATGACCATAAGATCCTAAATGACTTCCATGTGAACCATAAAGTATGACCTTGATGGTAGAACCCATTGGGATAAAATCCATAAGTGTGAATGAGTCTTAAGCGTTAAGACACATGGATGACATTTTGAGAAGGATCATGCTTGTTGATTGCAACTTAATGACTAAGACATTTGGCATATGGATATTAAAACCACATTCCTATGAGGAATAAGATAAGGATGTGTACGTGACACAACCTATAAGGTTTATGAATCCATTAATGCAAATGAAGTCTATGAGTTACAATGGACTAATCAATGTGATGGATTGAGTACAAGCAACTCAGAGTTGGGATCTTTACTTTGATAATATAGTCAAAGGGTTTGACTGATATGACAAAGATAAAGAAGAGATTTGTGATTTAGTGGGAGCGTATTTGCATTCCACATGTTGATGAGGAATGAGATGTTCTAGAATGGAATCCTTTGTGGAAATTATCTTTAGGGAAGATAGAGACGTTTCCTATGTGATAGGAATAGAGACCTATAGAGACAGTTCTCAAAAAGCTCTTGACCTAGAAAGGAGAGAGCATACATTGGCAATCTGACTGAAGGGTTCAATATACACAGATTCAGTGGGCGAAAACTTGTCCGTGTTACATAGAGTTAGTATCCCAAGGCCAAGTGTCTAATTCTCATAAAGAATGGGAACACTAAGAATAGATATGGATCTATCGTATATGTAATCATCATGTTATCTTGCATGTATGGACATAGAAAGAATAAAATGCATTTATCATCTTGTATGTAGGACATGACAATATGATATGCTCATCCTGATAACTCATATGTGGGGACATGATGAGTAGATGTCTGTCTAGTTCCAGTAAGGGTGACTAGAATACCATGAGAATTTGATAAGTACATGAGAAGCACTAGTTCTATGGAGATAAGGAAGGGTTCACTATAAAGAGCTACACTGATGCAAACTTCCAGAAAAGATAGAAAATTTATCGCAAAATATATATGGGATATATAAAAGTGAATGTGTGTTGAAAAATGGAAACGTTATAATATATCCATTTTAAAAGGAAATTATGAGTATCCGTGTGTTAGAGAACAACAGTGGATACTATATGGATCTGGGAGTTCATGGAGATGAACTTATAGGTATTCCGGTCATTGATGACAAGTAAGGAGTGTTTGGTCATGCAATGAAGCTAAAGGTTAGCAAAGGAATATTGGATCGCATATTACGGCAACTCCATCTCATAAGTATGACGTACAACAAAGAGATGTGAGACATGCAATAATACCGACTTCGGCAAAGTGTTGACATAACTCACTGCGTTAGCACTAGAGCATAGTAACATGTGGGACATGTTTGGAGATCACTAAGAATATGATTCAAGGGTGATTGGCTCGTAGTGTAAGTGGGAGTCTGTTGGTATGTATGCCATGAGAGCCAATCATGGGATGATTGGTGGGATACATTAAGATTGATTTGATAAACATCAAAGGCAAGCTTCTAATTCATTCTGGTTCAGTCAGTTATGAGATAATGACAGAGTAGATTGAATGTCTAAAGAATGACAGTACGCAATGACGTATGCTTTTAGGTTAAGGACCTAAATGATGAGATCATACGGATGTTAAGAGTATACATTCTTGTTATGTCCCTAGTCAGATGTCATTGTGGAAGGTTGATAGACAACAATGACACACAATACTAGATTGTATGTTGGTTGATGACAAAATCTCATTAGTCATGATATAGTGATATTAAACCAAGCACATAGGTACTTGTTAGAGAACTAGTGTATCGGACAAACCCACTGTGAGAGTGACACATGGAACCATGACTTGGTAGTCACAGTCAGCTCTCACAGTGATGGTGGTGAGTGTGATTCTTTGACCTGAAATCACTACACTCAACACACATCGTTGGGTACACTTTGACATCATCAAACGCAGTCCTGAAATATAGATTGTTATAAAGGTGATGATTGGGTGACTTTGACACATGGGGCTTTTGAGAGGTGAGTGATAGATATGGGATTTATCCCTCCTGAGGGAGTTTGATGTCCATGGCCACTTTATGAGTAGGATTGAGAAAAGGCATGTGCATGCATGTGTGAATCATGATGTGATATTGATGTCACACATAACTCATCCAGTCTGCTCTGAGATCAAGGAAGTGAATGAACGTTGAAAGGATGTATGTTCCATGCCTTGAGTTCATTTGGGATATCAGTGACAAAGGAATTATACATTCATTGTAACACCAATCACGGATTGTAGTATTGAAAGTTGTTCTCCAACTTTCCTTTTCACTTGGGTAGCACTGATGTGCGACTAGGCACCACTCTTTGCTTGTGAAGTCATAAGTGTTATGGACTTTCACTGCCAACATGAAATGGGCCTACAGGGTCACACACATAGGATTTAACCTGAAAGAGGAGTTTATCCCTGAATGATGTTTATATTGTTTACTAAATGTGTTTAGTAGTTCAATTAAACATTCAATCAATTGACTTGACTCAGAATCACCAAGTTCAAGTGTTGGACTAATTGATTTGGGTGTCAGATTGATTGAGAATTACATTGACTGATTGCTACACAACCTGGACTGCCAACCGACCGGTTCAAGCTATTGAACTGATCGGCTCAGGGTCAAGTGAGAAGACCGGTTCAAGTGTTGAACTGATCAGTTCAGTTGGACCAAACAATCCGGTTTGGGAAAGTTAGGTTGGTGAGAAAATATTTTCATTTCACTTGTACAATTTGATTGGGACAAGTATTGATCTTTGGATTAATTGGAAACGGAAAGACGAAAGTCAATTGGGAACTTCTCTAGGAAGTGAAACAACTAGTTCATCAATGAACCGATCAGTTCAGCTCCCCAAATGACTGGTTCATGAGATGAACCGATCGGTTCAGTCCCCAAAAGATCGGTTCATTTGTGAAATGACCCGTTCACCTACTGTAGTGTATCAATTCAGGGAAATTTCAGACCCTTCTACTCCCTCTTTAGTCCCGCATTGCTCGGGGTTGAGAACCCTGACCCGACCCCTCCTATATATAGAGGGGTATTGGGGCTTCTCAAGAAGAACAACTTAGAACATCAGTTGCTCTTTAAAGTTGTCCTCTCTGGTTATGGTAATCGAGAGAGCCCAAGTAAGTGCTACCTGACTAGGGAGGCACAGTGAGGGAAAGACAATTGCAGGATGACAATTGGTGGTAGGAGAGCACATCGGTGACTAGTATGCCGACAGAAGGGGACGACTCCTTCCAGTGTCTTGTAGGAAAGGATGACCAGGGTTCCCAGTGGTCCGTGTGGACTACTATAGAGGCGGGAGATTTCTGTCGCTCAGAGGACAGCCATAAATCCATCAGTCTGGGTGCGACCAGGAGCTGCACAGACGTCGTCCAAGACCAGAGGTGAAGATCGCACTAGCTGTGAGGTTACTTCGCCGAGCAAGCCTCGGGAAAAGGTACGCCTCTACAAGCCATCCTTCCTACCATATAGATTTTGACGAGATCTCTTTGGGTTCTGGGTTTGAGGAGAAAATTTTTGTTTCTGCTGCCATCTCTGCCTCCCCTAAAACCCAACAACAGTCACACGAGATACCTTGATCAATGATTTCTTATGGGTGATGTATTGTTGTTGTAAGTACACCAACATGCAAACCTACTTTGTTGACATTCACCCCCACATCCTCCAACAGATCCATCAACCATCACCTTATTAGTATATGGTTCTGGTTTTCATTCCCTTTATCCATATGCAATCCTAGATTGCTAATAGGTGAAGGGTGAATCTCTTTTTAGTGATTAATTGGTGTAGCTCTATGTTGTTGCATTATCTCCTCGAACATTCAGATGTGCCAGATGGCTCAAAATCCACTCTCTCTAGTAGGCAGTGACATGGTGGGATCGAACACACCTTGAGTCACTCCTCAATGATGAAAAATTGCATTTATAAATTGAAGAGATGAAGGATATATCTTTACACCTATATTCCTTGATTTGGTCCCAACCGAGTACATTTCTTTCTCCCTTAAGGGAGACAAGGCTCTCTTCTGTGTCTCACTATAGAAAGACAACATATCATCTATGTGATTGTGATTAGAGGATCCATCCCTCATGCAAACTTGGAATTGTGGAAGACCTTCCATTGGGATATCCATATGAATGGCACAATTCATAGGTTCCATATCCCAATATTATCAAGATGCACCTAGAACAAACCCCCCAAACACAAAGAGTGGATCACCTCTTTGTCACTGGAAATTTGGAAAGTTTCATCTGGAATAGAGCAGATGGCTTGGGGAGGAACCACACAACCTTCTAGGAATGCTCATGGTTAACATCCACAGACTCAAAAAGGCATCCTTTTTAGTTGGGTAATGGGTTTTTACCTAGATTGATTGGCTAGACACTTTTTCAGACCAATTTTAGTGTTGTGTTCAATGGGTGCACCATTAACCCTATTTTATGTAGCATGATATCATTAGGATTCTGACTGCATGTGTGGAAAGCAATCACTTTATGGTGATTGGTGATGTCAAAACAAAGGGTGACAATGCTATCTTGTAGGCTTGTAAGCCTAAGCTTTGGCTCAAGAAGATTGATATTTCCATGTGGCATGCACCTAACTTCTATAACCTGAAAGTAATTATGGTATCCAGAAATGATCATCTTGAGGATGTCTTCTCCAGCATTAAGGTGTCAAAATCAGTATAGGAGGGATTGGCTCAATGTTGTTAGATGTGTAGAATCTTAGATGAATTCCATGGTTGTCGTCCTTAAGCTAGTGGATGACAAAAACCTTCATATTTACACCATGGACACTAACTCTAGGGTTGTGGTAGAGATATTATAGGACAAATTCCATGAGATATATTTTCCATGTTTAGAGACATCGAAGAACAAATTGTCGATAGAGCCATTTTTGGCTTCCATATACATTGAGAAGTTAATTTTGTGGCGCATGAGATAGGTAGATGGGGTAGAGGGATCAAAGAGTTCTTCAAGAGCTTGAACGTGCTTGATCATTCCATGTGAGTATGAGGATTGGATCTCCTTGACTACATCTACACCCTTAAATTAGAAAATTGTGGTATATGGTATAGTTTTCATATTCATGTGAGGGCCCTATCTTTATACACGTGTAGGTATACTTTTTGTAGAAAACATGTCATTTTGGAAATATCTTGCAATGTGTGTGAGCCTATAACAAGAGGGTAGGATGGGTAATATAGCCTCCCTTATTTATAAAAAAAGTCATCATGTCATTACTGCCTGAGTTAATGTCTCTAGGTCCATAATATGTTAACTTCCTCTTTCATTTGGTGGAGTGGGACTTTTGGTGTTGGTCGGTCACATATCCTCAACAATAAAATAGGAATATTTAACTACAAGACTCCTAGTAGTTATCTCCTACCTTGATGACCCTAGAGTACATCAGCTCGACCTTTGTGGCAAACACTCATGGAGCCTTTCTCTTCTATTGCAAGGTGAAGACATTATTTGTCCATGGGAAGGGGACGTATTGTCATGATCACATCATCTAGAATTGGTATATTGAGTCTAGGGTTTGTGTAGTACATGGAACCTAAGTCTATTGTCCATGGACATGGGACGTATTGTCATGATCACATCATCTAGAATTGGTATATTGAGTCTAGGGTTTGTGTAGTACATGGAACCTAAGTCTGTGGTGGACTTGATGGTCATGATCCTGGTAAAGGATTTAAGAGGAACTTGGATCACCTTCAACTGTTGGTATATAGGAGCATGTTGGTTCAAGGTTAAACTGACGGGTCCCTTATTTTGATGATGAATAAACCATTACATTTATTTGTGTATAATGCTTCTACTTGAGTTATTTCATATTAGATAGACATATTCCAAAGGACTAAACTTGCACATCCTAATTTGAACAAATCAAGTCATAAATGCATAAAGAGCAAGATTTAAGAATAGATAGTTATCTCCTTAAATATTTGATGTAAATCACTTGTAATTATTTATGACTTGTAAGTAATCCCATATGTATAATAGATTCCATTAGGTTAAATTAATATGCACTTGGGAGGGTCTTTAAAATCCCAAAAAAGTAAGTGCAGTTGGTTGAATTACCCCGAGGTATAACTCAGCTGACATCACTATTCACATGGCTTTCTAGAACATTTTGTCATCCGATTGGTAACTTGGATGACCAGGAAATGTCCCATACAACAAGGTTTGTCGTTCAAGTTTCCCAAAAGGTAACTCAATTAACAGTATTGTAGCATCCACTTTCTATTGTGAAATATAGTCATTAGAGGGGTAGAAAAGGGTGGGAAAAAAGACCCATTAGACACCCCAATAACGGTCAAAATTCATACTAAATGGTTCTAATAGATAGAAGGCATCCTCAACTATAAATATGACCCTTAGGCTTCATTCCATGGTTAACCAAATAATATGAATGTATCGATTCTATAGTTGAGAGAGATTTTTCCTCAAAGAGACTCCATCCACTCTCATGATCTTAATCACTTTCTACATCCATTAAAGTGCATAGGAGATTTATAAGAGAGATATTCCTACATGTATATCTAGTGAGTATCTCATTTCCTCCATATCACAATCTCTCTTTCTAGCTTGAAGATGAAGATGCTCTCTCTTTTCTAAGAGAGGTGAAGAAGAAGAAGAAGGGAAACAGTCCCTTGGTGAAAATCTTCTCCTTGGTGAAGGTGAAGCCAAAGGCAGAAGATCCAAGTCAAGAGTGGGTAAACACTTAGATTTGGAAGAATTTTTGTAAGAGTGGATAAGTCCTTGAGGAAGGTTGAAGACTCATTGCAAGAGTAGCTTTATTCACCTCCCCCTCTCTAGAGCCCATTATAGATATAATAACTGGTGTCAGAGCAAGGTCTTCTTCAAGTAATACTTCCAAAAGTAGGAGAAGATGGGAAACAATCAAGTGGGGTTATACTCCTTAAAAGGGATCAAGCAAAGGGAATTAAGAAGATGAAGAAGAAGGACAAGGGAGAAAGAGTGCCACAAAGGTTCCCTTGACACAAATGAAAGCACTAGTGGAAGATATATTGGAAGTAAATATGGAGGATGTCATTGTTCCCTCATGGCAAATTTAGTTCCAGATTCATATGAGGTAAACATAAACTCTTTAGATAAAGAATCTTTAGTTTGAGTCATTCATGCGAGTTGTGCCTCTCTCAAGTCCACTAAGCATAAAAGAAAAGGGCTTGCTAATATTATTGATTCCTTACATGAAGAAAAATATGATTTTGAACATCTTAAGGGACTTAATTTAGAGGTTGAATTGAAGCTAAATAGTGTTGATATGGAAAACAATGCTTATATTTGTCAAGTAAATACTCTTAAACTTGAAAATTATAGCTTACTTGATAAAATTAAGTTTTAAGAATCTCAACCTTTATGGGTAATTAAAATGAAGAGCATGCTACAAATATTAATTCTCTCTCAATTGATATTGATGCTCATAAATGTGCTAATGAGGACCAAGAGCTTACTTTGCATGGAGTAGAATGTGAAAGTAGAGTTTATCTTTTGAATATTGCTTGTCTTGAAAATGAACTGGCATCATTGCATAGTAGTGAAAATGTTTTTGATCCTCATACTATCATTTCTAATAGAGAGAACGAATTTAATGCTTTTACTATGAAAAATATTATTATATGATTAAAGCTCTTTGCTTAGAGACCGATCTTTTTCATGCTATAGATGATATTAATCAATTATATTCTATTATTGATTCTCCTAAGCATGATAATCATAGTGTGAGATATGGATTTGCAAATTAGTTTTTCTATCCACATAAAAATAAAGATGAGATGTGTATGGAGTGTCAACAAATGAAAAAGAAATGGTAAGAATAGAGGTAATGATATTCTTACGCCTATCCAATCATTGCTTTTTTTGCCAAGTTTGTATGCTCTCTACATATAGTTTTTTTTAGTTAAAATTGGTATATTGTGATTCTCATTCATTTCTTGCTTAAAAAATTTCCCTTGATGTTTTCACAGTGCATTACAAACTTGTTAATACATGTTTGGATATTATTTATATTTTATCATGCCTCTAGATATGTTTTTTTGAAATATATATATACTTTTGGACAATAGTTGTTGTCATTCGAGTTTATCCGGAGGAAACACAACTGACGGGAATCCTTGTTTTTTTCGAACTATTTTTGTCGGCTGAGTTTTTCCTAGGTTAACTCGACTGACAGGCACCATGGGGTCATGTAATCATCTACTATCGACTGAGAAATTCAACCCAGAAACTCAACCAACAACATTGTGCACTGAATATACAGATGGCTTATTGGCTGAAAATTTCCCTCTCAACTAGATTTTCTCAACCAATAGCCTTATTATATTAGCATTCCCCTTGGTACCTATTTATGATATGCATATTGCCATTCTCTAACTACCTATCTTGCATACAACTCTATCTTTCTAATTTCTCTTGTTACTTGAGTTGTAATGCATATTTTGATGATAATCCCTTTTAAACTTTTGATTTGTATGCTAACTTGCTTCCGTTGTGCTCTAAATTGCTAAATATATCTAGTTTATATCTTTTTTTGATACAACCTTGTGTTTCTTAATCGAAGTCATCTTTTTGTAATGATGCATATTTTTCAATGAGAAATATCCATTCATGATTTGTATGGTATTTTTCTACATATACTCATACCTTTTTCTTTACTTATGCATCCTTTTCTATGACCTAGATCCTAGCAGTAGTCCTAACTTGTGATATCATCTACTAGTAGTCTATCTCCATGTAGTTTTAGTTCTCTTCATCATTTCTATCTAACTATATTATATGTTGGTATCTTTTTTCATACATACTCAAGCTTGTTCGTTGTTCTAAAAATCTACCATCTTGAGTTGCTTTCTTGCATAGTCATTGCCTTGACTATTTATAGAATTACATCTAGGGGTGTTCAATTGCATATATTGATTTGCTTTATGTATGTTGCTTGGACAAGCCCTTAGTTTTTCTCTTCTACTCTCCCTTTTTTCAAACAAGTTGCATTTTAGCTCTTGAAATCCACACTTTATAAAATGACAAAGGGGGAGAAGACCTATTATATGTAAATGGGAGAAGACATAGTACCCATAAATGTTATGAAAGCTAATTATATAGGAGATATATCATCAATTTATGGGGAGTATGTGAACTCTATTAGAATCAATTGAGGGGGAGCACATGAACCCAATTTTATTGAAACCCTAGATTTCTGCAAAGGTATGATTTTACTTAAATATTTTTAATACATTTATGGAATGGTTTTTCATCTTCAAAAAGGGAGAGAATGTTGACTCGAGGTTAAATTGACTAATCCCTTGTTTTTATCATGACTAAATTGTTCCATTTATTTGTGCCTAATGATTCTACTTGAATGATTTTAGATTAGATAGACACGCTCCAAATGCCTAAACTTGTATATCCCAACCTAGAGAAATCAAGTCAAAATGCATAAAGATCAAGATTGAAGAATAGATAGTTTTCTCCTTATATCTTTGATGTAAGGTATTGTAACTGATTGTATGACTTGTGATTAAACTCATATGTATAATAGAGTCAATTAGAATGAGTTAAAATGCACTTGGGAGGGTCTTCAAAATCCAAAAACAGCAAGTGCAGTCGACTGCATTACCCTAGGGTATGACTCAGCCAACAATATTGTTCACAAGGCTTTCTAGAACCTTTTGTATGCCGAATTGGTAACTCAGCCGACCAGAAAATGGCTCGGACAACAAGCAATGCTGAAATTCTCAAAAGGTAACTCAGTAGATAGTATTGTAGTAACCGAATTCAATAGTGTAATATAGTTGTTGGAGGGTGAAAAAAAGATATGTTGGACATCCTAATAATAGCTACAACTCGTACTAAATGGTTCTATTAGCTAGGATCCATCCTCAACTATAAATAGGATCCCTTGGGCTTCATCCCATTATTAGCTGAATACTATGAAGATCCCCATTCTGTAGTTGAGAGACAATTTTCCTCAAAGAGCCTCCATCCACTATCATGAGCATAATCACTTGCTACATCCATTAGAGTGAGTAGGAGATTTGTAAGAGAGTTGATCCTATATGTATATATCATGAAACTCTCACTTCCTCCACCTCCCAATCTCTCTTTCTATCATGAAGATGAAGATTATCTCTCTTGGCTAAGAGAGGAGAAGAAGAAGGGAAGGACTCCCTTGGTGAAAAGTTTCTCCTTGGTGAAGGTGAAGTCAAAGTCAGAAGATCCAAGACAAGAGAAGGTAAATCATTGAAGGCAGAAGACATAAGAGTGGGTAAGTCCTTAAAGAAGGCTAAAGACTCATTCCTAGAGTAGCTCTATTCACCCCTCACCTCCTTTATAGCTGATTATAGATCCAACAGACCCAGTGCACCTGAAACGTTCTACAAGGAGAAGATGACAAAGAAACTCTGGGTCAGTACCAATCTAAACTTGTTGGGTCGGATTGGGGTGCCCAAGAATGTGGTTTGGTGGTGGGATTCATGATCATTGATGCTAGATAGTGGGTGAATGGAAAGGTGGCATGACTCTGCGATGGTGGTTTGTAATGTCATCATTATTGAGCTGTGTTGTGTTGTTATCTAATTTATATAGCATGGTAGGTGTTTGTTGAATTGCATTGTATTGTCTAAAGTATTGAGATTTCTTATGTACTACAACTATACCACATTCTTCGGTGGGGCAATGAGTGGTCCCATATTAGTGGATGGTGTGTTTGTGGCCTCAACACGCTTGGTTCATGGGTTCTAGTAAAGTATGTTTTGCCACACAAGACCACATCTTGTAGTAAATCGATAATAAACAATTTCTATTGAGAACTCTCCATTTCGGATATGCCCTAGTTTCACTTGGGATATGCTCCAACTCCAGATAAAATTTCTCAACTCCCATGTGACTGCTCTCCTCAACTTCTAATATCCAATTCATGCAATATCACAACCTCCACCTCCACCTCCCTCATACATGGTGTCCTTGACCTTCCCCACTCATGAAATCCTCTAACTACCTCACACATGGCGTCTGTCAAACCTTCCCCCTTCTACCTCTTGATGCCATTGTATCTACTTTCCTCACTGCATCTTCATTTGCCACTAGATTTTCTTTTTCCCATGGCTGCTCTCATTCCCGTCATGAATGGTCTATGAGAAATATGATTTCATCAGTTGCATTTGTCATTATCCATCGGCTAGCACATTGCACAGTTAGAGAGCTTATGTGTAGTCAATCTACCTATTGGTGATAGTTTAATCTGAACCTACTAAAGTAACCCCATCTTTGATGTATCCATATCAACATTTTCTTTTGAGATCCCAAGTCTCTAAGTGGGTCATATCATATGTCTATTTTCTAAGCTAATACGCATACCACGACATTCAAGCCTACATAATACAATATTTTAGACTGATGAAGATGGAAAACCTAATATCTATTCCTCCATATATACTTTCTCACGGTGTCCTTCTACCATCCTACTCCAATCCTTTTCATGGAATAAAAGTAACGACTATCTTCTGGATTTTTTGTTTTATTTTAGTGGGTTGAGCCAATGACATAGATCCATATTTATATATGACTGGTCCCAGGCCTCAATAAACTCAATTCTACAGACCTAAAGGCTAAATCCACTAGTCTTATATGATTGCCTTCCATGTGTAAGATCATGGTTAGTGTAAGAAGCAGATATATTCACCACTATGTGAACATATTTCTGCCTAATTCTTGAATATGTCATCCACATATGATATGGTCTGTTGCCCTAGGCATTTGATACAACCTAGTAATAATGAAGATGGACGAGGGTTACATCATGGACATGGACATAGCAATGGGCATGGTACACAAATTTATGCATATACATATGCATGTATGTGTATATATACGCATATGTATATGCATATATAACATGAAAACAATTTAAATGGCATACACACATACAAATCTAGAGAATCAAACGTGATTCATATATACAAGCATAAAACAAGGATGAAATCAAGTCCAAAGTCATTTAGGATTTGAATGCAAACTTAATAACATGAAAAGTGATGAAATTTGGATGCTTGCATTATGAAATCACGCACTATCTGTGGATAATAATTAATCATGACTATATTTGCAATATGCAATTGAATAACTTTAAATGGGGGCGATGAATTAAAATAAATTGCATGCCAATTCTCTCGAATAAGATTATTAAGTGACGGATTATATCACAAACATTGATGTTTAATAAATAACTATTAATGGATGATAGGAATGGGAGGGGGGATGACATGGTAGTCGTGTGATGGAGATAGAGGGGGAAGGGAGAAGAGTATTGTTTATGTTACTTTTATACATGTATTTGATTTTGACTTTTTATGTCCATGCCTCGTTCATGTTGTGCTTAGGGTGTGGTCAAGCTTTGAAAAAAGTGAATTTCATCTAAGACATCTCAATCGTGTGTCCAGTTGTGTCAATGATATACCTATGATTGAAACATGTCTAAGATGTACATAGTTTCCTCATTGAAGTGTATGTGCTCCCAATGTCTGTCACAATGAATCTATGTCTGACACATGTCCAAGACCGACACGATTGTGTTTGTACTTCCCAAGATACGGTGTTATATTAAATGACCTCGCACACACTCTAAGTTAGATATTAGTTATGCAAAGTAGGAGTGCTAATCGAGGCAGCTCGGATAAGATCTGACCTGTAAAGTAAATTTGGGGTCTAATTCGAGTCTAAATCGGGTTTGTACTACGGAAATATATGCAATCGGTAAAATTGTGAATATTTGATCTTAGCATTATTTATAACACATTGTAAAAAGTGTTATGAAGTGTTAATACATGATAAATTTTAAACAAATTCATCAAAAGGCACATTTTTTATCCTTTCAAGATATTTTGGGGTTGAACAACTCAAGTTTGGAGTATTCAGGTCCTTAAAAAATAAAATTTGTACAGATAGTTGAGTTTTAATTTCAACTTGAATTAATTTTTTTGGGTTTGATTTGGGTCGTTTTGGGTCAGAATTTCAAATCAGTTCTGGTCGGGTCATCGGGTCAGGTCTAAGATTGTGAGTCCTAATCTAAAGTAAAATTGCTCTTGGCAGCATGTGAATATTGACCGTTTGCGATACTTTTGTATGAACTTCTTGATATTGTAACTATTACCTTCAAACTTCCAATGATGTATATCAGTCAAGTTTTTATAGTCGTTCGTTAATATTGTATTTCCAATTAATGTTTTTTGTATATATGTTAGAAAGTGAACATCAATACAACCTCGTTAGTCGAATGTCCGATTGGCTTAATTTTCCCTTACGACCGACTACTAGCTGATCGGTTAACTAGCTTCACTGGTCGTGCTTGCGCAAAAGAAAGGCCACTGTATCGAATACCGTGATAGTTCTGTTGCTTGTCAAGCAATAGTTATGGCTTCCTGTAATGTATAGCTAGTAGGTGGCATTGGACTCTGTATATTTTTCCTATGACTGATAAAAGGTGATTGTACTTACAGAGAAGCAAATACGAATTTCAGAATTCTTAATTGTTATACGGGCTGGCCCAAAACTGACCCCTAGACGTGGGGTTCTCAATATATCTGATATGGACCTATATTTTCCAAGATTATCCTGATCTAACGGCCCAAGACCATCACGGGATGGCGGACAATAGATGGAGGACTAGTCTCAAATGAGCCATCCATCAGCCATATATGCGGTTTTTCCTTTCTCTATACTTATAGCTAAAGCGTTTAGGTTTCCGGTTCCAGAAACGTAGAAGACATAGTTTACATATAATATGTTTTTTTTTTTGCCAAAGAAACAAGAGTTATACTTCCAGACGAAGCAAACACATGTGGTCCTATGGTGCTTTTGTTGAGGATGTTGTACCGATACGGTCACGGATGTGATGAAAACTTATTGCGGAAGCGTTACCGACAATCATATAAACTCAAAGAAGAAACACCAGATTTAATGTGCAAAACTCTCCTCAAGACGAGAAGAGAAAAAAAAACACGAGACAATACCGGCCAACAAATACTATGTAATTATATTTACAACTCACATTGTCCGGATTTAATTGTCCCTAATCCGAGTGGCCATCCCCACGCGAGAACAAAGATGAGGAAGACGATAATCATACTCAATGTGTACAAACCTCCCTCTTTACTTTATCTCATCACAACGCTATCGTCGTTACTGGGGACCTTTGATGTCTTGTTGTAAGGACCCTAACCCACATTTTGAGATAACTCTATTTGTTTTGCCTAAGTATGTTACTTAGAACCGATGAGCTTGATCGACACACCTTGGTGTGGTTAGGTCGACACCTAAAGATGATGAAACTGGGATCCCTTTAGCCATATGAAACTGATACCTTGTAATGGTAGTCATGATACATCATGATGATGATGAGGTTATATGGTATGATAGGATACCCTATGAGGTGTTTGTATGAGCAACAAGGGAGTGTTGTTTTCTATAACCTTTAATCTCATAACATACTCTATAGTGATAATGGAAGTGATGAATTGAGGTTGGTTGTTGATCCAACCCTGTAAACCCTAATTGGTTAAAGAGAACCCTAACCCTAATGATGTACTGTGAATGACATGAATTTTTATGGGATGGTAGTAATGATGAAGTGTTATCTTTCTTGTTATAAGTCCCTAACCATGCGGGTGTTGTGGAATTGATAATCATGGCTAGTGTGTGCTATGATGGTTATGATGTGATACAAGGATTGAATATGCCCTTGTGAGGAATGTTGTTTATCCAGGTGATATAGGAATATGGCGGTTGGGCCTTATAGCCTAACAGTGGTTATTGCTTTGACGTGAAAGGATGTTTCCTACTGATAGAGTTTATGGATTGATATCCAATGGCATGTGTCTTTGTTGATGATGATGTGAATGGCAATATGTGGTGATAGTGTGACAAGTTCACACCCTATATGTTATATCTGTTGGAAGAGTACTATGCCCTTATTATAAGGCCCCTAAACTTGCTTAATGAGTTGAATAATCTTAACTACCATAATTGAATGCCTATAACCCTAATATAACCTTTTGATATGTTTTGAAATCATAAGACAAGCTTAAGTTTCAAATTTGGTCCAATCTGGACATTGTTTGAACAAGTTATGCAATTTTTTATACATTTTGGACTTTTCTACAATTTACCCAATTGAGGGATTTTCTTTACAATTTTTCACATACATTATGTTCCTTAGATGTTATATTATCATTTTTGAGTGTTTTGAGCCATGAGGATCCTAGTTGAGCCATGGTTTGAAGGTGTTTTCATCAAGGGTATTTTAGGGTTTATCCCTTCATGGATGAGCTACCTTCAGTTGCTATCAACTAAGGAATTATGTGATTGGCTGAGAAATTCGATAATGGAAACCTAAGTAGGTCTATACAAATAGTGGGAGATCTGCTTGTTTGTGAGCTTGTATATTCTTAATAAATTAAGGTCATGGACACTTGGATAGATACTAGAATTTCAACTTTTTTCTTTTTGTTTTATCTTAAAGTTCACATACTTATCCCCAAGAACCAAAATGAGCCATTTCCTCTCCACCACTTTCCTCCTTCTCCCAACCTCATTCTCCTTCTGTTCAGCTGTGAATTTTTCTACCCAAGGAAGAAGAAAGTGGGGATCTTCTTGGAAAAAATTCTAGGGTTGCAATTGAATTCCTTTTTAGGTCTAAAAATCTTCCTCCTAGTGATCTTGACCTAAAAGTGTAAGTTTTACCTTATTTCCTCTGTTTATTTCTTTTCTCTTCTTCCTCATATATCTCTCCAGGTCAGAACCATGTTGTTCCATGGTATAAATTTCTCTAAAGCTCTAAAACCCTACCTTTCTTGCTCCTTATGCTTAGGGTTTGCTCATTTGATGAAGAAAGGTGCTAGATGGACGAATTCATAGTTTATTCTTGGATTTTCTACCCTACCTACTCAAGATTTCTTCTATGTGAGATTTCATATTCTCATTAGAGGCAAGTTTTATAACTTGATCCACATTTATTGCTTACCATAAGCTTTCTAGATCATGTTCTTGCTTGAAAATGATGATCCATCACTAAAAAGCTATGCTTGACTTGGATTTTGATTTTTATAATGTTTCATGTTCTGATTTCAGTTATATATGAACATGTGATCATGTGTATGTTATTCCTAAGGTACAATATGACTTGGATCAGGTTGGTTGGACAACCTATGGTGCTAAGCACCTATCAACCAATGGTCAATTTTAGGATTTTAAGCTGATTTCTTCTATAAATCCATGACTCGATGATGGTACCATTGCAACAACCCTATGGTGTTGTCTTCATGACAACTGATGGTCGTGATCAAAGGTGTCATATGATGGTAACAACCTATGGTCACCCCCTTAGGTCAGGTTTTGGATGAATTATAAGTATAATGATCAACCATCAAGTACCCTACTGATGCTCTCAATCAATGATGACATCAACTTAATATTCGATGTTGATTAATGAATATAGTGTTGATCTAACAACCTATGTTGATTTAATGGTCACTAATGATGGTGTATCAGGTCTCTATAGCCTATGGTGAGCCAAGCATTGTAGTTGTAGCATCAATTAAGTCTTAGGCCAATGGTTTCTTGGGTTACTTGATGCAATGGTCAGACCTATACTGTAATTGATGGTATTAACATATGAACTTGACCCAATGGTTGAGATCTACTGTTTATTCCTCCATTAAGGTGGAATGATGGCTAATGTAATATGTTAGTCCTAATAATGTTATTTATATGGTTTCCTTTATATGATCAACTTAAGGAGCTTACTTGTTGATAATGGATGGCTTGTTTTAACTGAACAGTTGATTGTGGGCTTTATCCTACTCTCAATGGAACTTTTTGTGTTTATTATCAAGGGATGTCTAGGTTTAGATGGTGACTCTTTCTATAGAACAAATCAAGGACTTCATAGGTAGTTTATCCAAGGTGTTTACTTATGTAAACAACCAATAGTCTTACCTTTTAAACATCCAATGGTTCCAGGTGACATTGTGGTATGGCGATATGGGTTGAATGATGATGGAACAAATGAAGGGTTACCCTTAATAAGTTAGTCTTACCTATTCACTCATATGAATAGAAGGGATGATAACCATATTGTGTTGATATGTAACCCTAATGAGGTATAGCTTGTTATACCTAGCTTTAATATAACTAAATGATGGTAATTGGGTATGAATAGTCCTTGAATGACTAATACAATCATGGAGTACTCTATTATTGTTGAAACTCTAGTATGCTATAACTTGATGGTTACACCTTGATTTATGTGTGGTTTCATACTTGAGAACAGTATGGAATGTGATGGTGATGCTTCACCTTATGCATCCATGATCTAATGGGAATGCTCTGAGTTAGGATTTGAGTATGAGTGTTGATTAGTAACATTGATATAATTTATCATGTTGAACCTAACTCTAATACAATTAGATAAAGATGAGTATTCATGTTTAACATTCTTATATGATGGAATGATGGTGGAATAACCTCCTTAACATGATCATAACCTTAATGTGTTAATTGGCGGTTATCATAGCCACATGGTTGATACTTTCTTATGCTAAACATGTGCATTATGAATATGATGAGAGTTAATCATATCTAGATTCCTTTCATGTTTATGTAATAAAGGAATGTTCTTAATGTTAATATAACCCTGCTATGATTGTTTATGAAAGTCTCCTAGCTCATTAATGTGACATTGTGTTGATCTGGTGTATTATATGTAAGTGATGTTGTTGAGCCTTGTTATAAGGTATGCAAAGATAATGATGATCTTGCAGGGAATAATATGATGGTCTTAATGACCTTTGGGCATGGTTGAGCCCTAAATGAGGTGTAATCCTCTTATGTTGATAAGGGTTGACACCCAATGATATTGTGAAAAAGGATTTTATATCATGTGATAGTATGATGGTCTTAATGACCTTTGGGTATGGTTGCACCCTGAATGAGGTGTAATCCTCTTATGTTGATAAGGGTTGATACCATGTGATATTGTGAAAATGATTTATATCTTGTGATAGTATGATGACTAGTGTGGTCTCATGAATGTCAAGTGAATAGTACCATGTGATGATGATATGAGAAATTATGTTTCACACATTTTATATCTTTTCAAAGTTGTGATATTTATAAGCTTGCTAGAAGTGAATTAGGGTTTGTATGTCCACTTGTTTGATTTAGCCTCAATTCACCCAATTGGAATAACTAATCAAGTGCAACTCTAATCATATAGTTTCTTGTGCCGTAGAGCCATCTTCAGTGTCAGAACTTGCTGGATGGTTAAACGAGTATTCCTAAGGGAAACTCAGAGCGCATATTGTTGAGTATGTGGGGGTGGCAGGTTGAGGATATATCTTTGTCATCCACATTGCAGATTGTGGAGGTTGGCTATGGTCATGCCTCATACATCTAATGTGATTGATAACAGCTGTGGTCGTATCTCAGTGATTATAACATGATGTGATTACAGGAAAATTGTGTTTGTACCTCAGTGATTGGGTTTGAATACCTTGGTTTCTAGTGTCGTGACTTGTACCAAGGTCGGACTAGTGTTTATCATCTTGACTATATGTCATTGTGGTGGCAGCTTTGATAGATATGTCACTACCTTTTTACTCGTATTGACCGAGGGGAAGAGATCTTATGATACCGACACTCCTAAATCTTGTATGGAACCGAATAGCCCTTTGCAGGGGTCAGTTGGACTTTGAATGGTACGGTTCAAATTTCCCAGGGCATCATAAAAGATGTAAGATAGCCGTGTAGCATATTTGTTTAGGGTTATGCATAACATTTCACATTAGATGATAATCCTTGTTTGTTATCTTTACATAAAGATGATGCTTAGTGCAAATAAGAGATAGTAGATATACTTATGTTGTGGATATGCTTAAGATTGTAGATGCATTCATATAGTAGTCATGCTTATGTTGATAACTATACTGCTACCACTAATTATAATCATGATGCTAGCTATCTCGTGTTGTTAGTTATGTTTAGCATGCTAGCCATGTCATTGTAACTAGAGATGCATATACTGCTAATCATGCTTATGCAAATACTCGTGCTTATGTTGATAACTCTGCTTATGATATTGGTTAGTTCAAACTGTTAGACATGCTAATGCTGTTAGATATGCTTATGATGTTAGACTTATTCATGTTAATAGAGATTGTTAGCATATTTGATTAGTTGGGCTCAGGCCCATTGTATTTTCTCTTTTCTCTAATTAGCCCATGTACTCTATGGCTCCTATATATATAGGAGACCCAACTCTCTTGTATTGCTTACCGAAGAGATATTCTATTCTTCATGGTATTAGAGCAATAACTTAACCCTAATCCTCTCCACCCCTTCCTTCTCTCTCCCACTTCTACTTCCTCTCTTCCCGGCGGCTGCGACATCTGATTGTGTTCTCGCATGGTCGTGTGCGCTTCTTGTTTCCGTTAGTTTAATCAACGTTTAGTTTCTGTCAGTTGGTAAAGGAGCCGTGAGTTGGTGAAACATCCCACAACGTCATCTTGATGTGAATTGCTGATCACGGAAGTGCATCTCGTTTTCGGTAGTTGATAAAGGGATCAAGACATCAACACACAAATTGTTGATCAAGAATGCCACACAAATGTTTTTTTTCTCTTTGAATCCGTAAGCTCGAAACTTATTTTAGCCAGATATTTTTTTATGTGGAGGTGTAGTCAAATTACTACCTATTTGCATTGACGTCGTGATTGTCTGTGTACCGCTAGTCACCTGTAACAATAGCAACAAAAAAAAGTTTAAAAAAAAAAGCGAGACAAAAGATCATATGCTAATTTATAAAGCACCAAAAGAACAGAAGGGGCAAAACTTTTATTTTTCTTCTTCTCCATGTGGTTCCCCTAATCTACATGATTGAGTGCTTTCTTTAAAATTTGGGGATTTTATGTTCTTCATCCTACCGTGCCATTAATCCGGTAGTGCTTTTTTTTCTTTTTCTTTTCCTACCGAGACCCATTCCGGTAGTGCTACTCCTCATTCTACCGAGTTTTCATTCCGGTAGTATTTCTCTTTCGTTCAATTGTATTGTGCTACATTCCTGTACATTTACTTTCTGTTTGTACTGTGCTACATTCCAGTACGATTCTGTCTTTTTAGACTGTGCCAGTCTCTGTTATCTTTCTTACCATATCATGGGTGATGCTACTAAAACAACTATCGTTTACAATGATATGCCACACATATCTGACGTGAAACTTAATGATGACAACTTTCTACTTTGGATGAATGATGTTCAGACATTTCTTGAGTCTCGGGGTAAACTCAAGTTTATCACTGAGGATGCCCCTACCGTACAGGATACTTCCTAGACTACAGGCAACAACCAAGTTCTCTCTTGGCTCTGGGGGTGCATGGAGCCTGATATTGCCGTCAAATACATGTGGCACAAGTGCGCGAAAACAATGTGGGACGAAATGAAACTCAAGTTTATCACTGAGGATGCCCCTATCGTACCAGATACTGCCTAGACTACAGACAACAGCCAAGTTCTCCCTTGGCTCTGGGGGTGCATGGAGACGGATATTGTCGTCAAATACATGTGGCACAAGTGCGCGAAAATAATGTGGGACGAAATGAAGCAGTTCTTCACTCAGGAAGACAACTGTTTGTGTATCTACAACGCCATGGACAAAATCTTCTCAGAACAGCAAGGGGAGTGACCCCTGTCCAAGTACTATGATGCAATGAAGGCCCTGTCCAAACAACTAAATTTTTTCTCTCCCACGACCTCTGCCGAGGTTACTAAAGAAAGAGAAACTCTCCTCACCGGGTGCTTCCTCAACGGGCTTCATCCTTGCTTTGTGGTTGTTCGACAACTACTCCTAGTTGGTGCTACCCTTCCATCCATGGACCAAGCATATGCACGTCTGGCCCAGTCTGAAATGCTTGCTCCCCATATTTCTCCTATTGGTGCATGTGAACCCCCATCAGCAATGGCTGTGGCGGCTAGAGGTCGTGGTCGTGGACGAGGCTAATGCCCGAAGTGCACTTATTGTGGCAAGTTAGGCCACACTGAAGATGGTTGTCACTCAAAGCATGGATATCCAGCACACTATGGGAGAGGACGTGGCAGAGGCTCCGCGCATGTTGCTCAAGCACCTACCCACATTGGTCAATTATCTACTCTGGCAATTGGTCATGCTCCTCCTTTACCACAAGTATCTTCTCAAGCTTCTCATGTCTCATTATCTCATGAGGAATACGAACGCCTTCGCCAAGATGCCCAATATTATGGAGATTCTTCCCTCCACAATAGTATTACCGCTTCTGCATCTTCAGATTGGCAAATCGGAGATCTACCTACAACTAGTTCTTCTTCCCATCTTGCCACCTCATCTCAAGGTAATGTTGGGGCGTCCATGCTTGCTGCCAATTCTAACTGGATTATGGGTTCAGGTGTGACTCAACATATGACGGGTATGCCCCATCTTTTAACCACATCTGATTCATTTATCCCTCACTCCTCTATCACCATGGTGAATGGGTTAGTCAAACAAGTAACTCAGTGTGGCACTGTTCCTATCTCTTCTAAAGTCAAGTTGATTGTTGTCCATTTTGTTCCAAACTTTCCATACAATTTGATGTCAGTAGCAAAATTTGTTGATTCTCTCAAATGCTTTGTAACTTTTGGTCCTTCTGGTTTTGTTTTATAGGATTGGAGGAATTTGATGATGATTGGGCAGGGTGTACGCTCTGATGATCTCTACTACTTCTCTGCCACTCCCTCCAGCCAACCACAAGCTCTTCTTGCCTCCATGCCACTTCAGCTACATCTTCGTCATGGCCATTTACCTTTAGACAAGCTTAAACTATTAGATAGTTATTTATCTTCATGTTCTTCCATTCAGTGTAATGCATGTCAACTAGGAAAACATCATCGTGTATCCTTCCCAGCCCGTATTTGTAAACAATCATCTCATATGTTTGATTTAGTTTATACAGATGTTTGTGGTCCATTCAGAACCACTAGTTACGATGACTATAGATATTTTCTTACATTTGTGGATGATTTTTCTAGAATGACATGGCTTTACTTACTTTCTACTTGTGATGAAGTTTTTTCACTAATTCATGAGTTTCACAAGTTGGTTTTAGTTCAATTGTTGACGTCTATTAAGATCATTCGAACTGACAATTCCCTTGAGTATACCCAAAAGGTCGCCGCCTCCTTTTGTCGTGAAGTTGGGATGATTCATCAACGCTCTTGTGCATACTCTCCAAAACAAAATGGCATTGCCGAGCACAAAAATCATCATTTACTTGACATTACACACTCTCTTCTCATTCATGCCAACTCACCTAAGTCTTTTTGATCAGATGTTGTCCTCACTGCTTTCTTTCTTATTAATCGTCAACCTTCCTCTTTCCTCGGGAAGTGCACTCCTTTTTCCATTATTTACACTCAATCTAAACCATTTCCCTTACCGCCTCGGGTTTTTGGTTGTGTCGCCTTTGTTCATAATTTTGATCCTAAGGCTGACAAACTTTCCCCCCGAGCTATCCGAACGGTGTTTCTCAGTTATCCTTGTTCTCAAAAAGGATACAAGTGTCTTGAACCTAACTCTGGAAGAATCTATATCTCTGCAGATGTCACCTTTCATGAGGATGAAATGTTCTTTTCATCCACCTCACCCCCCATTGATCATACTGATACTATGGTCTCATTGCCTAATCCATTCATCCCACTAATACCACCACCATCTCCATCATCCCCAACACCAAACAGGCACATGGAAGATGAGTTACCGGCTACATCTGCTTCATCTTCATCAATTCCAGACCAGTCCAATCTACCAGTGGCACTACGCAAAGGTATACGCTCTTGCACTATCAAGCATCCCATTTCCAATACTTGTTGTCTAGCACGTCTTTCTTCTTCTGCATCCGCTTTTACTACTGCCTTGGACACAACATATGTTCCCAAGTGTCCAACATATGCTCTACATCATCCTGGTTGGAAGGCTGCCATGATGGAAGAAATGTGCGCTCTCCACAAAAACAATACATGGGATCTTGTGACTCCACCAGTAGGAAAAAATATTGTAGGTTGCCGATGGGTTTTCTCTGTAAAGAATAAGTCGAATGGTTCTATTGAAAGACTAGAGGCGCGCCTAGTTGCTAAAGGATTCACGCAAACCTTTGGAGTAGATTACTTTGAGACATTCTCTCCAGTTACAAGGATTGCATCCGTCCGCATTCTTATCTCCCTTGCAGCTCACCTTGACTGGCCGCTTTACCAACTCGACATCAAGAATGCATTTCTTCACGGAGATCTCTTGGAGGAAGTCTACATGCAACAACTGCCTGGGTTTGTTGCTGAGGGGGCGTCTTCACAAAAAGTATGTCGTCTGCGACGATCTCTCTATGGCCTCAAGCAGTCTCCAAGGGCTTGGTTCAACAAGTTAAGTGATGTCCTAACTCAACTTCACCTCCAGAGATCAGCCACATACCACTCTTTGTTCTTCTCCAAGTCCTCTAAAGGGCATGTTCTTATTGTTGTATATGTTGATGACATTGTCATCACCAGTAATGATATGGTGGGAATATCCCAGCTTAAGAAGTCCTTGAATGCACATTTCCATACAAAAGACTTGGGCACTCTACGATACTTTCTCGGAATTGAAGTCCTCCGCTCAACCTCAGGGATAAGTCTATCACAACGACGCTATATCCTAGACCTGCTTCAAGAGGCCAACATGGCAGAAGCCAAACCAGTTTCTACCCCCATGGACTATCATAAAAAGCCTATGCATGAAGGAGAACTCTTTATTGATCCTAAAAAGTATCATCATATAGTTTGGAATCTGATTTACTTAACTATTACTTGACCAAATATTACATATGCGGTTGGGATAGTCATCCAACACATGAGTGCACCACTCCAGGTCCATTGGTCCAGCGTTCTCTATCTAAAGAGTGCTCTGGGATGAGGATTTCTCTACAAACGTCCAAACTCCAAGGTAATCACCATCTCTAGATATGTAGATGTCGACTGGGCTGGTAATTCTAAAGGCCGACGGTCCACTTCTGGCTATTGTGTCATGATTGGCACTCACCCAGTTTCATGGCGGAGTAAAAAAACAAGGTGTGGTAGCTCGCTCTAGCACTGAGGCAGAATAGCAGGCCATGGCTCATGCATGTTGTGATCTACAGTGGGTCCGGTCCATCTTGAGTGAATTTCAAATTCCTTTTCAAACCCCAGCTACTCTATATTGTGACAACGAGTTGGCTATACACATAGCTAATAATCCAGTCTTCCACGAGCGCACAAAACACATTGAAGTTGACTGCCACTTTATGCGGGACCTGGTCAAAGCCAAGAAAATCATCATTCCTCACATTAGGACAGGTGATCAAGTTGCGGACATCCTTACCAAGCCTCTTCCTCCTACTTTATTCAAGTATATGGGCATCAATTTGGGACTTCACAATGTTTACTCTCCAACTTGAGTGGGGCGTGTTAGAATATTTGATTAGTTGGGCTCAGTCCCATTGTATTTTCCCTTTTCTCTAATTAGCCCATGTACTCTCTGGCTCCTATATATATAGGAGACCCAACTCTCTTGTATTCCTTACCGAAGAGATATTCTATTCTTCAGAGATAATATGCTACTAGACTTGCTTATGCTAGTTATGCATATACTATTGAATCTCTTATATGGTTAATAAGGAAAATTATGACAGTCAGCTTGATGTTGATAATTGTTATAAGCTCCTTTATGTATTTTGTTAATCATTAGTGTTTATGGGCCTATTTGTTATATATGATTAAACTGCCTAAATTGTCTCATTACCTAAAATCTTGTAATCAATAAATGTTGTTGGAGGTTATATCTTTTGTTGGGACATGGGTCTCACCCTTGTGGTTCGCCACATTTTTTAGGTAATCGGAAGTGACAAAAACAAACATGTGGTAGCAAATATGAGCTATAGTAATGAATCTTTGATAAAGTTGATTAGATGTCTAGTGTGTCCTAGAGTCATCCATGTACTCTCAGGTCCAGGCGAGAAAAGTTTGTATATGGTGTTTCAAACGAATCAGACTTTTGTTAGTATATTAATGCTTATTTGTGTGACATATATGAATATTGTTCTCCTGTGTATATATGTGGTGGCTAAGACGATAGAACAATTTGTATCAAATTCTTGGCATAGTATGGATATAAGAAAGATTTTGGGCTCTTATGCAAATGTTTCTGAGCAGGTGCTGACGTAGAAATCAGTTTTAATTTACCCATATTTTTAGGTATGTGATTAATTAGTGATTGATTATGTTTTATGTTTTGAGTAATCTCATTTAGTGTAACGGGTTCTCACACTTATCTTTGTAAAATTTGTTATGGTTTTATATGTTGTAACTTGATTGATGATAAAAGGCACTTAGACCTAATTAATCAAGTAGAACTTAATCATGTAGCTTGCTTTGTGCCATAGATCCATTCAACATCAACATTTACTAGATGGTGAAACGAGTTTAACTCGAAGCGAATATTTTTGAATATGCGGGGGTGAGGATGAATATCCCCTTACATCTAGTATTTGTGATACATGATTGGCTACAGACCATACCTTGGTAGAAGTGCGGCTTCAGGATGTATCTCAGTGATATGTGATACATGATTGGTTGTGGGCCATACACTAGGAGGAGTGCGGCTATGGGCCATAGTTCAGTTTCATTATTGTCGTGACCTGTACCAAGGCTGGTTAGGTTTTTAGAAGTGGACTATATGTCGTTGGTAGTAGTCTGACTGATGATGTCATTATAGGTTCACTCGTACTGACTAAGGGGGTGAGGTTGGGGATTTTGGCTCTTCCACTAGACCTTGTATGGCACCAATTTCAAATTAGCAGTGGTTGGTTGGATTTGGGTGGTATGTCTCAAATCCTTCGGGAAAAATAAAATATGTAAACAACCGTGTAGTATACTTTTATAGGATCAAATACAGAAACATTGGATGAGGCCTTGCTTGATTTTGCACAGTATTATTGGTATTGAATATACATGTTCTTCATATTCCTTTTATAATGTTAAGATGTTTCATAATCTAATAGTAATTGCTTATAATGTTAATAATGATTACTTGCTTATCATGGTTGTAACTTTACTGCTTACTTTAATCATCCTATCTGTGTTAATAGTAGAGTTGGTGGAGAGTTATATATCCCACTGAGATTTGGAATCTCATCCTGTGGGTTTCCCACATCTTTTTAGGTGGACGTGCATGAGGAGGTAGAGATCGTGTAGTCGAGGTTGAGGAGAAGCAAGAAAGACAGTAGCTGACAAGGTTGGAAGTGATGTTGGATGTCCTTTTGATGTTAGAGCCCTAGAGTTATCCATGAACACTCGGGTCTTTGGGTGTGTTTTGTAGACGTTCTTTCGATGTATTGTTGGCTTGTGGGCCCTTTTGTGTACAGTTGTGGTGGATATATGTATATATGTTTTGGATAGGATTTATTTGATAGGCTAATGTACTTTATATCTATTTTGGTTGACTCGGGTGCAACACACTCTTTTGTCACTCGTAAAGTGCTTGACAGATGTCTTTTACCTATTAGTCATAAGAAGGATATATTGTTGTTAGAAATCTCGTTAGTTGGTTCTATAGTGTTGTAGGAGGTGTTTCCTTCCTATGTCCTTTTTTTAGGGCACAACATTCAAGTGGATCTCATACCACTTGACATGCATGGGTTTGATGTAATCCTGGGAATGAACACCTTGGAGAAGTATAGAGTGGTTATTGATTGTAGTTCCAAGTAGGCAACGTTTATAGATGGTAGTAATATGTGAATCTTCCAAGGAGACAGGAAGATTCTTTTGACGTGTTTGGTATCGGCGATGGTGAGAGGGAAGCTATTGAGATAGTGTTGTGAGGCATTTTTGGCACACATGATGGATACCGAGGTAAGAAGTCCTGTTATTTAGGAGGTACCAGTTGTTAAAGATTTTGAAGATGTGTTTCTTGATGAGTTTCTAGGTGTTCCTCCACCCTGAGAGATTGATTTTGAGATCAATCTGGTTCCCAGTACACAAGTGATAGCTCAGACACCGTATAGGATGGATCCAGTCGAGATGGCAAAGTTCAAGAGATAGTTATAAGAAATGCTTGACAATGGTTTCATTAGGTTGAGTATGTCACTGTGGGGTGCACCAATGTTGTTTGTAAAGAAGAAGGATGGGACTATGAGGCTGTACATAAACTAAAGATAGTTAAATAAGGTGACGATAAAGAACAAATACCCCTTTCCAAGGATAGATGACATGTTTGATCAGTTATGTGGTGTGACAATGTTTTTGAAGATAGACCTGAGGTCAAGATATCACTAGTTGAGTATCAAGGAGAATGACATACCTAAGTTGTCTTTTGGGATGAGGTATGGTCACTACAAGTTCATGGTTATGCCATTTGGTCTGACCAATGTACCAGCAGCATTCATAGACTTGGTGAACAGAGTGTTCCAGATGTTTCTTGATCAGTTTGTGGTGGTCTTCATAGATGAACTCTTGATATAAAGTTGTGGCAAACAACAACATGAACAACATCTTCATCAGGCGTTGAACGTGCTGAGACAGCATCAGCGTTATGCCAAGTTCAGCAAGTGTGAATTCAGGTTGAAGAATGTATCTTTCCTAGGGCATGTCATATCTTCCAAGGGAGTATGTGTAGATCCCAAGAAGGTGGAGTCAATGATGGAGTGGGAGCATACAAAGACACCGACAGAAGTGCACAGTTTTCTAGGTTTGGCAGGCTATTACAAGAGGTTCATCAAGGACTTCAGTGCTATCGCTTTACCTCTAATAAAGTTGATAAGGAAGTACATGACGTTCATCTGGGATGACAGATGTCAATGTTCTTTTCATACGTTGAAGGAGAAGTTGACAAGTGCACTGATTTTGGTCTTGCCTGAGTAAGGAAAAGGATACATAGTCTTTTGTGATGCGTCTAGGAATGGCTTAGGTTGTGCGTTGATGCAGGGCAAGCAAGTGGTTTCTTTTGCTTCTCGATATCTTAAGAAACATGAGGAGAATTACCCAACCCATGACCTGGAGTTACCTATTGTAGTTCATGATATGAATATTTGGAAGCACTACATGTGTGGGGAGAAGGATCAGATCTTCACAGATCACAAGAACATGAAGTATATCTTTTTACAATAGGAGTTGAATATGAGACAGTGTCACTGGATGGAGTTAATCAAAGACTACGACTGCACTATTGATTATCATCCAGGGAAGGCAAATTTCATGGCATATGCATTGAGTAGGAATTCTTTGTCTTTGCCTATGGATAGAGCCCAGTTGAGTTCTTTGGTGTGCCATAAGCCAGACATGTTGGTCTCCTTGTATCATATGAATTCTAAGTTGGAAGTTTCCTTTCAAGAAGGTTTGTTGGCACATTTACAGGTGAAGTTGACACTGAGACAGCAGATCAAAGAGGTGTAATAGACTAATATTGTGACATAGTATAATAGATCAGAGTTTGACAGCAAGAAGTGTGATGGCTTCCACGAGTCAGACGATGGGATAGTTTGTTACCATGCTAGAGTTGTGGTTCCTGATGTTGATGACCTAATAAATATGGTGTTGGAAGAGGCTCACTCATCCATGTATGATATGCACCTAGGTAGCACCAAGATGTATCATAATCTGGAGGATATGTATTGGTGTCCAGGCTTGAAGAAGGACGTGGTAGAGTTTGTTGTGAGATGTGTTGTATGTCAGTAGGTTAATGTTGAGCATCAGAAGCCTATAGGGACATTGCAACCATTTCCTATACCACAGTAGAAATGGGATCATGTGATTATGGACTTGTAGTTATTCTACCTTGGACAGCCAAAGGTCATGATTCCATCTGGGTGATCGTTGACAGATTGACCAAGTCAACACATTTCCTTACCATGAAGATGACTTTCAAAGCAGAGAAGCTTGCCCAGATCTATGTGGATGAGATAGTGTCTTTGTATGGTGTTCTAGCAACTATCATGTCTGATAGAGGTCCCCAGTTCACAAGTCACTTTTGGGAGCGACTGCACACAACTTTGGGTACATAGTTAAAGTTTAGCACTACTTTCCACCCGTAGATAAATGATCAATCTGAGAGGACCATTCAGACCTTAGAGGATCTGTTGATAGCATGTGTTCTTCAGTTTTCAAGATGTTGGGACATACACCTCAGTTTGATAGAGTTCACCTACAACAACAACTATCAGAGTAGCATCGACATGGCACCTTACGAGGCATTGTATGGGAGATGTTGTAGATCCCCGATGTGTTGGTATGAGATAGGTGAGTTTCAACTTCTTGGTCATGGGCTTGTACAGAAGACAACAGAGGAGATCAAGGTAATCCAGCAACAGTTGAAGGTAGCATAAGAGAGATAGAATTCATATGCAAATAACCATCATAGACCCTTAGAGTTTCGAGTGGGAGATAAGGTATATTAGAGAGTCTCTCCTTGGAAAGGTGTTCTGAGGTTTGGAAAGAAGGGTAATTTGGCTCCCAGGTTTATGGGACCTTACCTAGTGGTGGCACATGTTAGGAAGGTGGACTATAGGTTGGAGTTGCCACCTGAGTTTCACAAGTTGCATCTAGTGTTTCATGTGAGTATGTTGAGGAAGTGCCATCTGAATACAAAGTTAGTGTTGCAACATGTAGAGATAGAGCTTGATGAGGATATGACCTATGTGGAAGATCTAGTATTGATCCTTGACCAGAGAGTGAAGAAGTTGAAGAGGAATGACCTACTGCTTGTGAATGTTCTTTGGCATCATTGTGGTGTTGATGAAGCCACGTGGGATCTTGAAGAAGAGATGAGGAGGAAGTACCCCTCTCTTTTCACTTAGGATTTTAGGTGCAAAATCCCTGTTAGGGGTTTATGGCATGTAAGGACCCTGACCCACATTTTGGGATAACCCTATTTGTTTTGCCTAAGTATGTTACTTAGAATCTTGCTCTAATCATCTGAGATGTAATTAGGGACTGTATAAAAGCTGAAGTTTCATTTTTGAGTTTGTTTGGATGATGTTTGTGTTTTGTGGTGTTGTTTTGATGCAAATTACAATTCACCCAGAGTAGGGGTTGATGTGCAAATTTGTCACCTTTAGAGTGTTCCTTCTCTCTCTTGGCATCATATAGAGGGGAGAGAGAGAGAGAGATGGGCACCTTGTTTGGGTCTTGGTTGTGTGGTAGCATCTTTAGTGATGTTTAGAACACATGAGTGAGGTTTGTTTTGCACCTAGATATGTTATCTTGAGGTAGCGAACCTTGGAGAGGTTGTCTATCAGTTTGAGAGTAAGTGTGTCGGGTTTGTGAGTGTGTGGGAGGAAATGCATCTCGGTTTGGAGTTGTAAGGGTGCATATCAATTTGGGTGTGTGAGGATATGGCATCTTGGGTTAGTGAGGTCGTGATCTTGGTAGGAGACCAAGAGGTCGATATCTAGCCTAGATCATATCACCGTGTCTTGCATGTTGTTGCATGTGGCCCTTTTTTTGTAAACAAGTGTCACCTAGGCTCCTAAGGTGATGACACCTTTCCCATGATCTCTCTAATCCCCCTAAGTATATAGTCTTCTTTCTCTCCATGCAAGAGAATCCTTTTGGCCATTCTTGCTTTCTCTCCTTCTTAGTGGATGACCTTGAGAAGCTTTAGGAGCTAGAGAGATTTTCTTGGAGCTTGAAGGACAAGTTCCAAGCTTGTGGTGTTCCTTGATCGCCTTTAATCTTCTACCTTGGTAAGTTATGTTTCCTTCTCTATCTTCTTCTTTTCGGCCATGGATCGTGGATATCTCCTTTTCATCTCGAGATATCTTAACTTTGGTCTTGTCTTCTTCCTTGGAGGTGTTGTGGTGATCAATTTTGGTGGGTCATCTTCAACCTTGAACTCGTGAGCTTGAAGTTTGACCTTGGAGCTTGGATTTTGGTGGTGATCTTCGAGGCGTGTTATATAACTCATAACCTCTCTATTATTCACTTTACCCATATCTTGCGCTTGGTATTTTATCCTAATTTTTTTCCCTATCATGTTAGTAAGATGTTAGTTTTGAGAGCTTCTTTGATTTAGTAAGTCTATTCTAGATGGAGGATCAGACTTAGTTCTCCTTGACAGTGGACATGTTGATTTTTTCTAAGAAAATGTTGTATGGTGGCCGACATGCTTGAGCTTGAAGATGACCAAACTGATATCCTTAGCCGATAGCTTTTGTGAAACCAGTACGGGTTGCTAATCTGACACCATGGGCTAGTGTTAAACCGCACTGACAAGCTAATGGGCATGTAGTACTCTAGCCGAGATAAGCTGAGGTTTTCAACCCGATATATACTAGAGGAGCCAACTGATGCATTGAGAGTGCTAACCCAACATGACATGTGATCGTTGGACTAGGATGCTATCTTGTAAGCAGGTATGCCTTGAAGTGCCAAATTGAGAGGCCCTTGGTTGAGTAAGAGTTTGGCATGATGATGTCTAACCCAACACACTTTCAAGTAGGGTTAAACCAACACACCTTAGGGAGGTTAACCCCAAGTTCCTTGAATAGAGGTAGTCGGCATGTTATGGTGGTGACAAGTCGACACTCAATGTCAAGCATCAACCCGACATGCTTGGACTAATGCTAAACTGATATCCTTAGATGTATCTAACCCGAAACCTTGAGGTCTAACCCGATATCCTTAGAGGAGATTTCTTGACACACCTTGGTGTGATGAAATAGGGATCCCTCTAGCCATATGAAACTGATACCTTGTAATGATAGTCATGATACATCGTGATGATGATGGGTTTATATGGTATGATAGGATACCCTATGAGGTGTTTGTATGAGAAAAAAAGGAGTGTTGTTTTCTATAACCTTTAATCTCATAACATACTCTATAGTGATAATGGAAGTGATGAATTGAGGTTGGTTGTTGATCCAACCCTATAAACCCTAATTGGTTAAAGAGAACCCTAACCCTAATGATGTAGTGTGAATGACATGAATCTTTATGGGATGGTAGTAATGATGAAGTGTTATCTTTCTTGTTATAAGTCCCTAACCATGCATGTGTTGTCAAATTGATTATCATAGCTAGCGTGTGCTATGAAGGCTATGATGTGAGACCAGGATAGAATATGCCCTTGTGAGGCATGATGTTTATGAAAGTGATAGAGGAATATGGTGGTTGGGCCTTATGACCTAACAATGGTTATTGCTCTGACGTGAAAGGATGTTTCCTACTGATAGAGTTGAGGGATTGATATTCCATGGCATGTGGCTTTGTTGATGATGTTGTAAATGGAAATAATTTAGGCATCATGTAGTGATAGTGTGACAAGTTCACATCCTATATGTTATATCTATTGGAAGAGTACTATGCCCTTATATTTGTAGAATTTGTTATGGTTTTATATGTTGTAACTTGATTGATGCTAAAAGTCACTTAAATGACCTAACTAATCAAGTAAAACTTGATCATGTAGCTTGCCTTATGCCATAGATCCATTCAGTGTCAACATTTGTTGGATGATGAAATGAGTTTAACTTGGAGCACATATTTTTAAATATGCATGGGTGAGGATGAATGTCCCCTTACATCCAGGATATGTGATATAGGATTGGCTGCGGGCCATACCCTGGTAGGAGTGCGGCTTCGGGCCGTAGCTCAATGATATGTGATACATATTGGTTGGGATCCATACACTGGGAGGAGTGTGGCTGTGGGTCGTAGCTCAGTTTCACTAGTGTCATGACATGTACCAAGGTGGGCTAGGTTTGTACAGCTGGACTATATGTTGTTGGTAGCAATCTGACGGATGATGTCACTACAGGTTCACTCATACTGATCGAGGGGTGAGGTCGTGGATTCCGACTCTTCCACTAGACCTTGTATGACACCGATTTTGACTTAGCAGTGGTCGGTTGGATTTGGGTGGTACGACTCAACAATCCAACTAGGACAAGCCAACTCCTATTCAAAGTCCAAATTCTTTTGGGAGCACAAGTCAACTCTTATTCAAAGTACAAATCCAACTAGGACATGGGCCAAAATCCTTTTCTTTTCCCAAAAATCTCCCCCCCCCCCGATCCATGAAGGAGACATTGTCTTCACCAATTATTTGGAGTAGCTTGTATAACCCATCACCACATGTGATGGATCCATTATCTTCAAGCATGCCATCATCCTGTTGTTTTCATCCATCTTCTTGAAGTGTCATTTTGACTTCACTTTGTTCCCAAGAAACTAAAAAGAAGTATCCTAGCAGTACCACTTCTCTCTCCATGCCCACACTTAAAACTTTATTGGTTCCCTCTGATCGGTAAGTCGAGTCATCCTGAATGAAAACCTTATTTCTGACCTTCTGTACCAAGGCTCAGAAACCCTCTGATGATGCTCCTCTAGTCTTTGACAAAAGCCCTTGACAACTAGTCTGGATTTGTATTTGATATCCTTATTGTTGTCATCTCTCTTCATCATGTAAACCCACTCCTTCTTTAGTACTTTTTGGCCCTTAGGAAGCGCCACAAACTCATAGGTATCATTCTTCTACAAAGAAGACATCTCCTCCTACATCACCTAATGACATGTGACCTACCTCTATGAGTATGTGCCTCCTGATAAGTCTCTGGCTCTCCTGATCAATAATGAGAATACATTGAGATGTTGGATAACTGGATGAAGGATGACAAACTCTGTTACACCTCCTCAAGTGTTGCTCTGAGGACTCTGCTAGGTGATGTTATTACTCCCCTTGCTCAGATATCTCTGACTGTGAGTATGAACTACTCATATGTGCATTTGGAATAGGAGCACTCGGTGTGTTATAACTCTACTGCTCATAATGATCATGTTGATTTTCTTCATCATCTGAATATTGCACCTGTGAAGAAGTTGAAGCATCCTCATACTCATCATCAGAAGAACTGTCACCTGATCTCGTAGCCTTTGCATACCACTCTCAGGCTTTATAACTGTCTGAATCTCACAGAATGTCACATCTTTGTGTCTTCTCATGGTCTTTTCACAGGGTCCCATAACTTGTAGACAAATTTTTTATCTCCATAGGCAAGAAAGATACATGGCACCGCTTTATCATCCAGCTTTTGCCTCTTTTCCTTTGGAACATGTGCATAATCCTTGTACCCAAATACTCACAAATGATAAATAGAAGCATCCTTTCCTATCCATACCTTCTCAGGTATATCAAAGCTAAAAGGAACTAATGGAGATCGATTAATCAGAAAATAGGAAGTACTCATTGCCTCACCCCAAAATGGCTTTGACAACTTTACAGTCTTCAACATGCATCTAACTTTCTTTACTATGGTACGGTTCATCCTCTCATGTGTACCATTGTGTTGTTGTGTGTTGGGCTCTGTCCTTTCATGTCGTATTCCATTTTATGCGTAGTAATCCTAAAATTTCCTGAAAGAGTACTCTCATCAATTGTTCATGTAGAAACACTTCAGCTTTTTCTCTATCTCCCGCTCCACCATGATATGAGAAGTTTGGAAATAATAAAAAACATGATCCTTGGTCTTCAACAAGTAGGCCCACACCTTCCTAGATGCGTCATCAATGAATGTGGTAAAATACCTATTGCCACCCAGTGAAGCCACCTCAAATTGGACATTCGAATGAACCAACTGTAGAAGTTGTGACTAGAACATTTGATCTTGTCTTATAAGAAACTTGTCAATTCTTTCTATTCTGACATGCATCAGATGAACTGAGACCAATGCCCTTGCCACAAAGAATCAATCTCTACTTTGATAGAATCTTCAAGCCTTTATCACTCATGTCTCCTAGCTATTTGTGCCATAGATTTGTCTAGTGATCCTCAACTACATATATATGCTGCCTTTGAGCACCTTAAGTTGGGTCTTGTATAGTGTGTGACACAATTTTCCCATTACAATAACCAAAGCCCTGATAACACCAAATTTTGTGATGTTTTTGGCCCTTATTTCGTTCTCAAATTTGCCCTTTTAAACTGTTTTCCTCTCCTTTTTGCCATGTTTTTGAATAAACATGCCGCACTAGGCTCTTAACTCAATTTTATCATCTTTTGCAGAGTTTTCCTCATTTTTCCACTCATTTATCAGCAAAAGGCTCGTCCCGGCCCATGAACGTGTTCTACCTGCATCGGCCCTCCTACCAGTCGGCCGACACACTCACTGTCCGACATACAATAGCCCGATACAGCTGCCGCACGACACGGGCGTGACGCGCAAGGAAGATCTGACGGGCGGTACACCACTTACCTGATAGGGAGATGTACTCGCCATGACTATTGAAGCGTGTTGCGCGATACAAGCCACCCACTAGCAGGCACCCACTCATCACGACACCCGACACACTTACAACCCGACACCCTCTGTGTCGGGCGACACACATATCGGGCACCCCTGAAGCCGCCATAATAGAGCTGATGAACGACATGTGGCGCCCGGAGAACCACAACTTCTCCCAATTGCTGCCTATAAATAGAAGTTGCAGGACCTCGATGGGACGGGTCGGAATCTCACAACAGCTAACTTGGGAAAGCACCTGGAGCTAGCGTGTCGCGTCTCAAGGTGTACCGGGCGATACTAGGTGAGCACTTCCCCGACACGAGAGGGTGGGAATGGTTCACTTAGAATCCGCCCCGGTCACCGCAGTAGCCCGATATCAGCTAACGAGGATGCCCGATATGAGTAACCCGATACCCTAGCATCCTATAGCCCGACACGATACTGAGCCCGATACGAATCACCCATCACGGTGTGTCGCCCGAGAGGGGGGCATCCCGTCACGACCGTATCGGGCAAGAGTGCTTTGGTCGGTACGTCTACCCGTCATGGCCTATCACCCGACAGGGAGTGCTGCCCGACACAGGCATATCGGGCAGAGCTCCAAACCGGTATCGGGCTAGAGGAATCTTAGGGATCTGCTGATGCATGTCGCTCTTCTAAATCAAGGAGACGATACCTATCTTTCCTTCTTCAGTCATTTACTTTCTTTAATTACGCAATGTAACCAAACCCTTTTATATAATGATTATGCTAATGGAATTATAGGAGCTTTAAATATCTGTTGGCCTTATGTTTGGTTTCCTTTTGTTGGATGATTACTTTGTTTAGCATCCGAACTCTAGCTTGTATGCTTGGATCATGTTTTGACTAGCTATCGAATCGTGTTTCCCATTGCAGCAACCTCGAGAGAGGTGTTGTGGATCTAGTGTTTGGTCTGATCCGGGAGTACGAGAGTACCCAGGATTGGAGTTGCTTTAGTGACCTTTCCACTCTAACCCAAGTCCAGCATTCTTGAGAGAGGTGTTGGTTGTGGGCTCTGATCTCCAAACCACGATATAAACACGATTTAAACGTAGCGGAAGCGATTCAATTAGCAGCGGAATACCAAAAATCAGCGGAAATTAAAACTTTTTGAGATAAAGCATGGAAACCATAAAACTTCCTTCATAAAAGGAAATAAACTGTTTACATCTCAGATAATTACTTCTTGAGTAATTATATACAACATGATACAAAATCTCAAGAACTCATAACCAAAATCTCAGACCAAAAGACTCCAAGACCTGAGAGTACAGAGGACACATAGGACTGACTCTAACTACACCACATGGCAGGCTAAATCTCCACCTGAGATTTTACTGTTGCCCCTGGTGCTGCTGCTGCTGGGACTGGTCACCTGTAGACATGTTCCTCCGTCCTCGACGTCCACCTAAAAAGTTGAAGTCTACGGGGTGAGACAATTTTACATAATTGTCCCAGCGAGAGTTATAACTCTCCGCCAGAAGCTTTATTATAGCACCTCAAAGAATAACTTAAACAGTAAAAGCTTCACAGTATTCAACATCAGATATAATAGTAAGCATGAGTTCAACAGTTATGAAATATGAAGACATTTTCACTATACAGTGTAACATCAATCAATCAACTCGTAGTTATCTCTAACAGGTGTGCTACACTGTGGATTATGTTTTTCAAACATTACTTTTATGCCATGTGGAGATGAGTTTTACCATTCATCCTCCAACCAATCACTGCTAAGTGCCTTGGTATCATACTAGGTCATCGAAAGAGTCAGATTCTCATGACCTTCACCTTCCTCAGTCAGTAAGAGGATTACTTGTAGGACATCTCGTGCCTCTACTATAATAGCTTACCAGGGTAATCTGGTCCTTCGCTATTTTAGAGTTACAGTGGCGTTCTGTACTCTCTTCGTCATCAGGAGATTTCATGTTTATCTTCCACTGATACGGATATTTGTGCTTTCTTCGTCATCAGAAGGTTTCATGTTTACCATCCACTGATACGGTATAGGATTGTAGTGAAGGATTGATGGATTACACATCTACATCAAACACCTACACTAGGATGTAAGGTTCTACACATCCATATACCCCACATACTCAAAAGTATGTGATCCAGGAGTTCCCTTAGGAAAACCTGTTTCACCATCATTTGATCTCTGACAATGATGGATCTATGATCAGGGCTCTACATTACACTTGATTAGTTAGGTACATTCAGTATTCTTTTAACATCATACATTGTTCTTCAAACAATAACATTAGCATAACAGTTATGAAATGAGAATACTAAATGTAACAAGCCTAACTCTCATCAATCATCATATCTCAATACATTCATCACAAGTCATCTCTAAAGCATGACCTTGATGGTAATTATGGCTCTTACAGCCCATTTTAATCCATAGGTTGCCATTGACAATGCATCAGGATATATCACTATTCATAAAGCTAAGCATGCTTTCAATGAATATAGTTTCATAATCCATACCTGGATATGATCATCATCTCATAACAACCTGCATGGTTAATTCAACTGATAACAGTAAACAATTCATTCTAGAAGTTACACTTTCAAACTCTTAGAAGAGTCGAGTTCCCCAATATTCATCAATCAGGGTTTACTATTCACAATACATGTCCTCACCCTAGAATTAGGGTTTACTATTCACCTCATGGCGAATTGAACTCATATCATCATCATGTATGAGAAACATCATCATTAAAGCTCCTAGATAGGATTAAGATTCACTAACCATCATAATTAGGGTTTCCATGATCTCACATAGGTGGATCATACCCTAATCATGCACATTCATGTGTATTGAAGGTACTTTACTTAAGTTTCCACTATAAAAGGGTACTTTCTCTCTCTTATGATACTTTCTCTCTCCTCTTACTAGTAGATGGTGATAACACCACTCTAGATCAGGTTGAGTTAAGTCCTCATTGACTAGCATAAGCCAAAACATCATTAACATGTAATTAGGGTTTTATTAGAAAAAGGTATTACTCAATTAAACCCCTCAAGGGTATTTTGGTAATTTACCTCATGGTCACCATCATGGGTCAATTCATTAATCACTTAGTCCCTTAATGTTCTAAGTTACCATTAGGGTTTAGATTAGATCACCATTGAACCAATTACAACTTCAAGTGATTATATATAAATAACCTTGAAAATCTCCAAACGGTTTCAACCTTCAACCACCAAACGGTTTGAAACCGTTTGGGTGCGTTGACCATTTGCTAGGTTTGACTCCAAGACCGCATGACCTCAAGGTCGTTTGCCCAAACCGTTTGGGTGCATTGACCGTTTGGAAAGGTTGACTTTCCAAACCGTTTGAGCTTATACGGTTTGAAACCGTTTGATCAACTTGTCTTGAGATCGATTGGTCCAAACGACCTTGAGATCGTTTGAGCCCAAATGGTCTTGAGACCATTTGGACCCAAACGGTCTGGAGACCGTTTGGCCTTAAACGGTCTTGAGACCGTTTGGATCCAAACGGTCTTGAGACTGTTTGGTCCAAATGGGCTCAAACCGTTTGGACCTCCAACATGGTTCAAAAGTTGCAAATATTTATAATTAAGTATGTTGAAGCCCTCAATTGGCCAAAGCCATGTTAACCACTTATAAATTGAGTCAATTAGGATGATCCTCAATCAATTGGACACCAAATTAACCCTCAATTGAAAGCCAATTGGGGTTAAGTCCATCTCAATTAGAGTTTCAAATCGGATGGTCATCAATATTCAACAATGTGAATCAATTCAAGGTTGAACCTATCAATTGACCTCCAATTGGGACCAAACTTGGCCCAAACGGTCTTGAGATCGTTTGTATGACCTCCAAACGGTCTTGAGACCGTTTGCCCAAGAATTCATCAAAATCTAAGTTGATTTGATAGGGGTTGAACCTTAATTAAGTCACAAATCAGCAATTTGATTATTTCAATAACCCACTGTAATTGGGCCCTCAATTGATCAAATTACCTTAACCCTGGACCTCCAAACGGTCTTGGGTTGACACCAAACGGTATTGAGGCCGTTTGGATGAGTTCCAAACGGTCTTGAGACCGTTTTCCCATCCATCCTTTGGACTCTAGTGAAAATTCATCAAGGTTTGATCTATTGAGTTAATCATCACATCAATACTTAATTGCAATATGATTTGGTACCTTTGGACCTTCAATTGGTCAACTATACTTGACCCCAGACCTCTAAACGGTCTTGGGTGATCCCCAAACGGTCTTGAGACCGTTTGGATGATTTCCCAAACGGTCTTGAGACCGTTTGGGCTAATCAACCCAAAATCACTAATTAACTCATTGGAATTTCAGCACTAATTTCAATTAGGGTTTGCCCTATTGATTAGCCTTCAACTCATGACTCGTTTGGAATTAAGCCATAAAATTTGGTGAGTCATTAATCAAAATTATTATGAACAGTAATCCCAAACGTTCAACCTTTTGTCAACCATCTTAAACGGTCTTGAGACCGTTTGCCCAAAAAGGGCAAATTAAACAGATTGAAAATCAGAACTTAATTCAATTGGATTTGCTAATTGATTTGCTTATATCTCACGATTCCTTTGTAGTTAACCCCTCAAAATTTGTGGGTGATTATCCTACATAATTAGGAACCGGTTTCCCATACGGTCGTTGCTTGGTCAACTGGACCAAACGGTCTTGAAGACCGTTTTCCTTCATACGACCCTGAAACCGTTTGCCCACCAAACGGTTGTGCAAACCGCATGGGCAATTGGTTAGGACCGTTTAGTAAAGTGGAAATCCGTAGATAAGCATAGGAATTAACTCCCTTATCTTCTACCTCAAGAACAGTAGCAGTTCTTCACGATTTTTCTTGCAAGGATGCAAGGGAAGATAGGGAAGAAGAAGAACTAGCAATTATATGCATAGAAAAAGATGTATAATCAAAGCATAAGGTTTAGAGTTATAAAACCCGCCTAAAGGTTGTTCCTTGAGCTCCAAGCTTCTAAGATTCAGGTATTTAATGGAGTATTTGAGCTCCATAGGTCGGCCAAGGTGAATTCTTCAAGGAAAAGTTGGAAAGGAATGGCTAGTAAGATAAAGCTAGGTGAGCTAGCCATGAATTCAACCTTGAAATCGAGTTTCCTCCATGAATTCAAGCAAAAGGGATGATCCAAACTTACCTTGAACTCCCTGGTCGTTCTCCTATGCTCCAGAGCTCTGCCTTAGTCGGTTTGAGCAAGGGGGAATGTGAGGGAATGAAAGAAACGTTCCTTTGCTTGCAAAGGAAGTGATATATATTGTTTGGGTGAAATTTCTCCATAAAGCTTCTACTTATCCCATTTCTCATCTAAGTCCTTACTTTATTCTTTGCACGTCCCTACCCCTTATTTCTAAGGACAACCTCCTTCTAAGGTCAAGGATTGAAAGTAAAGAAGATCAACCCATCACTAAAGTACACATATAAAAGGCTATTATACTTACACCTTGATTATTCAATCACAAAGGTGTTCTTTATTATATGATTATTCAAATAAAGTGCCGTCTTCATCATTTCTACTCTAAATGATGAAAATAGTTATTAAAGATATTTTGGAAGATGAAAATTACAAGTTGCACCCCAAATTTTGGGTAAATTGCATTTTACCCCAAAACTAGGGTTTCGAGCACAGGGATTGCTTCCACAGCTGCACCTTGGTGCCCAAGCTTGGGAAATCCTTCAAACTTTACCATAATGATTCTCATGATGTCTCATCATCAGAGGAACATCTCAACATGTGAAATTTGCAAGTTAACCCCTTTAGCTGGGTAATTTGCACATAGGTCCCTGTATTACAAAACAATACTAAAACATTATTTAATTAGGACAGAAATGGAAATATGTGTTCCTCAAAAGTTTAATTACATGCCAAAAGATAATCACAAGTATCTTAATTACATAATTAGGCAAAACACCTAGGGTTAGTTCTTAACCCAGGTCAGGGATGTTACAAATTATCCACCCCTTACAAGGATTTCGTCCCCGAAATCGATAAAACGTATTAAGAGAAAAGGGCAGGGTATTTCCTTCTCATCTCATCCTCTAGTTCCCAAGTGGCTTCTTCAACACCACGGTGGTTCCAGAGGACTTTCACAAGGCTTAAATCTTTCTTCTTTAACTTTTTAATTCTGTTATCAAGGATTGACACTGGTCCTTCCTCATAGGATATATCATCATTCAATTCTACCTCCATAGGTTGTAGAACAGACTCAGTGTCTGGGTGACATTTCTTTAGCATAGAAATGTGAAACACAGGATGTAACCTCTGTAACTCTGGTGGCAGCTCTAGTTTATAGGCTAGTTTTCCAATCCATTCAATGATTGGATAAGGCCCCATAAATCTAGGAGCTAACTTCCCTTTCTTTCCAAAACGAAGGACTCCTTTCCAAGGCGAGACCTTGAGATACACTTTGTCTCCAACCTCGAACTCTAAGGGTCTACGACGCTTGTCAGCATAAGATTTCTGCCTATCCTGTGCAGTCTTAATCTGTTGTTGTATTACCTTAATCTTCTCTGTAGTCTGCTGCACAAGATCAGGACCTAACAACTGATGCTCACCAGTCTCATACCAACACAAGGGTGATCTACAACGTCTACCATATAAGGCTTCATAAGGTGCCATATCAATACTATGCTGATAGCTATTGTTATAGGCAAACTCTATCAAGCTTAGGTGTAGATCCCAACTTCCGGTAAACTGGAGAACACATGCTCTCAACAGGTCTTCCAAGGTCTGTATGGTCCTTTCCGACTGTCCATCAGTCTGTGGATGAAAGGCCGTACTAAACCTTAACTGGGTGCCTAAAGCATTATGAAGTCGTTCCCAAAAACGACCTGTAAACTGGGGACCTCTGTCAGAAACTATAGTGACGGGAACTCCGTGCAAACGCACTATCTCTTGAACATACAACTGTGATAACCTTTCAGCAGAATAGGTTGTTTTGACAGGTAAGAAATGTGTTGTCTTAGTCAACCTATCTACAACTTCCCAAATGGAATCATGTCCTTTGCTTGTCCTGGGTAGGCCAACAACAAAGTCCATGGTAACATGGTCCCACTTCCACTGTGGTATGGGTAAAGGTTGCATTGTTCCTGCAGGCTTCTGGTGTTCAGCTTTAACTTGCTGACACACAGGACACCTCAGAACAAACTCTGCAACATCCTTCTTCATTCCAGGCCACCAATACATATCTTTCAAGTTTCGATACATCTTGGTGCTCCCTGGATGCATAGCGTACATTGAAGAATGAGCTTCTTCCAGGACTAACTTCCTCAAGTTATCCACACCCGGCACTATCATCCTCCCATGATAACATGCTACATGATCATCTGAATCATGGAAACTATCTCGCTTCTCATTTCCATACTCTGATCTAATCTGCTGAACTACAGCATCAACATGTTTTGCCTCCTTAATCTGCTCTCTTAGGGTAGGTTTAATACGCATCTCATCCATCAACCCGGTTAACAATGACACCTTCAACTGTACATTGTCTTGCCTTAAAGAGATAAGCATATCTCTCTTAGAGCATACTAAAGAGTTTAGTTGTGCTCTATCCATGGTTGATGTTGCTGATTTCCTACTCAAGGCATCTGCAACAACATTGGCCTTCCCTGGATGGTAATCAATTGTACAATTGTAGTCCTTGATTAACTCCATCCAGCGACGTTGCCTCATGTTAAGCTCATGCTGAGAGAAGATATACTTAAGGTTCTTGTGATCTGTGAAAATCTGAAATGTCTCTCCATAAAGATAATGTCTCCATATCTTCAAGGCATGAACTACAGCAGCTAACTCCAGATCGTGCGTCGGATAATTCTCTTCGTGTTTCTTAAGCTGTTGAGAAGCAAAAGAAATTACTTGTTTATCCTGCATCAACACACACCCTAGTCCATTCTTAGAAGCATCACAGAAAACTATATATCCTTTGCCTTGCTCAGGTAGCACAAGTATGGGTGCACTTGTCAACTTCTCCTTCAACAGTTGGAAAGATTGCTGACACTTATCACTCCAAACAAAAGGAACATCTTTCCAGGTCAACTTAGTCAAGGGTAAGGCTATGGAACTGAAATTCTTAATGAATCTTCGATAATAGCCTGCTAACCCCAAGAAGCTTCGAATCTCCGTCGTCGTCTTCGGTTGTTCTCACTGTAGAACAGATTCTACCTTTGTAGGGTCAACACGAATTCCCGAGGCAGATATCACATGTCCAAGAAAAGATACCTCCGGCAGCCAGAACTCACACTTGCTAAACTTAGCATACAGCTTATGTTCTCTTAGCAAGGTCAAAGCTTGGCGAAGATGCTGCTCATGCTGCTGAGCATCCTTACTATAGATCAGAATGTCATCTATGAAGACGACAACACACTGATCAAGGGAGGGTCGAAAAACTCTATTCATGAGTTCCATAAATGTAGCCGGTGCATTGGTTAGTCCAAACGACATAACCGTAAACTCATAGTGACCATATCTTGTCCTAAAAGCAGACTTGGATATGTCACTATCCTTAATGCAGAGCTGATGATATCCAGATCTCAAATCTATCTTTGAGAAGACTGTTGCACCACGCAACTGGTCAAAAAGATCATCAATCCTCGGCAAAGGGTACTTATTCTTTATCGTTACTTTATTAAGTTGTTTGTAGTCAATGCACAACCGCATTGACCCATCTTTCTTTTTAACAAACAAGACCGGAGCACCCCAAGGTGAAGTGCTCGGTCGGATAAAACCCTTCTCAAGTAACTCTTGAAGCTGTTTCTTGAGTTTTGCCATCTCGGCAGGTGCCATCCTATATGGTGTCTGGGCTATGGGTTTCGTATCTGGGACCAAATTGATCTCAAAATCAATCTCCCGAGGTGGTGGTATACCAGGAAGTTCTTCAGGAAACACATCCTCGAATTCCCTGACTATGGGAACTTCAGCAGGTTTGGAACTTTCCTTGGTAACATCTACCACATGGGCTAAGAATGCATAACATCCTTGCCTCAACAGCTTATCAGCAACCATAGCTGATACAAGACAGGTGGGCAGAATCTTTCTTTCACCTTGAAAGATCCATGTGTTGCCTTCATTAGCAAACACAGCCAACTTGGATTCACAATCCAAGACAACTCTATACCTTTCTAAGGTATCCATCCCAAGGATTATATCAAATCCTTGCATATCAAGTGGTATAAGGTCCACTTGAATGCGATGATCAGAAAAGAAGAGGGTGCAGGGAGAACATACCTCCTGTAAAACGGCAGACCCACTCAACGGAGTCTCTAACAACAAACTATCTGCCCTATGACTAATCGTCATATTGCAGTTACGAATCACTCTCCGAGTGATAAAAGAGTGCGTAGCACCCGGGTCAATCAGAACACATACAACACAGGATGTAGACATATCAGAATATAAAAGTTCCATCTGACCTGCCACTACCCGTGGATTGACCACTGCATCAGGTGGGTTCATAGCATAGAACCTTGTTGTCGCCTGGTGTTGAGGTGGTGCTGATGATCCAGCTTGAGACGCTTGTCCACGTCCTCGAGCTTCTCCTTGAGATTTCCTTCTCTGAGATCCCTGTTGACTCTGCCTCTGAGGTTGTGTCACACTGACAAGCCTAGATCGGCAGTCCTTCATCAAGTGTCCCACCTTCCCACAGTTGTAGCAACTTCTTTCCAGTTTTTGTGGTCTTGGTGGTCCAGTAACTGACATTGATGAAGAACTGTGAGTCTCTTGTTGAGGTAGGCTTCGTCCCCTGCCTCTACTTGGTGACCACTGAGTTTGGGAACTTGATCTGGGTGGTGGAGGGTTAGGTACAGAGAATCTCGGTTTCTTGAAATCCCTAGATGAAGAACCATGGAACTGTGGATATCTTTTCTGGGTTTGCCTCTTCTCAACCACAGATCTCTCTATCCTTCGGACTGACTCAACGAAGGTAGAGAATCTCTCTCGGTTTTCTAAGGCAGACACAAGGGTTGATATATCAGCATTCAAACCCTTCTCGAATCTCCTGATTCTTTCCTCTTCTGTGGTAGCCATGTGCGTACAGAACCGCAGCAACTCCATGAACTTAGCTTCATACTCGCTAATGTTCATCATGCCCTGCCTCAATCTCTCAAACTGAGAGATCTTCTCATCTAGGAAGGTCTTTGGAAAATATCTATTGATAAATTCCCGATGAAACTCTTCCCACGAGAACTCTATCCCAGGTCTCTTCTGCTCTTCCATGTTCCACCAGTGACCAGCACTGTCTTTGAGAAGATAGACAGCATGTCTAACCTTCTCAGCCTCCGGGATATTAAGAATCCTGAAAGCCTTCTCCAACTCTGTTAACCACAGATCAGCATCTGCGGGGTCGGCAGTCCCAAAGTACTCGGTATCTCCGACACGACGAAGTCGCTCGAATGTCTTACTGATACCTTGTCCTTCAGGCTGGGCAGGTGCCCTAGGTGCAGGCATGGGCATCTTGTCAGTTATGTGTGTCATGGCAGTCATAAACTGCCCAAACATCATCTGAACTGCTCGGTTACCCATATCAGCTGGGTCAAACTGGGGTGGTTCAGGTGCAGGCTGTTCTATTTCTGGAACCCTTGCACCGCCTTGAGGTGCACTAGCACTACTCTCTGCCACGTACTCATCATGTGGCGCTTCCATCCTTATGTATCTTCTTCTCCTGAGGAGCAGAAGATTCTATTAGATAAGGAAGAGATACTAAGGATAGACTCGACATCCTAAGTCCTATGCCTCTGTAGACTCAGTGAATCCTAGAGCTCTGATACCACTTAATTGTGGGCTCTGATCTCCAAACCACGATATAAACATGATTTAAACGTAGCGGAAGTGATTCGATTAGCAGCGGAATACCTAAAATCAGCGGAAATTAAAACTTTTTGAGATAAAGCATGGAAACCATAAAACTTCCTTCATAAAAGGAAATAAACTATTTACATCTCAGATAATTACTTCTTGATTAATTATATACAACATGATACAAAATCTCAAGAACTCATAACCAAAATCTCAGACCAAAAGACTCCAAGACCTGAGAGTATAGAGGACACATAGGACTGACTCTAACTACACCACATGGCAGGCTAAATCTCCACCTGAGATTTTACTGTTGCCCCTGGTGTTGCTGCTGCTGGGACTGGTCACCTGTAGACCTGTTCCTACGTCCTCGACGTCCACCTAAAAAGTTGAAGTCTACGGGGTGAGACAATTTTACATAATTGTCCCAGCGAGAGTTATAACTCTCCGCCAGAAGCTTTATTATAGCACCTCAAAGAATAACTTAAACAGTAAAAGCTTCACAGTATTCAACATCAGATATAATAGTAAGCATGAGTTCAACAGTTATGAAATATGAAGACATTTGCACTATACAGTGTAACATCAATCAATCAACTCGTAGTTATCTCTAACAGGTGTGCTACGCTGTGGATTATGTTTTTCAAACATTACTTTTATGCCCTGTGGAGATGAGGTTTACCACTAATCCTCCATCCAATCACTGCTAAGTGCCTTGGTATCATACTAGGTCATCGAAAGAGCCGGATTCTCATGACCTTCACCTTCCTCAGTCAGTAAGAGGATTACTTGTAGGACATATCGTGCCTCTACTATAATAGCTTACCAGGGTAATCTGGTCCTTTGCTATTTTAGAGTTACAGTGGCGTTCTGTACTCTCTTCGTCATCAGGAGATTTCATGTTTATCTTCCACTGATATGGATATTTGTGCTTTCTTCGTCATCAGGAGGTTTCATGTTTACCATCCACTGATACGTATAGGATTGTAGTGAAGGATTGATGGATTACACATCTACATCAAACACCTACACTAGGATGTAAGGTCCTACACATCCATATACCCCACATACTCAAAAGTATGTGATCCAGGAGTTCCCTTAGGAAAACCTGTTTCACCATTATTTGATCTCTGACAATGATGGATCTATGATCAGGGCTCTACATTACACTTGATTAGTTAGGTACATTCAGTATTCTTTTAACATCATACATTGTTCTTCAAACAATAACATTAGCATAACAGTTATGAAATGAGAATACTAAATGTAACAAGCCTAACTCTCATCAATCATCATATCTCAATACATTCATCACAAGTCATCTCTAAAGCATGACCTTGATGGTAATTATGGCTCTTACAGCCCATTTTAATCCATAGGTTGCCATTGACAATGCATCAGGATATATCACTATTCATAAAGCTAAGCATGCTTTCAATGAATATAGTTTCATAATCCATACCTGGATATGATCATCATCTCATAACAACCTGCATGGTTAATTCAACTGATAACAGTAAACAATTCATTCTAGAAGTTACACTTTCAAACTCTTAGAAGAGTCGAGTTCCCCAATATTCATCAATCAGGGTTTACTATTCACAATACATGTCCTCACCCTAGAATTAGGGTTTACTATTCACCTCATGGCGAATTGAACTCATATCATCATCATGTATGAGAAACATCATCATTAAAGCTCCTAGATAGGATTAAGATTCACTAACCATCATAATTAGGGTTTCCATGATCTCACATAGGTGGATCATACCCTAATCATGCACATTCATGTGTATTGAAGGTACTTTACTTAAGTTTCCACTATAAAAGGGTACTTTCTCTCTCTTATGATACTTTCTCTCTCCTCTTACTAGTAGATGGTGATAACACCACTCTAGATCAGGTTGAGTTAAGTCCTCATTGACTAGCATAAGCCAAAACATCATTAACATGTAATTAGGGTTTTATTAGAAAAAGGTATTACTCAATTAAACCCCTCAAGGGTATTTTGGTAATTTACCTCATGGTCACCATCATGGGTCAATTCATTAATCACTTAGTCCCTTAATGTTCTAAGTTACCATTAGGGTTTAGATTAGATCACCATTGAACCAATTACAACTTCAAGTGATTATATATAAATAACCTTGAAAATCTCCAAACGGTTTCAACCTTCAACCACCAAACGGTTTGAAACCGTTTGGGTGCGTTGACCATTTGCTAGGTTTGACTCCAAGACCGCATGACCTCAAGGTCGTTTGCCCAAACCGTTTGGGTGCATTGACCGTTTGGAAAGGTTGACTTTCCAAACCGTTTGAGCTTATACGGTTTGAAACCGTTTGATCAACTTGTCTTGAGATCGATTGGTCCAAACGACCTTGAGATCGTTTGAGCCCAAATGGTCTTGAGACCGTTTGGACCCAAATGGTCTTGAGACCATTTGGCCTTAAACGGTCTTGAGACCGTTTGGATCCAAACGGTCTTGAGACTGTTTGGTCCAAATGGGCTCAAACCGTTTGGACCTCCAACATGGTTCAAAAGTTGCAAATGTTTATAAATAAGTATGTTGAAGACCTCAATTGGCCAAAGCCATGTTAACCACTTATAAATTGAGTCAATTAGGATGATCCTCAATTAATTGGACACCAAATTAACCCTCAATTGAAAGCCAATTGGGGTTAAGTCCATCTCAATTAGAGTTTCAAATCGGATGGTCATCAATATTCAACAATGTGAATCAATTCAAGGTTGAACCTATCAATTGACCTCCAATTGGGCCCAAACTTGGCCCAAACGGTCTTGAGACCGTTTGGATGACCTCCAAACGGTCTTGAGACCGTTTTCCCAAGAATTCATCAAAATCTAAGTTGATTTGATAGGGGTTGAACCTTAATTAAGTCACAAATCAGCAATTTGATTATTTCAATAACCCACTGTAATTGGGCCCTCAATTGATCAAATTACCTTAACCCTGGACCTCCAAACGGTCTTGGGTTGACACCAAACGGTATTGAGACCGTTTGGATGAGTTCCAAATGGTCTTGAGACCGTTTTCCCATCCATCCTTTGGACTCTAGTGAAAATTCATCAAGGTTTGATCTATTGAGTTAATCATCACATCAATACTTAATTGCAATATGATTTGGTACCTTTGGACCTTCAATTGGTCAACTATACTTGACCCCAGACCTCTAAACGGTCTTGGGTGATCCCCAAACGGTCTTGAGACCGTTTGGATGATTTCCCAAACGGTCTTGAGACCGTTTGGGCTAATCAACCCAAAATCACTAATTAACTCATTGGAATTTCAGCACTAATTTCAATTAGGGTTTGCCCTATTGATTAGCCTTCAACTCATGACTCGTTTAAAATTAAGCCATAAAATTTGGTGAGTCATTAATAAACATTATTATGAACATTAATCCCAAACGGTCAACCTTTGGTCAACCATCTTAAACGGTCTTGAGACCGTTTGCCCAAAAAGGGCAAATTAAACAGATTGAAAATCAGAACTTAATTCAATTGGATTTGCTAATTGATTTGCTTATATCTCACGATTCCTTTGGAGTTAACCCCTACAATTTTGTGGGTGATTAGCCTACATAATTAGGAACAGGTTTCCCATACGGTCGTAGCTTGGTCAACTGGACCAAACGGTCTTGAAGACCGTTTTCCTTCATACGACCCTGAAACCATTTGCCCCCCAAACGGTTGTGCAAACCGCATGGGCAATTGGTTAGGACCGTTTAGTAAAGTGGAAATCCGTAGATAAGCATAGGAATTAACTCCCTTATCTTCTACCTCAAGAACAGTAGCAGTTCTTCACGATTTTGCTTGCAAGGATGCAAGGGAAGATAGGGAAGAAGAAGAACTAGCAATTATATGCATAGAAAAAGATGTATAATCAAAGCATAAGGTTTAGAGTTATAAAACCCGCCTAAAGGTTGTTCCTTGAGCTCCAAGCTTCCAAGATTCAGGTATTTAATGGCGTCTTTGAGCTCCACAGGTCGGCCAAGGTGAATTCTTCAAGGAAAAGTTGGAAAGGAATGGCTAGTAAGATAAAGCTAGGTGAGCTAGCCATGAATTCAACCTTGAAATCGAGTTTCCTCCATGAATTCAAGCAAAAGGGATGATCCAAACTTACCTTGAACTCCCTGGTCATTCTCCTATGCTCCACAGCTCTGCCTTAGTCGGTTTGAGCAAGGGGGAATGTGAAGGAATGAAAGAAACGTTCCTTTGCTTGCAAAGGAAGTGATATATATATTTTGGGTGAAATTTCTCCATAAAGCTTCTACTTATCCCATTTCTCATCTAAGTCCTTCCTTTATTCTTTGCACATCCCTACCACTTATTTATAAGGACAACCTCCTTCTAAGGTCAAGGATTGAAAGTAAAGAAGATCAACCCATCACTAAAGTACACATATAAAAGGCTATTATACTTACACCTTGATTATTCAATCACAAAGGTGTTCTTTATTATATGATTATTCAAATAAAGTGCCTTCTTCATCATTTCTACTCTAAATGATGACAATAGTTATAAAAGATATTTTGGAAGATGAAAATTACAAGTTGCACCCCAAATTTTGGGTAAATTGCATTTTACCCCAAAACCATGGTTTCGAGCACAGGGATTGCTTCCACAGCTGCACCTTGGTGCCCAAGCTTGGGAAATCCTTCAAACTTTACCATAATGATTCTCATGATGTCTCATCATCAGAGGAACATCTCAACATGTGAAATTTGAAAGTTAACCCCTTTAGCTGGGTAATTTGCACATAGGTCCATGTATTACAAAACAATACTAAAACATTGTTTAATTAGGACAGAAATGGAAATATGTGTTCCTCAGAAGTTTAATTACATGCCAAAAGATAATCACAAGTATCTTAATTACATAATTAGGCAAAACACCTAGGGTTAGTTCTTAACGCAGGTCAGGGATGTTACATTGGTGCTTAGTTAGAGGTACCCTCTTTGAGAGAAGGGGTACTGGATGTTCCTGCTGCCGCTTGTTTTACCGAAGTTTCCTCCTTCGTTACTTACCAAAGCAATAGTGTTATCTCCTATGGTTCTTTTGCGCAAAACCCCTAAAAATCGATAAACGCTCAAAAACCTTAATTTTCCTTGTAACTCCAGTTGGAGATAGTTTTCTTTTATTTTATCGATCTTCGCCTGTTGTTCCCTTTGGGAACTTTATCCTCACCTTGCTTTTACCAGAGTGTAATGTGTTTATTCCGAGTTCTTAACACCACCACCCTTGTCCCTGTGGTTCGACCCCGATCGCTAATTTGGACCCTGTCATCGTTGCGGGGGCCTAAGAGTCGGGTAATTTAAAAGTCCAACTACTTCAAATCCGCTCTTTTTGGACGCGCGATTTAGGCTCGTCAACTTTTTGGCGCCGTTGTCGGGGACAAGGCAAAATGGTACTGTTAACTAACCGAATCCACTAACTACACTCCTATGCCTCAAGCTTAGAAATGAGCTTGACAACACTTTTTCCTTTTTGATCTTCTAACCTGAAATGAGTATAGAGTAGTTCATTTTATTTAGACAAGTTTTCTAACTTGATATTACGTGTTATTCAGGTACTCAAGAAAGAAGCATTTTTCTCAATTGAGCACCGACACCACTAGTCATGCCACCTCGCGTCAAATCACCTCTTTCAGAGGGTGAGCAAAACACTAGAGTTGGACCCCACTCACCTCCGCGTGGGAACAATGACTGTTATAATGGCGATCAGCAACAGGAAGAACCTAAAACAGAATAGTTTGAGGATGACCACCATCATGAGAGACATCATCATCACCGTAGACACCGAAGAAATCAACATAATCAGGAGCACAACCATGGAGACAGTGACAGCGAAGATTCTAACGAAGAAGAAAAGACCCTCATGGAGTTGGCTGCCACAAAGGCCAATAATTCAAGATGTCATGTTGTTATCCCAAGGTTCAATGCAACTAACTTTGAGCTAAAACCATCTGTCATTTCTATGATCCAGAACAAGAGCTTTAGAGGGAATTCAAAAAACGATAACCCTTACCATCATCTTGATGCCTTCAAGAATATCTGTGATACCATTAAAATGCGGGGAGTTCCATAAGAGGTCATTTATTGCAAGGGATTCATCTTCTCCTTAGAGGACAAGGCCCTATCCTGGTACCTCGGGCTGCCGCATCAAGCTCTCAACGGATGGAATGCGTTGGCAGACGTTTTTGTAAATAAGTTTTAACCTACGGAGAAAACTGTTAGAAATAGACAGAGGATCATGTCTTTCATGCAAAAGCTGAATGAGAATCTACACGAATCCTGGGAAAGATATCAAGAATATTAGAGGGACTTCCCTCATCACAACTACAAAAAGGGTTTCCTGATAACCACCTTTTACAATGGTCTGACCCCTGAAGAAAGGGTTCCGCTGAATGCAGCTGTCAAGAAGCGACTTTCTGGGGAAGAAACCCAACAGATCCAAAAAGATCATTGAGAACATGGCCGAACTACAAGTCGGCACCGACTACGATAGATCTGATAGAGGATATGCTAAGAAGGCAGCTAGTGAAGGACCTTCGGTCGAATCCAAAGCTTTTAAAGCTATCACCACTCAAATACAGAAGATAGCCACTGATGTCAGACAATTGAAAGAATCAAGTGGAAAAGGAAAGAAACATGTTGAGAAAGTTATGAAGTGTGTCACCTGCGGAGAAGGTGGACACGGGATTGATAACTGCGTTTACACCTGACCTGATGAGTCAAGTGAAAGTGAATCCGAAGTAGAGGAAGTTGAGAATGTCTCTTTTGTCAACTTCAAGAGACCGGATCATCCTGGTTTTAGCTATGCCAACAAGGATGTGGCCGAAAACTCGCATCAGTTGAATAACCCAACCAAGCAACTGCAATGTTTCAAGAAAAGGGGCAGACAAGGTCAGTTCACCAGAACTACCAATTTCCAATCAAACAAGGCAAACATCCAAGGGCAAGGAAAGTACCAAAGTCGCCAAGCAGCTAACCCTAGTCAAGGCCAGGGTCAAGCTAAGGAGCAAAGTCAAGACAAGAGCTCAAACCAACCAGACTTGGTGGGCCAATTGTTCGATTTTGTCAAAAGACAAGATACCATCAACAACCAGCTGGCGCAAAGCACGTTGTCCAATTCAGGAGTTCTAAACATGATGCGGGTTCAGATGGCGGACATGCAGACACACCAACACCAAATAGATCAGCAGTTGGCCCAGATGGCCGAGTTAATAAAGAATCCCTCGGGTAAGATACCCTCTAACACTGAATCTGCTAAAATGGCAGTGCTGAGATCAGGGAAGACAGTGGATTGTCCTGAAGCAGCCAGACCTGAGGAACCTAAATCAAGGACTGCGGCAGAAAATCCCGCAGAGGAAGACAATCAACAAGCTCATGTCAGGGAGCCGGAACCAAGATCTATGGAGGACCTGTTTGGTAAAAGAAGTCCTTACTCTCCTAAGTTGCCTTTCCCTTACAAACTGATAAAGGCACATCTTAAAAAGCATTACGATAGGTTTATGGAGTCAGTAAAGAAGCTTCACCTCGAAGTACCCTTTCTGGATGCTTTAGAGGAAATGTCAACCTACGCCAAGTTTTTCAAAGATCTGATAACCAAGAAGAAAAGAGGCGGAAGGGTTGAGACCGTGCATCTAGCTAGTGTGTCTTCTGCTTTTGTCAAACTGGATTTACCCAACAAGAAGAAGGATCCAGGGGCTTTCACCATTCCTTTTTCCGTTGGAGATAATATCGAGTGGAAAGGTCTTGCTGATTTAGGGGCTAGCATCATCCTTATGCCCCTAAGCCTCGCGCAGCGTTTGGGTTTGACTGATATGGTCAAGACCAACATGAGGATTGAATTGGCAGACCATACCTTTAAAAGACATGTAGGTGTTGTTGAGGATGTACCGATCCGTGTGGGAAGTTTCTTCATTTCGTGTGACATTATGGTCATTGACACTGTGGAGGACCCTCGTTGTCCTATCATCTTTGGACGCCTTTTCTTGGCTACGGGAAGAGCGTTGATTGATTTCGCTGAGGGAATAATCACTCTAAGGTTCGCAAATGATCACTTAGATTTCAAAGTAAAGGATGCTATGAAGGGACCATCCCTACTAGAATCTGCCTACTTTGTAGAAAACTACAACCATTTTTGTGAAGAGATGGAGGAAGATATCGTAATGGTAGACCCGCTTGTGAGAGCTTTGAGCAATCAAGATTCTGATGTCGAAGATTTTGAAGATCCAGAGGATGTAGAGTTGGTCAACTATCTAAATCGGTTTGATGAAGATCTGAGCGACGAGGAAGAGGTAATAGAAATAGTTAAGTTTGCTTCTCTAGAGGAGGCACCGAAAGAAAAGGCACCCAAGGCTAAACCAGAGCTGAAGCAGCTACCCAAAGGATTACGTTATGAGTTTCTAGATCAAGAAGAGAGAAATCATGTCATCGTTAATGCCCATCTTATGGAGGATCAGTTGGAAAAACTTCTTGAGGAGTTGAGACTCCATAGGCATGCTATAGGATATTCAGTGGAGGATATCAAAGGCCTTAGCCCTGCGCTATGCATGCATTGGATTAATTTGGAAGAAACTGCTAAACCTCTGGCTCAACCCCAGAGGAAATTGAACCAGATGCTAAAAGAAGTTGTTAAGAAAGAAGTAATCAAACTAAGGGATGCAGGGATCATTTACCCAATCAGTGACAGTAACTGGGTGAGTCCGATCTATGTGGTACCGAAGAAAGGAGGCATAACAGTAGTAAAAGGAGATAAAGGCGATGAAGTGGCGATTCAGACCGTCACTGGATGGAGGATGTGTATTGACTATCAAAAACTGAACCAAGCCACGAAAAAAGATCATTATTTGCTCCCTTTCATTGACCAAGTTCTGGAAAGATTGGCGCATCATGACTATTTCTACTTTTTGGATGGTTTTTCTAGGTTTTATCAAGTCCCTATATTACCAGATGATCAAGAAAAAACCACTTTTACATGTCTCTATGGGACTTACGCCTTCCGAAGAATGTCTTTCGACCTATGCAATGCTCCCGCAACGTTTCAGTGTTGCATGATATCGATGTTTTCGGATTTTCTGGAAGACATCGTGGAAGTTTTCATGGATGACTTTTCCGTCTATGGAAAGGACTTCGATGCCTACCTGAAAAACCTATCTATGGTCTTGCAATGGTGCGAAGAAAAGAGTTTAGTCCTGAAATGGGAGAAGTGCCACTTTATGGTACGAGAAGGCATCGTGCTAGGGCATAAAGTCTCGAGGCGTGGCATCGAGGTAGACGTTAGCAAGGTTGAAGCCATATCTAAGCTACCCCCACGGAAGTCTGTAATGGGAGTGTGGAGTTTTCTCGGGCACGTCGGATATTACTGAAGATTCATAAAAGACTTCTCAAAGATCTCAAAACCGTTGTCCAACCTTCTGGTAAAGGATGTTGAATTCAATTTCTCTGACGATTGTCTAATTGCTTTTCAGGCCTTAAAAGATGCCCTTGTCTCACCACCTATCCTTCAAGCTCCGGACTGGGAGCTACCTTTCGATCTTATGTGTGACGCCAGTGATTATGTTGTAGGAGCAATCCTGGGACAGAAAAAGGATAAAAGGCACCATGTAATTTGCTACGCCAGTCATACTCTAGATGAAGCTCAGGTGAATTACACGACTACAGAGAAAGAGATGCTCATGATTGTCTTTGCTTTCGACAAGTTCAGATCCTATCTTATCGGAACGAAGGTGAAGGTCTACACAGACCATGGGGCAATAAGATATCTTATGCAGAAAAAGGATACCAAGCCCAGGTTGTTAAGGTGGGCTTTGTTACTCCAGGAGTTCGACCACGAGATCTTTGATAAGAAGGGTGCGGAAAATGTAGTCGTTGACCACTTATCAAGGATCGTAGTCGAAGACCAGAAGGAGCCACCTATTAACGACAACTATGCCGATGAAGCCTTGTTAATGGTTGAAACCAAAGATGAAAAAATTTTCCTTGGTTTGCAGATATTTGTAATTATCTTGCCTGCGGGGAGTTGCCTCCTGATATAACTTTCAATCAAAAGAAGAAGCTCTTTTCAGATGTAAAGAACTACTATTGGGATGATCCTCTTCTCTTTAGAAGATGCGCAAAAAACCTATATAGAAGGTGTATCCCTGAAGAAAAAGTCCCAAACATTCTAAAAGAATGTCATGCCTCTCCATATGGAGGACACCTGGGGAGCGAAAGAACTGCCGCCAAGGTGTTGCAATTGAGTTTTTACTGTCCCTCCTTGTTCAAGGATGCTGCAAATTATGTAAAGGTTTGTAAAGAATGTCAGTTGAAAGGAAACATTGGAAAAAGAAATGAGATGCCTATGGCCAATTGGGTCGAGGTCGAGATCTTTAATGTATGGGGAATTGACTACATGGGTCCATTTCCCTCATTAAAAGGGTATCAATACATTCTAGTCACAGTGGATTATGTGTCTAAATGGGTGGAAGTTGTTGCCACCCAGACTTGTGACTCCAAGTCAGTGATCAAGTTGTTTGAAAAGACTATCTTCCCTCGCTTCAGAGTACCTCGTACTGTGATAAGAGATGGTGGATCACATTTCGGAGAAAAATAGTTTGAAGCACTCATGCGGAAGTATGGGGTTAAACACAAGGTCGCTACGCCCTACCACCCTCAAACTTCAGGGCAGGTGGAGGTTTCTAATAGACAAATTAAGCAGATTTTAGAGAAGATTGTCAGCCGTACGAGGAAGGATTGGTCGATGAAGCTTGATGATTCCCTTTGGGCCTACAGAACTGCATATAAAGCACCCATTGGAACTACCCCTTACAAATTGATTTATGGGAAATCATGTCATCTACATTTAGAGCTTGAACACAAGGCTCTTTAGGCAATTAAGTTCCTGAATATGGATCTGGAAAAGGCTAGGGATAAAAGATATCTATAGTTACAGGAACTCGAAGAACTGAGGATGCATGCCTATGAGAATGCAAGGATTTATAAGCAGAGGACCAATGTGTGGCATGATGCCCACCTGAGGAAGAAGGATGTAAGTGAAGGTGACAAAGTTTTATTATTTAAATCTTCCATTCGTCTTTTTCCAGGTAAGCTGCAAACAAGGTGGTCCGGACCCTTCACCGTAGCAAAGATATATCCATCAGGGATGATGGAGTTGTATGATACAGAAGATTCATCCAAAAATTTTCCAGTGAATGGGCACAGAGTAAAAAGGTTCTATGAAGATGAAGCATTCGTGAGAAGGATAGAGATAAGCTTGCATGATGTGGAAACAGCTGAAGGCGCAAAGTGAAGGATCTGAAGCTGTCGAGCTGATGACGCTAACTACAGCGCTCCTCGAGAGGCAGCCCGAGTTTTTATTAGAATAGGACGTTATTTCCTTTCCTGCAAGAAAAACATTATGAACATTATGATTATAATAAGGCCCGAGTCAGCACATGTGTCACATGCTCTGACTCTTTTGTTTTATGGGCCACCACTCGGTTTTATGAGCATTGATGAGTAATACTATCTGAGGCTGGGAACTTCATTTTAGGCCAATGATGTTTTACCCATCAATTACTTTTTCCTTCGCTTTGATTTTGGTTTTTCATCCAATATTTTGTCCCAAAGACTTGTATCGGGCAAGGATACCCTGTTCTCTACCCGTATCGGGAAAAAGACTGAGGCGGCGTGCAAGACACACCCTTATCGACCTGGCGTATTGGGTGACACACCTTAGCAATAAGCCATGTCGGACGATACATCGAGCAGCAAGCAACCGTGTCGGGCAGAAGGAGTAATAACCCTTGATTTGATATATGGGACTGCCCGTCTCGGGAATGATTTGTCTCCTCGCCCGACATGTACCCCTGTTTTACCCGTTTTACCCCCGATCTGGATTGCTATATATAGTAACAGAAGTTTAACTATGTTGGGTACCTGCATTTACTCCTCACCTACTCCCGTATCGTGCAGTAATTTCTTTCGTTGCTCCCGTGTCGCGCAACCTAGCTTCTTCTCTCGTGTCGTGCAAGCTAACTTCAGATAGAAAAGGTATAGCCCGACAACCGTATCGTTTGACTTGTCTGACACGACCCTCATGTCGCACACTTTCGTATCGGACTCGCGACTTCAGTTGATTTCCTTGTATCGCCCAACACACATTTGTGTCGGTTGCGTTACTTTTGACTGTGTCGCACGACACATCTATAATGCGCGCTTTCCCGATACCTTATATCAGGCTAGACTCGTGTCACCCAGTCTTGTTTAGCTTCGCGTGTCGGGCGACACCTTTTCTTTCAGAGCAACCATACCATATCGAGTGCTTCGCATCGCGTGGTCCTGTCGCCCGGCACACCTTGAACTTTAGACGTATCAGGCAATGGCCATAATGTCCAGTTTTTCCCATGTCGCCCAGTCTTGTATCACCTCACGTATTTCTCCTGACGGGCGACACCTTCTTTTTTGTATCGGGCAAGAAATCCATTCGCGATGGTGCCTGGTATCTCACGATGAACCTAGGTGACTTTTCAGCTGACCATATCGGGCAAACATCATATCGCTCAGTTTTGAAGCATGATACGGTGGTGTCGGGTGGATTTTGTATCGGGCCAAACTTTTCTTATCATGCAATCAGTTTTCTTTTAGACATCGATATTGGGTAAAGTGGAACATTTAAATGCTTAACAAACTTGTCTTATGATAACAGATATGGCCCGTACAAGGCAAACCGTCATCCAAGTTGAGGAACATAGTCGGAGGATCGACACCGAGGCCACAGCTGAAACTATGACCGTCGGGCAGAAATGCCCGAACCCCGAGGCAGTTGGGCCATCCAAGGCCAAAAAGAGACCAAGGACGGAAGAAGTAACGGCCCCAACAATAGTTTCAACCGCAGCGGTAGAACCTCTAGATCATACACAAGGCATGTTTGTGCCTAGAGACAGCGAGCACGGGCGTCGCTACTCAGAACTGGCAACAAAACTCTACAGGCTGAGCAGATTCTGCCACCAGTCGTCTTTCCTTCAACTAGGCATTTTGACAGACTTGAAAATGTCCTAGCTGCAGCGGGGCTGAGGAAGATCTGCGTCAGCCACTCCGCCTCCTACACTGAACTCACCATGGAGTTCATGTCATCTCTCCTTCGGGTGCAAAATAAACCCGAGGAAATTAGAGAATATGACAGAGAAGACAGACTGCAGGGGCGGCTATACAATGTCGAGCACGCCATCTCCGAGAAGTTTCTCAACGCGATCTTCTCTTCCAACGAGGAGGAGAAGGAACTTCTTAACAATGGTGCGAGGATCACCAAAGGAGACGGGTTCAACCCCGTGGAGCTCTGGAGGAAGTTGACCGACGAGTCATCGTTAAAGCCGGGAAGCAAGGTGGTGGCGGTGCACTCCTGCTTCTGGAGAATAGAGCACAAGCTTGTGGCGTGCCTGCTCTTCAGTAAGAACGAATCAAGCAACATCTACACCAAAGAACTCCATCTCATGTGGCACGTGATGGAGGGAAATATGATCAACCTGGGGTGTTTCTTGCTGAATAGGCTACACCCAATAAAGGATGCCACCAAGGAGTACTACATAGGTGGCATCGTCAATCTAATTGCGGTCGGGTTAGGGTACCCCAGGGAATTGCGCAGTCTCTCGAGGATAAGGGGCAATGAGAAGATTGACCTAACGTTCCTCATGAGGGCCAGCATCATCAAGAAGGAGGGGAAAATCTACTTCTACAAATTCGCAAGAACAAACATCCTCCTTCTGCTTCCTAGTTGTGCCAACTACGACACAAAGAAGCTGGTCTTCACCAGCGCAGAGATTGAAACGGTGGCAGTCGAAGCCACTTATGCCGCCGCCACCAGTATACAAGAGAGGGTGGCTGTGAGAGGAGAACCAATTCCTCTCGACGCACAGAAGGGCAAATCTTGCACAACTCCTATCGAGCCGCCCACCGCTCCAGAGCCACCGACGATAGCAATTGATAGAGTTGTCGTCGCTCCTACCATCTCAGCCACGATCACGACAATATCTGTCGTGGATGAAGAAGTACAGGCGATCTTGGAGGCCTCCGAGACAACCGGGGCAAAGACAACCATACTAGCCCTGATGAAAGCTGTCGCGGAAGAGACAGTCGCAACTCCTGAAACTTCTATGGTGCTCTTAGTGGCAGAAGAAGAAATGCAGCCGGACGCCAGCAATGGGGCGTTCGCCGAGATCCTCGAAATGGAGCTCGGAGCTGCTCAACCTATGCCGACACTGCCGCTGGTGTCCCCTACGACAGCTGCTGAGGAGGTCGTCGAAAACACAGAGGTGGAACATCATCCACCCTCACTGCGGCCCTCTCCACCACCACAAGCAGGCAAGGCAGAGACAGCCGCACAAGTGTTGACACCTTGCCCTGAAGCATCTACCTCGCGAACTGTCTAGATCGACACTACCCTGTGTGAGGCGGCACACTCGTCGGGTAGATCTTCACACGAGAGGGGCGTCGCGGGGACGAGAGGGAGATCTACAGGAGCCCCTCCATCGCTCGGACGGATGCTGGGACATGAACTTGATAACTTGCAGGATGTAATAGAAAGCCACTCTACTACTTTTTCTTCGCTTACCCGCAAGTTTTCCATTTTACAAAAGAGGTTAAGCAACCAGGAGTGGCAATTGCTAACTCTAGTTGGCCTCCCCGGCCAACTAGAGGCACTCAACGCCACACTGCAGCAAGCCCTCCAGTGCCTTGACATGATTGAGGAGAGGATGAACAGGAGGGATGATCACCCACGTCCAAGGCAACCGAGGAGATCTCCGTCACCTCCTGGCTTAGGATCTCAACCCTCCTCGTCGGCATCCTCACAAAGATCATCGTCCACTTCCTCCTCCAGCGGGCCATCACCAATGCCTGAGGAAGGGACGACACAAAGGTCAGCCAACGGAGCTCCTGTAGGATATGTGAGCACCCGCGGTTTGGAAGAGGCAGCCCCCTCAGTCCCCCTAGACGAAGTTGAGGATGATAACAAAGCAATCAGCGTCAGGGAGGACTCTTCTGACGAATCTGAGGGAGAGGGGGGCATCTGTGCCGCCAATGAAAGACACCCCCCCAGAGAAAGAAGCTCTACAGTAGAGGAATTCTCTGCGCCATCGGAGATACCTTCCTTTGAGATGGCCAACTTCGACAGAAGGGTCATCAGATACCTGTCGATCAGGGACCATAAACTGCTGAACAAGGTCCTGAGGTCACAGGCTGGTGAAGAAGACGTCGTCTGGAGCGACTGCTACTTCTCCGTACGATGGGGAGCACTCAGAAGCATGTTCCGCTTGCCAGCCGTCATCGGAAAAAAGCTGTTCAGGGTCCTAGGTGTAATAATAGAGAATATCAGCACCAAGACAGGTCGGCAAATAATATACAATGCCAACCCGACCTTGGCAAGAAGATTGATGATGGGAGTACCAAACTCTATCACGGTGGCCAACATGCTGCGACACATCAAAGAGCACAACATTAACATCGTGTTGGCCCCGTACAAGCACCGCAACATGTGGTTCCTGTGTGTGGCAGACCTCCAGAACCATGACATCCAGCTCCTCAGCTGCTGCAACAAAGAGGTGTCACGTGCAGGACTTATTTTCAGTCGCCCGAAGGATAAACATCTCAGGCTTCTACCGCTGCATCTTCTCCGAGCCATCAAGTAAAGATTCCAACATCATAGCGGCATTTGGAACTTCTTCTCTATCGGTTGACTTCCTCGTCCAAGCCGAAGAGGGAAGTGGAAACAACATCTTTATCATATTGCGCACCATGGAGCTGCTCAACATATTTAGATACATAAGGCATCTCCAGGGCCAAAACTTCTACCAGCTCAGGAGCACCTACTCCTTGCTGTTGATCAAAGATAGGCACTACTTCTAAGACGCAGGGGTACCAGAGAGGCTGCTGAACAGTTATCAAGCAGACGAATCTTTGCAACCCAGCAGCACTCCAGAGAAAGAAGCTGAGAAAGAAGCAGACATCTATGGGGTAGGCAAGCGGTTAGAAATCCTGTGGGAAGTACACAAAATCGAAGACCCCGCTTCGCCTGAAACATCAGAAGAAATGATCAACAACTTCGACCGTTTCTCATGCTCTACACTCACGTAGGAGCAGGTCAATGAAGTTCTTCTAAAGTTAGCTGACTCTACCCCGACATATGTCATCTACGAGGCAGGCAGTGTCATAGTCTCGATTGACAACTTAAGGGACATGGTAAAAGAAGGAGGATGTTTGGCGATATCTGTGGTGGCCGCCTACATCCAGACACTACAGAAGAAGTTTGAGCACGCATACATAGCTCATCCAATGTTGTTCAACGACATCTGCCTTGCCGATGAATTAGGAGCGAAGCAAACCTTTCTGGTAGAGTTGCAGTTCAAAATTCACCTGTTTTGTTCTTTTTGTTCTTTTTCTATAACATGTCTACATATACATATACATGCCTCATACAAATTTACAAAAAATTTTCTAATTTTGTCTCCATACATATGTACAAAGACACTGTATAGTAAAAACATGATACGACTTCTTGCCAGTTTATTTTCAATGTGTCCAAAGAGATGCAGGTTTTGTTATATCTTTTCAAAAATTCAGCCTCAAACAACAAAAGACTACGACTTTCCACACCAAAAATTTTGAAAAATAATCTCGCAACATCTAAGAGACGTGTATGCAGAAGGAAAAAGCTGCCCAAATAGCAAAAATTTCTCTTGTTTTCCCTTACCTAACAAAATCCCCAAAAGAGAGAATAGCCTTATGAGAGTGAATAAAAGCATGAGAGTTGTGCCAAATGAAAAAAATATATACACACTTGTGCTCCAAAAGTACCCATCTTTAGGCATGGTAGATCTGGGGCAGTGGTATGTAGGATGTGAAATCACTGCTCTAAAGCCAACTGGCTTGGACTGCAGGGACCACTTGCCCACTAACGGACCCGTACCTGGATGGACTGATGGGAAACAAGAAAAACCTAAAAAGCCTTAAACCTACCCAAACACACAAATTTCTATTCCCAAAAGTTGTTTGGTGTGAAAGCTAACTTCGAAATCATGCACTCGAGTCTCGTCGAAACTGTAGAGAAAAATTTTGCTTAAATAAGGCAGGAAAAGTAAAGTCTGTTGTTTGTGGTCGGGCAGTATTCTCTGTAAGACATCTCAATACTCGCTCAAACCTATGGTCTGAAAACCATAATGGTCAAGAAGAAGCGTCACAAACAAAGTTTAAAGATTGATTGAGGATAATCAAAATGCTAAGTTTGGGAGAGTTGATAACACCAAATTTTGTGATGTTTTTGGCCCTTATTTCGTTGTCAAATCTGCCCTTTTAAACTATTTTCCTCTCCTTTTTGCCATGTTTTTGAATAAATAGGTCGCGTTACGCTCTTAACTCAATTTTATCATCTTTTGTAGAGTTTTCCTCATTTTTCCACTCATTTATCAGCAAAAGGCTTGTCCCGGCCCATAAACGTGTTCTACCTACATCAGCCCTCCTACCAGTCGGCCGACACACTCACTGCCCGACATACAGCATCCCGATACAGCTGCCGCACGACACGGGCGTGCCGCGCAAGGAAGATCTGACGGGTGGTACACCACTTACCCGACAGGGAGCTGTACTCGCCACGACTACTAAAGCGTGTCGCACAATACAAGCCACTCACCGGTAGGCGCCCACTCGTCACGACACCCGACACACTTACAGCCCGACACCCTCTGTGTCGGGCGACATGCATATCGGGAACCCCTGAAGCCGCCATAATAGAGTTGATGAATGACACGTGGCGCCCAGAGAACCACAACTTTTCCCAACCGCTGCCTATAAATAGCAGCTACAGGACCTCGATGGGATGGGTTGGAATCTCACGAAAGCTAACTTGGGAAAGCACCTGGAGCCAGCATGTCACGTCTCAAGGTGTACCGGGCGATACTAGGTGAGCACTTCCCCGGCCCGAGAGGGCGGGAATGGTTCACTTAGAATCCGCCCTGGTCACCGCAGTAGCCCGATATCGGCCAACGAGGACACCCGATATGAGTAACCCGATACCCTAGTAGCCTATAGCCCGACACGATACGGAACCCGATATGAATCACCTGTCACGGTGTGTCGCTCGAGAGGGGGGCATCCCGTCACGACCGTATTGGGCAAGAGCGCTTTGGTCGGTACGTCTGCCCGTCATGGCCTATCGCCCGACAGGGAGTGCCGCCTGACACAGGCATATCGGGCAGAGCTCCAAACCAGTATCGGGCTAGAGGAATCTTAGGGATCTGTTGTTTCATGTCGCTCTTCTAAATCAAGGAGATGATACCTATCTTTCATTCTTCAGTCATTTACTTTCTTTAATTATGCAATGTAACCAAACCCTTTTATATAATGATTATGCTAATGGAATTAGAGGAGCTTTAAATATCTATTGGCCTTATGTTTGGTTCCCTTTTGTTGGATGATTACTTTGTTTAGCATCTGAACTCTAGCTTGTATGCTTGGATCATGTTTTGAATAGCTATCGAATCGTGTTTCCTGTTACAGCAACCTCGAGAGAGGGTGTTATGGCTCTAGTGTTTGGTCCGATCCGGGAGTACGAGAGTACCCAGGATCAGAGTTGCTTTAGTGACCTTTCCACTCTAACCCAAGTCTAGCAACCTTTAGAGAGGTGTTGGTGCTTAGTTATAGGTACCCTCTTTGAGAGAAGGGGTACTGGATGTTCCTGATGACGCTTGTTTTACTGAAGTTTCCTCCTTCGTTCCTTACCAAAGCAATAGTGTTATCTCCTCTAGTTCTTTTACGCAAAACCCCTAAAAACCGATAAATGCTCAAAAACCTTAATTTTCCTTGTAAATCCAGTTGGAGATAGTTTTGCTTTTATTTTATCGATCTTCACCTGTTGTTCCCTTTGGGAACTTTATCCAAACCTTGCTTTTACCAGAGTGTAATGTGTTGATTCTGAGTTCTTAACACCACCACCCTTGTCCCTGTGATTCGACCCCGATCGCTACTTCGAACCCCGTCATCGTTGCGGGGGCCTAAGAGTCAGGTAATTTAAAAGTCTGACTACTTCAAATCCGCTCCTTTTGGACGTGCGATTTAGGCCGGTCAAGCCCCCTCAGTGATTGATGGAGCTAGAACTTACACCAAAAGATTACTCTTTCAATGGAAGTGCTAATATGCACCAAAAACCCTAGGGAGTTGATGTCCTCTCTAGGTTTACCTACAACTGGTGCTAGATAAATGCTCCAACCCCACAAGAGTGTGGAAGCCTTATCATAGTACAGATTTAGGATCGAACCCAAAGGACAACGTTAAGAATCTGAATGTCTTTTTCTTGTTTCGTACCAATCCAAGTTAATCATCTAAGACCACAAGTTTGATTTGAGTTATTTAACCTAAACATGCAAAAGTAAAGGTAGGAATAAAAACTAGTTTAATGATTAAAATCTAAGATTAGCAAATGATGATGGATCACTGGGGTGATGCGGGTATTCTCCACCACTACACATGAATTGCACTTGTACCAAACATAGCAAGACTTGTAAGCAAGATACATGGATGTTGTACAAAACCGATGTCTTATATGACAAGAGTAATGCACACGTCCTTCACGGGTTGCGTAACTCTCATCCGGTACATATCTACGTGTCAATGAAGATATGTAGTCTCCGAAGAGAAAATCTTACTCAACCTCATGAAACGTGCATCGGAAAACTAGCAAGCGAGCGATGATTACCAAATCGATTAGTATCCTTATAGTCTATCCCTCTTTCAAGGATATAGCTACGATAAATGTGGGAGTGTTGCAACGTCAGCCATTCCTGAATGAATGGTCAAGTACTTTGCACCACTTTCTCCTCAGAGTGTGTTCCTCGACCTATCAAGGTTGCACTTTTGTACGTCAACTGATTCCATTTCATAGTACAAAAGTACAACGATGGAGGTGAGTTTACTCCACTCCTTAGAAAGCGTTCCTAGATACCGAAACGGATGCGCGGTGGATACACACACCAGAAACCAACACTAAATCAGTATTCGAGTCTCAAGAGCGGTCGTAGACAAACCACAACGAAAGACAATAAATGCATACAAGAACGCGGCCAACATTCAAGCATGTATGAAATGATTTAATATTGAATCGGAATGATAACATCTTTTTAGTACAAGTTACAAGACACGGGCAGCGGGGCTAGTCTCCGCGCCCCAGTGGATGGAACTACTTGCTCCTCATAGAGGAAGAAACAAAGAAAGAGAAGAGAGAGAAAGAAAGCATCGTCGGAGCAAAAGAGTAGATCTGTGATAGCCCGGTGTAGATCGTCGCAGTCTCCGGGACTGCTCCGTTGTGGTCGATGACGCCTGTCTATCCACCTCGACCATCGTGTCTACCTCCGGGATTGCACGCGTAGAATGAGGTAGAATAATGGTAGAATGATGGTGGAGGTGAGATGGTGATGGAACAGCCTTCTAGATCTGTCCCCAGTCTGGCAGCTTTCCAGATCTGTGCTCAGACCGGGATCCTGGGGCTGTGGGTGAAATTTGGTCGGAAACGGTGCTCGGGCATTCTTGGCTTGGGTAAAAGGGTATTTTTGGATTTTTATATATTTGGGCTGCCAATCCTCTTTTTGGAATCAGGGTAGATTTTTTGCCAACCGTGGTATGTGCACAATCATTGTATACTCTTTGAATCAAGAAAAGAAGGTGATACACCCATGTTACGTATTTAGGGGTATGGAAGAAGCGGTAGTGGAAAGAGGGGTGTGGTGTACCACACTGAACTTAGAGTTTTGCACAGGTGTGGTTTACCACACCGAACTTAAAGTTTGGCAATGTTCTAGTTTTCACTAGAAAGGAGTGTGGCGTGCCACACCGAACTTAAAACTTTGGCATGGTTAGTGAACAGAGGGGTATGAAAATGAAGGAAGAAGTGTAGAAGAGAGTTCGTATCATGATGCAGTTTGCTTAGCGATTCCATGCGACGGGTCTCTTTTCTCCATCACACTCTGCTCAAAAAGAGACATGATTAAACATCAAATGAGAAATCCATACAACATATCCATTAATCAGATAAAGGCGTGATGTATTTGATCTATCTCAATCTTATTGAAGTGTATCATCTTTTCCTGTTTGAGGGTATGACATTAGGATTCATAGACTATTCAAGATGAAAAACACGCATTGGCTAGTTTTAAGCATTCTTTTCTTGGGAATTTGCAACGAAAAGAGGTGATGATCACAGATTCGAAAAACAAAAGCCGACTATGTAAAGGCTTTATTTTTGGAAGACTACAGAAAGGCAGAAAAATTATGAAAAAGAAACTAGAATGGAAAAACAGTAAGAAATAAAGATAGAGGGTGGAGTGAAATTCATACCACCCGCCCTCCACCTTGAACTCATGAATTTGCTCTTTTCTGAACAAAAATTAGGTTCGCGGTGGAGGGGAAGGGTTGCGCAATGTTAACCAGACGGTCCTCGTAGTTGGAAGAAGGTGCGGCAAAGATGTCTCGTGATAGCTGGTACCGAGAACGAGGAAGTGGCCCAAACAACCTATTGACTGGGTGGTTGTGGCAACTCAAACAAGTCTTCTGGACGACTTGGATGCACCTTTCTTTCACCTCATTGTCCGTCTAGAAGAATCCAGAAACATTCCCCCGTCAGCGAGGGAGGTGAAATATAAGCAGTCAAAACTGGAGGACTATGCGAGAAGTCAAGGTTATTCCCACTTGTGCCCTCTAGTTGTGGCTCACCCTCGAAGTTCAAAGTAAAACTGCTTTCTTCAAAATCTAGGGCAGTTGATTGAGGGTCGTCCACTTGAACTTCCTCCTGCCCAGGATCAGGTGCTGGATTCGGTTCCGGCTTTAGTTTGTCACCTGGCTTTTCTTGTGTGGGATATGGTAGCCAGGATGACGTTTCTTCATCAGAGGAGTTATTTTGAGAAGTATCATTATCTTTATCAATGTTGAAATTGGTAAGAGTGTCATTCTTCTTTTTAAGGTTTTGTTCAGAATTTTCCTCGTAGAACATCCTTAGTTCATCCAAGTAACTAGAAGAGGATTTGACTGGTAAAATGAACTCTTGCTCGGGTAAGGAAATTATGGGGTCCTGAGATAGAGGTTCTAATGATGTATCTTCATGGGAGGGATTAGTCTATGACATATCATTTTGAGGGCTAAAATCCCCTGATGAGCCCATTTCTTCGATATTGGAACTAATATAAACCATTTCTGAGTCATGTTGTTGTTCCAGTTCTTCTTCATAATACTCTGTCAGTTCTATTGAGTGCTCGGGAAGAGTTTCTAGCTCAGGTAATGGGCATATCTCACTTTCTTGAATATCAGGGGGGCTTCTTCATATGGATGAGTGACTATAGAGGGATAGGTTTGCGACTTGATGTCTTCCCAAGGGTCCTTTTTGTCATTACAAGAGTTTACGGTAATATCGTAATCCATTCCAAAGTCAAAAGATGGCTCATGTTTCTCTTCATAGTGCACTATCATCTCGTTCAAGTGACCAAGAGTAGTTTCAATAGAAAGATCATGCTCTTGTTCGAGGACTGGCTCAGTCTGGACTTCTTGTGGTGGTGGTAATTCAGGTAACATCATCTCATGAAAAGGACCTGTCATAGGATTTTCATCTTGAGACTTGTCATCCTCCCTTGATTCTGTTTCATCAGTGAGAGTGGTATGGTCCATTTCTGAATCAAGATCTTGATCAGTTCTATCCTCAAAGTTTGTCCCTAGATCAGCTGAATGATTAGAAATTTCTTCATAGGGATAGTTCGGATCTTGTTCCAGAAACAGAGACATTTGATTCTCATGCATGAAAGACATATCTTTGTCTGAATCGGTCACATATCCATCCGAGTCTGACTGCGAAGGAGTGTATAGTCCTTGCGACATTAATCCTTCTTTTACGGATTTTATTGATGAGACAGCTGAAGTTGAAAAGATTTTGTCATTGAGGGAATCGATTATCACCAATTTCTCTTCAATGGTTGGTTTTGAGTCTATGAAGTCAGAAGGTGGGTAAGTATTGGAGTTTATTTCCAGTTGATCTCCTGACTATAGAGAATCCCCATATTGGCTACTCATCCTTCCCTCTAAGAGCATAGTGCATGAGTCATTATCCAAGTCAGACCCCGGCTCGAATAGTAATTCCTTTCCTCATGACATTATGAGTAAATCATCTTTGAGTTCAGTTGTTAGCCCTAAGGATAGTTCCTCACCTTGCATTAATGCCTGAAGATCATTGGAATGCATATCCCACATGATTTTATACTCATCATCGTAATCGATTGCAAAATGTGAACTAGGGGAGTGCTTGGTTGAAATTGGTGGTTGTTCTACATGTTGCTCAGGAGCGTTGACAAGTTGTGTAAGTTGATCAAGATCGGCTATCAACTTCTTGATCGCGGCTGTCTGATCAGTCAGTTGTTGAGCCACCGATGTCTGTAGAGCACGTAGTTCTTCCATGAATGTGTGTTGATCTTCATGCACTTCATCGTCTTCCAAGTTCCCTTCTACATTGTAGTCCACACCTTGAAATCCACCATAGTTAGGTTTTTCGTAGTATCCTCCAGGGTGATACGGATTATAACTTACGTTATATCCATACTTGTATGAAGAGGCCGATTTGAGGTTCCCAACTATACGATTCACGATCACTTGACGTAGAGCCATCACGTAGAGAGGAGGGACATTGAAGCAGTAAATTGATGCATGAGAATAGTCACCACATAGTTGACATCTAACGGTTGGTGGTGTCGACTGCTTCATTTTGAACAGAGTTGGTACTTGAAATCAAGGAAAGAGTGTATCAGGCTTGACCAACCGCTTCAAATCCAAGAAGATATGCGAGATTAAGCCCTTCACTGTTTAGGTTTTTGAAAAGAAAATGAAAAACCCTAGAGAAACCTAAATCAAAATGAAATTCGAAAAAGACGATTCTTATATCGTTGTCCCCGGCAACGGCGCCATTTTTTGATGGAGCTATAACTTACACCAAAAGATTTCTCTTCCAATGGAAGTCCTAATATGCACCAAAAACCCTAGGGAGTTGATGTCCTCTCTAGGTTTACCTACAACTGGTGCTAGATAAATGCTCCAACCCCACAAGAGTGTGGAAGCCTTATCATAGTACAGATTTAGGATCGAACCCAAAGGACAACGTTAAGAATCTAAATGCCTTTTTCTTGTTTCATACCAATCCAAGTTAATCATCTAAGACCAGAAGTTTTATTTGAGTTATTTAACCTAAACATGCAAAAGTAAAGGTAGGAATACAAACTAGTTTAATGATTAAAATCCAAGATTAGCAAATGATGATGGATCACTGGGGTGATGCGGGTATTCGCCACCACTACACATGAATTGCACTTGTACCAAACATAGCAAGACTTGTAAGCAAGATACATGGATGTTGTACAAAACCGATGTCTTATAGGACAAGAGTAATGCACACTTCCTTCACGGGTTGAGTAACTCTCATCTGATACATATCTATGTGTCAATGAAGATATGTAGTCTCCGAAGAGAAAATCTTACTCAACCTCATGAAACGTGCATCGGAAAACTAGCAAGCGAGCGATGATTACCAAATCGATTCATATCCTTATAGTCTATCCCTCTTTCAAGGATATAGCTACGAGAAACGTGGGAGTGTTGCAACGTCAGCCATTCCCGAATGAATGGTCAAGTACTTTTCACCACTCTCTCCTTAGAGTGTGTTCCTCGACCTATCAAGGTTGCACTTTTGTACGTCAACTAATTCCATTTCATAGTACAAAAGTACAACGATGGAGGTGAGTTTACTCCACTCCTTAGAAAGCGTTCCTAGATACCGAAACGGATGCGCGGTGGATACACACACCAGAAACCAACACTAAATCGGTATTCGAGTCTCAAGAGCGGTCGTAGACAAACCACAACGAAAGACAAAAAATGCATACAAGAATGCGGCCAACATTCAAGCATGTATGAAATGATTTAGTATTGAATCGGAATGATAACATCTTTTTAGTACAAGTTACAAGACACGGGCAGCGGGGCTAGTCTCCGCGCCCCAGTGGATGGAACTACTCGCTCCTCATAGAGGAAGAAACAAAGAAAGAGAAGAGAGAGAAAGAAAGCATCATCGGAGCAAAAGAGTAGATCTGTTACAGCCCGGTGTAGATCGTTGCAGTCTCCGGGACTGCTTCTTTGTGGTCGATGACGCCTGTCTCTCCGCCTCGATCGTCGTGTCTACCTCCGGGATTGCATGGGTAGAATGAGGTAGAATAATGGTAGAATGATGGTGGAGGTGAGATGGTGATGGAACAGCCTTCTAGATCTATCCCCAGTCTGACAGCTTTCCAGATCTGTGCTCAGACCGGGATCCTGGGGCTGTGGGTGAAATTTGGTCAGAAACGATGCTCGGGCATTCTGGCGGCGTCCCAGCACTGGTCCCAGTCTGGCAGCCTTGGGCCATAGTGAGATGGATCCAAGATCATGCCTCCACCCTTCTATTTATAGGCCTTTTATCCATACGGTTTCAGTGCTTGCGGTCCTGCGCTCACGGTTTCTCATGCGGTCTCATATGCAAATGCCCATGCGGTCTTGCTAATGCAGATGCTCCATGCGGTTTGCTACTCCATTTGGTTTTGAATGCATCACTCCATGCGGTTTGCTAAGTCATGTTCTCATGCCCACGTGGGGTCATGCGGTCTTCACGCATGCATTAAAGCTATCGGTGTTGCTGTGATCTTTGATAAAGCTCTTGCTAATTCATTTGGTCCTTCACGATCACGTACATGGATGCACTTTTGAACTCCAAACGGTTTGGTGTTTAGCAGCAGCAAATGATCTCACACCAAGGTTCTAAACGGTTTGCATGCATGTGCCTGATTCAAACGGTCTTGCATGCGTGGTTGGCGAGGGCGGCATGGCTACTGCGATGGCGGAGACGGCGGTGGCGCTGCTTCGTGCACGTACGAAGGCGGCGGAGCAAGGTTGGTGAAGACGATGAGGCCAACGGTCGCGGATAGTAGTGGTGTCGATGAGTAGGTTGCAGGTGTTGTTTGTGTGAGCTGCGGAACGTGGATGTCAACGATGTAGGTTGCAAGTGCTGCGGGTGCTGTCGTTGCTGCTGCTGATGACGCGGGCGTCGTCGTTGCTACTGCTGATGACGTCGGCGCTTGTGGCAAGAAGGTCAAGATCGCATGTGGGTCGAGACCGCATGGAGGTCAAGACTGCATGAAGGTCGAGACCGCATGGAGGTCAAGACCGCATGAAGGTCGAGACCGCATGGTTGGATGAAAAGGAACCATTGGATTTCGTTACCTCTCCAAACGGTCTTGTATTTGACTATCCATTCGGTCTTTACAATCGCAGCAATCGGTCTTGAGACCGCATGGGCTCAAACGGTCTTGAGACCGCATGGACTCAAACGGTCTTGAGACCGCATGGGCTCAAACGGTCTTGAGACCGCATGGACTCAAACGGTCTTGAGACCGCATGGACTCAAACGGTCTTGAGACCGCATGGGCTCAAACCGTCTTGAGACCGCATGGGCTCAAACGGTCTTGAGACCGCATGGGCTCAAACGGTCTTGGGACCGCATGGGCTCAAACGGTCTTACGACCGCATGGCCTCAAACGGTCTTGAGACTGCATGGGCTCAAATGGTCTTGAGACCGCATGGGCTCAAATGGTCTTACGACCGGATGGACTCAAACGGTCTTGAGTTCGCTAGAGTCTGTGTTGTAGGGGTCATGACCATTGGTGATGGTTGAGGATGATCTATAGAGGAGAGAGAACATGAGTAGGGGAGAAAGGAGATCAAATAAGCTGGAAACTAGGGTAATTTGAGCTAGTAAGCATTATTTATGTGAGAATGAAGAAATACTCAGAGTAAAGCAAAGCAAGGGTAATTTAGTCATAATGAGGTATAAAAACCGTAGAATTGGTGACAGTAATGATGAATCTGGAGGATTCATCAGTGATCTTGCATTTCCCACCACCAAAATCTAGATGACAACCTTCTCTATCAAATAATGAACCATATATCAACCTCAGTAGCAAATATGGATCGTGACGGGCATCCTTCACTGTGAGCATGCAACCGACACTTGTTTGAACACAAATGTCTATAATCCTGATTATTCTAGAGAAGCTCAAATTTCCCATGTTCACATCCTGAAGTCTCCCCTCCTATATGAAGTGAATAATTCCTTACTCAGTGAAGCATGATATGAAGTTGTAGTACCCACCACCCACTCAGAATTATCATCCTCACCATACAAACATTGCTCTTGGACTGTCAAGACCACATTGTCCTCATCGTTCACGTCATCTGAGATTGTCGTTGCAATATTATTATCATCGTCTTACTTGTCTTTGGCTTCAGATTCGTGTTTCTTTTTCCAAACCATGCAATCCCTTTTAATATGACCTAGTTTTCTACAATGGAAGCACCCTCTACTACTCTTTGACTTAGATCTACCACGAGACTTTCCATGGTCCTGGGACTCATTATGGATCTTAGATTTGCCACGGTCTCTCACTCTATCAATGCTCTACTCTCTGTGAAGTACACCTCTGATCCAATGTCTCCTGAGGCTCGTCATCGAGTCTATTCATTCAGTAGACTGCTTTTAACCTAGTTAAGTGTCAACTTGCCTTCCTGTGCAGAATTGTTGACTGTCACTATGAGCGTCTCCCAACTGTTAGGTAATGATCCCAGAAGAAGTAGAGCCTATAGTTCATCATCAAGAACCATCCTCATGGGTCCTAGTTGATTTACAAGATTTTGCAATTCATTCATATGCTTTGGTACTTGAGGTTCACCAATTTGTTGATCAAGAAAGCTTTATCTATGGCAGTCTTCCGCTCATATAATTTCTTGATCTTCTTCAACAGATCTTTTGCATTGATCTCTTCTGAAACGTGATGGAACACAAAAATGTCTTGCCACTTTCACACTATTTTGATGGTCTCCTATTTCATTTCTTCCATTCCACATCAGACAAACTCTCTGGCTTTTGTCCCTCTATCAGATCGTACAGATCTTTGCAATAGAGAATATCCACCATCTTGGGCTTCCAAATCTTCCCATTTGTGCATGTCAACTTTATGTTTGTCGCATCTTCATCCTTCCCCATCTGGTATAGCATCTGCAGCCTGTGCTCTGATACCACTTATTGGGGATGTTGTACCAATACAATCTCGGATGTGACAAAAACTTGTTGTAAAAATATTACTGACAACCATATAAACCCAAAGAATAAATACCAAATTTGACGTGGAAAACTCACCTAAAGATGAGAAGAGGAAAACCATGGGGAAATACTAGCCAACAAGCACTATGTAACTAAGATTATAACTCACACTATCCGTATTTAATTACCCCTAAATCTGGGTAGACCTCCCCATACGAGAACAAAGATGGGGAAGAAAGGAATCACACCCAATGTGTACAAACCTCCCTCTTCACTTGATCTCCTCATGACGTCATTGTCGTTGTTAGGGACTGTTTGATGCCACTATAACCACTAACTAATTCAGACCATTGCTGCTATGGAAATATTGTGTCTGTAACTACCAACCGCTACTTTGATTCAAGGCAAAGTGGTTGACCCTCTCTTATCAACCAAGAGAGTTGCTTTGTCAATACACTCAATGTGTCAATGATTTCCAGCTGCTACTTTGCTTCAAGGAAAAGTTGTTGACCCTCTCTTATCAACCAAGAGAGATTCGCTAGTTGTTCTTGTTTTCTAACTCTTCTACTACAAAAGGTAGTAAGGCACCAACAAGAAACTAGAGGGGTCACACCTCAACCGGTGGGATGATCTTAGTGGCTTCCCCCAGGGCCTCTATTTATAGGCCTCCATAGCATGTGGTTGTAACTAGGAATCCTTGTCCAACTCTGAGTCCAACTCCATGTTGCACATAAGGAGACATCTTATTTCCCTTTTAGATTTGACTCCTATTGGGATTGGTAGCACAAGCCAACTCCTACTCAAGTCCAAATCCAACTGAGACATGGGCTGGAATCCTTTTCCTTTCCTAACAATCTCCTCCTCCGACACATGAGGGAGACGTTGTCTTCAGAAATCATCTTCAATATCTTGTGGACCCCATCACCACGTGATGGATCCATTATCTTCAAGCATGTCATCATCCTACCATTTTAATCCATCTTTGTGAAGTCTCGTTCTAACTTCACTTTGTTCTCAAGCAACTAGGAAGAAGTACGATGGTAGTACTACTTCTCTCTCCATGCCCACACCTAGACCTTTGATGGCTCCCCTGATCGGTAAGTCGAGCCATCCTGGATGAAAACTTTATTTCCGACCTTCTGTACCAAGGCTCAGAAACCCTTTGATGATGATCCCCAGGTCTTTGACTAAAGCCCTTGACAACTAGTCTGGCTTTGTATCTGATATCCTTGTTGTTGTCATCTCTATTTATCCTATACATCCACTTGTTCTTTAGTACTCTCTTGCCCTTAGGAAGCACCACAAGCTCATAGGTATCATTTTTCTATAAAGAAGACAACTCCTCTTGCATCGCTAGATGCCATGTGCTATGTCTCTATGAGTCTATGCCTCATGATAAGTATCTAGCTCCCCCTGATCAGTATGGACAATATACTAAGATGTCCAATATCTAGATGACGGATGACAACCTATGTTATACCTCCTCAATTATTGTTCTGAGGACTCTATTTGGTGATGATCTTGCTCCCCTATCCATATGTTTCTGACTGTGAGTCTGAACCACTCATCTGTGCATCTAGAATAGGAGCACTCCATGTGCTCTCACTCTGCTCAGGATGATCATGCTGCTCTTCTTTGTCATTTGAAGATTGTACCTGTGAAGAAGCTGAAGCATCCTCATACCCATCATTAGAAGAACTACCACCTGATCCCACAGCCTCTACATCACCACTCTCAGGCTCTGTAACTATCTGACTCTCACAGAATGTCACATCTTTGTGTCTGCTCATGGTCTTTTTCACATGGTCCCATAACCTATAGCCAAATTGTTGACCCCCATAGCCAAGAAAGATATATAGTACTACTTTATCATCCAGGTTTTACCTCTTTTCCTTTGAAACATGTGCATTATACTTGCATCCAAATACTCACAAATGAGCATAAGAAACATCATTTACTATCCATACCTTATCAGGTATATCAAACCCCAAAGGAACTGATGGAGATCAATTAATTAGATAGCAGGAAATGCTCACTGCCTCACCCCAGAATGTCTTTGGCAACGTTGAAGTCTTCAACATGCATCTAACTTTCTCTACTATGGTACGATTCATCCTCTCAGTTGTACCATTGTTTTGTGGTGTGTCGGGCTTTGTCTTTTCATGTCGTATTCCGTGATGCGAGAAGCTAAGTAGCCAATTTTGTTTCGGCATGTCTTTTAGCTAGTTGAGTCACTGATTCATTCGTTGAGTAGGGTAAGGTCAGTTGTTGAGATCTCTTCATCTTGGAACTCCCTGGACGTGTACTCTTCTTCATTGTCTGTGTGTATATTTCAACTTTTTCTGTCTCCCTCTCCACCATGGTATGAAATTTCTAGAAACATTAAAAAATTTGATCATTGGTCTTCAGTAAGTAGGCCCACACCTTCCTAGATGCATCTGAAAAAATACTTATTGCCACCCAGTGAATCCACCTCAAACAGACTGCAGACATCTGAATGAACCAACTGTAAAAGTTGTGACTTCACCTTTGATCTTGTCTTGAAAGAAACTCATTGATTCTTGCATGTTTGACATGCATCACATGAACTGAAACCAATATCCTTGCCACAAGTAATCAATCTCTACTTTGATAGAAGCTTCAAGCCTTTATCACTCATGTGTCCTAATCGTCTGTGTCATAGATCTGTCTGGTGATCCTCAACTGCATATATATGGTTGCCTTTGAGTACCTTAAGTTGGGTCTTTGCAATATATGACACAATTTGGCCATACAATAACAAAAGCCCCCTTGGTGATCTTGCATTTCCCACCACCAAAATCCAGATGACAATCTTCTCTATCAAAGAATGAACCAGATATCAAACTCAGTCGCAAATATGAAACATGACGAATATCTTTCAGTATGAGTGTGTAACCGATACTTGTTTGAACATAAATGTCTCCAATCCCGATAATTCTAAAGAAGCTAAAATTTCCCATGTTCACCCTCCCAAAGTCTCCCCTCCTATATGAAGTGCAGAATATCTTACTCAGTGAAGCGTGATATAAAGCTGCAATATCCACTACCAACTCAAAAGCATCATCCTCAACATGCAAACAATTCTCTTAGACTATCAAGACCACATCGTCATCATTATTCTGGCATCTGAGATGGTTGTAGTATTCTTGACATCATCTTACTTGTCTTTGGCTTCAAACTCATTTTTTTTAGATCTTGCAATCCCTTTTGAAATGACCTCGCTTGACGCAATGGAAGCACCCTCTACTACTTTTTTACTTGGATTTAACATGAGACTTTCCATGAACATGGGACTCACCACGGCTCTTAGATCTTTCATGATCTCTCTATCTATCAACGCATCTTCTCTCTGTGAAGTGCACCTCTGATCCATTGTCACCTGAGGCTCGTAATCGAGTCTCTACATTCAGTAGACTTCTCTTCACCTGGTCAAGTGTCAACTTGCCTTCCTGTACAGAATGATTGATCGTCAATAGGAGTGTTTCTCAACGGTCAAATAATGATCCCAGAAGAAGTAGAGTTTGGAGTTTATCACCAAGGACCATCTTTATGGACCCTAGTTGATTTACAAGGTTTTGGAATTCATTTATATGCTCAGCGATACTTGTACTGTCCTGGTACTTGAGGTTCACCAACTTTCTAATCAAGAAAGTTTTTTTTGTAGCAGTCTTTCGCTCATAATTTTTTTAGCATCTCCCATAGATCATTGGCATTGGTCTGAGACGTGATGGAACATGAAAATGTCGAGCCACTTTTGCACTGTTTCGACGGTCTTCCTATGTAATTTCTTCAAGTCCACATCAAACGTATTCTCTGAATTTTTCCCTCTATCGGATAGTACATATCTTTATAATAGAGAATATATTCCATCTTGGGCTTCCAAATTTGTCATTTGTGCTCATCAACTTTATCATCGTCGCATCTTCATCTTTTCACGTCTGCACCAGTATCTCTAACATGCGCTCTGATACTACTTGTTGGGGATGTTGTACCGATACGGTTCTGGATGTGATGAAAACTTGTTACGGAAGTGTTACCAACAAGCTTATAAACTCAAAGAAGAAACACCAGATTTAACATGGAAAACTCTCCTCAAGACGAGAAGAGAAAAATCATGGGATAATATCGGTCAACAAGCACTATGTAAGTAAGATTATAGCTCGCACTACCTGACTTAATTACCTCTAAATCTAGGTAGCCCTCCCCACACGAGAACAAAGATGAGGAAGAAGATAATCACATCCAATATGTACAAACCTCCATCTTTACTTGATCTCCTCACGACGCCACTTTCATTGATGGAGACTACTTGATGCCGTTGTGACCGCTGACTGGATCGGACCGTTGTCGCTATGACAACATTGTATCTGTAACTGTCAACTGCTATTTTGTTTCAAGGCAAAGTCGGTGGCCCTATCTTATCAACCAAGAGAAATGCTTTGTCAATGCACTTAATGTGTCACCGACTGTCAGACGTTACTTCGCTTCAAGGCAAAGTCGTTGACCCTTCCTTATCAACCAAGAGAGCTCTTCTAGTTGTTGTTATTTTCCATAGAAGGCACCAACAAGCAATTAGAGGGATTGCACCTCAACCAGTGGGTGATCTCAATAGCTTCCCTTAGGGTCTCTATTTATAGGCCTCCATAGCATGTTGTTGTAACTAGGAATCTGTGTTCAACTCGAAATCCAAATCTATGTTGCACATAAGGAGCCATTTGTTTTCCTTTTAGATTTAACTCATATGGGATTGGTAATACAAACCAACTCTTACTCAAGTCCAAATCCAACTAAGACATGGGCTAGAATTATTTTTCTTTCCCAACAGTTTTATAGTGTTCTGTCATTTTAGAGAATGTTGTTTAACAACTAATTCAGCTGAAGAACCAATCAGGTCCAGGACTAAGCCCTAGAAGCGTTCCTGGCTAATCTCCCAATAGCATATTCAAAGTTTTATACTGACAGGGGCCATTCGGCAGCCATCTTCATAACTACCGGGAATGGTACACAGAAATCTGTTTCTAATTTTTACTGGTGGTCGTCTGGACGATTAAAGGTCCACGTCCGCTCCGCGGGACAGCTGATCATCAAGCCGTAAACCCGCGGGGTCTTTTTTCACTACCATGGTACACAACTTGATATTGAAGTCCACATTCTTCTTAGTAAAAGGACCACACCGACTACGGAATGGCATAATCCACCACTAATCTAACAAAAAGATTGTATATAAATGCGATAGTGGCCGCCAAATGGTTTCCTTATATAGTGGCAACAAAGAAGTCTCCCGCTCTTGGCTCTTAAAGATTTAATCCGGTAACAAATGGTTACTACGTTTAGTAAATTGTTAAATAACAATAAAAGATCATACTTCATATAAAGTATACATTATTAAGAATTTTTTGTATTTGAAATTTTTTTTTCAGATACCCCCTTGCATTTTCTTTCTCTGATCAGAGACCCCCTACAATTTAAAAAATAAGGGAAAAACTGCTCCTACATGTCGTGTTGACCTCATATTAGTCGTTTTTTTCCTTCTTTTATTGCAGTGTATGGTAACGCCATCTCTAGAGATTGGGCAGCGGCAACTCACAGCACGCGGTCAGCCTAGAATTCTGTAGAAAATGCTATAGCAAACGTCAAACTGTTGGCCGTAGGTTATTACGGTATAATTTTATATTGTCAGTGAGGAACCATCGCTCAGCGCGTCTGTTTATTCATCGCGAGAAAATCAGCCGGTGAAGCACCAGCGACCAACTATCTAGCAATTAAAGTCTGATCGCTTTACTGAAGCGACCATATATCTCTCCACTCACGCAAGTCTTGAAAAAGAATCACCTATGACCCAACTTGAATTTTTTTTTTTTTGGATATGAAAGGGCCATTAGACTCCCCCCCTCCCCAAAGAGGTGTCAGAGCCCGGATGACCCAAGAGGTTGTAAATATGTTGTGACACGGCGGGTTTCGAACCCGGGACCCCCGGATGGCCAACTGTGCCTTAACCAACCGAGCCACAGCGGCCGGGTGACCCAACTTGAATTTGATCCAAATTACATAAACTCAAAGATGACCATAAAGAGAAATAAATATATCGTTTTATATCAGTGTACACATATCATCACAAGGATGTATGTAGTAAAATGACTTAAAACTACTGTCGTCGGTTGGAAAGATTAAAAAATAATAGGACTGTCAATTGGGAAGGTATTACTCATATATCCTTTATCCATACCCTATAGAATAAAGATAAAGATAAGGATAAAAGTTTGTGTTATCCATTCCCCATTTGTTCTTTTTCCGTTTCCCGCCATATTAAAAGATGAGGGTAAAGTACGGACATGTCATGGCCTTTTACCCTTTTATCCACATTTATTTAACAAAGGTATATAAATATGTAGAAGCTTTTAGTTCAATTTTTACCCTATTTTTTTCAATAAGAAAGCTTGTGGGCTGCAGCTTGCTTCCCACCCCACTCACACTCAAATGCTTGTAGTATATAATTATTTAATGTTGAACCAGTTGATAAGGATGACCGCGCCACTTTAAAATAAGTCAATCTTAGACTAATGTCAAAACATATTACACAAATATAACCTTGTCATGGTTATATTCATATTTGTGAAAATATAAGTCAAAAAAAGATATGACTTACTTTTTATCACCCTACGCACCACCTTAAAATAAGTTAACTTTTTATCATTGTTTTATGTCAAAATTACCTATTTACCCTTTACCATGCTCGTTTACCCTATGGGGAAGAGGGTAATGATAAGGAGAGGTAAGAGGTTTACTAGAAAGGGTAATTACCCTTATCTGCTACCCTTTGGAGGGTAAGGCTAAAAGGTAGAATCTCATCCTCCCATACCCTCCACGTTAACGGCCCAAGCGATAAAAAAGTAAGGAAATAACAAAAATATAGAAAAATAATCCATATAATTGTTATTAACATTTTTCTCCACAAGATCCGATGTAGAGAGAACGGAAACAACAAAGTAAAAATAAAAGTAGTTTAAAAAAAAGTAAAACTAAAAGTAAGAAAAGCAAGGGGAAGAAAAATAATATACAAAACAATATCTATATAATTGTTAGCAAAATGAAAGTGAGTGAAAAGTGAGGAGAATACAAAACCATATTGAAAAAATCCATATAATTGTTATCAAAGGGGGGCGGGTCACTCTATTTTAATAAACAAAGTGCTAGAAAAGTGAGCGGAACAAAGACAATATAGAGAAATAACCCATACGATTGCTATCGACACGTTTTTTTCACAAGACCCGATGCAAAGAGAACGGAAACAACAATGTGTTGTTATAATGCTAACGGCATCGTTTGGTTGGGCAGAAATGCAATATGTGCAGCAGCTACAACTCACGTTGAGTTCCAATTTGTTGCGTTTGGTTCTGATTAGTTGGGACCTACAATAGTTGGAACCCGTGGTGAGAAATGCAATTCCAAAGCTGGTTCCAAATCTATATCTATATTACTATAAAAGAGGGAGTTTTTTCATCTATTTACAAAATAGTCATTTTGAACTCCAGTAGCCAATTAGAAGTCAGCATTTTGAGTTGTCGTTCTCTCCTTCACTCAATCTCTTCTCACATTTTTTTTCTATTTTAATTGATTTTTATTCACCAAAATACTTCTCTCCTATTAAACTACACATCCACGATTCCTTCCAACTAACCATTATCACCTCCCTCCAACCAACCACCATCTCAAATACCTACGATTTACAAGATAACCATTACCTTTTTTTGAGAGCCCAAATAACCATTACCTCTGTGTTCCTTAGTTTGAATGTTTCATTATTGTTATCTCAGCAAAATAATCCCACGTGTCCTTAAGTGTCGCTCGGCCACTCCCAACATAAATTAATTAAGGAAAAGCACATTGCACAACCCCACTAAAAGATTATTTTCAAATGGACCATCGTCCATATTCTCTCTCCACTCTCCGACTCCTCTCGACTCCTACCTCGGCTCCTCACTCTTCTCATGCCCTTCCTTCTCCAACTCTATATGTCCTCTATTCGACTTCCTACTCTTTCCCTATGTCCTCTTACGGTTTCTACAAGTTTTCCTTTGCGGTCTCCCATCTCCATCTTCATTCGATTTTAATTACTTTGTATTCACCAAAATACTTCTCTCCTATTAAACTACACATCCACGATTTCCTCCAACTAATCATTATCACCTCCTTCCAACGAATTCAAAAGTCATTGGGAAGGTTGATACCTACATGAAGATGAATGTCCTACTCATCACAAGATTATAATTTTTTTTATCTTAATTATCTTTTTATACAAATTTTACTTCATGTTACTTGAACGAAACCATGATGATTTTCACAACATAGAATAGATAATTTATTTAATGCGATTTCTTTACATAAGAACTACATACAATTAAGTTTTCACGTGCGTGCGTGTTAACTAGTATATACAAAAATGTGGGAAACAACTGAACCCAAAAAGAGCGCAGTCCATTTTCTTCTGCCTTTCGTTGTGCGGTTTTTGTTGTATCATTCTACTCTGCTGTTGCGCGCACCTCTCAACTGACTGAATTAATGCCGAGAAGTACATCCTACCAAACAAAAACAATGCAGCTAGCTCAATTTCATTTACATCAAACCAAACCAAAGCGTTAAAGTTTGAGTTCACTAGTGTTGGTTGGTTTTACACAACCAAACCAGCCCTAAGTTGCTATTTTCCTCTGTTCAGCTTCAGCAGAACAACATTAAACTTAAAAAATGATTGTTTTTTTGTCTTTCCTCTCCGTGCCAACCACACACGTTCTACTCTCCTCTCTTGATTGTTTTTTTATCTTTCCTCTCCGTGCCAACCAAACACGTTCCACTCTCCTCTCTTCCCTTCCCGGTCATTTACATCCCTTTCACACACATACTGGGCGTGGCATTGACTGGCAAGGAACACAAAACTATAAGACATCCAAACCCCCTCAAACTCCCCCACCCTGAAAAAAAAGGGAGGGGGGATCCCAACCCGTATAAATAAATGGCAAAGGTGTGGTTTACCGAGAAGGAAAAACATAGCGAATATAGGAGAAACATTTTCTGTTGATGATATAAGAAATGCATTAATAATTTACTGTAGGTCCGTAATGGTTCAAGTTCTTGAAAGGCTATTTTGTTCTTTCTGTCGGTGAAATCCTGACACAAGGAGCACCTGCTTAAAAGCGTCAAATTCAAACAGCTCCTCCAATAACAACCCAAACAAAATCCAAACCCAAAGTTTCAAACCAAGCCATTGACTAAGGATACATTGCTGGAAGCAATTTCATATTAAGGGCAGTCAGTAACGGACGCCAATACTTCTAAAGAATAGAGTGCAGCATATCATTTCAGTATAACAAATTACAATGCAAGCTGGTCTACGAATACCCATTGAGCATGTAAGTTTGCAGGTGACAAACAACCAGATCACTAGGCAAGACCTACGACCATGGCATCAGTACACATCTTCTGTGTCGAGCTGGTACATCTTCATTATCTCAGCACACCCTGACAGAGCGGAGTCTTTCTGGAATCCCAGAGAATTGGCAAGCCGGACACTCGATGGCATGCCATTGTTGTGGGTGAGGACAACTCTGGCACGGTCACGACCAGGTACCAACTGTGAGCATCCTGCCTCGGAGCTGCTGAGCAAAACTGATTCACAGATCTGGCTCTCATGTTCATTGGCCACCATGATATTGTATGTCCCTGTAGCATCAGTAACCCCTTCGGCGGTGTACTTCACCTCGCCAGTTGTTCTCTCCCGGCATACCACCTGCACCTTGGCACCTGAAAGATAACAGAGAAAATTGTAGCCTTTTATTTCGGTGTACATAAGAAGGAAAATAAATAAAAAAGAAGCTCCATTCGCCAATGTGAGGCAGCAAATTGTAAACAATTATTTAGATGAGCGTATAAATTAAAGGAAGCTTCATATATCAATGGAAAGCGTATAAGGTAACTATATCTATGATATGTATAGGATTTATATATTATATGTGTAATGGAAGTCGAATACAGCTATGGAATAATAAAATAATCAGATTTTGTTAACAGTTTAATGCCTAACAGAGAAAATGAAAATGAATTGTTAAAAGCATATCCAGATGTTATTGTCAATGTTCTGAAATGCGTTATGCAGGGTACCGCATAGAGTATAAGCGGAATGCGGGAGCATAAGCGGGGCATGTGTTTTTGGATTTTTTTTTTATTAATTCTATATTTTATACATCTATTTATTTAAAAAAAAAATAGAATCATAATCATAAATTTCATGCTATCTAGTTTTGTAGCCTAATAGCCCAAAATGTACCAATGGATCATTACATCATGGAAGAAGAAACACATATTTTCCAATGATCAAGAAGAAAAATCAATCAACAAAACCCTAAGTTTATATAATGTACTAAAATATACAAGTCACAAAACACACTAACACATGCAGTTCATAGCAAAACATTTATTGAATGAACACAATAAGAATAACAACAGTAACACAAAACATGGTAGTTCAAAGTAGAAACAGAAAAAGAACATCAAAAACAAAATCAAAACATCAAAATGATATGAAGAAATCAAGTCAGTAATAAATAGAGAAGAAAAAGTTGTAGGGAATATAAATTACTCCCTAGGGAGCACACAAAATTTGAAACTTTGTAAAAGAAAATATCACATCCAATTAATATATGCAATAGATTCCTCTTTTATACAAAGACAAAATCAGAACGGTTGCATGTGCAACATGCTCTAATCTTAGAGCAAAATAGAAAAGAAAAAGAGAGCAAAAGGAAAGAGCATAATGAAACATTGACAATTGTAAAATGTAATAATATATTTTGCACCACTCATTCAAAATAGAATTATTTGAGGTAGCAAAATTTCAATATCTGATCTAAAACCAACTATATAGAAGTTGTCATTTAATTTGGTTGATTTTATTTGAGGTTCTGTTTTTTTTTTTTTACTTTAGTCATCAAATGAAATGTGGGGCATATGCGGACCGCAGGACGCATATTCGGTCCATGCCCAAAAATAGCACTGCATAGTTATATGCGGAGCGGCTGAGGGCCGCATAAGCGGTCTCATGCGGGGCATATGAGAACACTGGTTAATGTTGATTCCGTTAACGTACATGGAGAATTATTTAGCCTGACAATTGAACTTAATTTCTATGCTTTGGGAATCAAAGATAAATAACAAAGAACGGCCAACATGGTTGGTTGTTCTTGACTTCCAATGTACACGGCTTAATGAAATCAAATGTGCAGCTTGACATTGACCTCATCTTCTTTGGCCAACAAATAAAAGGAGATAGTATCATAACTTCACATTGAAGACTTCAAGTGCCCATCTTCTTCTGTCATGTAACCAAAGTTCTCAGTTTCATTAGCTGCAAATTTATCCATGCAATGTGCATTAACATGAATTTGATCAATGTGGCTTCTAAAAGGGATACAAAAAGCCCTCAACTGTAGACTGTTGATTTATAACCAATTTGCAACCTCTTCTTGATCAAGGTGGGTTCTAAATGAATGTTCACATAAAAGATGGGCACTTTGATACTGTTACGTTCCAACTAAAAATGCATCATCCTCGAGTTGTAATCTTACCAATGACTCAATATTTAGATAGTCAACCAGAATTGAATTATTAAAAAAAAAACCTCACCTATGAAACTAGAGTACAATTAACTCTAAAGAGTGTATCACCACTCCAATCTGTCTACTGAATTTGAACAGCCTCACCTCAAAGCCGTCACACACAGTTAATTTCTTCTGCCTGATGTTAGTTAGGCATATTCTTTCTCAAAGTTAGTCCACTGGCCTAATACGGGTACCAATTCTTTCTCGAGTACATATCCATCATTCACAAGTCAAGGGAAAAACGTGTGCATCCCAATTTGATATGCAACTCCTTAAGCTAAATGACTTTGCAGTACCAGTTACATCATCATCGTCCTTCATCACTAATTCAAACACCTCAATTCTGCCTAAGTCATAATCTTCTACGGATAATTATTGTGATGATGTTTGATCTTTGATTAATTACGAGCACCTTTTTATATTGTTGCCTCTAGAAGTAGAAAGAGTTTGCACTTAAGTTGCTCGGAAATTTGTAGTTTTTAAATTCAGACAGCTCTATCAAGTTGTCTGTATCTACCTTCAACAACAAAAAAATTGTCTGTATCAAAAGGATATGATGTGGCTTCTTTGGAGGACAGTGTGAATGGGTCATTTAGCGATGGTTGCTAAACAAAAACCAAATTGATAAATTGTTTGCATATGCTATCATGCATGGTAAAAAAAAAACCCGCCTTGAGGCTTACGCCTCGAGGTGAGGCTATCCCATTTGCACCACGCCTCGATGTCTTGGACTGAGGCTTACGCCTCACAATGTTTGAGGCTTAGCAGAGGCGCAAGCTTCGATTCTGGATGATAAATGTATTATGTTAACCACCAAATGATCTACTACTCAGATTTCTACAAACACTTTATCTAGAAAAAAATATTCAGAGTTGTTGTAGTTAATTATAATGATTTTATTACTAAAATTCATAATTATCGTTCTCTGAGTGACATCTTTCAATCTTCATTGCTAAATCTACCTTTGTTTGCTACCTTCTTATTTACTATGTCAGTGAATTTTATCTCCTTGTTAACTAATTTTGGATCCTTGTTCCTACTAATTCAAAATTCTATCTCTTACTTTTTCAATGTTCATTACATATTTTAATCTAATAGTATAATGAATTGATATCTTATTATTTCTACGCATATTATTCAGTATTGTGGTGGTCTTTGATCTCTTTATGTCCTTATTAAGTTTCATAAATATTTTCTATTTCATTTTAGTTTTGTTTGTAACTTTGTATATACATATTTATGCTACACAGATGCATATACATAAAATATATCTAAACATATATATATATATAATGTGTATACATGTATAATTTTATTTATTAAGATTGCCTCATGCATGTTTTGAGGCTTATGCCTCACCTCACTAAGACAAAAACGCCTCGTTACGCCTCACGCTTTTTATAACCTTGCTATCAAGTGTCCATAACAATGGGCATTGGCATGTTGCATAAGTATAGTAAGCATCACATAGAAGTCCTATATTTTGTTGGTGATCTTGCTTTATAGGAGGGCATATCCACCTTCAACAACAAAAAAGTTGTATGTGTCAAAAGGATTTGATGTGGCTTCTTGGGAGGACAGTGTGAATGGGTCACTTAGCGATGGTTGCTAAACAAAAACCAAATTGTTAACTTATTTGCATATGCTAATTATGTGTCCATAACAATGGGCATTGGCATGTTGCATAAGTATAGTGAGCATCACATAAAAGTCCTACATTTTGTTGGTGATCCTGCTTTATAGGAGGGCATCTGCCTTACTTGCAATGATTATCGCTTTGACATTTTTTTTATTGGTAAAGGGATCCATGAGCCTAGGAGATTCATGCTCTAACCTTCTTTCTAAGTAAAAATTCCCTTCAACTGGACCTATGGGCAAATGCGTCGAATGGGCATAAACGCCAACACCACCTTTCCTTAGCCAGGAAGCTATAATGATGTAATAAATTTCAATGAACCATGTTCCAAATAGCTTTCAATCATTTATCATGTACATTTCGGACATATATATGTGATGTTAAACACTATATTAATGTGTTTATAGATATTATCATTTCATGTATATTTAATGCATCAAGTTCTATGTTTGTTAAAACTAGACATATGTGGTCTTCCTTTAAGAATGTGTTTATGCCATTATACTATTCCAAATAATAATATAAATATATATAGATTTAACAAAAAAAACTTTTACATACCCTCACCCTACGAATGAAACAAGAACTATGTGCAGTGTGGAACTATTAATCCTATTACCTGTAGAATTGGATATCACAGTCAAGCCCAACACTAGTACATATATGTATATGTATATGTATATGTATATCTATATGTATATGTCGTGTACAACATAATATTCGTGCCATATATTTTCAAATGCAACTGTATCATGTGTCTAAGTCCATGACATTTCCTATGTTTGTCCTTCCGAGGTCCTAGTCATATAGTCAAATGAGCCCATATCCCTCCCTTTAGCACCTAGGACATCAGGCAGAACTCCCATCCCCATCGACATACCCAAAGTAAGACCACTTAGTGTATGGTTCTTCACTGTGGTGAAACGCATGTAGTGCATCGGCATCACACATTTAATTGACACCAAATGGAGGGTCTTACAGTTGAAGGAAACCAGTAAATGAATTTGAGCCCAGACAATAGACAAATACATCATGTTCTCGAGGAGGGAGACCTATCTAGTTGTCACATACAACTTTAGTATGTATATGGAACCCCTCTAAAAGAACTACGGAAGTGTGGTGCAATCTGCAGAATAGTGGGTCAAAAATAGAAGGAATTGGTCATGAACCTAGTAAGCTAGTGCATGCACAAAAGAGAGAAACTTAGGCTTCCAACAATTATTCACACAAAATCCTTACCTATTCTTTTGATTATTGTTTGTGGCCTAAACTTAAAAAAGAACCACGGTAAGAACCCGTTGTTGCATCATGTATAGTTTGTGTCTAACCATGATTTTCTGTTAAGAAATATATTAGTTGTGATAGGTTTGATTTTCTTTTAGTCTACAAAAACTTATAGGATATTATGCCTTTATACTCTTCAATATTGGCATAAATCCATCATAATATCATAAACCTTTCACATGAATCAACAATATATGTTGTCTCGATGGTGGCATTCATTTTCAAATCTAAAGAAATATATGCCAAGCTAGAGAAGACCGCAGCGGAAATGTTCATTCAATATAATAAGCGAGATATACTTTGACTTCATAGAAAATCTCAAATTTTAGTTCTTCTCAATTCTTAAGATACGTAGAAAATAGATCAGAATTCAACAACTAAAGGGAAATTCTAAGAAAATTACGAGGAAATCAATATCAAAGCCAAAGAAATCCTAGGGTATCGAGGATCGAACCACAATAGATAGCACATCAATATAAGAACACAAGGTCGAGGTGGCAAAAAAAGCGACTGAGTGACATGGGAAAGTAAGTGAGTTATGCCAAACTGGTGGATATGCCTTCTTTGAACTAGTGTATCTCGCCGCGGCCACCTATGTACTAATTACCTCCACGCTACATTTTCACTAAGTACATTATTTGAAGGACACAATAAGGGAGGGACTTGAGAGATCGGGCAGGGAAAGATTGTTGGTGGGGAAAGGAGGGAGGGAGGGAGAGAGGGAGGGAGAGAGAGTAGTCAAATAGTAAAATTGCTTAATAGAGAAGTTTTTGTTGGAAATATTATTAAATGGGGACAAGTCAGGTGCAGAAGAGAGACAATTTCAGATTAAGTAATAGTAAAATGCCACACTTAAAGAAAATGAGAGGACTTTGAATTTATGTATATCAATTGCATATATTTCCTTGAAAAAACTAAATGTACATAATTAACAATAGTATAAACTTTGAACATTCCATTCTACATTTTTCAACTATAATTATATGCAAGAAGATACATGACTTAATATAGATGTTACATCTTTTAAAACGAAAGTAAACTTATTTCTAAGAATGAAAATATAACTTTCAAACATATCAGTCCAAAAGGAAAATGCCCAAGCAATAAGACAATATATTTAGAAATTTCCAATCAACATTTTGCAATGAGCAAATAACACAATCAAATAAGAGAATAGACATGTAGCTTATGTAAATACATACTATCCAAAATAACTGAACTAGTTAAGTATTGAATGATCAATGAGATTGAAGTGACTACATAATGGTATTGGTACCAAGTCAATAACAATTGTGACTTGTTTGAAAGAAAAAAAGGTAAACGTTGAACCATTCTGATTAAGGATCCTATATGTAGATTTGTTTAAAACATCCTCCTTTTAATCCACAACACAAAACAAGCATCAACGCTAATGAGTATTCCATATAATAGGTATACCTTTAGTCAATCTAATTGATTAAAGAAGTTGTATGCATAAGGGCATTTGTGATTTTCAGGCGTGTGTGTGTGTGTGTGTAATCCGCCCCTGAATTGCGCCAAATCGACAGTTGTGCCTTCTTTAAAGGTATCTCATGGCCACCTATGAACTACAACCTCCAAGCTGCACCTCCCCTCAAGGTCATTTTAGGCTTCTCTTACTAGAAGAGGAACAAGTGCAACAGGAGGGAAGAGGAGTTCATAATAGCCGCAGCAATCACAACACCAGCCTTAGAAAAAACCAGGGGGCACAACATCTCCTATAGGACCCTATAGCTAGTCGCCACTAGGTTGCATACCCTTCCCACTAAGCATATAACGTGTGTCTGTGTCCAATATACAAGGACTTTCGATGTGAACATCCCACTCTCATCTCCCTTGTGTCCTTTCTCCCCCAGCATAAGCATTCGACGTAACTGAGTAGTTATATACAGGTTTGATGGGTAAAAGGTAGAGATCCATATCAAGAAAATAGTCCGGGCAACCGAGAAGCATAAATCTGTTATAGAAAGGGCCAAAAGTAAGAATAGTTCGGCAACAAACATGAAAAATCATTCGGATCTGAGGTATTCTTGACTCGCTGCTCTCTGTCTACGTTTCTCTAAGCATACTAAAGGAAGCGAAGGAAACTACAGATCAGGATTCTAGGCGGAAAGCGCATCACTAGCCGCTGCCCTCAAACGGTAAGAAAAAGGTTACACCTTATATAAGGGCCATACAGAAGAATGCAATACCTGAGAGGTAAGTGGTGGCGGGAGTCTCAAATCCGGCGCGGCAGGTGTCGCAGAAGACGCGTCCTCGGACAACAAAGCTGGAGCCGGACTTGGCCGGGCGCGCCGCCGCGGCGAGGGCGGGGAAAGCCACTGCGCAGAGAAGGAGGGCAAGCTTCATGAGGTGCCTTGCTTCCATGACGACTCTTTGTTCAGGTCGGAGATCGGAGATCGGAGATCGGAAGAAGAGAAGGCGCGTTATGGAGGCAAAGGGAGTACAGCAGCTTCACCAACACTTCACTCCTAATATGCTAGCTAGAAACCAGAATCTGAAAGGCGGACAGGAGATACATAGCTGTCGTCTCCGCGTCGGTGGGCTGTCAGTGGTCACATGCAGTGATAATTGCTGGCATGGGCCATGTGAATGGGTAGGACAGCAGTCCACCCGAATCCGACAGTCCATATGACCCGGTGGCGTGATTCGTGAAGGGTTAACAACCGATCACTTGCATATGAGATATGCGGCGGTGGGCCGGTGGCGTGAAAGGTAGGGTTGAGGTGGAGTGTCGGCTGGGGTTTCGGTTGGTCCATCCGTCCAGTCCAAACCCAAACTCGAACTCACAATTTGGATGGTGGCCTACGCGGATCCAATCTTGGTTACCTGGATTTCACTGCGTGGGATTGTATTTTGGACTCCTGCAAATTCTATGTTTAGTTTGCAAGAGAAATGGGTCTCATCTCGGAATTTTCACATGTACTAGGAATCTCAAATTTTAGTCTTTATCAAAAAAATTCTAGACGCCAAAATCCAACATGGGCAAGACAATAGATACGGAGAAAAATAATCTCACACTTACAAAATTCAGCAAACCAAATATAAAATTTTACTTTGTGAGATTTTAAAAATACAACATTTCACTAATGCAAGATAGACAGAATACAGGATTTATGAAAATACAGCTAATCAAACGTGCCCCAGATGCAATCACGTATTTGGCAACGTGATTGCGCTGATCCAGTGGTAACCGCGCGCTTGTAAATTGGCCCCTCCTGCCCAAATATTTTGACCTCCGCCTGAACCTAGTGCTTTTCCAAACAAAATAAATATTGATGCTCAATGAGTGATCACATTTGGACAGCTAGGTGTGTTGCCCTCTACAATGTGGGAGGAGGACCCAAGGAAGGTATATAAGACTATTAACACATCAAAATAAGGGTTAAACTATAATGGGATTTTGAAATCGTATTGTGGCATGGACTAAGTTAGTCACGATTATAAGATGAAGTAAATCGAAACAAGTATCATTAGCCATGGTTTATCCGAGCAGTACTGAATTACCGAGTCATATTAAGTCTACGTGGTGCAAAACCCCAAGCCCTACTCCTGTCCAAATCACACGGAGGCAATAGATCATGATAACAAATCTTGGTGTTTGGGGGGGGGGGCAAAAGTACCCCTACATTGTTATTGTCTATTAATTAAGCTACAACTAGTATAATTTATCTCTTATCTTAAGTATTTCTTTTTTATTTATAAAGGACTAGAGGCACAACTTATTGTCCATCTTCCTTTTTTATGTAAATTCACTTTAGTTTTTAAAATTGTATAGGCATATAAAAGTTAAAAAAATAACTACAAGTAGTGAAATCATAAGATGAAACTAATGTAATCTTAGAACTTACATTACATTTCAAAATTCAGATGTAATTTTCTACTTCCAAATAATTGAGTTTTGTAATTTTTTACTTAATTTGTAATAAAAAAATAATTCTTGGACAATCTATCTTTCAAAAAATGAACAACCGTAATATTGACAAGAAACTTATTGACACTCCATTTTTGCTCACTTAGCATAAACTCATGAGTAATGTTAATTCTCTAGCTAATGTTGGAGCCCATTTCATATATTCCCACATTTATCCTTTTCCCACATTTATTATCCCTATTTATTCATATTATTTGTTGATTTAATCAACTCATTTTCACCCACTTTTACCCAATTTGGGACTTTCTAAATAGAAATACTATTGCAATCCCTTCCCATGTTTTCCCCAATTAAGGGTGACTAAGAGGGCAGTGATCATTATTGACTTTCCAGAATTCAAGTTTATCAAATAATCAGTTATAATTCATAATTTTATCAAATGAAAAAGAATTTGGTGCGATATGAATATAAATCTTCCCAAATGAGTTACATGAATAATCAAAGGAAATTGTGCTTAGAACAAGACATATAAATTATCAATCTAATCCTTTAGTGGTCTTTAGCCATGTGTTCTTATTGTGTCTATATTCGGATGTCCATGTCTACATATGAATATATAGATCAACCTAAAATGACAACAAATAAATATGTGGATCAGTATATCTCCATGTGTATGTGGTGCACTTAAGTGTATTCCAACCACAATACAACCAACTTTTCTACCATTGGATCAAGTAGTGGATTAAATGTGGACAACCCGCTCCACTTACCCATGACATAACGTCCCAAATGAACTTAATAATGGCTCCTCCCAAGTCCCAACTCACACCCACATTTTTTCTCATGATCTCACTCTCACTCTCTTCTATTTCCTTCTCTCCCATCCTCCACTATCGCTTCTCCTTTCCATTGGATCTCCTTCTGCGGCGAGCAAGCAAAGAGCTTTTGCATCTTGCAAGTAGGATCTCTAGCTCTTCTTTCCTCACCATATATTCCTTTCACCATCTCACCCCTCGTTGAGATTTCTAGCTCTCCCTCTTGCTGAAGTCATGTTTGGGTATTGAGTCAGTTGCATGACATCTCTACAGTAGCACCCCTCTACTGCCACCCATACCCTAATCCCTACACGACTGTTGCAAAAAAGTGATCATCGATCATCCAACTAAATTCCTAGATTGGGGTCTCTTACGCTTGTGTTGGAACTTCTGTCCAACCTCCTTCCTCATTGTTGTGTGGTCGCATCCATTGTCGGTTGGCCATGACCACCTAACTGTAACACCCCTGACCTGGGTTATACCTTAACCCTAGGTGTTTTGATTAAGAAAGATGATTAAATGCTTAATCTCATCTTGTGAAAGGTAATTATGGTTCAAGAGGAACTTATATTACAATTCTTATCCTTTTTGAACATTGTTGAAATCAATGTTTTGCCTGTTTTGAACTAAAGTGCAAATTACCCAAGTTGAGGGTTTTAAGTGCAAATTGTGCATGATAATATGTTCCTCATGTGTTGAAGCATCATGAGAGTAAAGATGATGCTGAGGTATGGATTATGGAAGCCTAAATACCAAGAAAGAGCTGATAAAGCAATGTATGTGCATGAAAACCTAGTTTTGGTGTAATGTGCAATTTACCCAAAACCCAGGGTGTAATATGTAAATTACCACTTCAATAAGGTCCCTAATGTTTCTTGGCATCAAGTAGAGAAAATAAAATGAGAGGGGCGCCTCATTTGAATTAAGTTGGAGGAGAGAGAATCTTGATATTAAAATAATCAAGATTTAATCCTAATTGAAACCCTAATTCTATTTAGTGTAAAAACAAATATAATAATTGAAGGGCCTTCAACCAAAAACGAGATGGTTGAATTTGCTCAAGTGTGAACACATTTGTGACTTTGCTAGGCCACGAAAATATCTCAAGCAATTGGATAACCCACTCACCATTATTATAAAGAAAAGCAATATCCACTCAAATTGGAATATTATTATAATATGATCTAAGGTGCTTAATTTGCTTTTCTTTAAATTGATGGATAATGAAGAGGAATAAGAGGCAATGAAGATAGCCTCGTCCTTAAGGATTTTGAGGGGAATTTGAGGGGGAAGAGGCGGCCATATTTTTGGAATTTAATGCATTTTAATAATGCATTTTCTCTCTCATCAAGTTTCTTATAAAAGTACCTTTACCAAGCCAAAACAAAGGCTATTTCGGATTCTTTTCTTTACCCTTGCTTGGAAAACGACTAAGGAGCTGTGGAGGAGCAGGAGGACGACCCCAACCTGTTGGTAAGGTCCTTGACCTTCGTTCTCCTTGATTCCATGGTGGAAATAAAAAATAAATCATTGATTTCTTCTTATTTGGATCTCCTCTTCAACCCTAGCCAACTTTTTCATCCAAAAGCTTGAGGACGAGCTTAGGGGGAGTTGCTAGAGCTTCATCCACCATTAATGGCGTGAGCTTGAAGCTTTGGAGCTCAATTGGAGGCGGGTTTTATAACTCAAACCCTTAATCATTGCTATTGCATCAATCAATTATGCTTTGTTGATTGTTTTCTTCAATTTGATACATACTTGTTTCCTTGCTGCAATTTCCATCAAGAACAGTTGCTGTTCTTGGTTTTTCGAAGGAAGGGGATGATGACATCATCCTATATGCTTATCCAAAGAAAAGTACCAAGCCAAATGGTCTTGATATCTATTCCAAATCGTTTTAAATTGATTGGCTATGCAGTTTCAGAAAACTGTTTTAGGGAAAACGGTTTCAAGACCATTTGATATGGTTGAACAAGCGTTGACCGTTTGGGAATCTTGTTCCTAATTAGTTAGGATAATGACCCTCCAAATTTTAGGGGTTAACTCCCAAGGAATCGTGAGTTGAAGCCTAATCAATTAGGGAAACCTAATTGAATTAAGTGCTGATTTTCAATCTGATTTAATTGACCTTTTTGAGTAAACGGTCTCAAGACCGTTTGAATGCATTGACCAAGGGTTGAATGTTTGGGATTACTGTTCCTAATGATGTGGTCTAATGACTCACCAAATTTGAGGGATTAACTCCCAAGGAATCGTGAGTTGAAGGCTATTCAATTAAGCAAACCCTAATTGTTTATGGAAGCAATAACTCAGTATACTATGTCAAACATAGTTGTTTGTATTTGATCATATGGTTGATGTAACCAAATCAAGTGGAGAGAATGATAGAAATGAATTCATACATGAGTATGATTCATATGGTGATTTAGGGTAGGATCCTTAGTAAAGAGATCAAGAAACCCTAATTGAGAAGGTTAACGAACCCTAACCCTGATTTAGGGAAATTTTGAGTAAAACCCTAATCTAGGGTAATAGTGTAACCCTAATTAAGGGTAATAGTGTAACCCTAATTAAGGGTAATGACTTGGGTAACTCTAATTTAAGGTAATGAAATACCAAACCCTAATTAGAGGAATAATGAATCCCTAATTTATGGGTAATTGAATGAAACCCTAATTGGGATGATTAGTGAAACCCTAATTGAGGGTGATTCCCTGAGAAACTCTAATTGAGGATGATTCCATGTGAAACCCTAATTGAGGGCGATGCCATATGAAACCTTAAACCTAACACAGAGTAAAGCTATGTAAAACCCTAAATTTGGGCTATAGTGCATGGAATTCTAATCACGGGCAATATGATGATAAATCATAACCCTAATGTCTGGGTAATGATATGAGTAAACCTTAATGATGAAATAATGAGTAATACCCTATAATGATGAAATATCTTAAGTGGTTGACTATAGGCAACCTTATAACAAGCAATGCCTTAATTTGAGATGAGTCCATATCATTGAAGATAGTTGGACAATCCTTGTGTGTGATCTATGCACATCATGGTAAAGGTGATAGGTTGGTGGATGAAAGTATTAAGATGTGAAATTCCTTATTATAAGATAAGTTAATAAACTCATGTAAGATAGAAGTGATGAGGGAAGTGATACATTGAGACATGATAGATATCACATTTAGCATTTCAGGGTTGATATACCTTGATGCATCTCAAATCCAATATTTTTAGATAAGATACACAAGGAGAGTGTTATGTAAATTGTCACAATGAAATGTAATGAGTTTAACATACTTGATAAGTAAGCTAAAATGAGTATGATGTAATCGTACCATGATAATGATGAGAGATAAACTCATACCTTGTGTTGATGATCATTTAATGATAAATGATAAGAATATTAAATACTTGGAATGTCGATGGATGCTCCTAGATGTATGGAACAATATATTAGGGTTGTATTGATAAAATAAACATGAAACCCTAATTGATGTGAATAGTAAACCCTAACCCTGTGGAGGAAATAGTGGTGTTACTATTATATTACATGAGTTAATATGTTATTGTTGCCTAGTGAGAGGTGACAAGATGTTTAATGGCCTTGTGAGCCATATGGTTAGAAGTTACCTGGTAAGAAGTAACAAGATGTTTCATGGGAATGATTGAGCTCTGAATGAGGTGTATTCCTCTTATGTTGATAAGGGTTGATACCCTGTGCTATTGTGAAAAGGATTTATATCCTGTGATAATATGATAATTGGTGTAATCTAATGAATGGCAAGTGAATATTACCATGTGATGAAGAGATGAGAAATTATATTTCATATGTTTTATATCTTTTCAGGTTTTGATATTTATATGCTTGCTAGAAATGAATTAGGGTTTGTATGTCCACTTGTTTGATGCAGCCTTAATTCACCTAATTGGCATAACTAATTAAGTGCAACTCTAATCATGTAGTGCCCTGTGCCGTAGAACCATCTTCAGTGTCAGAACTTGCTGGATGGTGAAACGAGTATTCCTAAGGGAAACTTGGAGCGCATATTGTTGAATATGCGGGGGTGGCAGGTTGAGGATATATATATACTTGTCATCCACAATTGCAGGTTACAGAGGATGGCTATAGTCATGCCTCAAATATTTGATGTGATTGAGGACAGCTGCGGTTGTACCTCGGATTAGAGGGTTTTGTATACCCTGTTTTCTAGTGTCGTAACTTGTACCAAGTACGGACTAGTTGTTATCAATTGACTATATGTCACTGTTGGCAGTTTGACTGGTATGTCACTGTAGTTTACTCGTACTGACCGAGGGGAAGAGATCTTAGGATGCCGGTACTCCTAGATCTTGTACGGAACCGAATAGCCCTTCGCAGGGGTCAGTTGGACTTTGAATGGTACGATTCAAATTCCCCAGAGGCAACGGAAATGTCTAACAGAAGACACCAAGATGGTTAGACACTTAGTTTGTCAGTGAGAGGTCCCAAGATCGAGCCCAGGTCACGAGATGAATAGAATGACCAGTTTAAAAAAAAAAATCAAATTCCCCATGGCATAATAAATGATGTAATACAGCCGTATAGCATATCTGTTTAGGGTTATACATGACGCTTCACATTGAATGGAAACCCATGTTTGTTCTCTTTACATAAAGATGATGCTTAGTGCAACTAAGAGATAGTAATTATACTTATGTTGTGGATATGCATAAGACTGTAATTGTGTACATACAATGGTCATGCTTATGTTGATATCTTACTGCTACTGTTGATTATAATCATGATGCTAGATATCTCATGTTGATAGTTATGTTTCACATGCTATCCATGCCTCTATAATTAGAAATACCTGACAGAGGCTTAATGCCTGTAATTAGGTTTGGTTAAAGTCCAATGCCTGGATGTGTAATCAGGATTGGTATAGTCCAATGCCTGAAACATTTATACCTGATTGATATAGTTTAATGCTTGAATAATACATGATGATTTATATAATCACATGTCTGGCATAAGTGAATACTTGTTTAGCAGATTGGCTAAGGCCAACAAATAGAAACAAGAATGAATCATGGGTGACACATCAGAATAATGAATGACATGAGCAAAGCTTGAGATGTTGAAAATGTATGGTAGATGAATGTTATACATGTTCTTTCTATTTCTTATAAAGAGAATAGATGAATTATTGTTCAATCATAGATATGTGTAATACTTTAAAAGATGAGAATGATCTAAACTGCTTATCCTATGCTCAGTTTTATATTAATTAAACTACAATAATGATGTTTCTGGCGGAGAGTTATATCTCTCGCTGGGGCAATTTTCAATTGTCTCACCCCCGTGGGAACCAACATTTTTAGGTGGACGAGTGTGAAAGAGACTGATAATATCTTTCGGATGAAGAACATCAGCAGCTACAAGGACAGCAGTGACAACTCAGGTTGAGTGTGCTGTCTATCGTGTTTGGTAGATAGAAGTCCTATGTGTCGTCTCTGTACTCTCAGGTCCTCGGAGTTAGTACTTAGTGCTTTTAATGTATCGTTTTGAGATTTTGGCTTGATGCCTCGAGGTTATTATGTTGTCTGTGTTTAGCTTTTAACAAGGCAGTTGATGTTGTAACCCTTGAAAAGAGATGGTATAAGATATATACTTATGAACCATGATGTAAATGTAATACATTGGTTCTTGTTGAAAGAGTTTTCCTATGATTGGGTCTCTTTGAAAAAGGTTTTAAATTTTTAGTGATTTTCTATAATCCGCTGCTTAGTGAACGCTTCCGCATTAGTTAATTATGTTTTTGTTAGTTGGATGCTATAATTAAGTGGTATCAGAGCTCTAGGTTCGCTGAGTCTACAGAGACATAGGACTAAGGTAGTAGAGTCTGTTCTGGTATCATCTAGTGTATCTGATAATGTCTTCTGCTCATATAAGAGAAGAAGAACTTAAAGATGACTGGGTCACATGAGGAGATTGCTGCTGAGAGCAGCAATATTGCACCAAGAAGAGGTGCATGGGAGCAGGCAAGACAGAGACAATTGCCTAAGAGTCTCCTAGTTGATCCATTTATGATAAGAAAATCTTTCTTTAAGTATTACTATTGGGTAGATTAGAGCAACAGTAATGCATATAGTGGACTGGATACTAGCTTTACGATCTAGGTTATCAGTCCTTAATACAGAAGTTTGAGCTTTAAAAGAGTTCCTAAATGACTTAGTCATGTTGGAACATGGGAAAGTCATGTGTGTATAATGATATTAAAAGTGAGGAATATGATCGCAAATAAAGTGCATACTACCTAATCTCAGTATTTATATACCCTGGCCAGGTATACAACTATTGATGATAAAGTGAGTATGGAAACTCTTAGATTGTAATCTCTCTGATTGCCCTGATCAAGTAGTCATTCTGATACAATCTAATGAGTATCATGAAATCAGAAATATGGAATGAATAAATGTGTGATATACTAAGTATAAGAAAGAGAAGTCTGAGATAATCTCAAATGAGCATGTTGTATGAGGAACTAAAAGTGTGCTCCTCATAAGATAAGGATAAGAATAAGGGAAATGAAACCTGTTCAATAATGATGTAAGTATAATAAATGTATTTTCCCTAACGAAGAAATGGGAAATATGATGAGATCATGAGATGATCATAAACATGCTAAATGGATAATGTCATGTAATCATCCTTATAATTCCTATGCTAAAGGCAAGGAACCTAGGAAGAGCTAAAGAGTAAATGATTAATGAATAGTTGAAAATACATAAATTAATAAGAGGAATATGAATCCTTGTTTTCTTTCCTTTCAGGGACATGACCATCAAGTGGGTCTTAGGACATTTGATGTGCATAAGATAAATGTGTTCATGTGATGGATACTTAGAAAAGTATCAGTTATCTTGGACTTTGGTCCCAAGATGAGGACATATGAAACACATAATGTTCCAAGATGAAAGGAAGAGATATATATGATGTGTTTCCAACACATGTGATAGATATCAAGGTGAAAGATTATGGTATCTGAGAGATATCAGATGGGTTAGGTTGGCTACCTGGATTGGTCAACTGTGAAATTAGTCTGATTATAATAATATGAACATCATATGTTAGGGGTTTATGCTCTGCATAAACATGATACTAATAAAGAATGTATGATGCTTCTCTGAATAAGAAAAGTGTTATTTGACACAAAGTTGACTCTATAGTCAATGATGAGGGACAGTGGGGCATGTGCCTTGTGTGTTGATTCTATGAGAATTTTGTATGGAAACACTTGGTGCTGATCAAAGTTTTATGGTGTATCTATAATAAGGAGATGATATGTGAAGACTAGATAGTATGATGAATAATATACATTTGTCTTCCTTTATCTTGATTTTGAGGACGAAATCCTTGTTAGGGGTTTATAATTTGTAACACCCCTGACCTGGGTTATACCTTAACCCTAGGTGTTTTGATTAAGAAAGATGATTAAATGCTTAATCTCATCTTGTGAAAGGTAATTATGGTTCAAGAGGAACTTATATTACAATTCTTATCCTTTTTGAACATTGTTGAAATCAATGTTTTGCCTGTTTTGAACTAAAGTGCAAATTACCCAAGTTGAGGGTTTTAAGTGCAAATTGTGCATGATAATATGTTACTCATGTGTTGAAGCATCATGAGAGTAAATATGATGCTGAGGTATGGCTTATGGAAGCCTAAATACCAAGAAAGAGCTGATAAAGCAATGTATGTGCATGAAAACCTAGTTTTGGTGTAATGTGCAATTTACCCAAAACCCAGGGTGTAATATGTAAATTACCACTTCAATAAGGTCCCTAATGTTTCTTGGCATCAAGTAGAGAAAATAAAATGAGAGGGGCGCCTCATTTGAATTAAGTTGGAGGAGAGAGAATCTTGATATTAAAATAATCAAGATTTAATCCTAATTGAAACCCTAATTCTATTTAGTGTAAAAACAAATATAATAATTGAAGGGCCTTCAACCAAAAACGAGATGGTTGAATTTGCTCAAGTGTGAACACATTTGTGACTTTGCTAGGCCACGAAAATATCTCAAGCAAGTGGATAACCCACTCACCATTATTATAAAGAAAAGCAATATCCACTCAAATTGGAATATTATTATAATATGATCTAAGGTGCTTAATTTGCTTTTCTTTAAATTGATGGATAATGAAGAGGAATAAGAGGCAATGAAGATAGCCTCGTCCTTAAGGATTTTGAGGGGAATTTGAGGGGGAAGAGGCGGCCATATTTTTGGAATTTAATGCATTTTAATAATGCATTTTCTCTCTCATCAAGTTTCTTATAAAAGTACCTTTACCAAGCCAAAACAAAGGCTATTTCGGATTCTTTTCTTTACCCTTGCTTGGAAAACGACTAAGGAGCTGTGGAGGAGCAGGAGGACGACCCCAACCTGTTGGTAAGGTCCTTGACCTTCGTTCTCCTTGATTCCATGGTGGAAATAAAAAATAAATCATTGATTTCTTCTTATTTGGATCTCCTCTTCAACCCTAGCCAACTTTTTCATCCAAAAGCTTGAGGACAAGATTAGGGGGAGTTGCTAGAGCTTCATACACCATTAATGGAGTGAGCTTGAAGCTTTGGAGCTCAATTGGAGGCGGGTTTTATAACTCAAACCCTTAATCATTGCTATTGCATCAATCAATTATGCTTTGTTGATTGTTTTCTTCAATTTGATACATACTTGTTTCCTTGCTGCAATTTCCATCAAGAACAGTTGCTGTTCTTGGTTTTTCGAAGGAAGGGGATGATGACATCATCCTATATGCTTATCCAAAGAAAATTACCAAGCCAAATGGTCTTGATATCTATTCCAAATCGTTTTAAATTGGTTGGCTATGCAGTTTCAGAAAACTGTTTTAGGGAAAACGGTTTCAAGACCGTTTGATATGGTTGAACAAGCATTGACCATTTGGGAATCTTGTTCCTAATTAGGTAGGATAATGAACCTCCAAATTTTAGGGGTTAACTCCCAAGAAATCGTGAGTTGAAGCCTAATCAATTAGGGAAACCTAATTGAATTAAGTGCTGATTTTCAATCTGATTTAATTGACCTTTTTGAGTAAACGGTCTCAAGACCGTTTGAATGCATTGACCAAGGGTTGAATGTTTGGGATTACTGTTCCTAATGATGTGGTCTAATGACTCACCAAATTTGAGGGATTAACTCCCAAGGAATTGTGAGTTGAAGGCTATTCAATTAAGCAAACCCTAATTGTTTATGGAAGCAATAACTCAGTATACTATGTCAAACATAGTTGTTTGTATTTGATCATATGGTTGATGTAACCAAATCAAGTGGAGAGAATGATAGAAATGAATTCATACATGAGTATGATTCATATGGTGATTTAGGGTAGGATCCTTAGTAAAGAGATCAAGAAACCCTAATTGAGAAGGTTAACGAACCCTAACCCTGATTTAGGGAAATTTTGAGTAAAACCCTAATCTAGGGTAATAGTGTAACCCTAATTAAGGGTAATAGTGTAACCCTAATTAAGGGTAATGACTTGGGTAACTCTAATTTAAGGTAATGAAATACCAAACCCTAATTAGAGGAATAATGAATCCCTAATTTATGGGTAATTGAATGAAACCCTAATTGGGATGATTAGTGAAACCCTAATTGAGGGTGATTCCCTGAGAAACTCTAATTGAGGATGATTCCATGTGAAACCCTAATTGAGGGCGATGTCATATGAAACCTTAAACCTAACACAGAGTAAAGCTATGTAAAACCCTAAATTTGGGCTATAGTGCATGGAATTCTAATCACGGGCAATATGATGATAAATCATAACCCTAATGTCTGGGTAATGATATGAGTAAACCTTAATGATGAAATAATGAGTAATACCCTATAATGATGAAATATCTTAAGTGGTTGACTATAGGCAACCTTATAACAAGAAATGCCTTAATTTGAGATGAGTCCATATCATTGAAGATAGTTGGACAATCCTTGTGTGTGATCTATGCACATCATGGTAAAGGTGATAGGTTGGTGGATGAAAGTATTAAGATGTGAAATTCCTTATTATAAGATAAGTTAATAAACTCATGTAAGATAGAAGTGATGAGGGAAGTGATACATTGAGACATGATAGATATCACATTTAGCATTTCAGGGTTGATATACCTTGATGCATCTCAAATCCAATATTTTTAGATAAGATACACAAGGAGAGTGTTATGTAAATTGTCACAATGAAATGTAATGAGTTTAACATACTTGATAAGTAAGCTAAAATGAGTATGATGTAATCATACCATGATAATGATGAGAGATAAACTCATATCTTGTGTTGATGATCATTTAATGATAAATGATAAGAATATTAAATACTTGGAATGTCGATGGATGCTCCTAGATGTATGGAACAATATATTAGGGTTGTATTGATAAAATAAACATGAAACCCTAATTGATGTGAATAGTAAACCCTAACCCTGTGGAGGAAATAGTGGTGTTACTATTATATTACATGAGTTAATATGTTATTGTTGCCTAGTGAGAGGTGACAAGATGTTTAATGGCCTTGTGAGCCATATGGTTAGATGTTACCTGGTAAGAAGTAACAAGATGTTTCATGGGCATGATTGAGCTCTGAATGAGGTGTATTCCTCTTATGTTGATAAGGGTTGATACCCTGTGCTATTGTGAAAAGGATTTATATCCTGTGATAATATGATAATTGGTGTAATCTAATGAATGGCAAGTGAATATTACCATGTGATGAAGAGATGAGAAATTATGTTTCATATGTTTTATATCTTTTCAGGTTTTGATATTTATATGCTTGCTAGAAATGAATTAGGGTTTGTATGTCCACTTGTTTGATGCAGCCTTAATTCACCTAATTGGCATAACTAATTAAGTGCAACTCTAATCATGTAGTGCCCTGTTCCGTAGAACCATCTTCAGTGTCAGAACTTGCTGGATGGTGAAACGAGTATTCCTAAGGGAAACTCAGAGCGCATATTGTTGAATATGCGGGGGTGGCAGGTTGAGGATATATATATACTTGTCATCCACAATTGCAGGTTACAGAGGATGGCTATAGTCATGCCTCAAATATTTGATGTGATTGAGGACAGCTGCGGTTGTACCTCGGATTAGAGGGTTTTGTATACCCTGTTTTCTAGTGTCGTAACTTGTACCAAGTACGGACTAGTTGTTATCAGTTGACTATATGTCACTGTTGGCAGTTTGACTGGTATGTCACTGCAGTTTACTCGTACTGACTGAGGGGAAGAGATCTTAGGATGCCGATACTCCTAGATCTTGTACGGAACTGAATAGCCCTTCGCAGGGGTCGGTTGGACTTTGAATGGTACGATTCAAATTCCCCAGGGCATAATAAATGATGTAATACAACCATATAGCATATCTATTTAGGGTTATACATGACGCTTCACATTGAATGGAAACCCATGTTTGTTCTCTTTACATAAAGATGATGCTTAGTGCAACTAAGAGATAGTAATTATACTTATGTTGTGGATATGCATAAGACTGTAATTGTGTACATACAATGGTCATGCTTATGTTGATATCTTACTGCTACTGTTGATTATAATCATGATGCTAGATATCTCATGTTGATAGTTATGTTTCACATGCTATCCATGCCTCTATAATTAGAAATACCTGACAGAGGCTTAATGCCTGTAATTAGGTTTGGTTAAAGTCCAATGCCTGGATGTGTAATCAGGATTGGTATAGTCCAATGCCTAAAACATTTATACCTAATTGATATAGTTTAATGCTTGAATAATACATGATGATTTATATAATCACATGTCTGGCATAAGTGAATACTTGTTTAGCAGATTGGCTAAGGCCAACAAATAGAAACAAGAATGAATCATGGGTGACACATCAGAATAATGAATGACATGAGCAAAGCTTGAGATGTTGAAAATGTATGGTAGATGAATGTTATACATGTTCTTTCTATTTCTTATAAAGAGAATAGATGAATTACTGTTCAATCATAGATATGTGTAATACTTTAAAAGATGAGAATGATCTAAACTGCTTATCCTCTGCTCAGTTTTATATTAATTAAACTACAATAATGATGTTTCTGGCGGAGAGTTATATCTCTCGCTGGGGCAATTTTCAATTGTCTCACCCCCGTGGGAACCAACATTTTTAGGTGGACGAGTGTGAAAGAGACTGATAATATCTTTCGGATGAAGAACATCATCAGCTACAAGGACAGCAGTGACAACTCAGGTTGAGTGTGCTGTCTATCGTGTTTGGTAGATAGAAGTCCTATGTGTCGTCTCTGTACTCTCAGGTCCTCGGAGTTAGTACTTAGTGCTTTTAATGTATCGTTTTGAGATTTTGGCTTGATGCCTCGAGGTTATTATGTTGTCTGTGTTTAGCTTTTAACAAGGCAGTTGATGTTGTAACCCTTGAAAAGAGATGGTATAAGATATATACTTATGAACCATGATGTAAATGTAATACATTGGTTCTTGTTGAAAGAGTTTTCCTATGATTGGGTCTCTTTGAAAAAGGTTTTAAATTTTTAGTGATTTTCTATAATCCGCTGCTTAGTGAACGCTTCCGCATTAGTTAATTATGTTTTTGTTAGTTGGATGCTACACTAACGACCTACTCTCTATTGCTATTGTATTGAGTCTCTAATAATTAAGATTCATGGACTATATTAGGAGGATAGCCCACCCCACTTATGTCAGGTATGTATCATCATCACATGTTCTACATAATCTATTCATGCATGCCAATCTCATGAAGTTACAATGATGCCGACAAGGGAAATGCAATTTCTTCAGCGTGGTTGTGAATCAATTGTTTCCTCATCAAGCTCCTACACATACTAGCTTCATCTATGGTGGCACATGGATGAACCTCCCATGCAATGGCCTCTAATTCACCATCTCATTCTTAATTGATTTTTAGTCTTATCAAAGTTCTGGTTTCCAGCATTCTACAATGATATCCTACAAGAAAACAAAAAGAACAATAATACTTTAGCATACTTGTTGTTTTTATTCATACAATGCAATTCTTGTTGCCTTTTGTATACTACTCAAAGATCATCGATCATCAGTCCATTAATTAGATAACCAGAGAAAAAGATGAAGTATATCACACCCTAATTTTTGGAACTATTGAGTGCATGATTAAGTTATTGATGAATTCAATATATAATAGATTTATGATTACAGTAAGGTTCCATCCAATTTTCATGATATCTAGAATTAAAAGAAATAAGAATGTAGAGGGTGTCTTTTATGCAATTGTGATTGTTTTGGTATTATATTTGAAGTTTGGGAACTTGACTTTAATTTTATTGTATGAAGTGACAACGAAAGTAGAATATTGAAGGAAAAGTGATGACTCTAGTTAAAGGTTTGATCTCTAGACCTAGTTATGATCTTAATATTATAAAGAAATGTGATATTGGCTAACTGCATCATAAAGAGACTTCACTGAGGAATTATGTCAGTCTGAATGTTAATTTTGTAATCAAGAAGATGGTTAAAGTTTATGGACCCTCTAGAAGGCCAAGGAATGAGCCATGTACCCTAGAAACCAATTCAAGCCTAATTAGGCCAATTCAGGTTTATATATGGGTCCTTGGGATATAAAATTTGGAGTTTTATATTTTGTGCTCATAATAAGTACTCAAAGTATTTCTATGAGATGGATTACTAGAATATGAGGTTATGAGAGAAATTTTAGATAATTTTAAATTATCTAGTATTCAAGATAATTAAATTTGTAATTACCCAATAATATATTTAAAATATATTTTGGATTATTTATCTTATCAATTTAGACTTGTTATCATTCCCATGAAAAGATAATGATAATACAATATTTATCCTAAAATTTGAGATGAAACGGAGTTCGGATTTGGGTTGTACAAATATTTCTTTGAGTTGGACTTTTATCAAAAAGGGAAAAAATAAGGGGCGACTCCAGTCCGCGCGAACTGAGAGTCGCACCCCTGTCTCATAGAGTCCAAATAGAGGAACCAATAAGGGTGAGGGCTGTCTGAGAAATCTCAGAAAATAGGCTATAAAAGCCTCATGGGATTCAAGCATATGGTGTTACGAATCTATTGCTAGGGTTTCATAGAGGTTGGAGCGAGAAAGGAAGACCAATAGAGAGGAGAGGTTGGTGGCAGTGCAAAGGGAACAACTGTTTGGGGTTTCTGAACCTGATGACCTGAGACACAATTAAGGAACTAGTCGTGTTAGGGAAGAAGGTTCATACTTGGAGCAAAACTCTATTCGTGGTTAATGTGGCTAGATGAGAGAGCTGGGCTCGTCGGAAACTGGCCTCGCAGTGGCCAGAAGCCCCAGTCGTGCGAACATCAGATGGGGGAGCCACTACATGCTAATGAGTAAGGAAGTAGGTGGATCCTTGGGTGGATCCACGACCAACAGAGCAACTAAAGAAAAGGGGTGTTGCTATCTACGTCCTTTGGATTCCAAATCGACGACCAAGATTGATCCAAACATAGGTATTCTTCTAAAATTCATATCTTGGGATCAAGAGCTTAGATTTTATCAAACAAGATACCTATAGAAAGATCATGATGAGTACTATTACCAAAAAATACTTCTAAATTATGATTTTGATATCTAATATTTATTATATATGGTGTATTCAAAGCTATAAGATTATAATGTTTTGTCAATTAAAAATAGCAAACAAATTTATAAATTCATGTAAATTTTATAGAATGTGTATTTTGATATGTCTAACATGATTATAAAGTCTGATCATTTTGATTTTAAGTTTTACCAAGGATTTTGATGCTAACCCTAATAAGGGCATTATGGGTATTTCACCTAATGTTCCACAACATACCGAGCTGAGATTTCTACTAGAACTTTAATAAACATTGTTCTTATCATTTGTGATGTTGTTCTAGAGTTTCATGTATATTTACATTGGTTTATAGTTTTTGACTTGAAGTGGTCATTATATAAGATAATTGCTTATGATTTGTAAGACAACATGTGATTTATGCACTATTTTGGTAGGGGAGATTATTTTAATTGTACTTTCATCTGATATTAGAATTAATTTAGTGATATTAGTATATTTTATCATGTTTGAGGCTTACTCTTAATATATGAGGTATATGCTCATACTAATGCATAAGACGATTTATGTCTTATTTGAGTATAAAGATAATATCAATTATAAAATATAAGTTTTTATTTTATTTCAACGCAAGATTTTATGGTGATTTTAGATCAAAGTTATATTTAGTCTAAATAAGGAACCTAAGTTGGTATATGAAGTTAGGAAGATGGGGTTTTGAGATTTAGAAATATAAAGAGGGAACATACACATAGACTTATAGGACTACGATGATATCCAGGTTATTAAAGTTATGGAACTTGGAATCAGGACTTCCTTAAAGATATCCTAAGTATAAGAGGTAAGTGGTTCATGCCCATGAGTACTCATATTTTAAGCTCAGTATGTTTACATGTCTCTTAGATAAGACTTTCGTGAATTATGTAGTTCAATGTTCTAAGATTTTAATGTTTTTTTTTTGTGAAACCAACTCATCTATTGCTTTTTTTGTGTTTTTCTGTAAATGTACAAGTAAGTGTGTTCTTTAGGGCAGAAGAGTTTGCTAAAGAAAATAAGGACAAAGTCCTCTATACAAGGAGAATTATCAAACAAAAAATAAAAAAGGATAAAAGGGCATCTCCTATGCAGCAGGACCATTAAGAAAAACAATGAGATCGTTCTAAATCATATGCCATGCATGGCCTGCAACTTTCTACTTGCCTCTATGAATTCTATCGTTCCTTTCTTTCCAAAGACCATGCAGAATAGATAGAGAAACCAAAAAAATCTTTTTACCCTGCAAGCCGCACAAATCATCCAAACTTCTCGGCCTAGTGAACCCAAATTGATCACTGGCAAACCCCCAAACATCATAAGCAAATGAGCAAGAGAAAAGAAGATGCTCAGTTCCCTCTTCCTCAACCTTGCACAAAGGGCATCTAGAGGCAAGATTGATCCCAAAACGTTTGATATACATGGATGTAGGCAGCCTAAGATACCCAACCTTCCATCCATGGATATGCAACCTACTAGGAACTCTATGTTTCCATAGCCACTGAAAGCAAGGCTTAGGAACTTCTTTGTAAACCTCTCTCACCGACGACCATACCAATCTAAAGTTAGCCGTGGAATTTTCATTAAATAGCAAAGAGTCACAAGCATCTTTAAGACTGGGCAAAGATTTCAGAACATCAGAAAGTCTTCTGTGAAGTCTGGAATTCTCAAAGAACCACTCACCTTTGTTAATCAAGCAACTAACTTTCGAATTAGAGTCGATCCCCAACTGGATAATGCTTTGTCTACCAAGGATCTCCACCAAGAACTTTGAACTAGGTAGCCAAGGATCTTTCCAAACATAAATTTCAGCGTCATCACCAATTTCAAAAGACACAAAAGGTCTCAGAACATCCCTTTTAGGTGGAATCCTTCTAAAAAGCCAAGATAATGAGTCATTAATAGAAATAGACCAGAAATAATGCTTGTCTAAGTATCTCTCGTGGATCCACTTGATCCAAATACTATCCTTCTTCTTAGATAGATTCCATCCATTCAAAAGAACAAAAGTTTTCACTATATCTCGGATGCTTCTAATACCAAGTCCTCCTTCATCTTTCGTCCTGGCCACATCATTCCATTTGATGAGATGAACAACATTCTTATCATCATATTTACCCCAAACAAAGTCCCGACAAAGTTTATCAATATCATCACAAACGGAGCAAGAAAGAGGAAAAATCGAAGCCCAATATTGTGACATAGCACTAAAAGTTGACCTGACCAATTCCACCCTTCCTACCATGAAAAGTTGCCTAACTTTCCAACTTTCTAGTCTTCTTTTGACTCTATCCACAAGAGGACTGCAATGCTCTTTTGTAAGCTTCCCAATAATCAGAGGTACACCAAGATATTTTTGAGGCAGAGAACCCTCTCTAATGCCTAAAATGTTACCAATCCTTTCTTTATCAACTCCGTGACTGTAAATGACATAACTCTTGTCAATATTGATCTTAAGTCCAGTAGAGGCAAAGAGATTATCAATGACCCTCCTAACAGCAAAGGCACTACTGTCATATGCCTCTGTGAAGATCAGAAGATCATCAACAAAGATTAAGTGAGAGATAGAGAAATTATCAAAAGCTCTCAGAGGATGAAGGTTCCCATCAGCCACTTCTTTGTCAAGGAGAAGAGTAACCACCTACATGATAAGAACAAACAAATAGGGGGCTAGAGGATCCCCTTGACGAACACCATTACTGGGTTTGAAAGATTTTGAAGGCTCTCCATTGATGAGAATCTCATAGGACATAGTATTAAAAAGCTCCTTGATCTAAATGATCCAACAATAAGGGAAATCCATAAGATTAAGAACAAAGAAGATAGAATCCCAATTAACTGAGTCATAAGCTTTCGAAATATCAATGTTAATGCACATTCTAGGTTTCCCTAATTTCTTTTTAAAATCATGAATGAGCTCGTTAGCAAGAAGAACCGCATCTTTGATACTCCTATCTCTAACAAAGGCACATTGACTACGACTTATGATAGAGGGAAGAACACCTTGAAGTCTATTAGATAGAAGTTTGGAAATGACTTTAAGGAAGATGTTACATAAAGCAATTGGACGCAGATTTTTCAACACCTTGGAATCTTTGTTCTTAGGGATAAGAGTGATGAACGCGCGGTTAGCCTCTATAAGCATTCTTCCAGAGGTAAAGAAGCTTAAAATGGCATGTACAACATCAGTGCAGATAATATTCCAGCATGCTTTGAAGAAACTTCCATTAAGACAGTCATGTCCAGGATATTTGTCAGGATCGAGGTTCTTAATGATGTCAACAATCTCCCGAACAGTGAAAAATCTATCCAAGCTCATTTTATCAACACCACTAAGTTTAGGAAAAGTGAGTTGGCTAAGGATATTCAGATTAACTTCATGGCCAATGTTAAAAATGTCAGAGTAATAGTTCACAATGTGATCCTTGATGACAATAGGATCCAGGCACATAACATCTTTAATAAGCAAAGCCTTGATATGATTGATATCCCTTCTGACCTTGATGGAGGAATAAAAAAACTTAGAATTTGAATCACTATCCTTCAACTATCTCACCCTTGACTTTTGTCTGAGTAAGACTCCTAGTGAATTCTAGCTTGCATAGCTTCTTTTCTCTTCACACAAGCATCAGTTTGAAAGAAAACATTTAAAGGATCTGAATCCAATCTGTGTTGCACTTCTAAGACCAGAGCTTCCTTCCTCTTAGCATCATCCAAAAGGTTTCCAACAGAGGATTTATTCCAAATTGAAAGGTACAATTTCAACCTCCTGAACTTAGAGTGGACTTTAAAGATAGGAAAGCCATGAGACTCATATTTTGGTGAAACCAGCTCATCTATTGCTTTTTTTGTGTTTTTCTGTAAATGTACAAGTAAGTGTGTGTTATTTAGGGCAGAAGAGTCCGCTAAAGAAAACAAGGACAAAGTCCTCTATACAAGGAGAACTATCAAACCGAAAATCAAAAAGGAGAAAAGGGCATCTCCTAAGATTTTAATGTTAAAGTATACAAGCAAGATTCTCCCCCATGATTATGTAAGTTCATATGCACAAATAGAGATATGTTGCTCAAATGGTTGTTATTCACGGACCAGGTCCATGAGAAAGTTAAATAATCATGTTTCTATAAGATTTCTTAGAAATGATAAAAATTAATGGACAAAATTGCAAAGTAAGATATGCAAGTAATGTAGTCATACTTAGCTGATGATTTGGAATAACTTTGTATTTAAATTTTAGTATAAGTATGATATTAGGATTTCTCATATCTAGAGATGTAACCATGTATTAAGATTGTAAGCAAGAACATGTTATCAAGATTTCTTATATATAGAGAGGTCCAATAACTAAGAAATTAATTTGATTCCTTAAAATGATTGATATGTAAAAGTCAAGTACAATGCAAGAATATCAGTTTTTGACATATCAAGAGATTGTCCAATTTTCAAGATAAAGGTACTTTTGGGATTAGAATACATTGTAAATTATAAGATTATGACACATTAAGTATGATTAAGTTGCAAGTTAAGATACCTATTCTATGATATAAAGTTTAAGATTTAAGTTCATTAAGATCAGATTTAATGAGATGTTAATAAATATTGAGTTATGTTTCTAAAAAGCATATACCATACTTAAGTTACTTGCATATATTTCACTTAAGTTACTTTTTGTATCCTTAGTCTTTATATATTCAGATCAGATGCTCCTTCACAAGCCTTGAGACCCATTTGTTATATTTAGTATCAATGAAGTCATACTATCAAATCAGAGATTCAAAATAGGGTTTATCCAGATAATGAGAATATCATATATAGATTGAGACTTAGACTACTCATTGTGCGAGTAGCCAGTTTTTGAATAAAGAGACATGATAAGGGTTATAGACCCAATCTCAATTGTGTAGTAATTGAGATACATATTCACATTTACTATTAGATTCAGTTCATAATTTATGAGAAAGATTTAGATTCAAAATTCAGTACATGTTCAACACTCAGTTTCAGATAAGTTCATATTTAGAATTTGGTAAGATTATAATTAATTCAAAACATTCACATAATACATTGTATGATAAGTCCTCATTTAGAGAGTCCCAGGATGATTCAGAGGCATCTGTTGCCAATTTAGAGGAGTGTTTACTCCATTTCAGAGGGCGCATTGTGCCAACAGAGGGTGTGTTGCATCATATAGGATACTTCAGTGTAAATAGAGGGCATGATGTGCTAATAGAGGATGTGTTGCACCATAGAGGACACTTCGGTGTCAATGAAGGAGGACTTATTATATAATGGTGGCCACAGTTAGATAAAATTATAAGTAAAAGATACCTTAGTTTAGAACATGTGTATAATCTCATCCATGAGTATGATGAGGAAAGTTTAGATAAGATATTTATGACCTAGACACTTTGGTGTAGGTCATGAGACCTAGAGTACATGTCTCTAGAAAAGATGGAGTAGAAATATAAGAGCTAAGGAAATAGGAGATAATATACATTTAGATTTTAGTCAGAGCTTGATGTTAGTTTTTTTATGTCTGAGAATTTTTTGTAACATTTTAGTTCTTCAACAATATATATTTTAGAATACTCATGCCACTTACTCTAACGAATGTTTTTCCCAATGCATGGCTGGGGACGCGACGTCCGCAGGATTTGGAGCAATTGAAGGACAAAAGAACAAGCAGGCGTCTAAGAGATTTTCAAGCATAGCCTGGTGGGGTGCCATTTACCAAGACGATCTAGAGTTTAGATATCTTTCATTATGATAAGTTATGCTACCAAATAGATTAGATCTTATGGAAGATTATGATGTAGTTTTTTTATGACAAGAACTATGTATGAATCAGTTTTAAATCTTTGCAAAGTGTTTCATTTTCTTTAATTGCGATGATAATCATGTTTGTGACACTCCCAATAAAAAAAAATGCTTCCGCTCATGTGATATAAAAATTGGGGTGTTACAATATGGTATTAGAGAAATTTGGTAAATGGCCACTAGGCAAACATGATTCTCATAGTCACCTTAGAATGAAGAGGTAATATTAGTGTTTAGGGATAGATTCTCCAAGAAGGATACCATGACATAGAATGACGTAAAGTTTTCACCTTAGAAGAGATAGAGATGTCAGGTGTAGGTGTTTACCTAGTTTAGTTCTCAACCTAAACCTAGCTAATGATATAGCCTCTCCATTCTCAATGTTTATGTCATCCAATTGAGTATTGAAGAGGGATGTCATAAGTATTATACTTTGATGCATCTCTCCTTACTTACTGGTCTGCGTGGTATGGGACACATGTATTAGTAGGTTAGTGAGAGATAACATGTCAGGATCTCACACCTCTGGGTATGTGCTTGATCACCACATATCTAGAACTGTAGGAGATACCTGGATGACCCAAGATTAGATAATCAACTACACCTAATGTTAGAAAGTCATGAAAAGGTTGAGGTAGATACCCTAAGTATAATTTCAAGTTTGATTCTATAAACCCTAAGGATGAGTTAATTAGTAGACCAAGATAAAGATTAATGCTCACATAAATATTTTATGAAATACACTACATATCTCTTTTCATGCAATTTTTTTTACATAATTGTACCTTAATATGTTGACTATTAGAGGATGAAGAGGTAAGAGGGACCCTAAGGTGGGTAGACTTCTATAGTTTAGTCAAATTTCGATGACAAAATTCCCAAAAAGGTGGGTAGTATTGTCACACTCTAATTTTTAGAACTATTGACTGCATGATTAAGTTATTGATGAATTCAATATATGATAGATTTATGATTACAGTAAGGTTTCATCCAATTTTCATGATATATGGAATTAAAAGAAATAGGAATGTAGAGGGCATCTTTTATGCAATTGTGATTGTTTTGGTATTATATTTGAAGTTTTAGACCTTTATATTTAATTTGCTGGTATGAAGTGACAACAAAAGTAGAATATTGAATAATAAGTGATGACTCTAGTTAATGGTTTTATCTCTAGACCTAGTTATGATCTTAATATTATAAAGAGATGTGATATTGGTCACTGCATCATAAAGAACCTTCACTGAGGAATTATGTCAGTCTGAATGTTAATTTTGTAATCAAGAAGATGGTTAAAGTTTATGGACCCTATAGAAGACCAAGGGATGGTCTGTGTGCCCTAGAAACCAATTCAACCCTAATTAGGCCAATTAAAGTTTACATATGGGTCCTTGGGATACACAATTTGGAGTTTTATATTATGTACTCATAATAAGTACTCAAAGTATTTCTACTAGATATATTACTAGAATATTAGGTTATGAGAGAAATTTGAGATAATTTTGGATTATCTAGTATTCTAGATAATTAAATTTGTAATTACCCAACAATTTACTTAAAATATATTTTTGGAGTATTTATCTTGTAAATTTACTTGATATCATTCCCATAAAGAGATAATGATAGTACAATGTTTTTCCTAAAATTTGAGATGAAACGGAGTTCGGGTTTGGGTTGTACAAATATTTCTTTATGTTGGATTTTTATCAAAAAGGAAAACAAAAAATAATAATAAGGGGCGACTCCAGTCTGTGCAGACTGAGAGTCACACCCCTATCTCACGGAGTCTAAATAGAGGACCCAAGAAGGGTGAGGGATGCCCAAGAAATCTCAGATAATAGGCTATAAAAGCCTCATGGGATTCAAGCATATGGTGTTACAAATCTATTGCGAGGGTTTCATAGAGATCGGAGCAAGAAAGGAACACCAATAGAGAGGAGAGCTCGGTGGCAGCGCAAAGGGAGCATCTGTTTGGGGTTTTGTAAACCCGATGACCTGAGACACAATGAAGGAACTGGTCATGTTGGGGAAGAAGGTTTGTACTTGGAGCAACACTCCGTTCGTGGTCCATGTGGATAGATGAGTGAGCTTGGCTTGCCGGAAACTGGCCTCACTTCGGCCAGAAGCCCTAGCCGTGCGAACATCAGATGGGGGAGCCGCTCCGAGCTCACAGGAAAAGAAGGAGGTGGATCCTTGGGTGGATTCATGACCAACAGAGCAACATAAGAAAAGGGGTGTTGCTATCTATGCCCTTTGGATTACAAATCGACGGTCAAGATTGATCCAAACATAGGTATTCTTCTAAAATTCATATCTTGAGATTGGGAGCTTAGATTTTATCAAACAAAATACCTACAAAAAGCTCATGATGAATACTATCACTAAAAATACTTCCAAATTATGATTTTTATATCTAATATTTATTATATATGGCATATTCAAAACTATAAGATTATGACATTTTGTCAATTAAAACTAGCAAACGAATTTAGAAATTCATGTAAAATTTAAAAAAAATGTGTATTTTGATATGTTTAACATGATTATAAAGTCTGATCATTTTGATTTTAATTTTTACCAAGGATTTTGATGCTAACCCTAATAAGGGCATTATGGGTATTTTACCTAATGTTTCACAACATTCCGATCTGATATTTCTACCTAAACTTTAATAAACATTATTCTTATCATTTGTGATGTTTTTCTAGAGTTTCATGTATATTTACATTGGTTTACGATTTTTGAGCTGAAGTGGTCATTATATAAGATAATTGCTTATGATTTGTAAGACAACATGTGATTTATGCACTATTTTGGTAGGGGGTGATTTTAATTGTGCTTTCCTCTGATATCAGAAACAATTCAGTGATGTTAGTATATTTTATCATGTTCGATGCTTACTCTTAATATATGAGATATATGATCATATTAATGCATAAGACAATTTATGTCTTACTTGAGTATAAAGATAATATCAATTATATAATATGAGTTTTTTTTTATTTCAACACAAGATTTTATGGTGATTTTAAATTAAAATTATGTTTAGTCTAAATAAGGACCCTAAGTTGGTATATGAAGTTAGGAAGATGGGGTTTTGAGATTTAGAAATAGAAAGAGGGAACATACACGTAGACTAATTGAACTACAATGATATCCAGGTTATTAAAGTTATGGAACTTGGAATCAGGGCTTCCTTAAAGATACCCTCATTATAAGAGGTAAGTGGTTCATGTCAATGAGTACTCATATTTTAAGCTCAGTATATTTACAAATCTCTTAGATAAGACTTTCACGAATTATGTAGTTCAATGTTCTAAGATTTCAATGTTAAAGTATACAAGCAAGATTCTCCCCCATGATTATGTAAGTTCATATACACAAATAGAGATATGTTGCTCAAATGGTTGTTATTTATGGACTAAGTCCATGAGAAAGTTAAAGAATCATGTTCCTATAAAATTTCTTAGAAATGATGAAAATTAATGGACAAAATTGCAAAGTAAGATATGCAAGTAATGTAGTCATACTTAGATGATGATTTGGAATAACTTTGTATTTAGATTTTAGTATAAGTATGATATTAGGAGTTCTTATATCTAGAGATGTAACCCTATATTAAGATTGTAAGCAGGAACATGTTATCAAGATTTCTTATATATGTAGAGGTCCAAGAACTAAGAAATTAATTTGATTCCTTAGAATGATTAATATTTAAAAGTCAAGTACAATGTGAGAATATAAGTTTTTGACATATCAAGAGATGGTCCAATTTTCAAGATAAAGGTACTTTTGGGATTAGAATACATTGTAAATTATAAGATTATGACACATTAAGTATGATTAAGTTGCAAGTTAAGATTTTCTAAGATTCCTATTCTATGATATAAAGTTTAAGATTTAAGTTCATTAAGATCAGATTTAATGAGATGTTGATAGAGATTTAGTCATTTTTCCAAAAATCATGTATCATAAGTTACTTACATATACTTCACTTAAGTTACTTTTTGTATCCTTAGTATTTATATATTCAGATCAGATGTTCCTTCCCAAGCCTTGAGACCTATTTGTTATATTTAATATCAATAAAGCCATACTATCAAATCAAGGATTCTAAAAAAGGTTTACCCAGATAATGAGAATATTAGAAATAGATTGAGATTTAGACTACTCATTGTGCGAGTAGCCAGTTTTTGAATAAAGAGACATGATAAGGGTTATAGACCCAATCTCAATTATGTAGTAATTGAGATACATGTTCACATCGAGTAATAGATTCAGTTCATAATTTAAGAGTAACGATTCAGATTTAGAATTCAATACAGGTCCAGTCTCAGTTTTAGATAAGTTCATATTTAGAATTTAGTAAGCTTAGACTTAAGATAATTAATTCAGAACCTTCACATAATATATTATATGATAAGTCCTAATTCAGATAGTCTCGGGACAATTCAGAGGCAACTTTGCCAATTCAGAGGAGTGTTTACTCCATTTTATGGGGCACATTGTGCCAACAGAGGGTGTGTTGCACCATAGATGACACTATGGTGTCAACAGAGGGCACAATGTGCCAACAGAGGGTGTGTTGCACCATAGAGGACACTTCGATGTCAACAGAGAGGACTTATTGTATAATGGTGGCTACAATCAGATAAAATTATAAGTAAAAGATACCTTAGTTTAGAGCATGTGTATAATCTCATCCATGAGTATGATGATGAAAGTTCAGATAAGATATTTATTACCTAGACACTTTGGTGTAGGTCATGAGACCTAGAGTACATGTATCCAAAAAAGATGAAGTAGAAATATAAGAGCTAAGGAAATAGAAGATAAAATACATTTAGATTTTAATCAGAGCTTGATGTTAGTTTTTTTTATGTCTGAGAATCTTTTATAACAATTTAGTTCTTCAACAATGTACATTTTAGAATACTCATGTCACTTACTCTAACAAATGTTTTTCCCAATGCATGGATGGGGACGCGACCTCCGTAGGACTTGGAGCAATTGAAGGACAAAAGAACAAGTAAAGGTCTAGGAGATTTTCAAGCATAGCCTGGTGGGGTGCCATTTACCAAGACGATCCGGAGTTTAAACATCTTTCATTATGCTTAGTTATGCTACCAAATAAATTAGATCTTATGGATGATTATGATGCAGTTTTCTGATGACCAGAACTATGTATGAATCAATTTTAAATCTATGCAAAGTGTTTCATTTGCTTTGATTGCAATGATAATCATGTTTGTGACACTCCCAGTAAAAAAAGAAAATGCTTCCACTCATGTGATATAAAAATTGGGGTGTTACAATATGGTATCAGAGCAATTTGGTAAATGGCCACTAGGCAAACACGATTCTCATGGTCACCTTAGAATGAAGAGGTAATATTTGTGTTTAGGGGTAGATTCTCCAAGAAGGATACAATGACCTAGAATGACTAAAAGTTTTCACCTTAGAAGAGATAGATATGCCAGGAATAGATGTTTACCTAGTTTAGTTCTCAACCTAAACCTAGCTAATGATATAGCCTCTCCATTCTCAATGGTTATGGCCAGCCAATTTAGTATTGAAGAGGGATGTCATAAGCATTATACTTTGATGCATCTCTCTTGTATTACTGGTCTGTGTGGTATGGGACACGTGTATTAGTAGGTTAGTGAGAGAAAACATGTCAGGATCTCACAACTATGGGTGTGTGCTTGATCATCACATATCTAGAACTGTAGGAGATACCTGGAAGACCAACGATTAGATAGTCAACTACACCTAATGATAGAAAGTCATGAAAAAGTTGAGGTAGATACCCTAAGTATAATGCCAAGTTTGGTTCTATAAACCCTAAGGATGAGTTGATTAGTAGACCAAGATAAAGATTAATGCTCACATAAATATTTTATGATATCCCAATACATATCTCTTTTCATGCAATTTTTTTTACATAATTGTACCTTAATATGTTGACTATTAGTGGATGAAGAGGTAAGAAGGACCCTAAGGTGGGAAAACTTCTATAGTTTAGCAGAATTTCAAGGACAAAATTCCCAAAAAGGTGGGTAGTATTGTCACACCCTAATTTTTGGAACTATTGAGTGCATGATTAAGTTATTGATGAATTCAATATATGATAGATTTATGATTACAATAAGGTTCCATCCAATTTTCATGATATTTGGAATTAAAAGAAATAGTAATGTAGAGGGCGTCTTTTGTGCAATTATGATTGTTTTGGTATTATATTTGAAGTTTGGGAACTTGATATTTAATTTGATGGTATGAAGTGAAAACAAAAGTAGAATATTGAAGGAAAAGTGATGATTCTAGTTAATGGTTTGATCTCTAGACCTAGTTATGATCTTAATGTTATAAATAAATGTGATATTGGTCAACTGCATCATAAAGAGCCTTCACTGAGGAATTTTGTCAGTTTGAGTGTTAATTTTGTAACCGAGAAGATGGTTAAAGTTTATGGACCCTCTAGAAAACCAAGGAATGGGCCATGTTCCCTAGAAACCAATTCAAGCCTAATTAGGTCAATTAAGGTTTGCCCATGGGTCCTTGGGATATGAAATTTGGAGTTTTATTTTCCATACTCATAATAAGTACTCAAAGTATTTCAGCTAGATATATTACTAGAATATGAGGTTATGAGAGAAATTTTAGATAATTTTGGATTATCTAGTATTCTACATAGTTAAATTTGTAATTACCCAACAATTTACTTAGAATATATTTTAGAGTATTTATCCTGTCAATTTGGACTTGATATCATTCCCATGAAGAGATAATGATAATATGATGTTTATCCTAAAATTTGAGATGAAACAGAGTTTAGATTTGGGTTGTACAAATATTTCTTTGTGTTGGACTTTTATAAAAAAGGAAAACAAAAAAATAATTAGGGGCGACTCCAGTCCGCATGGACTGTGAGTCACACCCCTATTTCACAGAGCCCAAATAGAGGACCCAAGAAGGCCAAGGGATGCCTGAGAAATCTTTGATAATAGGCTATAAAAGCCTCATGGGATTCAAGCATATAGTGTTACAAATCTATTGCTAGGGTTTCATAGAGGTCAGAGCGAGAAAGGAAGACTAATAGAGAGGAGAGGTCGGCGGCGACGCAAAGGGAGTGGCTAGTTGGGGTTTCATGAACTCGATGACCTGAGATACAATGAAGGAACTTCCCGTGTTGGGGAAGAAGGTTTGTACTTGAACCAATACTCTATTCATGGTCCATGTGGCAAGATGAGCGAGCTTGGCTCGCCGGAAACTGACCGCGTGACAACCAAAAGCCCCAGCTGTGCAAACATCAGATGGGGGAGCGACTCTGGGCTAATGAGAAAGGAAGGAGGTGGATCCTTGGGTGGATTCGTGAACAATAGAGCAACAAAATAAGAGGGGTGATTCTATCTTCCCCTTTGGATTCCAAATCGACGAGCAAGATTGATCCAAACATAAGTATTCTTCTAAAATTCATAAATTGGGATCAGGAGCTTAGATTTTATTAAACATGATACCTACAGAAAGCTCATGATGAGTAATATCACCTAAAAATACTTCCAAATTATGATTTTGATATCTATTATTTATTATATATGGTGTCTTTAAAACTATATGATTATGATGTTTTATCAATTAAAAATAGCAAATGAATTTAGAAATTCATGTAAATTTTACAAAATCTGTATTTTGATATGTTTAACATGATTATAAAGTCTAAAAATTCTAATTTTAAGTTTTACCAAGGATTTTGATGCTAACCTAATAAGGGCATTATGGGTATTTCACCTAGTGTTTCACAACAGACTGATATGAGATTTCTACCTAGACTTTAATAAACATTGTTCTTATTATTTGTGATGTTTTTCTAGAGTTTCATGTATATTTACATTGGTTTATGATTTTTGAGCTGAAGTGGTCATTATATAAGATAATTGCTTATGATTTGTAAGACAACATGTGATTTATGCACTATTTTGGTAGGGGAGATGATTCTAATTATACTTTCCTCTGAAATCAGAAGTAATTTAGTGATATTAGTATATTTTATCATGTTTGAGGCTTACTCTTAATATATGAGGTATATGCTCATATTAATGCATAAGACGATTTATATCTTATTTGAGTATAATGATAATATCAATTATATAATATGAGTTTTTAGTTTATTTCAACGCAAGATTTTATGTTAATTTTAGATTAAAGTTATGTTTAGTCTAAATAAGGACCCTAAGTTGGTATATGAAGTTAGGAATATGGGGTTTTGAGATTTAGAAATAGAAAGAGGGAACATACACGTAGACTAATAGAACTACGATGATATCTAGGTTATGATAGTTATGGAACTTGGAATCAGGACTTCCTTAAAGATACCCTCAGTACAAGAGGTAAGTGGTTTATACCCATGAGTACTCATATTTTAAGCTCAGTATGTTTACATGCCTCTTAGATAAGACTTCCTTGAATTATGTAGTTCAATGTTCTAAGATTTTAATGTTAAAGTATACAAGCAAGATTCTCCCCATGATTATGTAAGTTCATATGCACAATTAGAGATATGTTGCTCAAATGGTTTCTATTCACGGACCAGGTCCATGAGAAAGTTAAAGAAGCATGTTCCTATAAGATTTCTTAGAAATGATGAAAATTAATGGATAAAATCTCAAAGTAAGATATGCAAGTAATGTAGTGATACTTAGCTGATGATTTGGAATAACTTTATAATTAGATTTTAATATAAGTATGATATTAGGATTTCTTATGTCTAGAGATGTAACCCTGTATTAAGATTGTAAGTAGGAACATGTTATCAAGATTTCTTATATATGTAGAGGTCCAAGAACTAAGAAATTAATTTGATTCCTTAGAATGATTAATATGTAAATGTCAAGTACAATGTGAGAATATAAGTTTTTGACATATAAGAGATGGTCCAATTTTCAAGATAAAGGTACTTTTAGGATTAGAATACATTGTAAATTATAAGATTATGACACATTAAGTATGATTAAGTTGCAAGTTAAGATTTTCCAAGATTCCTATTCTATGATATAAAGTTTAAGATTTAAGTTCATTAAGATCAGATTTAATGAGATTTTAATAGAGATTGAGTTATTTTTCCAAAAGTCATATATCATACTTAAGTTACTTACATATACTTTACTTAAGTTACTTTTTGTATCCTTAGTATTTATATATTCAGATCCAATGCTCCTTCCCAAGCCTTGAGACCCATTTGTTATATTTAGTATCAATGAAGTCATACTATCAAATGAAAGTTTCAAAATAAGGTTTACCCAGATAATGAGAATATCAGATATAGATTGAGACTTAGACTACACATTGTGCAAGTAGCCAATTTTTGAATAAAGAGACATGATAAGGTCTATAGACCCAATCTCAATCATGTAGTAATTGAGATACATACTCACATTCAGTAATAGATTCAGTTCATAATTTAAGAGCAGAGATTCAGATTTAGAATTCAATACATGTTATGTACTCAATTTCAGATAAGTTCAGATTTATAATTTAGTAAGCTTAGACTTAAGATAATTAATTCAGAACCTTCACATAATACATTATATGATAAGTCCTCATTCAGAGAGTCCTAGGACGTTCCAGAGGCATATGTTGCCAATTCAGAGGAGTGTTTACTCCATTTCAGAGGGCACATTGTGCCAGCAGAGGGTGTGTTGCACCATAGAGGACACTTTAGTGTCAATAGAGGGCACAGTGTGCCAACAGTGGGTGTGTTTCACCATAGAGGACACTTTCGTATCAACAGAGGATGACTTATTGTATAATGGTGGACACAATCAAATAAAATTGTAAGTAAAAGATACCTTAGTTCAGAACATGTGTGTAAAAGAGTGAAATCACCCCTTTACTAAAATTTGAAGAATTGACGTCCATTCCAAACACTCATCGAGGTGTGATGGAATGGGCATAAATTTTCCAAATTTATTAAACATTGGTATACAAAAGACCATTAGAAAGCAGCGGAATAAAAAAATAACTGACTATATTCAATTTTTGATAAAAGGTTTACAAAAATACATCAAAATCTCTCATTAGGGTTTATAATAAGATACAACAAAAGGATCTAGATAGAGGGAAGTCTATACTACTACAATTTTATCTCCAAGCAACATCTCCATCAACTGAGTCCAAGCCAAAAGCTAAGATCTTCCTTGTCTTATCCTTTGCCTTGCTCAACACCTGGGTGGTTGGGAAGGCACCCAGTAAAAAGGGAAAGGGAAGAAAAGTATGTGTCACAAAACTAGTCTAGGATATCAAGATAAGTAAAGCAAATAAGAACATGCTAGGTTCATCATAAGATGGAGATAACAAGAGTATGAGGCTATATTCAAAAGAAACTTGCCATTAACAATTATATCAAAAAGGATTTGCATGTAAGATAATTATGTCTACCTAACTAAGTAGGGTTGAGGCACCTACCGGACCTCTAACCTATAGGTGAGGGGAGAATAAGACATTCCCAGTCACCTACACAATTATATAGGGGAGAATAAAAACATTACCCAGGGTGAGTAAATACATGCCCTCTGTGGGTGGTTGTACATAAGTACCGTTGCTTTAAATTAAATAGAACATAAATCTACATGCTAGAAAAGTAATCATGGCAAGAGTAGTCATAATATTCAATAAGCATGGTAGTGGGGTATAAGACCCAAACAAGAAGAAATCATAATCTAATTTGAGGCATGAACAACATTAGGATTCAAGAATAGAAGATTTAGGGTTCATTTAAGCCTCATTAGGGAAATAGAGGGTTTGGATGAAATTATCCCAACATAGGGTGTAAGGAATGCACATATACAAATATGGATTTCACATACCTCTCTTACTGATATCAATTACTAACTTTCACCACTTTAATTGAGTCCAAGTTCCACTTTGCCTATTTTCAATGTATTAACATGTATTAGAGTACATAGTGCACATTAATGTATAGAAACCCTAATTTCAGAAATTTTTCTAGTAAAACTCACATTTCGATTTTGAAAATATCACCAATGAACTTATTAGGTTCTCCAGATGAAGAAAACATATTTTTATGTTAATTTTGGAATTATGATGATTAAGATGTACTTTTTATGGATTTTATGCATTAAATTCATTTTACAAAAATCACCCTTCGTCAAAACATGAAATCAGACCTTTAAAATATTTTTATTAGATATATATTAATTTTATAATTCCAAAACATATTTATTTTTCAAATTTGGATAAGCGGATTAGAAGATATGAATTTTTCAATACTGGCCAATAGGAAATTGCCACATCATGAAACCTATCGAGATAATTGAAGAGAGAGGGTGAGGGAGAAAACACCATTTGACCCAAGATCAGGTTTGAAGTTGCATAGGTAACCAAACTAGAGCTTCTAGAGAAGGTAAAACAACAAGAAACCAAAACCCTAGAAGAACATGGTAAAAAGAGACGGAAATCATCGATTTTAAACATAGAAGCATGAGTTTTAAGCATGTAGTAACCAATATATGTGAAGGGGGTTAACAAAACTTTCCTCTAGGAAGGTAAGAAGGTCCAAATAGAAAGTATCCCGAAATTAGAAGGTATGGTTTCTCCAAGACAAGCTCCTTTCTTGAGCAAAGATCACCTTCTCCACTTTAGAGGTGCAAACTCTAGCAAAAGAGCATGGAGATTAGATGTTTTAGGGTTCTAGGTGGAGTTTTACCATGGAAGGTCATGTTTAATACCTGGAAGAAGGTGGGAGGAATACTAATAGAATTAAAACAGGGAAGGAAAGGAGGATTCTTACTAGTTTTGGTCAAAACCACCAAGGAGGAGCTTAAGAAATCCTAAATAGAGAAATTTGGAACCCTAGGAGCCTTCTTCACCAAGGTAGGCAGCCTCTTTTACCTTGGGACAGAAACTTCATGGCCAAATATAGAAGGGAAAATGATCTAATATGTGGGAAATATAAGTAGAGGATTGCTTCTTGGATTGGGAGGTAAGAAGGGATATGCATGGCTTTATAAAGAAGGGAGCAAGTATGAGGTGTCTATGGGACTTTCCATGTGTCCTTAGGCTAGGGCTTCATGGCCATGCAAGATGACAGCTCATAGACTCTTATTGTATATCAAAAATCAATCCTAAAAGCCCCTGGATCCTTCTAGGCCGTCCCCACCGTCCTTCAAACAAAGAAATAACCCCATTGGTTAATAGCTTTTAAAGATAAGCACATTTATAAAGAGGATAATCCCTATAATGCCTTGGAAAGAAACACCTTCAAACCAATGTGCAACCAGGTTCCCCATGGTTTAAAATCTCGATAATGGTAAGGTAATATCTAAGGATTAAAATTCAGGTTATAATATGCAAATAAACCTCCCAATTGGGTAAATTGCATAAAAGTCCAAAATATACCTAAAATTGCATAACTTGCACAAACAACATCCAAATTGAACCAAATTTGAAACTTAGGATCATTTTATGTTTTCAAATCACATCAAAAAGTTATATTAAGGTTTAGAGCACTTAATTATGGTAATTAAGTTTTCACTGAGGTATTTGTGCATAAAACCTTATATTGGTACAATTAGTGAATAAATGTTCACCAAACCACTACAAATTCCAAAATTTAAGCATCAAGGCCAAAAAGGATAGAAATGATATAAAAATATTAGGAGAGGGCCAAAAAGATAATATGTCAAAGTTTCGGTATGTTACAACACTCCACCCCTTAAAGAGGATTTCATCCTTAAAATCTAAAGCAAAGTGAGTAGGGTGAGTATGCAACATCTCACCACTAAAATCCTAGGCAGTGTCCATAAAACTTCCACCAAAACTTTCACTAACTCAAAATCCTTATTTTTCAACTGCTTAACTAGGGAGTTTGGAATCTTCTCAAAAACTTCACATAGGTCAGGTTCTCATGGATCACCTAAAGGTTCCACTTTTATGATTTCTTTTTAAAAAATTTGGCTTATTAGAATTATATTCATTAGGATGTCACATTATCATTATTATTCTTTTAATTGTGTCATGTTATATTTACTTTGTTTACAAAAGAGTTGTATTTCATTATTATGCACAAACCCAATATATTTCTTATTTATCTCATTAGGAATTTTAGCACAACTAGAGTTATACTAAATTATCACAATATGCATTATTATATCTGACCATTATCTTTAATAATTAGATTTAGACTCCATTATCAATTGTATCAATTATTTTGTATGAAATATGACACTTTATCAAATTTGTTACAATTAACCCAAATAATGCCACATTAATTACTTATATGTATATTAGACATTGTTACTTTACCGTTCTTGCTCACATTAATGTCATAATTAATCATTCTGTCATATTTATTCACTTCTTATTATTAATTAGGAACATTTGTGTGAATCAATTACTTCTTATCCATATTGAAGTCATTTATATATATTTTAATGATCAAGTTGGGACATATTACATATTAATGATTTGATTCACATACTAAGTCATTAGGTGATTAATTAGGTATGTATTAGAGAACAACGAGATATGCATTTCATATTGATGACTTGATTAATCTATGATTTATGTGTATTAAAGTATGTTATCTAATTATGATACCTAGTGACACTAATGTATCATGAATGTTGTTAAGGATGTATAGGTTAAGGTTAGATGATTACAACTTAGGGTTTAGGTTAACATGATCATTATTCTTCACCTATACCTTCTTAGGATGCATTAAGTCCAAGGTTAGATTACAATTATCTTGCCCATCATATCATTAGGGTTTATTGGTTTATGACATGGGCAACATCATGCTTATCCACTATTAGTATTAAAATGTGAGTTACTCTTATTATGTGCATTAGATATTCATTAGGGTTCAAACATATGAAATATTCATTAGATGATCATTATATGTTCTTTTGGATACCAAGAAACATGTGGCTATAACTATAATTTGTTTAGTCCAAACTAATGATTCAAGCACACTAACTTCCTAATTAGGGAGTCAGGGTTTCTAAAGTCAGAGTAGCTAGATTTTAGTATGTTACATGACTCCATCCCCTTGGAAAGGATTTCATCCTCAAAATCTAACTGCTCAAACATCATCAAACCAATTATTATCCACCCCTTAAAAGGTTTGACCTACCAAGGCAAACTAATCTAGAGGTAAAAGGGTGAGTCTAACTATCCCATATACAAGATCCACCATGCTTCACTGCACACTCTAATTGCTTACTACTAAACACCAAACTTCAAAGTCTAGGTTCTAGGGATAACTATCCAAACATGTGGTTCTCTGGGTCATAAGGGAACTATATTGGGTATCCATCCTCAACAAGTCATTACATCTGGTAGACTAGTTAAACATATTAGGGTCCCTAAAGGTAAATCATATATATGTCTAACTCTACTATTGCCTAAAAGCATGCTATTTTGAACAATTCATATCAGCTCAGGCCAGACCGTTATCATATGAATTCGGGAGTCCTCATAAACCAAGCTAGTGCTGTAGAAGAAAATCTTGCCAGCCCCTGAACCCTGATCCTTTCTAGAGACCTTTGCTTTCAACTTCATGTCCTAGTAGTTTCCTAAAGGACAATCTAAACAACCACAAATTACTATGGTTACTTATGCATCTTTTAGTTATAAGTATTTTAGGAATCTATTCATCATTATTTTAATGTGAAACTATAGGATCCTAAATCAACCCTTCATCATATATTGATCAACTCTAGGGAAAACATGTCACCTAAAGGTAAGGCAAGGATTCTAACTAGGGAGACAAAATTGAAATAGTCAGATTCTAACTACCATGGGCTCTGATACCATGCTGTAAGGAGTGGGATCCACTCCCTACTAAAAAAATTTGAAGAGTAAAACATCCATTCCAAACACACTCGAAGGTATGTTGGAATGGGTATAAATTTTCCAAATTTATTATAATGGTCTACAAAAGACCAAAGTGTAGAAGTGGAATTAAATAAATGACTATATTCAATTTTCATAAAAGATTACAAAAGTATATCATAATCTCCCATAAGGGTTTACATGTACCATGGTTACTTATGCATCTTTTAGTTGTAAGTATTTTAGGGAATCTATTCATCACTATTTTAATGTGAAACTATAGGATCCTAAATCAACCCTTCATCATCTATTGATCAACTCGAGGGAAAACATGTCACTTAAAGGTAAGGCAAGGATTCTAACTAGGGAGATAAAATTGAAATAGTCAGATTCCGACTACCATGGGCTCTGATACCATGCTGTAAAAGAGTGAAATCACCCCTTTACTAAAAATTTGAAGAATTGACATCCATTCCAAACACTCTAAGAGGTATGATGGAATGGGCATAAATTTTCCAAATGTATTAAACATTGGTATACAAAAGACCATTAGAAAGCAGCGGAATAAAAAAAATAACTGACTATATTCAATTTTTGATAAAAGCTTTACAAAAACACATCAAAATCTCCCATTAGGGTTTACAATAAGATACACCAAAAGGATCTAGATAGAGGGAAGTCTAGACTACTACAATCTTGTCTCCAAGAAACATCTCCATCAACTGAGTCCAAGCCAAAATCTAAGATCTTCCTTGTCTTATCCATCACCTCGCTCAACACCTGGGTGGTTGGGAAGGCACCCAGCAAAAAGGGAAAGGGAAGAAAAGTATGTGTCACAAAAATAGTCTAGGATATCAAGATAAGTAAAGCAAATAAGAACAAGCTAGGGTTCATCATAACATTAAGATAACAAGAGTATGAGGCTATATTCAAAAGAAACTTGCCATTAATAATTGTATCAAAAAGGATTTGCATGTAAGATAATTATGTCTACCTAACTAAGTAGGGTTGAGGCACCTACCAGACCTCTAACCTATATGTGAGGGGAGAATAAGACATTCCCAGTCACCTACACAATTATATAGGGGAGAATAAAAACATTCCCTAGGGTGATTAAATACATGCCCTCTGTGGGTGTAATCTCGATCGACAAATTCGATGACTGATAAGGAGTCATATTTCAAGTGTATAAGCAACTTTTAGGGTCAGTTTTTTTCTTATAACTGATCTTAGAAGTCTATTCGGTTGACAATATTGTCGATCGAGATGAATTTTGGTTCCAATTTAGTTCACGCTTATGTAAAACTAAACTGGATCCTAAGTTTATATTGATTGACAATATTGTCGACCGAATTGGACTTTAGGGTCAGTTATAAGCAAAAAACCGACCCTAAAGGTACTTATACGAAGGAAATCTGGCTGTTTCTCGGTCGACGAATTTGTCGACCGAGATAGAGCCAGATTCGTTCGTATAAGCTCCTGTAGCGTTGATTTTACTTTATAACCAACCCTAGAGGGATTTTCAGTCGACAATATTGTCGACCGAGATAAACTTAGGATCTAGTTTAGTATTTCACACATGAATAAGTATCTCTAGGGTCAGTTTTAAGGAAAAAACCGACCCTAAAGGTACTTATACGAAAGAAATCTGGCTCTTTTTCGGTCGACAAATTCTTCGACCGAGACAACATCGGTCGACAAATTGTTCGACCGAGGCCAACCCTGTGAACCTCCATTTGCTTGAATTAAAAAGACAATATTCTGATTAAAATATAAATTAAAAAAAATTGTAACGGCTAGAAAATCGACTGTCGTAATGGCTAGAAAATCGACTGTCATAACGGCTAGTTCAATCGACCGTTGGCCGACCGGGAGACGACCATTGCGGGCGTCGGTCGACAATTTGTCGACCGAAATGGGCTCTGTTTTGCTATAAATAGCACCCAAAACGATCCATTTCTTCACACCTTCACATTCTCAATTCTCTAGCTCCTCTCTAGTGTATTCTTGTGAAAATCTTTATCTTCTCTACATCCAAGTCTTGCTTGCTACTTCTCTACTTCAAAGCAATGAAATGGCTTCATCATCTACGCGTGGAAAGAAGCAAGTTGCAGGTAGGAAAGGAAGGACGGTCTCTCCAACGCTGTCGTTCATCAACGACGTCCCCTTCAATGACGCAGATGCAGGCGACCGCTACCTCAGGCTCTCCTAAAAAACTCCTCTTCCACGACGACTAGTCGACGTCATGGACTTCCACAACATTATCGATTTGGAGGAACTCTTTAGGTTGCAACATTTGACTGATTTTCTAAATCCTCCTTCCATTCCTACTCCTCCAAAGTAGTTAATGAATTCTATGCCAATTTAACCCCACATCCTGACCATGATACCTTCTCCTCTATGGTTGGTGGGTATGGATTCCATTTTACTGAGGAGGGTATTCTTGATATGCTTGACATAGACATAGAAGAATATAAAGATTTTCTTGATCTCACCACAAGAAATCCACTCAACAAACTCTCCCAAGATGACACTACAACTAGCCTTAGTGATGTCAAAAGAGCCATCTTTCAATCAAATATGACTTGTCATGAAGATAGGGGTACCTATTATGCCATAAATTTAAAACCTGAAGCTAGGATCATAAATCTCATTGTTGCCACCAATATCCATCCTAGACCAAAAAATCTGAAGTACCCACCTTTTGTATGTACCTTATCTATGCCATTCTCAAAGGTATTCCCATAAACTTTATTCGTATCATCCTTAAGAATATGCTTGAGTTTTTTGGCAATCCACCTTATGCTGACTTTGTATGCCAAATCACTCAACATTTTCTTAAGAAGAATATTGAGGACGACTTAGGTTACACATGGGATAGAAAACCCCAAAAGATAAGTAAAAATACGGTGGAAAAGTTGGGAATCGACTTTGGCCACAAAAGGGCTAGGACTGAAGGGGAGACATCCACCCAAGACATACCTGCACCACCTCCTCCTACCAACCTACCCCATGATCCTAATACAAACACCTTGACATACATTGCTGGATCCCAATATCACCTAAGTAGGCAATTGGATTATAATCACCATGCCATGTCTTATTTAAACCAAAGGATGCAAACTCTCTCTCCTAACCAACCTGATGAATATCCATATTCCCTTAATCCTGACATGATAAATCCATACAATCCTTCCTACAACTACTATCAAATTCCACCTCCACCATCTCCTGGTCTCACACATACTCAGTTTTCCCCAATTCAACTTCAAGACATTGCTGCCCACTTTCGCTTTGATCGCGTTCCCACCTTCTTGGAGGCTTATGCCTTAACCAAGACAGGTGCATTGGAGTGGCAGACACTGGTCAAATATTATGGAGCTGAGCCCTTTCTTGGAAAAGACCCAGACATTGATGTAATCCTTCGGTCTTTTCATTGAGATTATGAGATATCTTTGTAATGATTGTAATGGATATCTTTTTATAAAGCAAGTATGTCATGCTTCATCTTATAAAGTGTATGGGCATTAAATTGTTATGAATAAAAGTGTTTTCCATGGCTTCATTTGGACATATACATGTTATATAAGAATATTGTTATTTCAAATGATTGAAAAATAAATTATGGCTAAATTTGACAAAGCATCACTTGGTTTTAAAATTAAATATCTTTTTAAGGGGGAGCATAGCATAAAATTAAGGGGGAGAACTAAAGAGTCATACAAAATGATTATATTGGATATCATGTAAAATCTTGTACAAGTACTTAGATATCATTTAAATCAAGCGTTAGATCTTACCTAGCCATTTACAACACTTAGATAGGTCATCCCCTACAATAGTGTCACAACCGCACACTCATACGCACACTTGGTACTTAATTTAAAACATTGAAACATGGTTAATCTCGGTCGAAAATATTGTCGACCGAGACACTCTCAGTCGACAATATTGTCGACCGAGGAGGACTTAGGATCACCTCTAGGGTCGGTTATAAGCACCTCTAAGGCACCTTGGTCGACAAATTCGTCGACCGAATAAGAGCCAAATTTAACGTGTATAAGCACCTCTAGGGTCGGTTTTTCGCTTATAACCGACCCTTAAGGGCTCCTCGGTCGACAAATTCGTCGACCGAATAAGAGCCATATTTCACGTGTATAAGCACCTCTAGGGTCGGTTTTTTCCTTATAACCGACCCTAAAGGGCTCCTCAGTCGACAATATTGTCGACCGACAGAAATTTTGGATCGAGTTTAGTACTTTTCAAAATGTTATAAAGCATTGGGATCTCAATCTTTTGTCTCATTGTTGGGAATTCACATCCCTCAATACCACCATCATCACATTTGCTGGATCTGGGTATTCAAACCCTTAGTTCGTCACTAAACATTATTATCAGTTATTAGGTAACTATTACCTTCAGGTCATCTAACCAAGGTATTGAGGATATTTGTTACACAAGCATATCGATTTCATATCAACCATATCAATTTCATATCAGCATCATGCAATACAAAAATAACATCACTATTCCCTCATTAGGGTTAGAGTTTCCCATCTTTATCAATTAGGGTTTCACATCATCATCCCATAATTTCACATAACATTATCCCATATTAGGGTTTTTACACAACATCACCCTATATTAGGGTTTCACATAACATTCCCATATAAGAGTTTCACATAACATCATCCCATATTAGGGTTTCACATAACATTATCCCATATTAGGGTTTCATACGACATCACCATATATTAGGGTTTCACATAACATCATTATTAGGGTTGTGTAAGCACCTTAGAGCTCCCTCGGTCGACGAATTTGTCGACCGAGAAAGAGTCAGATTTCACGTGTATAAACACCTCTAGGGTCGGTTTTTTCTTTATAACCGACCCTAAAACGCTCCTCGGTCGACAAATTCGTCGACCGAAAGGAGCCAGATTTCCTTCTTAGAAGCACCTCTAGGGTCGGTTTTTTCTTTATAACCGACCCTAAAGTCTTCTTCGATCGACAATATTGTCGACCGATATAAACTTAGGATCCAGTTTAGTTTTTCACACATGTATAAACACTGTAGGGTCGGTTATAAGGAAAAAACCGACCCTAGAGGTGCTTATACGAAGGAAATCTTGCTCCTTCTCGGTCGACAAATCGTCGAGCGAAAGGGGCCAGATTTCCTTCGTATAAGCACTTTAGCGTCGGTTTTTTCCTTATAACCGACCCTAGAGGTCTTTTCGGTCGACAAATTCGTCGACCGAGAATGTGTTTGTGTGTTTTTAAACAACCCGAAGGAAATCTTGAGCCAGATTCCTTCGTATAAGCACCTGTAGCGTCGGTTATTTCCTTAAAACTGACCCTATAGGGATTTTCGGTCGACAAATTAGTCAACCGAGAATGAGTTTGAGTGTTTTTAAATAACTCGACACGGGCACCGCTTATCTGTAGCGTCAGTTTGTTTGGTTTAACCGACGCTACATGTCATTCTCTAAGTGAAAAAGCCAAAACCTAGTCTTTCTTCCTCCCGTGAAAACCTTTATGTTCTATTTTTCTCTCCCGCGGCGCCGCGAAACCCTTGCTTTCTTGTGTCATTCCTGCCGCAAAGCCCTTGCCTCCTCTCTATGAAGCCGTGCCACATTTCTGCGCCGCCAAGAGGATCGTGGTGTCCGGGCCATTGCCACATCTCCGCACCGCAAAAGAGAGCTCTTCGTCGCCGCAAAAGAGAGAGCTCGTCGTCGTCACCTCTCCACTCTTCCACGAAGGTCGCCGCCTCTCCATGAAGGTTGTCTCATCCTAAACGAAGGTCGTTGCCATTTCCAAGTAAGTTCTCCGCTTCCATTCCTTCGTTCCCGCCTTCCTTCATTCCCGCCCGCCGCCATGGTTGCGTCTAGGTCCACTCTCGGTCGACAATTAGTCGACCGAGTGCCCACCTGCACGCAGCGTGCAGGTCCACTCTCGGTCGACGAATTCATCGACCGAGAGTGGACCTGGACGCTGCGCGTAGGTGGGCACTCGGTCGACTAATTATCGACTGAGAGTGGACCTGCTCCTTATTTATGTGTGAGCTATAAATGTTTTAATCATATTTGTTGTAATGTTCACAAATAGTTCTGAATATTATAATGATTTCCATCTTTGGACTGTTGGAAACTACCTTACTTTGCTAATTTGTACAAGTATTTTTCATTTTATATGATTTGATAACCCAATAATAAAAGCATGTCTTTTTTCATATGTAATCATTATATAAATTCTAGAAATTAATATGAGATTAGACATGTGTACTCTTAGATTGACACTTTAGGGTTGATGCATTTATATATTAACTTAGAAACCCGTTCAAAATTTACTCATTAGGAGTAAACTTTGGATAGTCCCCAGTTTGGGACTGTTTTTGGATATTTTAATCTCACTTAGGATGTACCTGTATAATGTATGTTTAGTTTTGTAGATTATTTCAGTATGATTTCTTCATTTGTTCTCTGGGTACACATGTGAGTGGTTATTTGCCATTTACATCGGTGTACTTGGAGAACTTAGGGGAAATGCGGCTGAAATTTTCTTCAAAACTAAACATACATTATACAGTTACTAGTGAGATTAAATATTCAAAAATGGGATAGGTGGTACACTTTAGTATATAAGTAATTAACTTCCTATCAATAAAAACTTACAGATTATTATAGTATCAATATTAAACTGTTAGTTTTATAATTAATTTTAATGTGATATAGAAAATGGATCGAAGTTGGATGTCTATCAAGAACTGTTGTAGTCTAGAGTTTGCCAAAGGTCTTAATGAATTTATCAGATTTGCTGAGGAACATAGGAAACTACCTACAGATAGTCTATATTGTCCATGTAGAAATTGTTGTAACAATTTGAAAGTTGATACTGGTGAGGAAATTAAGAATCATGTCATATGCAATGGGATCATACAAGGTTATAATGAATGGTATTGGCATGGAGAGAAATTGAATTATGGATCAGAAAATGTCGATACTAATAGTTGTGGCATAGAAGATATAGATAATGATGATAATGTTAATGATGAACCGATTCAAGATGACCAGATTCAGGATGATATGGTTGATGAGATGCTACGTAGTTGTCGGGACAATGTCATTGATCCACCTTCTTTATTTGCAAACATTGTCCATGATGCTGAAAAACCATTATATAAGGGTTGTACTAAGTTCACGAGGTTGAGTGATGTGTTGCGATTATATACTCTTAAAGCTCAAAATCGGTGGAGCGATAAGAGTTTCACTTCACTGTTGTCTTTGTTAAAGGAAATTCTTCTTGAAGGCAACGAGCTTCCAATTTCAACATATAAAGCATAGAAAATAATGTGCCCATGGGAATGGAGGCTAAGAAGATTCATGCATGTCCAAATGATTGTGTGTTATTTCAGAAGGACTATAGTAATTTGATAAATTGTCCAAAATGTGGTGCATCAAGGTATAAGACTACAAATTCAGCTAAGGCTAAAAATGGCTCTCCTGCCAAGGTGATGTGGTATCTACCAATAATACCACGATTTCAACGCTTATTTGTTAATACAGAAGATGTGCAAAATTTGTCTTGGCATGGGGAGTTAAAGGTCAATGATGATGGCATCCTAAGATATGCATCTGATTCACCACAATGGAAGTAAATTGATTTATTATACCCTCAATTTGGTAAAGAACCAAGAAACCTAAGACTTAGACTCTGTACAGATGGAATGAATCCCTATGGTACATTAAGCAACCAACATAGCATGTGGCCTGTTATGATTGTTATATACAATCTTCCTCCTTGGTTTTGTATGAAAAATAAGTATGTGATGTTGTCAATATTGATATCAGGGCCCAAGCAACCTGGAAATGATATTGATGTTTACCTTCAACCTCTAATTGATGACCTAATAAAACTATGGGAAGAAGGTATTATGACATATGATGCTTCATGTAAAGAGATCTTTAGTTTGCATGCTATGTTATTTTGCACGATTAATGACTTTCCAGCTTATGGAAATTTGTCTGGATATAGCATAAAAGGATACAAAGCATGTCCTATTTGTGAGGAAAATACTGATTCAATCAGACTGAAACATGGTGGTAAAATCGTATATCTTGGTCATCGGAGATTTCTCCCACCAGTGCATCCTTATCGAAGGCAACACAAAACCTTTAATGGGTCAACTGAGGAACGAAGTGCTCCTAAACCTATACCAGGAAATGTTGTATATGATAGGGTGAAATATATTGTTAATGAATTTGGAAAGAGTTCAAGTAGTCATACACTCGCATGTGACAAATCTCTATATAAGAAGAGGTCAATATTCTGGGATCTTCCTTATTGGAGATCTTTGGCAATTAGACACTGCATTGACGTCATGCATGTTGAAAAAAATATTTGTGATAGCATCATCGGTACGCTATTGAACATACCAGGAAAGACTAAAGATGGCATCAAATCTAGAAAAGATTTAGAATAATGGGTATTAGAAAAGAATTATCAGTGGAGATCAGGGGTCGCCACACATATTTGCCACCGGCTTGTTACACTTTGTCAAAGAAAGAGAAAAGGACTTTCTGTGAGTGCTTGTATAATATTAAGGTTCCACAAGGATACTCTTCTAATATTCGTAGATTGGTATCAATGAAGGATCTGAAACTGATAGGTCTCAAATCTCACGATTGTCACACCTTAATGCAACAAATTTTACCTGTGGCTATTCGATCTATATTGCTGAAGCATGTAAGGTTTGCAATCACAAGACTTTGTTTCTTCTTCAATGAAATATGCAACAAAGTGATACATCCTGATACTCTCGATAAATTACAGAAAGATGTAATTGTTACCATGTGTCAGCTTGAAATGTACTTTCCTCCTTCATTTTTTGATATCATGGTTCATCTTGTAGTACATATTACAAGGGAGGTGAAGATGTTGGGTCCAATTTTCTTACACTGGATGTATCCATTTGAACGCTACATGAGTGTTTTTAAAGGTGATGTTCGGAATCGTTATCGTCCTGAAGGGAGTATTGCTGATAGGGGTATAAAGGCTTTTCGTGAAGCTGGAGGACAAATACCCACAAAATTAAAGACAGTGACTTTGAAAAATGTCAAGGTAGCTACTTTGACAACTGCTTACTCTTATATGTATTAATTTTCAACTGTAATATGTCAACTCTTATACTCTTATCTCAATTGATGTTTATAGTAGTTTACTAACATTAAGTATAATTTGTTATTTGTAGTGTCCTATGCAAAATAATGACTGGGCTTGTGTCTACTATGTAATGAAATATATGCAAGCTATTGTCAAACAAGCATCACATGACATTCAAACTATAAGTCAGGTAATAAACAATAACATCATAAATTTACAAGTGATTGTAGTCATTTTATAAAATATTAGCATGTGCATTTTCTGTTACAGATCTTTACAACCCAGCCTTACACACATGTGGACTTGGATGAATTCCGAGAAGAGTGGTCAGAGTCTTTTATAAATGAAGTCGATATAGCATTGGATTAAATATGTCGGCTCCATTTATGTATGTGGTTTGAGTACTCTTTCATATTTACTTTTGTATCTGTCATCTCAGACTTGCACTCTATCATTTTGTAAATTATGATGTGATTATGAATCATTTTTGTTATGAATGTGTGGTTTTGAATGGTGATGGTTGAGCATCAATGCTCCCCTCTCCTAGAATATATGAATCTTCTTGTTCTTCTGTTCTATTTAAATTTCTACAAATTTTTTTTTAAAAAAATCATAACTTCTAGCGTCAGTTTTTTAAATAACCGACCCTAAAGATTGAATTCAGTGTACCCTCTTCGATCGAGCAAAATTTTGACCGAAATATAACTTCTAGCGTTGGTTTTGGTACAAAACTGACTCTAAATATCCTCTATAAGGTCGGTTATTTACAAAAACTGACCTTAAAGATTGAATAAACATTTTTAGTGTACCCCTCGGTCGACAAGTTTGTCGACCAAAATATTTTCGGTCGATAATTTTCTCGACCGAGTGTTACACTGAAATGTTTATTCAATATTTAGCATCGGTTTTTGCACAAAACCGACTCTAAATGTCCTCTATAAGGTCGGTTATTTACAAAAACCGACCTTAAAGATTGAATAAACATTTTCAGTGTACCTTTCGGTCGAGAAGTTTGTCGACTGAATTATTTTCGGTCGACAATTTTCTCGATCGAGTGTTACACTGAAATGTTTATTCAATCTTTAGGGTCGGTTATTTCGAAAAAACCGACCCTGTAAACTCTCTCGGTCGAGAAAATTGTCGACTGAAAAACTTTCTGTCGACAATTTTCTCGACCGAGACCGTTTACAGGGGCGGTTTTTTTTCGAATAACCGACCTTACATGCTCCTTTTTTCTCGCCTAGGTCAGAATTTTTACAACATGTTGCGTCAGTGTTTACTATGTAAGGTCGGTTTTATTTGGTTAAATAAACTGACGCTATAGATCAAATTCTATAGCGACGGCCACTTAGGCGTCAGTTAAAAAGTGACGCTGTAGGCTTAAAAAAACTGACGCTACAGACCATTCCTGTACTAGTGAATGTGTCTCATACATTTTATATCATCTAGAATTGTTATATATCAATGCTTGCTAGAATGAAATTAGGGTTTGTATGTCCACTTGTTTACTACAGCCTTAATTCATGCAATTGTCATTAACTAATCAAGTGAAACCTGTTGGCTAAATGGACATCTATAAATCCCTTTGTTTTGATTATGACAAACATTTCATTCTTATTAATCTAACGAGCTACTTGAGTGTGCAGGATGACAAAGCAACAAGGGAAAATCCACAAGCTTACATATTTATATTTCCATGCAATGTAATCACTGTTGTAAAAACTTGTACAAATATATAATGTACAAGTACTTAGATTGCATGTAAATCAAGCGTTAGATTCTCCCTAGCTAAACACCACATTTAGACAAGTCATCCCATTCAAATAGGATCACATCTGCACACTCATACATATAATTAGTGCCTAAATTGAAACATTGAAACAGGATCAATCTCGGTCGACAAACTCCTCGACCGAGACACTCTCGGTCGACAAACTCCTCGACCGAGAAAGATCCAAAGTAGCCGTTAGACACAACAGACAAGTTAGTTGGCAGTTGGAGAAAGACGTTGCAAATCACTTGTTCCAGAGTGGCTGTCGGTCGACAAAAGTTCGACCGAGTAGGTGTCTCGGTCGACCATTCCTCGACCGAGATTGTCTCTGACAGCAACTGCAGAATTAATTAATTAGCCGTTGTTAAAGCAACAACTTTGTACCTAACGGCTAGTTAAGCACTTAGAAACCCCTAGAAGTTGTCTAGAACGTCCTTAAGCATCCTTAGGCCATTCCTATAAATAGGACAAGCCATAGGACACTCAAACTCACTTGTTTTACACTTGTTACACTTGAGAAACCTTTGAGCATACTTTGTGCAATCTATTTGTGAGCAATTTGAGCATTGTGACAATTGGCCATTTCATTTCTTTAGCTCATAATTCGTGTCCTATAGGCTAGTATCTCCTATCCACTGCAATCACAAGTTCACACACTTGGTTAGGAGATCTATACGCTTGATCTAGGCAAATCAAGCCTTGGGCTATAAAGGATAAGTTGTAATTTCCTTTTTCTTTCTTGTTCCCTATTATTGTTTGTACTCTCCTTGCTACTCCTAGGTTGGAGGCTGCGGATTGGAGAGGGTGAAGATCTTCTTGGCGAAGAAGGAGACTTTGAGCTACTTCAGAAGGCTGGTGCAACGGGAGATTACTTCTAGAGAGGAAGGCTACTTCAAGGGGGAGCTTGGAGTTACTTCATAGAAGGCTATCTCAAAGTTGGTGCACCATTCCTGTACTAGTGAATGTGTCTCATACATTTTATATCATCTAGAATTGTTATATATCAATGCTTGCTAGAATGAAATTAGGGTTTGTATGTCCACTTGTTTGCTACAGCCTTAATTCATGCAATTGTCATTAACTAATCAAGTGAAACCCTAATCATGTAGTGCCCTGCACTATAGAACCATTCCAGTTTTAGGACTTACTAGATGGGGAAATGAGTACTCCTAAGTGATGCTCACGGTCTCATACATAACTGTTGAGTATGCACGAGTGCGGGGAGTGTACATCCCTGACATCCTAATCCCAAGTTCTGAGGATGGTTGCGGTCATACCTTAGCAAGAGAACGATTGCAATCATATCTCGGATATTTGTACAATGTGATATGACTGAGGATAGTTGCAATTGTACCTCAGATAATAGGGTTTTAATACCCAATTTCACTCGTGGGTTGACATGTACCAAGGGAGGACTAGGCCATTTTTTATCTTGACCTTATGTGTCGCTGTGGCAGACCCGTATTGCCTGGGGGTGAAGAAGATCTTAGGATTATGGCTCTCCTAGATCTTATATGGAAGTGATTGTGACCAAGCGGTGGTGAGTTGGACTTTGAGTGGTACAACTCAAAGTCCCCAAGGCTTAATAAAATACATAATCCATTTTTGTAGTATATTTGTTAGGGTTATACAAAGCACTTCACATTGGATGATAACCTTGTTTGCTCCTTTTATAAATAGAGAGATGTTGTATAGTGTAATACAGATGTTAGCAATGCTTACATTGTTAGATGATCAGGCTGATAGATATAATCATGTTGATAGATATGCTTATGCTTCTAGACTTACTTATGATGTTATCTATGCTTATGCTTATAGACTTGCTTATGATATTAGTTATGCATATGTTGCTAGACTTGCTTATGATGTTAGTTATGCTTATGCTTCTAGACTTGCTTAAGATGTTAGTTATCTCATGTTGTTACATATGCTTATACTTCTAGCCATGCCTATGTAGTTAAATATGCTTATCCTATTAGACATGCTAATAATTGTTTGTTATACTCATGATACTAGTTAGACTCATGATGTTAGTTGTGCCCATAGTGTTAACTACACTTGATCTCTGAGAATAATGTTAATCTTTCAATGCTAAAAACAAGACTCTGAATAGAACTATTCTCAAGAAGTTTAATATTTGGTGGTGTTGACTCTGAATAGAACTGTTCTCAAGAAGTTTAATATATGGTAGTGTTGTTCTATTATATAATCTACTCTACCTATTTAATTTCTTAACTTGTTGTAATCAATAAGAGTTGTTGAGAGTTATATCTCTCATTAGGACATGGGTATTGTTGACTTGAGAGTTATACATTGCCCATATTTTGATAATGACTTAACCACTCCATTCCTATGTACCTAATATGTTTTTTCAAGATTGATTTCAGGCTTTAGGTACATGAAAATGATCAAATTACACAAGCCCTAGCTTGTCCAAATTCAAGTCAAAAGCAATGCAAGTGCCTATTTTTAGAAATCACTCCAAATGAGCTTAGATTAATTTTGTAATCACTTGTACTCATGATATGACTTGTAACTAAGATGAAAAAAAACTAGGGACACTTAATTCCAATGTTGGGTCACACAAAAATTAATTTAGAAAATTTCTCATGGGCTATTTATCGATCGAGTTGGAAACTCGACCAATCCAATAATGGATTTTTTGAAGATGACCAATTGATTGAGTTACACACTCATAGAACTCAACCAGTTGATCAACAAGACAAACTAATTTTGACTCATCGGTTGAGTTTCTCAGAACAAACTTGACCGATAGTTTGAAAATTGGCTTTGTCACTTAGTGGATCGGTCGAGTTATCTTTATTAAAACTTGACCGAAGGTACTGTATGGAAAACAAAGAAAAAATGAGTATAACCATTAGAGAGTTGCTTTGAGCGAGAATAGATCCGTTGTAACTTGGAAAATGGCTATATTTCACCCTTAAGTGATCCCACACTCAAGGGAACACCCCTAGCTATAAATAGGACCCCTTGGAGTTCATTTCAAGTTTGTTCATTCATGCTATTCAAAGTCCTTGCTATAGTTCAGTGTGTTGCAACTCCTTGAGCCCCTTTCTCTCTCTCAATTACAAAGCATTTCATGATTATGAGTGAGTTAGGCCATTTGTAAGAGATCTACGTCCATGTTCTTATAAATCTCTCATTCTATTCCACCTTCCCTACCCCCTTTCTCAAAGAGAAAAGGTTGAAGCAAGCTACTCCGAGTGAAGGTGACGTTGTTGTTGTTCTTCTTCAAGGTTGAAGAAGAGGTGAAGATCTTCTCTGGGTGAAGGAGAAGGGCAAGGCCAAGATTCAAGAAGAGTGGGAAAATTCCTTCAAGGCCAAAGACTTGATGCAAGTGTGGGTAAGTGGTGCGCTCCCGCTAGAGGCTTGCAACAAGTGTAATCTACGAGGTCGGGAGGCACGGGAGAGATGGGATCTTTGCTTTCGATATTTGTATGGTCCCACACTAACTACCTACGTCTACTAAGATACTACGCCCGCAAGCGCACGGGGTCGTGTCGTAGTATAGGTGAGGCGGCAAGTATGGGGTCGAACCGCGGAGATAGAGGGGGCGCTAGAGTTAGACGGCATGAGCTACGTTCCTAGTGCGGAGAGTAAGGTTTTTAGGGTTTTAAGGTTGATTGTTGGTTGATTAAACTAAGCGAGTGAGTAAGAAATATGAGATGGAAACTAAGTTATGGAAGAGCAAGCAAATTAGTAAACTAAGTTATCAAACTAACTAAGCAGGAGTAAGCAGGGCTACACTACTCTAGCAAGGCAAGGAGCAAATAAGAACTAAAATAACCACTAGCAAGAGCAAGAGCCTAAGTTAACACTGAAGAGTACAACTAAGCAATTGACTAAGTTAGACTAAAGCAATTGAACTAAGCTAGCATTAACAAGCAAACTAAGCGATTAGGGTTTTAAGCAAGGTGATTAAGGTGTGTGGGCTGTTTGGGGAATGTCACTTTGATTTTAGTTGGGGGAGTTCATTAAACATGCATGGTGCTCAATTCATATCTAGATTACCAAACCAAACAACAAGGGCAATGCCATTAGAACATACCCTATACTACTAGTAGAAGACTAGGGTTAGGTGTAGTTCTAGTGAGATTGGCCAAATCTAGGTTTCTAGGGTAAGTGATAGTGGACAATTGAGGGTTGAGGGTAGAGATGGGAGTGGAGATGAAGGTGTTTAACCTCATGCCACTAGCCACTCTAGCCTTAAGAAGGCCCTAAGCAATTGCATCACTCTCACTTACACTAGCCACTTAAATCTCACACTCATTTGTAGGAGGAGGGATGTGTATGTAGGAACAAAGGGGGCTAGTTAGGGATCCACTAATTGGACCTAGGAGCCATTCCTAAGATTGCCACATACACCCCAATTCCTCCTAGAAATGAAGTGTCATCAAAAACCTCAAAACAAGCAATTCATACAAGAAGCACAAACCACATGCAATAAGATAGGAAAAGAGATGGAAGCAAGAAGTAATCATCATAAATATGAATTAAGTTCATTACAAGAATTTATCCCCCAACATGGTATCAAAGTAACATTTTAATCCCAAACAGCCCACCACAAGGGGGCTTAGCTAGACATAATCATGAAAACAGGAAAAGAAAGGGGTAGAAGAAGTAGGGACTCCATGAAGCTTGATGTAGAAGCCTCCTTCTTCACCTCCAAGTTTGTTGTATACGTCCTCCCTCCTCCAAGGATGCAAGGGTGCATGAAAATGGTGGAATGGATGGATAGAAACCTAGAGAATCTAGGGTTCTATGGTGGAAATGAGTGGAAAGTGGGTGGAAATGGGGTTGAATGCAAGGAAGAAGGTGGATGGGAGTAATGGATGCAAGGGAGCAGCTAGGTTGCGGCTAGGGGTGCTCTCTCCCGAGCCCTAGAAGCAACTAGTGCTTATATAGGAGCTAGGGCTAAGTGGGGGCAAAATAGGAAAAACAGTGGAAAGTTGTATAGGGTAGGTGATCACCACGGTCGTGGTGGGTGTACCACGGCCGTGGTGAGGGTAGTGGGGGACGACCGTGGGGTGGTGAACATGGTCATGAGGTGAAGGAAGTGGTGAGATGGTGGTGGCCATGGCTGTGGCGGAGTGCCACGGTCGTGGTGGGTAGCATGCACCACGGCCGTGTTGGGTAACACAACCATTTTGGAGGGGTTGGAGTTGACAGTGGGGAGGGGCCACGGCCGTCTTGATCAGCATCGACCACGGTCGTGGCGACTTGGCCACGGTCGTGGTCAGTGAGGCCAATTCCCTATTGCAACCTGACTTCTTGCAAATTAATTCCCACGACCGTGGCAGGGTGCCACGGCCGTGTTGTCTTTAGTGGCCACGGTTGTGGCTGGGAGGCCACGGTCGTGGGCGATCTATGGATTTCCCTGTTGCAACCTGTTGGTTTGGCACAAAAAAGCCACGACTCTAGCATTGTGGCCACGACCGTGGTGAGGTTCGACTTCTTGATTTCTCTTCTAACTTTGTCATTTTCGGATGTCTTTGCTCGAGGATGATTCTTGGCCACTGGAGGTAGGTTGAGGGAGACTTTGGGGCCTTCTCTGGGTCCCTACTTCTATCTCTTCCATCTAAGCATGGTCCAAGTACCTGAAAAACAGTGCAAAGACCATCCATAAGCATATTTGCAATGATAATCATATTGGGGAGAATAACATGTAATTCTAGTGCATTTGAATGTGATAAAAGTACAAAATGACACAAGATACAACCCTAGAATAGGGTTGGATCAGTAAGTCCTTGTTGACGGCTAAAGACATCTTGATCAAGTGGGTAAGTCCTTGTGTAGGTGGAAGACTGTTGTCTTGAGTAGGTACATCCTTGGATGTTTGGGTGGTCTCCTTGTATCTCTTATGAATGAATATAAGTATACATAGATTGCAAAATCCTAGAGGTTGACCTCTCTAGGTAGTGGATTGACTCTCTCCTAGTTTGGAGAGTGGAACCACTCTAAACCACCTTGTCCAAGTGCATGTTCCAATTTCTCTCATCCTTGCTATGCTTGCCTAGTTAGGACTTCAAATTGCTCTTGAGTTATTAGTTTTGATTGATATAATTTGAAGGTCAAACTTATCTTGTGAGAATTTTGAAGCTCTATTAACATCCCCCCCTCTAGAGCCCTAGATCCAACAAGTGGTATTAGAGATAAGGATCTTCTCCAACAATCTCCCATGAGATGAGAAGATGGGCGAAAACCCGACTTGGTTCACTCAACCTAGAGGGAGGCTTCTCCATGCGTCCTCCAGTCTTAGACAACACCAACTTCCTTTATTGGAAGAGGCGTATGCAATTGTACATTCAAGGCATGGACTTTGATATGTGGAAGGTGATGGTCACACCATACAAGGATCCAACCAAAGCTATTTCAATGTGGAATGAAGCTGCACTAAAAGAATCCCAACTCAATGTTAAAGCCATAAGCATCCTCTATGTAGCCCTTACCTCAACGGAGTTCAACCACATCTCCTCATGGGATACCGTCTATGATATTTGGGATAAGTTGTGTATAACCTATGAGGGAACAAAGCAAGTCAAGGAGGCTAAGATGTACATGTTGAACAACCTTCTATAGAACTTCAAGATGGGTAAGAAAGAAGGGATTACGGAGATGTACTCTAGGCTCAACATCATCATCAATTCCCTAGCTGCTTTGGGCAACACTTTGGATAGAGGTGTAATCAACTCCAAGATCTTGAGGACTCTACCAAAGAGATGAGGGTCAAAGGTGACCTCCATCTCTTTGGTAGTGTTTTTACACACTCATCTTTTCTTTATTTGAATGCTCTTAAACAGGAGCATCCTTTTATTTTGTTTTTGTTTTTATTTATCTTTTATTTTCTTTTTTCTTGCCCCTGGTGTAGATAGGGCATATGGTGGATAGAGTGAAGCGAGGAGATAAAGATGTGGCCACCCCAAACTCTTGGAGGTGGCCACGGCTAATATGTGCGCTTTGACATCTTTTTATGAGGCGGAGAGGTATGAAGATGATGAAAGAGTGGTCGGGTGAAAGAGGGGTCACTTGGCATACTCTTCCACATAAGGTCTCCTGCATGAAAACTAGTCCAACACTTCACCATAGATATCACATCACATGAATGAACCAAATGAAATCCATATATCAAGCCAGTAACTCCACAAACATTAAACGTTCTATGCTTGCTCGGATCATAATTCAATCAAACCAACACATTCCCAAGGGAGGTGATGAGCATGTAAGAAGTCACTCGTTGATACCACATAGCACTTCATCACAACATATCATCTTGTATTGTTCAAAGATAAGCAATTTCATTCAATATGGTAAAGATTGAGTCAAAACACACTTTTTGGACAAGAAACATCAAATCTGGGCAAAATTAGCCAAAAAGGTGCCACATTGCACTAAATCACATTCAATCACAACTTTAGGTAAAAAGCAAGTAAATCCTAGTTAAAACATGCAGAAATTAGCAAAAACTACATGATATGCAATGCATGGCTGAAAAAGCAAAAATTTTGAAAAATTACTCAAAAATGCAGAAATCAACTACATGTTATGCAAAGATGCAATGAAAAGAAAAAAAATAGTAAAACTAAACTAGATGGTAGGGTGATATCAAAATGACCAAAAATAGAGAGATAGGATGATGCGTACCGCCCTACCCACCCCAAATTTTAGAATCATGCAGTCCTCAGCATGAAACTATAGCTTAGGGGAGATAGGGGAAGTGTCATGGCTGCGGTGACTGGTCTTGCATGTTCGGAGGATATGGAGGAGGAGCTGAGTCTGGAGCTGAGCTTGACAGAGGATGCTGGTAATAGTAACCCCAGTAGTCATCCTGGGGTGGAGGGTAAGTCTGTGGATACCCAACTAAACCACCCCAAAAATCTGCGCCCCATTCAGGGTTTCTTTCTACTTGGGCGTGGTGATATTGATACGAGTGGTTTATCTGATAGTGCATCTGCTGCTGATCATACCACATTTGCTGTTGGGTAAGCTGCATGTTGCCTTGAATCTTCTGAATACTCTCAAGGTGCACCTGGATGGTATCCATGTCATAGGCGTTCCCTGAGGGCGGCTGTAGCTGGGATGTCCCCTCATCCCTCCTTCTAGTTCTTCGGGGCTGCTGTTCTTCTTCTACTTCATGCTCCTGCCCTTGTACATTAGATTCAACGATTTCTTCATGTACGATAGTGGCTTCCCTTGCATACGTCTCTCGTGGGTGTTCTTGCTGCCATTTGAAAAGTTTTTCTTTCAGATTGAAATTAATTCCCAACATGGAAAGAAGAGGCACCACGTGGTATGGCAGCTCGAGCTCGAAGTCCGGCACACTAGTAGTAAGATAGATCATCTTCTTTTCCTTTATCTTTATAGTGTGCGAGCGCACCAAGTAGTTGAGGTCAACAAACTCTGCCTCAAGTGCGTCCTGTAACCTCGAGAGATCGTATCCCAGTGCTAGTGCAATCGAAGTCACAAACCCACCCATGACAAAGGGTTTTGTGCTCTTGTAGGGTATGGACTTCATATGATCAATCAATAGAACACCAAGGTCGATGTGCTTCTTGAGGTACATCGATATCAAGACAAACATATCTTTTTGTGAAATGGAGCCTTGATTATCATACCTCCCTACAATTGTGTTTGCCACGACCTTCTGCACATAGCGCATCTTTGGATTGCTTATGGCGGCTGTTTTTTATCTTCCTACGTCGTACACGCCGATGCCTGTGATTGTCTCCCAGAAATTGGCATAATCCAGTTCTTTCACCTTCTCTAACAAGCTGTCATCCATCTTGACGGCCTATTCAGGACTTGCAGCAAATATCCCGTTCAGCTTAGTGGAAGTGAGGGTGTGCACATTGCCCATTATGGCAAATTTGATTGCGTCACAACCCCTCACTTTAGTCCTTTCGAGAGAAGTGAATAATTCTTGGGTCAAGGCAATGTAGGTTGGCTGCGGTGTGAAAAGGATGTCCCACAACCCTATTCTCTTTAAGCTCCTTTCCACTGCCTCCTTGATCCCCAGATCATCAATCACTTTATGAGACCCGTACTTGGTGGCGACGACTCGCCTCGTCATGCACTCGAGGTAGATAAGATCAACCTTCTTTTTCCTGTGTCCTCTACCATAGGACACCCCCTCCGGTGCTTTGCCTAGGGTCTTCTCTCTGTCTGCCTCCAAAAATGTCATAACATCTTCTCCTTCCGGCTCCAGTTCCACCTCTTCCTCCTCGCTATCTTGTTCTTCCTCCATCGCATAGGATTGCGACCCCGAACTGGTATCAAAATTGTACAAGTGGGCCGACTGCTCCTCGTCGTGCTGCAATTGCCGTGAGGGTTGTGGATGCACATCACGTCTCGCCGCCGTGCTGGATGTCGAGTGGCGGGGTGGTGCGGGCTTTGGAGGTAGCCTCGATGAGGACGGTGCTGCTTTGGATCTCTGGTTTCTTTTTGCGGTCGCCAGCTCGATCTCATCAATGAGGTTGTCCATGTGAACCCCCATGGACTCCTCCTCTTCTTCGTCCTTCCCCTCGTAGGTAGCGTATGTGATGTGGTGGCTATCAGATGAGCGGGAGTGTGATCTTCTCACCGATTGTGACCGGCGGAGGGAATGGTGGGTGAAAGCGGTAGGTGATGGGGTGTGGGATGGAACGGACACATCAGAGGAGGCATTTTTATAACACCGTTTCCCTCCAGTGAGGATGTTCGTCCCCTTTGTGATAGCCTTCCCAATCTTCTTCATTACAGAAATGGAGGTGAAAGTGGTGTAGGAGGGAGATTTTCAGATTTGGTGGAGAAGGTGGTGTGGGTGTGGTTTTGTGGGTGGAATGGAAGGATAGTGATGTACAGATGGTGGTTATATGATTAGTGGTGTATTTGGGCAAGAATGGAAGAGTTTTTGTGGAGGTTTTGTGTAGGGGAGTTGCTAGGCGGAATGGAGGTGGAAATGGAGATGGAGATGTGATTGGGAGAGATTGGACAGTGGGAATGGGAAAGGGAAGGCTGGGGATCGATTTGGGATGGATTAGGGATCAAAAGGAGGCAGATTGTGGTGGATTTGGTGGTGAATGGGGGAGCACGGAAATGTTATTCGCCACCACGGTCATTTTTTGGAGGTGGAAGATGAAAGAATGAGGGGGAGGGTCATTTTTGGACGCTTAAAAGTATATATTTTTTTTTCCTGAATTGGGTTCGGCCACGGTCGTGGCAGCGGGCCACGGTCGTGGCCAGGGTTGGGTAGCACGGCCGTGGTGGGTGCCACGGTCGTGTTGTCGATGAAGAGAACCCTGGTTTGACCTCACCACAGTCGTGGCCTTGTCCTCATGCCACGGTCGTGGTCGACTCGCCACGGTCGTGGCCGATCTTCAAAACAACATGTAACTTTTGCCAATTTGAAGCAATAATTCCCACGGCCGTGGCGAAGGGCCACGGCCGTGTTTGGCCAAGAACACCACGGTCGTGGTCGACTCGCCACGGTCGTGGCCGATCTTCAAAACAACCTGTAACTTTGGCCAATTTGCAGCAATAATTCCCACGGCCGTGGCGAAGGGCCACGGCCGTGTTTGGCCAAGAACACCACGGTCGTGGTCTGTCTCCACGGCCGTGTTGGGGTTGTTTCTTCAGTTTTCAAACTTTAAAACTTGAGCTTTTGATTTTATTTGTTCTTTTTGCCACAACTATGACTGAATGACCATGATTAACTTCTAGATCCTCTCTCTCTAATGTCTATCACATGCCATCATCAAAACTCAAACAAAAACTATAAAGCACAAGTGTGCGTGTGTGTATTTGTGTAAAACAAAACTAAAGTGTCAAAAGAAGGGTTCGAGAATCTCAAACCACGTGGATTGCCTCCCACTAGCACTAAATTTAACGCCTTCAGCCAGGCTTATTGATTGTTGGACTTTTTTTCACTTTTTTGGAATCTTCAAAAGATCCTTGTAGTAAATCCCTTTCTCATCCTCGTACAAGCATTCTTCTTCCTCATATTCTTCTTCTATAAGCATGACAATATCGAAATCTTGGTTGGCCTTGTCCGGGCCGACCTCAACAACATATTTTAGCCTTTTCCCATTAACAACGAATTCCTTAGCTCCTTCTTTTGCACAAATGATCACTGCCCCAGATGGGTACACCTTCTTGACAAGGTAAGGACCTTCCCATCTAGAACGAAGCTTTCCGGGGAAGAACTTCATCCTTGAATTGTATAGCCATACCCATTTTTCGGGCTCAAACTCTTTCTTCTTTATGATCTTGTCATGTAGAAACTTGGTTCTTTCCTTGTAGTTCTTTGACATTTTGTATGCTTCATGCCGCATTTCTTCTAGCTCATGCAATTGAAACTTTCTTTTCATTCTGGCTTTCTCTTCATCGAAGTCCATCGTCTTCAAGGCCCACAATGCCTTGTGCTGCATCTCAACCGGCAAATGGCAACTCTTACCATAGACAAGCTTGAACAGTGTAGTGGCAATCAGGGCTTTATATGCAGTCCTATATGCCCATAAAGCTTCATTGAGTCGAAGTGACCAATCCTTACGGTCCAGTCGCACCGTCTTCTCCAAAATGAGCTTTATCTCCCGATTTTCCAACTCAACTTGACCACTCGTTTGAGGGTGGTAAGGAGTAGCTACACGATGGTTAACTCCATGTCTCTTTAGCAGCCCTTCGAAGGTGCGGTGGATGAAATGACTCCCGCCATCACTAATCATAGCCCTTGGAACACCAAAATGGCTAAAGATGTTGGATTTCACGAAATCACACACCACCTTATGATCATTTGTCCTTATTGCCACAGCCTCAATCCATTTTGATACATAGTCTACGGCGACCAAGATGTAGACATACCCGAAATAAGGAGGGAAAGGACCCATAAAGTCAATCCCCCAAACATCAAACACTTCTACCACAAGAATAGGTGATAGAGGCATCATGTTCCTCTTTGATATGGTGCCCACTTTTTGGCACTTGAAGCAACCCTTGCAAAAGTCATGAGCATCTTTGAACAATGTCGGCCAGTAGAATCCACATTGAAGAACTTTGGCGGCCGTGCGTTTCCCTCCAAAATGGCCTCCACACACTCCGGAATGGCACATAGATAAGACTTCTTGCTGCTCCATCTCCGGAATGCACCTCCTAATGAGTTGGTTCGGGCAATACTTAAAGAGGTGAGGGTCATCCCAAATGTAGTTCTTTACCATAGCAAACAATCTCTTGCTTTCCTCTCTTGTCCACATGCTTGGTATCCTGCCACAGGCTAGGAAATTCGCTATGTGCTTGTACCACGACTTTTGGACAGATGAGACTAAGAGGAGTTGTTCATGTGGCATTGTCTCTTTGATTGGACTTGTCATATCAAAAGGTCCATCAAGGCGGGAGAGATGATCTGCAGCACCATTTTCTATTCCTTTCTTATCCACAATTTCTATGTCAAATTCTTGGAGCAACAAAATCCATCGGATCAACCTTGGCTTTGAGTCTTTCTTGGACATGAGATACTTCAACGCAGCATGGTCCGTGTAGATTGTCACTTTGTTTTGCAAGAGATACGGCCAGAACTTGTCAAGAGCGAAGATCACCGCAAGAAACTCCTTCTCGGTAGTAGTATAGTTTCTTTGAGCATCGTCTAATGTTTTGCTTGCATAATAGATAGCATGAGGAATTCGGCCAATGCGTTGACCCAGCACAGCCCCCACCGCCATATCGGATGCATCCGTCATGATCTCAAACGACAAAGAGAAATCCGGGGGCTGCATGATAGGAGCAGGAATAAGCCTCTCTTTCAAATGATTGAAGGCTTCAACACATTTGTCATCAAACTAAAATTCGACATCTTTCTCAAGTAATCGACAAAGTGGTCTTGAGATTTTGCTAAAGTCCTTGATAAAGTGACGGTAGAAACCTGCATGTCCCAAGAAAGATCGAACATGTCTTACGGTGGAAGGAAGGTCGAGTGTAGAAATAAGGCCCACCTTGGCCTTGTCAACTTCAATCCCATCTTTAGAAACTCGGTGTCCCAGAACTATACCCTCAGGTACCATGAAATGGCTTTTCCCCCAAGATAAAACTAAGCGAACTTTCACACATCTTTCCAGAATAGCAGCCAGATGTAGCAAACACTCATCAAAGGTTTTCCCAAAAACTGAAAAATCATCCATGAAAACTTCAAGTGACGAATCAAGCATGTCAGCAAAGATTGAGGTTACACATCTCTGGAAAGTGGAAGGGGCATTGCACAATCCAAATGGCATTCTCTGATAGGCAAATGTACCACTTGGACAAGTGAATGTCATCTTTTCCTGGTCCGCCAGATGTACAACAATCTGAAAATATCCCGAGTACCCATCAAGAAAATAGTAGAAGCTCAGCCCAGCCAATCTCTCTAAAATCTGATCAAGAAACGGAAGTGGGTAGTGGTCCTTCTTTGTCTTTTCATTGAGCTTCCGATAATATACGCACATTCTCCACTTGGATTGTTCTCTCACCGGCATAAGCTCACCATTGACATTTTCTACAACCGTAATCCCACCCTTCTTGGGCACAACTTGGATGGGGCTCACCCACGTACTTTCAAAGATGGGATAGATAATCCCTGCATCAAGAAACTTAACAACCTCTTGAGTTACAACGTCCTTCAACTTTGGATTTAGCCTTCTTTGCATTTGACGGGTCGGCCTCGCATCTTCTTCCAAGTATATCTGATGCACACAAATAAAGTGGTCAATCACTCTCAAGTCAACAATAGACCATCCAATGGCTTGGATGTTCTTCCTCAAGACTTCCATCAAGGCATTTTCTTGCTCAGGAGAGAGAATAGAGGAAATGATCACCGAGAGGGTGTCATTTGAGCCAAGGAAAGTGTACTTCAATCCTTCAGGAAGTTTCTTCAACTCAAGAATGGGGGGTGCTTCAAGGGATTTCTTTAAAGGTGCAGAAATAGAAGGGAGGTCCTGACTTGCAGCCACTAAGGCTAGCTCACACTCTTCATCATCTTCATCATCATCTTCAGGGAACTCAACAATTAGTTCAAGACCTCTACCTTGGGTGGCAGTCTCAATCCATGCAGGTAGGAACTCTTCAACAATCTCATCTAGGCATTCCACCAAATAACAATCTTCCTCGGTGGCCCCTATCACTTTAGCTGTAGTACAAGACTTGAAGATGTTCAACCGAATCTTCATGTGCATGAATGTGACATACATGGTCCCTGTCCTCACATGGATCACAGCATCAAATGTGGCTAAGAAAGGTCTCCCAAGATGATTGGCACCTTTCTAGCTTCCTTTTCCATATCAAGAATGATAAAATCGGCTGGGAAGAAGGCAGAAGTATCCTCATAAATACGGACCAGCACATCATCCACACGCCCTCTAGGCGTCTTCATAGATCGGTCGACCAACTGTAGAGTGCAATGGGCTGGCCTCAATTCCCCCATTTGGAGCTCAGCAAATAGATCATACAACATCAAGTTTACGCTAGACCCCAAGTCAAGAAGAGCCTGGTCTATGCGATGTGCCCCGATGTAGCATGAGATGATGGGAGCACCGGGGTCTTTTCTTTTCTGGGGGATGGTGTGTTGGAGAATGGAGCTCACTTGGTCAGTGAGCTTGATCTTCTTAGGCGTCCTCCCTGTTGTCTTTCTTTTGAAGGTGCACAATTCTTTAAGGAATTTTACATACGACAGAATTTGCTTGACTGCATCTATAAGAGGTACATTGATTTTCACTTGCTTGAAGATCTCTAAAATATCATCTGCATGCTTCTTCTTTTTCTTTGCAACAGAAGGCTCCTCGAGTGCATCAGGATATGGAGGGAGTTGGGAACCCAATCGGTCCAAATCAACAGTATCATCCACTGGTATCACTAGAATCACGGTATCACGGCTCAGTATAACAATATCACTGCTCGGCGTCACGGTATCAACACTGCCTCTTATCACAGTATCATCAATCTGCATCTCAGTATCAACCTGCTCTGCCTCAGTGTCATCTCTTCCAACAACTATACCATGGGGCCTATCCAAGGTCCTGCCACTCCTCAACGTAGTCACATCCTTCACATGCTCATGGGTGGTAGAAGAGGGAGCTTGTGGAGGTGGTTGTGGCTGTTGGGGTGGTGGAGGCCTTTGGTGAGGGGAGTTGGGATTTTGAAGGATGAATTGGGGTTGCGGTTGTTGTTGTGGTGGGGATTGATATTGTGGAGGTGGTTGTTGGTAAGTGTGAGGTGGAGGTGGAGCATATTGATAATTGAGCGGTGCTTGAGGAGTTGGAGGAGCATAGGGGTTTGGTGGGGCTTGGTAAGATGGTGGAACATAAGCACCTGAAGTGTTCCCTAGAAAACCCCCATCATTGTTCGGATTTGGTAGTGGTTGAGATGGAAGTCTACCTTCTTCCCTTCTAGCCAAAGAGAGAGAAATTTGGTCCAACCTCTGCTCAAGACAGTTTATAGACTACCCATGTGCATTGACATCTTTTTTTTACTTCATCTAGGCTCCTTAGCCTTCCTAGTACCTCGTCCTAAAACTTGGAGCTGTAGCGTGGCTTCTGCTGCCCCTGTCCTTGCCCATCCTCATTCTGTTGTTTCTAAGGGAAATTTGGGTGGTTCCTCCACTCGGGGGTGTAGGATTGGGACATTGGGCCCTGGTTGTTGTGGCCACCAAAGGAATGTAAAGCGTTAACTTCCTCGTCTACAGTGTCCACAGCCATTGCGGGTTGGCTAGAAGAGCCACCCACTTGATTCTTCATCATCTGCATCATATCTGCCATCATTTTTATCATGCCGGGGTCGGTGGCATTGCGTGCGGGAGCCACGGAAGAAGGGGGAGGGGTGTAGTTCCGGCCGCAATGCCCCCCTTTAGTGGAAGCTCAGTGGCGTGAATTCTCGGCGAGATGCTCAAACAGCGGCCATGATTCCTCGGGCGGCTTTGCCATGAACGTGCCCCGGCAAGAGGAATCTACATTGTTTTGGCTCTACTCCTCAAGCCCGGTGTAGAAGGCCTGAACTAGCTACCAAAGCGGAACCTCATGATGAGGGCAGTCACAAAGCAGCTTCTGGAACCTCTCCCACGCCTCGTGGAAGGGCTCATTGTCTTTCTAGGCAAACGATGTGATGCATCTTCTGATGTAGGATAACTTGGCGATGGGGAAGAACTTCTTGAGAAACTCATTCTTCACCTCATTCCAAGTGACCAACTCTGGCCTCGAGACGTACCACTCCTTGGCCTTCTCTTTGAGGGAGAAAGGAAAGAGCATCCTCCTGATTGAGTCGTCGATGGCGGTAGGCGTGCGGAAGGTAGAGCACGTTTCAAGGAACGCGTCTATCTGGTGGTAGGGGTTCTCGTTCTCCATACCGAAGTATGTAGGGAGAAGCCTCAAGAGTGTCGGCGGGATGGAGAACTATTGACCTGTCATCTAGTCAACTAGAGTGGTGATGGGGGAGTTGTAGTTCCCCGGCGTGAAGTACCCGTGAAGCGGGCGATGTGGCGGTGGAGGTGGAACCTCCGGTGGCAGGTCGTTCTGTGCCATCTCGACCTCTCGGTGTAGGTTGCGGCGAGCTTGACGCCTTCTTCTTCCAATCTCGGGGTCGTAAACCACCAAGTCGGTGCAAGTCGAACGTGTTCTATGCATGCACAGCTGTCACCTGTGCAAGTCACAAACAAACAACAAGGGGCCAAGTTAGAGAACCAATATGCAAGAGTAACATAAAGAATAAATAATAGCAATGGTGAGGGCAAAAGGAAAGGCTAAGCTACACTATCTAACTAGGCCGAGCGCCTCTATTCCCGGCAACGGCGCCAGAAAGCTTGGTGCGCTCCCGCTAGAGGCTTGCAACAAGTGCAATCCACGAGGTCGGGAGGCACAAGAGATATGGGATCTTTGCTTTCGATATTTGTATGGTCCCACACTAACTACCTACGTCTACTAAGACACTACGCCCGCAAGTGCACGGGGTCATGTCGTAGTATAGGTGAGGCGGCAAGTACGGGGTCGAACCGTGGAGATAGAGGGGGCGCTAGAGTTAGATGGCATGAGCTACGTTCCTAGTGCGGAGAGTAATGTTTTTAGGGTTTTAAGGTTGATTGTTGGTTGATTAAACTAAGCGAGTGAGTAAGAAATATGAGATGGAAACTAAGTTATGGAAGAGCAAGCAAATTAGTAAACTAAGTTATCAAACTAACTAAGCAGGAGTAAGCAGGGCTACACTACTCTAGCAAGGCAAGGAGCAAATAAGAACTAAAATAACCACTAGCAAGAGCAAGAGCCTAAGTTAACACTGAAGAGTACAACTAAGCAATTGACTAAGTTAGACTAAAGCAATTGAACTAAGCTAGCATTAACAAGAAAACTAAGCGATTAGGGTTTTAAGCAAGGTGATTAAGGTGGGTGGGATGTTTGGGGAATGTCACTTTGATTTTAGTTGGGGGAGTTCATTAAACATGCATGGTGCTCAATTCATATCTAGATTACCAAACCAAACAACAAGGGCAATGCCATTAGAACATACCCTATACTACTAGTAGAAGACTAGGGTTAGGTGTAGTTCTAGTGAGATTGGCCAAATCTAGGTTTCTAGGGTAAGTGATAGTGGACAATTGAGGGTTGAGGGTAGAGATGGGAGTGGAGATGAAGGTGTTTAACCTCATGACACTAGCCACTCTAGCCTTAAGAAGGCCCTAAGCAATTGCATCACTCTCACTTACACTAGCCACTTAAATCTCACACTCATTTGTAGGAGGAGGGATGTGTATGTAGGAACAAAGGGGGCTAGTTAGGGATCCACTAATTGGACCTAGGAGCCATTCCTAAGATTGCCACATACACCCCAATTCCTCCTAGAAATGAAGTGTCATCAAAAACCTCAAAACAAGCAATTCATACAAGAAGCACAAACCACATGCAATAAGATAGGAAAAGAGATGGAAGCAAGAAGTAATCATCATAAATATGAATTAAGTTCATTACAAGAATTTATCCCCCAACATGGTATCAAAGTAACATTTTAATCCCAAACAGCCCACCACAAGGGGGCTTAGCTAGACATAATCATGAAAACAGGAAAAGAAAGGGGTAGAAGAAGTAGGGACTCCATGAAGCTTGATGTAGAAGCCTCCTTCTTCACCTCCAAGTTTGCTGTATACGTCCTCCCTCCTCCAAGGACGCAAGGGTGCATGAAAATGGTGGAATGGATGGATAGAAACCTAGAGAATCTAGGGTTCTATGGTGGAAATGAGTGGAAAGTGGGTGGAAATGGGGTTGAATGCAAGGAAGAAGGTGGATGGGAGTAATGGATGCAAGGGAGCAGCTAGGTTGTGGCTAGGGGTGCTCTCTCCCGAGCCCTAGAAGCAACGGGTGCTCTCTCCCGAGCCCTAGAAGCAACTAGTGCTTATATAGGAGCTAGGGCTAAGTGGGGGCAAAATAGGAAAAACAGTGGAAAGTTGTATAGGGTAGGTGATCACCACGGTCGTGGTGGGTGTACCACGGCCGTGGTGAGGGTAGTGGGGGACGACCACAGGGTGGTGCACATGGTCATGGGGTGAAGGAAGTGGTGAGATGGTGGTGGCCACGGCCGTGGCAGAGTGCCACGGTCGTGGCAGAGTGCCACGGTCGTGGTGGGTAGCATGCACCACGGCCGTGTTGGGTAACATATCCGTTTTGGAGGGGTTGGAGCTGACCGTGGGGAGGGGCCACGACCGTCTTGATCAGCATCGGCCACGGTCGTGGCGACTTGGCCATGGTCGTGGTCAGTGAGGCCAATTCCCTGTTGCAACCTGACTTCTTGCAAATTAATTCCCACGACCGTGGCAGGGTGCCACGACCGTGTTGTCTTCAGTGGCCACGTTCGTTGCTGGGAGGCCACGCTCGTGGGCGATATATGGATTTCCCTATTGCAACCTATTGGTTTGGCACAAAAAAGCCACGACCATGTCATTGTGGCCACAGTCGTGGTGAGGTTCGACTTCTTGATTTCTCTTCTAACTTTGTCATTTTCGGATGTCTTTGCTCGAGGATGATTCTTGGCCACTGGAGGTAGGTTGAGGGAGACTTTGGGGCCTTCTCTGGGTCCCTCCTTCTCTCTCTTCCATCTAAGAATGGTCTAAGTACCCAAAAAATAGTGCAAAGACCATCCATAAGCATATTTGCAAAGATAATCATATTGGGGAGAATAACATGTAATTCTAGTGCATTTGAATGTAAGTAAAGTACAAAATGACACAAGATACAACCCTAGAATAGGGTTGGATCAGTAAGTCCTTGTTGAAGGCTAATGACATCTTGATCAAGTGGGTAAGTCCTTGTGTAGGTGGAAGACTGTTGTCTTGAGTAGGTACATCCTTGGATGTTTGGGTGGTCTCCTTGTATCTCTTATGAATGAATATAAGTATACTTAGATTGCAAAGTCCTAGAGGTTGACCTCTCTAGGTAGTGGATTGACTCTCTCCTAGTTTGGAGAGTGGAACCACTCTAAACCACCTTGTCCAAGTGCATGTTCCAATTTCTCTCATCCTTGCTATGCTTGCCTAGTTAGGACTTCAAATTTCTCTTGAGTTATTAGTTTTGATTGATATAATTTGAAGGTCAAACTTATCTTGTGAGAATTTTGAAGCTCTATTAACATCCCCCCCTCTAGAGCCCTAGATACAACAAGTGGTATTAGAGCTAAGGATCTTATCCAACAATCTCCCATGAGATGAGAAGATGGGCGAAAACCTACTTGGTTCACTCAACCTAGAGGGAGGCTTCTCCATGCGTCCTCTAGTCTTAGACAACACCAACTTCCTTTATTGGAAGAGGCGTATGCAATTGTACATTCAAGGCATGGACTTTGATATGTGTAAGGTGATGGTCACACCATACAAGGATCCAACCAAAGCTATTTCAATGTGGAATGAAGCTGCACTAAAAGAATCCCAACTCAATGTTAAAGCCATAAGCATCCTCTATGTAGCCCTTACCTCAACGGAGTTCAACCACATCTCCTCATGGGATACCGTCTATGATATTTGGGATAAGTTGTGCATAACCTATGAGGGAACAAAGCAAGTCAAGGAGGCTAAGATATACATATTGAACAACCTTCTATAGAACTTCAAGATGGGTAAGAAAGAAGGGATTGCGGAGATGTACTCTAGGCTCAACATCATCATCAATTCCCTAGCTGCTTTGGGCAACACTTTGGATAGAGGTGTAATCAACTCCAAGATCTTGAGGACTCTACCAAAGAGATGGGGGTCAAAGGTGACCTCCATTGAAGAAGTGAGAAGCCTTGGTGACATTCCAACTGAAGAGCTCATTGGCAACCTAACTCATGAGCCAAGGCTTGACAAGAAAGAAGAAGAAGCCAAGCAAGAAGAGAAGGAAGCCAAGAAGGTCAAAGATAGTGCCTTCAAAGATCAAGTAGAAGTAGTCATCCTTCAATAACAATTTCTTGTCAGACATCTCCCTTCTCCTCTAGTGAAGATGATGGCCCTAGTAAGCATGAAGCCAACTACACTAAGGGCAAGCACTTCAAGGAAAAGCAATCCTCCTCCTCTACTCCTAGATGCTACAAGTGTGGCAAAAAGGGACACTACAGGAGTGAATGTCCTAAATCAAGAAATTCACACCACAAGGGCATCTCCAAGAAATAGGAAGAGTAGAAGAAGGAGAGAAAGTACAAGAGGAAGGAAAAGAAGGAGAAAAGACACAAGAATGCAACTCATGTAGCTTGGGAAGAATTGTCCTCAAGTGGCTCTAGCTTCGAAGAAGATGGAGAGTGCCACCTTGTACTCATGGCCTCTACAAGTGAAGAAATTGGTGAGGTAAGCTTTCCAGAGTTATCTAAGGAAACTCTTATTGATATGCTTATTTCTACCTGCTCTTCTTTTGCTAAATGTAAATCTAAAAGAAAAAGGTTAGGAGAAATTATTGATGATTTGTATGCTAAACTTGAAATTCTTGAGAAAAATGAGAAAACTCATCTTGAGAGCATTGATAGCTTGCAAGGTCAATTTCTCGATCTTGAGCTCCAATACAATGGAGTTAAAGTAGAGAATGGTGTTTACCTTAAGAAAATTGAACCTCTTGAGGAAGATAACTAAAAGTGCCTAAATGAGCTTGAAACTCTTAAAACTAAAAATGTTGAATTTAAGTTGATTATTGATGCTTGTAGGGATGAGAGTGATGTTTATATTAAGGTAATTCAAGTTCTTAAATCTGAAAATTCTAGTTTGATTGGTCAAGTTAATGATTTATCTTCTAGACCTATCTTGCCTAGTAATGATATTGATTCTATTTCTCTTGAGAAAGATTCTTATTTTACTAAAGCCCACTGTTTAGAGGCCGACCTTGTTCATGCTAGAGATGATATTTCTAGTTTGTCTTCTACTATCATATCTCTTAATGATGACAAACAATCATAGACTTAGATCCTCTTTGTAGAAATTCCTGAAAGGGAAAAACTCCCTAAATGAAATCCTTGACCATTCTATAAAACAAAGTGGTACTAGTGGTTTGGTATTTATAAAGGGATCACCTAAGGGCAATAACAAAGCCAAAGGTAAGAAAAAGAGTACATTAGAGAGTCTTTTGCACTAAGAACCCTATGATTTGTTCTCATTATAAATGTGATGATTATTACTCTACTTATTGTCCTTACAAGCCTAAGGGGACCAAACCAAAGATGAAATGGGTCCCCAAACTAACTCCGGATCCCAAGGTTTGAGTTGGGAACTGACACTCTCCTTTCTTGCAGGAAAAAGGTAGATGGATTGTTAATAGTGGCTGCACTAAGAACATGACAGGTGATATAAGAAATTTCAACAACTTTACTACGAAGAAAGGAGGTTTGGTTACTTTTGGGGACAACAAGAAAGGTAAGGTTAAAGGTGAGGGTTATGTAGGTGAATATTTGTGTATCAAGAATGTTCTCTTTGTGTATGACCTACATCATAATTTAATTAGTGTAAGTCAATTATGTGATAATGGTTACCTTGTGCTATTTACTTCTTTCGAATGCTTGATTCTAGATTCCCTCACCTATCAAGTCATATATATAAGGGAACTAGAAGGGATAATCTTTATATAATTGTTCTTGACTCTATTAAGCATGTTGTTGGTAGATGCCTAGTATTCAATTCAAATGATATTTCTCTTTGACATCGTCGGCTTGGTCATGTAAATATACATCAGTTGAACAAGTTGAATAAAAAGGACTTGGTCAAGGGACTTCCCAAATTTGATTTTCAAAAGGATGAGGAATTCCAACCTTGTACTTAAGGAAAGAAAACCAAGTCCTCCTTCAAATCCAAAGGAGTCCTCAGTACCAAGAGAGCTCTTAAACTTCTTCACATTGATCTATTTGGACCAATGATAACTCAATCACTTTATGGTTCCAAGTATTGCCTTGTTATTATCGATGATTTCTCTAGATATAATTGGACCTTCTTTCTCATTTCCAAGAGTGATACACTTGATGTTTTCTCTAGTTTTTGTAAATGAGTTGAGAATGAAGCTTCTTTCCGGATGGTTTCCATCTGTAGTGATCATGGGGGGATTTGAAAATGATCTTTTTCAACATTTTTGTGAAGAATATGGAAATGCACATAACTTCTCTTCACCTCAAACACCGCAAAAGAATGGGGTTGTAGAGAGGAAGAATATGTCACTATAGGAGATGACTAGGACCATGCTTGTAGAGTATGACACTCCAAAGAAGTTTTGGGCCGAAGCTCTCAGTACCTCATGTTTTGTGCAAAATTGGGTTTTCACACGTCCTTCTTTGAAGAAACCCCCCTATGAGCTATGGCGTGGTAGGAAGCCTTCTATCGAGTATTTCCATGTTTTTAGATGTCCTTGTTTTTCTTTGAATATTAAAGATTCTCTTGACAAGTTTGATCCAAAATCTTACAAGGCTTTTTTTCTTGACTATATCACTACTAGTGTAACATCCCTGACCTGGGTTATGTGTTAACCCTAGATGTTTGTCTAATAAGGTTGATTAGATGATTAATCTTATCTTGGGAAAAGTAATTAGGGCCCATGAGAAACTTATGTTTCAATTTTGGTCCTGTTTGGACAATGTTGAAGCAATGTTTGCCTATTTTGGACTAATGTGCAAATTACCCAAGTTGAGGGGTTTATGTGAAAATTGTGCATGATAATATGTTCCTCATGTGTTGAAGCATCATGAGAGTGAATATGATGTTGAGGTATGGCTTATGGAAGCCTGAATACCAAGAAAGAGCTGATAAAGCAATGTTTGTGCATTAAAACCTAGTTTTGGAGTACTGTGCAATTTACCCAAAACCTGGGGTTCAATATGAAAATTACCACTTCAATTAGGTCCTTAATGTTTCTTGGCATCATGTAGAGTAAAGAAAATGAGAGGGTCATCTCATTTGAATTAAGTTGGAGGAGAGAGAATCTTGATATTAAAATAATCAAGATTTAATCTTAAGTGAAACCCTAATTCAATTTAGGGAAAAAATAAATGTATTAATTAAAGGGCCTTCAACCAAAATGTTATTGGTTGATTTTGAATAAGTATGGACGTTATTTTTACAAGATAAGGAACGAAAATATCCTAAGTAGGTGAAATTCCACTCACCTTATTATAAGGAAAAGAATTTCCACTCAAAAAGATATATTAATATTATAATGGATTAAGGTGCTTATTTTCTTTTCCCTTAATCCATGGATAATGGAAGGGAGTTCGGTGGGTATAGAGATGCCCTTGCATTCAAGAAACCAAGGGGGAAGTGGTGGCAACAATTTTGGAATTAAAAGACTTTTATAAAGTATTTTCTCTCTCATCAATTTCCTTATAAAAATGCCCTTTCCAAGCCAAATGAAAGGCTTTTCTCGACCCTTTTCTTTCTCTCCTTTCTTTGGACGACAAAGGGAGCTTAGGAGGAGAAGAAAGAAGAAACCAACTTGTAGGTAAGGTTCTTGATCCATTTCTCCTTGATTTCATGGTGGAAATCGAAAATAAATTATGGATTCCTTCTTACTTTGATCTCCTCTTCAACCCTAGCCAACTTTTACAATCAAAAGCTTGAGGAAGAGCCTAGGGGGAGTTGCAAGAGCTTCATACACCATTAATGGTGTGATCTTGGAGCTTTGGAGCTCAATTGGAGGTGGGTTTTATAACTTAAACCCTTAAACATTGCTATTGCATCAATTCTCTATGCTTTGTTGATTGATTTCTTCAATTTGATACACTCTTGTTTCTTTGCTGCAATTTCCATCAAGAACGGTTGCTGTTATTGGTTGTTAGAAGGAAGGGGATGATGACATCATCCTAGATTCTTATCCAAAGAAAAGTACCAAGCCAAACGGTTTTGATAGCTATTCCAAATCATTTTAATTTGATTGGCTATGCGGTTTCAGCAAACCGTTTAAAGGCAAACGGTTTGAAACCGTTTGAGAGCAAACGGTTTCAAGACCGTTTGATATGGTTGACCAAGCGTTTACCGTTTGGGAATTTTGTTCCTAATTATGTAGGCTAATTACCCACCAATTTTTATGGGTTAACTCCAAAGGAATCGTAGGTTGAAGTCCAATCAATTAGGCAAATCGAATTGAATTAAATGCTTATTTTCAACGTGATTAACTTGACCTGTTTGGGAAAACGGTTTCAAGACCGTTTGAGTGAGTTAACAAAGCATTGGCCGTTTGGGATTCATGTTCATAATTATATTGGTTGATGACCCTTCAAATTTGAGGGATTAACTCCCAAGGAATCGTGAGTTGAAGGCTAATCAATTAGGGAAACCTAATTGGATTAAGTGCTGATTATCAATCTGATTTAATTGAACTTTTTGGGAAAACGGTCTCAAGACCGTTTGAGTGCGTTGACCAAGGGTTGACCGTTTGGTATTACTGTTACTAATGATGTGTTCTAATGACTCACCAAATTTGAGGGATTAAATCCCAAGGAATCGTGAGTTGAAGGCTATTCAATTGGGCAAATCCTAATTGAAAACAGTGCTGAAATTCCAATGAGTTAATTGGAGATTTTGGGTTGATTAGCCCAAACGGTTTCAAGACCGTTTGGGGATCACACAAACGGTCTCAAGACCGTTTGGGGGTCACCCCAAGACCGTTTGGAGGTCTGGGGTCAAGTATAGTTGACCAATTGAAGGTCTAAAGGTACCAAATCATATTGCAATTAAGTGCTGATTTGTTGATCAACTCGATAGACCAAAATCTTGATGGAATTTCACTAGAATCCAAAGGTTGGATGAGCCAAACGGTCTCAAGACCGTTTGGAGCTCATCCAAACGGTCTCAAGACCGTTTGGTGGTCAACCAAGACCGTTTGGAGGTGTAGGGTTGAGTATGGTTAGGTGTTTGAAGGTCTAAAGGTACCAAGCTGATATACAATGCAATGCTGATTTGGTGATCAATCCCATGATCCAAACCTTAATTGGATGGCTTGGATTTGAGTGATTTGATGGGAAAACGGTCTCAATACCGTTTGGAGGTCATACAAACGACCTCAAGCCCGATTGGGGTCAGGTCATACCCAATTTGGATGATGGTTCAAAAGTTTCAAAGTAAACAATCTTGCATTGATGAGTGTTGTTGAATCATCGATTCTAAACCCTAATTCAATTGATGCAAGCCCTAATTGATGACTAATTGAGGGTTAATTGAGGGTCGAATCAGGTGAACGTTGACCTATTTAACTCAATTGAAGTATGAGGATAGGTCCAATTGGTGATTGGTTCCATGAATTCAATGATTGAAGGAATCAACATTGGAAACCCTAATCCAATTTGATTGGTTGAGACCATATCTAGTCCATGCGGTTTTGAGGAGGTTTGGACCAAACGGTCTCAAGACCGTTTGAGTCCAAATGGTCTCAAGACCATTTGGGGCCAAACGGTCTCAAGACCGTTTGAGACCAAACGGTCCCAGACCATTTGAAGACCAAAGACCATTCAGTTTCAAAATCGTTTGGTGATGAAACCTCAAAAACCGATTGAAGGTTGTTGGTAATTTAATCACTTGGTAATTGAAGGTAATGATAGTTCCAATAATCCTATGATGGTTAGTGATGATAACCAATGAAGGTAAAAAGGTTGAAACCCTAATAGTACCTAAGTGATTAGTGCCAATTAAGGGATGAACCTTAATCGCTTATAGGATCAATGACTTGATAATCATAGTTGTATGTACTCAACTGAAGGGTGATATGACCTAATCAAGTTGAGAAGTTGATAGAATGAATTCATACATGAATATGATTCATGTGGTGATTAAGGGTTGTGATCCTTAAGTAAAGAGATCATGAAACCCTAAACATGAACATAAACCTAATTGACAGGGTTATTGAACTCAAATCATAGTTGAGGGAGTATCCATGTAAATCCATAGTTGAGGGTGTATCCATGTGAAAACCTAGTTGAGGGAGTATCCATGTGATACCCTAACTGAGGGTGCATCCATGTGAAACCCTAAATGAGAGTGATTTCATGAGAAACCCTAATTGGAAATGACTAGTAAACCCTAATTATGGGCAAAGTGATATGAAACCCTAATAAAGGGTGATGATATATACAATATCTATTCTAAAGAAGGGAGATGGTATGTGAAACCTTAATCCCTAATGAAAGAATAGAATGCATACTTGAATATGATTCATGAGGTGAACTCATGTAGCACGACCGTGCAAGGTAGCACGGTCGTGGTGGCCTCCCTTAGCACGGCTGTTTTTGGTTGCACGGCCGTGGTACTCTAAGATTGACTTAGAGTTGTTTTGAAAAGGACCTATTATGGTCTTTTTGTTAATTTATGACTTATGGGTGAATCCATAGTATTGGCAATAGTTGTATGCTCCAAGTGAGTGATTGATGATCACTACTTTACATGATGAATGCGATGAAATGGTGCATAAAGTATTAGGATGGGTAATACCCTAATACAAGCTAAGTATATGAACTCAAGAAAGTTAATGGTGTTGAGGGAAGTGATACATCAAGATATGATAGATATCATATCCAACACCCCAAATACTGGTATACCTTGTTGTGTTATAATTTCCAATATAGTTGGATGAATGATACATTAGATGTGTGATGGAAATCCAAATCCTGGTAAAGGATTAAGGGTAATACCCTTGAAATATTAATACATTGTTTTGCATGGTGTTGATAGATAATTGATGTATTGCTATCATATGTGCTAATCATGCAGGTATCATGAGATAATGAGCATATCCAGGTATGAGCTATGTTGTGTTATTAGTTGAATTTGTTTATTGGGCATAATATACCTTGTGCCTGGTAAGAGGTAGCAAGAGAGTTAATGGGCCTCAAGTGCCATGATGGATGCTTGTATAACAATTATCATGCTTATCTTGGTCAGATGACCTAAAGGTGTTAGTTATCTGAGAAAGAGGTAACAATGCTCAGGTGATGAGCTAAAGATTTGAATAATCAGGATTTCATGGTTATGGTATTGAAATTGTGAAGGGATGAGAATTCCCAGTTTTGAAATGAGGGATTAAGATCCCAACACCTTGTGAAAGAGTATGGCTGAGGGCCATGACTCCACAATGATAATGCCAGACTTTAGATATATGATCTAAGCCTGAAGAGAGTTAATGCAGTGGTAATGATTCTGTAGTTTGAATAGATGTTATACATGTTCTTCATATTCATTAAAGGATAAGTGACATGTTGATTCTATCAAGTTACAGTTGCAATGTGTTTGATATAGAATAATGTTCTAATCTGTTAGACATTAAAATATCTGCTGTCAAATAAATATGATTCCTCTGTTTATATTTATCTTCTTAAGTTGCAATAATAATGTTTCTGGCAGAGAGTTATATCTCTCGCTGGGGCAATTTTTATAATTGTCTCACCCCATGGGAACCACATTTTTAGGTGGACGCGGACGAGAAGACAGGAATCCTTCAATAGGCGAAGGACAACAACAGCAACAGGGACAACAATGAAGTCTCAGGTGGAAACATTGGCTGTTATGTCATGATTAGATGTATTTAGAGTCCTATGTGTCGTCTCTGTACTCTCGAGTCTTTGGAGTAGTAGTTAGTGCTTTTAAGATTTTGGCTCAGTGCCTTGAGATTTTATTCTGCCTATGTTGAGCTTACTAGTGCAGCTGATGTTGTAAATCTCGAGAAGAGATAGTACAAGACATGTACTTTGAAACAGAATGTAAATGTTATACTTTGGCTCTTGAATAAAAAGATTTCCAATGTGTGGATCTCTTCTCAAAAAGTTTTAATTTCTAGTGATTTTCGCTAATTCGCTGCTTAACAAACGCTTCCGCATTAGTTAATCTTGTTTTCGCGAATCGGTCGTTACAACTAGCAAGGCTTATATAATGTTTAATGTTGATCTTGCTAAAGTAGAAGAATCTATAAATGTTAAGTTTATTGAGTCTAACCCCTCTATTCCCAAAGATATTTTTCCAAATGATGATGTTGCAAGTGAGGTAATTCCTATTCTAAAAGAACTCAACATCATCCAAAAGGAAAAAGCGGTGGTCATCCAAGAAGAAGAGACAGATGAAGAGAAGAAGGATTCAACTCCTCAATTTGTAAAGAAACATCCAAAAGAGCTGATCTTAGGTGACCCATTTGGAAGAGTGAAGACATGGGCTGCATTCAACAAAGAACAAGCGAACAACCCCTTCATCTCACAAATCAAGCCAAAGAACGTCAAAGAAACTCTTGGGGATGATGAATGGATCCTAACCATGCAAGAAGAGTTGGAGTAATTTGAAAAGAACAAAGTATGGACCCTAGTGTCAAGACCAAGTGATAGAAAGATCATCAACACCAAGTGAGTTTACCACAACAAGCTATATGAAAGTGGCAAGGTGGCAAGGAACAAATCAAGGTTAGTGGCTCAAGGCTACAATCAATAGGAAGATGTAGATTTTGATGAAATGTATGCGCATGTAGCTAGACTTGAGTCCATTCATATGTTGCTTGCTTTTGCTAGTTATAAAAACTTTATTCTTTATCAAAGAGATGTTAAAAGTGAATTTTTGAATGGTACAATTGAGGAGGAAGTGTATGTTGCACACCCCGAGGCTTCTAACATGATAGCTTACCTAACCATGTTTATTTGTTGCAAAAAGCTCTCTATGGACTCAGACAAGCACCTCGAGCTTGGTATGAGAAATTAAAGAACTTTTTGTTAGATCATGGGTATATCATGAGCAAGGTAGATTCTACCTTGTTTCTAAAGCACACTTCTAACACCTTTCTTATCATTCAAATATATGTTGATGATATCATTTTTGACAGAACTAACCTTGATCTTTGCAAAGAATTTAGTGATCTTATGCAGAGTGAATTTGAGTCGAGTATGATGGGTGAGCTCACATTCTTCCTCAATTTTCAAATCAAGAAAATGAAAGATGGGAACTTCACCAACCAAGGCAAGTACACAAGTGAGCTACTTAAGTACTTTGGGATGGAGAACACCAAGCCGATGGACACACCCATGTCAAACACCGCCAAACTTGATAAAGATGAAGAAGGTGAGAAGGTAGATGAGAAGCTCTATAGAGGTATGATTGGAAGTTTACTTTACTTAACTGTCTCTAGACCTGATATAATGTTTAGTGTTGGCTTGTGTGTTCACTTTCCATCAAATCCCAAGAAATCACATCTTATAGATGTTAAGAGGATTTTAAGGTACTTAACCAAAACTCAAAATTTTGGACTATGGTATCCCAAGTCAAGTGACTTTACTCTTACGACTTATAGTGATGAGTATTACACATGATGTTTGATTGATAGAAGTGCACAAGTAGCACTTACTTTCTCTTAGGACCATGCTAGGGATCTTGGTTCTCTAAGAAATAGAGCACAGTGGCATTATCAAACACTGAGGCTGAATACATTGCAGTCGGGAGTTGTTGTGCCTAGGTCTTATGGATGAAGCAAATGATTCAAAACTTTAACATTTATTTTGACGCTTCTCCTATCTATTGTGATTATACTAGTGCAATTAATATATCTTACAATCCTATCTTTCATAGTAGAGCTAAGAATATAGAGGTTCGACATCATTTTCTTTGTGATCACATTGCCAAAAAAGATATCTATATCACACATGTGGAGACAAAAAATCATGTGGCGGACATTTTCACTAAACCTCTAGCTAGAGAGCAATTTAAATTTATTAGATCTAAATTGCTCATAACTACTTTGAATGAATCTGATATGCCTTCTAGCTAGTTGTCATATGCCCTATATGCTTTGCCTATGTTTTGATCATCATGGCATGCTAATATGTTAAAATCAATTTTTTCATGCTCTTTTTTCCCTTGTTTTTTGCTTTTTTGGGTATTTTTCACAAATGCTTGTTTCATCGCAAAATAGTACACAATGATGAGTCATATGTGACTAAGTATGTTTTAAAATGCAAAATGGACTTGATAAATAAATTTAATCAACACTCTAATGGCTAGAAATTGAAAATTTTAAAGTTGGTTCAGGTGGACCATTAGTCGATTTGCCAACTCAACCGATCAATGTCCAAGAGCTTTTTTAAAGAGCTAATCAGTTGAGTTTCCAAGTCACATAACTCAACCAATGGCCGAGTTGGAGCAAACATAAGTTAGGTTCGGTTGACTTTTCTCCCTCTCAACTAGAGAAAAAAATTGACCAATCCAACCTCCAGCTCCCTCTAGCACTCAACCCTAGCCCCAAACTTCCTCTCCCTAGCCCTAGTTCAACCTAATTTGACCTTCCTTGATCTCTTTTCCATCAACCCTAAGTGTGTGGATGGTTAGTGGTGGTGTTTTTCTCATTTTTTCTCTCTCAATCCTTCTCATTTCGTCTCCATGTCGTCAAACATGAGAAAGAGAGCTGCCCCGGTTGGAGCACCATCCTCCTCTTCCAACTTGCATCTCATACCCTTTGACGATACCTTCTTTGTCTCCAATGAGGCTCTCAATAGGTACAAGGAGATCCTTCCTAGGAACCCCTTTCCATTTCGTTCCCTTTTTTAGCCAACCCCAAGCAGACAAAGGGTCATCGATCAAGTAGTCAAGTTGCTATACGATCACAACCTCTTTGCCTTGTGTGTTGAGCATGTGTGCTGCCACAATTCCATCACAAGCACGAAATCCATTCATGAATTCTATGCAAAATTATAATGGAATTATGACACACTCATACCTATTCCTAATGCTCAAGTATTCCTCACTTCAATGATATCCAAGAGGAAATTCCAAGTCTTTGAGGATACCCTAAACATCTTTTTCTTGGGTACTGAGGTGACTAATACTTGGAGGAAGGACTACCCCGAGTATTTTGACCTAGTTGACTCTAGGGCCTTCTACAAGCAATATGATCTCACTCTTCCTGATATTCACAAATTCTTTAAGAACCCTCAATTTCTCTATAGAAAGAAGTGTACCCTTCACTCGTCTACCTTAGACCTCAAGAACTGCATACTCGCCCTAGTTGTTAACTACAATATTCATCCAATGAAAAATCAGACTGAAATTGCAAAAAACACTGCGGTGATTATGTTTTATATCTTGAAGAACATCAGAGTCAAATGGTCTCATTATTTCCTTTTCCACATGACCTGTTTGACTCTGGTAAGTACATCCATGGCACCCACCCACCCTACCCATCTGTGATATGTGGTCTTTTTCAGACTGCCACTGACAAATCTCTTTTCCATGACCTTCACTACAAACCTGCCTGGAAATAAGTTTGCATAAGTGAGACCACACTTTGGAAGTATGTGCCTATCCCATCCTCTACCACACCAAGAGCCTCTACCTCCACCCATGCACCTCCACCACCTCAGCCTTCCCGACCTACCCGCACCTCTTTCTGTGTATCAAATGAAACTCTCATGGGTTACATGATGAATCAGCAAGCGTATAACCTTCAGGTTTAGGAGCATATGCATCAGGATCTCCGTGCCATCATGTATACCATGAACCTCTCCTATGTATATCCCTATCCTGCCTACCAGACCTACCCAGGAGGTGACTATGCATCCTATGCATATGATCACTTTTACCCTACCCATCCACCTGCTGCTTCCACTACTACACCCTTTGTTGTTGGTGGATCCACCCATGTTGTGCTACCTCTCTCTACTGGTCCTATATCTATCCTGCTTGTAGGACATGGTACCTCTACTCCTTCCTATCCTAAAGCCTAGGAGTTACATGACCTTGGTATGTCATGGGCTGAGCAGAATGACAGGTGGCCCAGTCGTGTTTTCAGTTCCTCTATCGATGAGGAGATGCCAAATCATGTTGATGAGGAAGTTGTTGATGATGATGAGGAGGATTCTGAGGATGATGGTGATGATGGTTCTGGTGGCTCTACCGGTGGTTCTAGTGATGAAGGCAATGTTGCTGTCTCTACTTCACCTTTAGATGGAGATGATGACTACGAGCCAACAACTTCTGATGTTGATGATGTGGACATGGATGACCTAGATTTTTAGATGTTTTAGTTTGTAGTCTATAGATGCAGATCGTATATATCTTTCTAGACTATTTTGTACTAAAAACATCTGGGCACATTTTCTGAGATGTACTATTTTATCATAATGTTTTCATCATTTTGGCTTGTAGTTGTTTATGAGGACATGCTCTCTGGGTTGTAATCTGAATCATATGTACACTTAATCTTTGATTTACTATATCTCATGAGTTGGTGCCATGTTTACCATATTTTGATTATGACTTTGATTGGTTGTTTATCTCATCTCTGTTTGGTGTATGCTTTGAGATTGTATGTTTTATGGTTATGGATTTATGTTTGGTTGTGCTTGGAGAAGACCTATTTTTTGTGCTCTTATAACCCCCTTCCTTTTTTATAATGTCAAAAGGGGGAGAGAAGTTCAATGTTTTCAAGCTTGACCATAGTGCTTTTATTGTTTATGTGATCCTTTTCTTGTTCATTATATGCTTTATCATGTGACTTGCTAAAGGACCATATAATATACATGTTATATTGTTTTATGTAGATAGACTAACTATGCAGGTAAGAGTAATCATAGATTGAGGGGGCGCAATTCATATTGTTCAAATCATGAATCCCCCTGCAATTCACAAGGCAAATGTATAACTTCACATATCCTTTTTAATATGATTGAGGAATGGTTTGTCATTGTCAAAAAGGGGGAGAATGTTGACTTGAGAGTTATACATTGCCCATATTTTGATAATGATTGAACAATTTCATTCCTATGTATCTAATATGTTTGTTCAAGATTGATTTCAGGCTTTAGGTACATGAAAATGATCAAATTACACAAGCCCTAGCTTGTCCAAGTTCAACTCAAAAGAAATGCAAGTGTGCATTTTTGGAAATCACTCCAAATGACCTTAGATTAATTTTATAATCACTTGTACTGATGATATGACTTGTAACCAAGATGAGAAAAAATAAGAGACACTTAATTCCAATGTTTGGTCACTCAAAAGTCAATTTAGAAAATTTGTCACATATTGTTTATGGGTCGAGTTGGAAACTTGACCGATCTAGTGATGGATTTTTTGAAGATGACCAATCGGTCGAGTTGCACACTCACAAAACTCGACCAATCGATCAACTAAGCAAAGATAATTTTGACTCATCGGTTGAGTTTCCCAAAACAAACTCAACCAATAGTTTAAGAATTGGCTTTGTCACTTAGTGGATCAGTCGAGTTATCTATATTAAAACTTGACCGAATGTACTATATAGAAAATGCAGAAAAAGTGATTATAACCATTGGAGAGTTTCTTTGAGCTAGAATAGATATATTGTAACTTGGAAAGTGACTACAGTTTTCCCTTAAGTGATCCCACACTCAAGTGAATACCCCCATATGTAAATAGGACCCCTTGGAGTTCATTCCAAGTTTTCTCATTCATGCTATTCTAAGTCCTTGCTATAGTTGAATGTGTTGCAACTCCTTCAGCCCCTTTTTCTCTCTCCTTTACAAAGCATTTTGTGATTTTGAGTGATTTAGGCCAGTTGTTAGAGAGCTACCTCCATGTTCTTGTAAAGATCTCATTCTATTCCATCTTCCCTACCCCCCTTTCTCAAAGAGAAAAGGTTGAAGCAAGCTACTCTGAGTGAAGGTGAAGTTGTTGTTGTTCTTCTTTAAGGTTGAAGAAAAGGTGAAGATCTTCTCCAGGTGAAGGAGAAGGGAAAGTCCAAGAATCAAGAAGAGTGGGAAAATTCCTTCAAGGCCAAAGACTTGATGCAAGTGTTGGTAAGTCCTTATTGAAGGCTGAAGACATCTTGATCAAGTGGGTAAGTCCTTGTGTAGGTGGAAGACTATTGTCTTGAGTAGGTAAGTGTAACATCCCTGAACTGGGTTATGCCATAACCCTATAAGTTTTGCTAAGTAAGTTATTTATAAACTTTTTTTAATCTTTTGAAAAGTAATTAAGACTCAAGGAGAGTTTAGTTTTCAAGTTTGAGTTTATTTGCAAATTGTTTGTGCATTATATGATAGTTTGGGTGTAAATTACAATTTACCCAAGATGAGGGGCTATATTGCAATATATCACATTTTGAAGTTGCCTCAAGTGATTTAGCATCATAAGAGAGATAATTATGCTAAGGGGTGGTTTGTGGAAATCCTAAGTTCCAAGTTGGAGCTTGTTTGAATAATGCTTGTGCCTTGTGTACCAATTTTGGTGCAAATTGCAATTTACCCAAAATATAGGGTTGATATGAAAATTAACACCTCTAGAGTGTCCCTACTCTCTCTCTTAGAATAATCTAGAGGAGAGATAAAGAAAGATGCACCATGTTTGAATCATATTTGAGTGATGGTATTCTTGGTGATGAAAAGACCAAGAAGAGTTGTATAGTTGAAACCCTAAAATGAGTTGTATTGAGTTGTAGAGCATATATGGGAGTGCCTATTGAGCAAGAAGTCATAGAGGAGGTCCCGTATTGTTTTGTCAACTCTTTTCAAAGGCCATTATGACTTAAGAACCTCAAGAAGGTGATGGATATCAGTTTACAACTTTCCTTGGAAAAGTTGTATTAGTTTGTGAATAAAGTGATGTTGGGTTGAAATATCTTGTTCAACAAGATAACTAATGGCCGAAATTTTATCCCTAGATTATCCCCAAGAGTTTTTCATGTCAATATAAATATGTGTACATGCATGGACACGTGTCAACCCATGCATGGACATGTGTCACCTAGTAGTATAAGGTGATGACACCTCTTATACACTCTCTCCCATGTGCCTCAATTATATATACCACTCCTTTCACCTACTAGTGAAACTTTTCAAATACTACAACTCTCTTTATATTATATATCATGCATAGTAGTTGAGGAGCAAGGAGGATCTCAAGCCTTAAGCTTAAGGTGAAGCCATGGTCATCTTCAACCTTGGTTGAAGCATGAATCTCGGGTTGTGATTCTTCCTTTCTTTTATTCTTCACCAAGTTCTTATCTATGGTGATTCTTTGCATGTAGAGGAGTTGTGAACAAGTCTTGTATCTTTGATAAGTTCATATTCAACCTTGGGAACGTGAAGCTTTGGAGCTTTGATCTTTGAAGTTGTTCTTGAGGTGGGTTATATAACTTGAACCCAATCATGTTATTATTCATCTTCAATCTTGCTATACTTGTTGATCTACTTTCAATTTCGATTTTTCTTGAATGATAGATGATTCCATGAGTTCTTATAGTTGCATAGGAATGTTTTCCATGAACTAGAAAGTAAGGGATGAAAGTATAGAGCTTGATGATGATGAAATCATCATGGCACAAACTGATATCGGGTTGAAGCACCTATAACCCAATATGGTAATGAAACCTAATATGGTGATATGAAATACATTATACCTTGGAACCCCACACCCCTATCATTTTGTACATTTTGGTTGATTGAAAAAGGACTAACTAGTTGTCTAGGATGTCACTCAACACATGGTAGGTTGATACTTTTAAGGTTTGAAAAGGTATGAGCACAAGGGTCTAACCCAATATGCAAAACCCAACACTTGAGTAAACCGATATAAGTGAAGCACACACACACACCTCTTGGATGATATGGTGGCAAGTACACACCAACTGGGTTATATGGTGGTAAGCACACACCTCTTGGATGATATGGTGATAAGAACACACCTCTTGGATGATATGGTGATAAGCACACGCCTCTTGGACGATATGGAGATAAGCACACACCTCTTGGATGATATGGTGATAAACACACACCTCTTAGATGATATAGTGGTAAGCACACACCTCTTGGATGATATGATGATAAGCACACACCTCTCAGATGATATGGTGGTAAGCACACACCTCTTGGACAATATGGTGGTAAGAACACACCTCTTGGACGATATGGAGGTAAGCACACACCTCTTGGATGATATGGTGGTAAGCACACACCTCTTGGACGATATGGTGGAAGCACCTCGAAACCAATATGGAGGTAAGCACCTCAAATCTGATATACTTGATTTAGTAACACATGAAGTGTGTTATGTCAAATGATACATTAAGATGTAAAGAGTTTGATGCATTTTGATAAGTGTAATCCAATTTGCCTTGAGAAGAGGGTTGAGCCAACTTAATAAAGTATGATGTAATCAATATCCTAGTGAGGATGAGAGAGAAACTCATACTTTGTGTGATAATCATTTAATAATACACAATGAGAATAAACAAGTATGATTGAATACTTATGATATCAATTTATGTTCCTAATATGTGTGGAGCTATGAATTAGGGTTTTGATTCTTGATAATATGAACTTGAAACCCTAATAGACTAAAAAGGGAAACCCTAACCTAATAATGGGAAGGTTGTATTTATCTTGTATTGCATGGTGAAGATATGTACTTGATATTGTTTTTTATCATAAAATACTAACCATGCAGGTATCATGAGATGATGAGCATAGCTAGGTATGAGCCATGATGTTTCATATGATACAGATTAAATGGGCCTTGTGAGCCATATGAAATACTTGTACAACAAGTATAATGTATACCTGGGTCTGAGGACCTAGAGGTAATAGTTACCTGATAAGAGGTGACAATGTTCAGTGATGAACTAAGGGTTTGAATACTCAGATCTAGAAATCATGATGATGATAATGTTAAGGGATGAGAATCATCAGTAATGTGATAAGGGACTGAGATCCCGAGTGTCATTCATTTAATGCGTTCCAAAGATTATGAAAGTACTTGATAAATGTATTACACCTTTCTTTGTAGCATCTGTTATAATTCATGCTTATAACTTGATTGATGCTAAAAGATATTGTAATGCACCTAATTAATCAAGTGGAACCTTATCATGTAGTTTCCCTAGCCATAGACCTATTCAGTGTCAGAATTTGCTGAATGGTGTAACGAGTTTAACTCAAAGAGCATATTTTTTAATATGTGGGGGTAATGGGTGAAAATATCCTTACGTCCAAATAGAGATTGATGTGTGATATCCCTCATCATCATAAGAGTATGGCTATATGCCATGAATCAATATTAATATATCGGGGTTGTTGTGTGATCTCCCTAAAGAGAGTGCATGTTGTGGTTGTAACTCTATAGTGAAGATGCCACTATACCCTGGCAAGCTAATTGCAGTTTGACATGTGATGTCACTACCAGTGGTCTCGTACTGACAGAGACAAGTGAGGTCTTGTAATCCAACTCTTCCTTTGACCTTGTATGGTACCGATGTTTTACGTAGTTGTGGTCGGTTGGAGCATGAGAAATATACATCATCTCCTTAGGACATAAGTGTGATTGTAAATATGTAATCAGCCATGTAGCATATTTGCTTAAGGATTGAATACGGAAACATTGGTTGATGCTACACTACTTTTTTTTTGAAGTTAAACAGACAATTTCATTATGGAGGGGCCATACGACATCTACAAGTGGAGAAAAACAAACTAAAAGACCACACAAAGATCAAGAACATATACAAACCACCACAAAAACTCATATCGAAATCTGATAAGGACAATGATGTATAGATTCCTCTTCTCCTTCGCTGGCTAAGGCATCTTTCTATGAGGAATACCTTCAACCTAAGTATGTATATGTGGTAGAGTACCTGCACCAAATCGGTGTTCCAAAAGGATATTTTCCCCGCACTTGCTACCATACAAACTCCACAACAAAATTGACCGAGAAAGAAAAATCTACCACGAGAAGAGAAAGTAACGCTGATTAACAGCGAGATAGACAAAACAAGAGAACAAAAAATAGAAAGCCAATAAAAGAGAAAGGGATAGGAAACTCGTCGCAGCCGGGCTCAACGATAGGGAAGAAGAAGATCACTGCCTCCAAAGACACCACGTCCACACACCTCCCGAAGAAGAGACCCTGCTGATGACGGGCAAGAACAGGCCGAGGGGGAGCGGGGCATCACTTTATGGCAGCCAAACCCCCTCCCCCAGGCAGCCGCCTATGCCAGAAGAAACCCTAGCGGTGCTAGGGTGAGAGCGGGGAGAGCATCCGTTCACAGACATATGTGTTCTTCGTATCCCTTATAAAGTGAATATATGATTTATTGCTCTATCATAGATAGCTGCATTGTTTTAATAGATGATATTGCTATGTTATGCTTATAAACAGTGATTAATCTTGATTATTAATATAAATGATCCTCTGTTCAATTTTATATTGTTTACCTATGATAATAATGTTGTTGGAGGAGAGTTATATCTCTCGCTGGGACTTTGTCTCACCCCGTTGGTCCCAACATTTAAGGTGTACGCAGATGAGGAGGTAGAGACCATACTGTAGAGGGAGGACAACAACAATTGGGACAATAGTAACAACTCAGGTTGAGTGTGATGTCTGTCATGTCTTGTAGATAGAAGTCCTATGTGTTGTCTCTGTACTCTCAGGTCCTTGGGAGTTAGTATGTAATGGTTTTATAAACGATATGAGATTTTGGCTTGTATGCCTTGAGGTTTTATGTTGCTTATGTATATGTTTGGACAAAACAACTGGTATATGATATCCTTGAGATGAGATGGTACAATGTATGTACAATGTTAACCATGATGTATATATTTCTTTGGTTCTTCCCTTAATAGTTTCCTGGAATTGGATCTCTTTGCAAAATGTTTTTAATTTTTTAGTGATTTTTATTTATCCTCTGCTAATGGTTATTCTTCATAATTATTGTGTGATTTGGTTGTCGGTTTGATAGTGGTCGTCACAGTAAGTCCTTGGATGTGTGATGGTCTCCTTGTATCTCTTATGAATGAATATAAGTATACACAGATTGCAAAGTTCTAGAGGTTGATCTCTCTAGGTAGTGGTTTGACTCTCTCCTAGTTTGGAGATTGGAACCACTCTAAACCACCTTGTCCAAGTGCTTGTTTCAATTTCTCTCATCCTTTCTACGCTTGCTTAGTTAGGACTTCAAATTGCTCTTAAGATATTGGTTTTTATTGATATAATTTGAAGGTCTAACTTATCTTGTGAGAATTTTGAAGCTCTATTCACCCCCACTCTAGAGCCTTAGATCCAATAGGTCTCACCTCATGGGTCACCACATCTTTTTAGGTGATCTGCAATAGTGGCAGCATACCCATGACATCGAGGAGGAACTATGGTGATGGACCTTAGATAAGATTGTCTAGATGTCTAGTGAAGGTTGTCTAGATGTCTAGTGTGTCCTAGAGTTGTCCCTATACTCTCATGTCTGGACAAGGAAGTTTTTATATGATTTTTCAATTGACTCGAGCTTTTGGTATCATTTGATGCTTGTATATTTGTATAATGTTCTTATGTATATATATGTTGTGGTTGAGGCATGGTGCATCCTACTAGAGGTGCACACACTAATCAATTAGACTTGATTAGATGTGCACCATGAGCTCAGAACACATGTGGGATCTTTCAAAATTTATAAATAACCTACATGAACACACTTAGATACACTAAAACTCTACACCTACAAGCACACGGGGTCGTGTCATAGATATAGGGTTGACCCACAAGAAGAAAAGGGGGCACTAGAGCTAGGTTAGTTTTAGGATAGGTTCCTATTGTGGAGTCTAGGGTTGTTGATTACACTAAGGGTGAACAAGAAAGTAAAGCATAAACAACAAGAACCAACCTAAGCTATCCCTAGATAGTTAGTTCTAAAGAGCAAAAAAAGGCAAGGCAAGTAAGAAAGGGAGAAAGCTATGCTAAGGCAGGCAATAAGAGGATCTACAGTACACTAAGATAGATAACTAGGCAAAAGAGCAATTAAATACCTAAAATAGTAATACCAAAGAAAGAACAAGGCAATAAGATAACTAAGCAGGCAAAGAGCTAACTAATCTAACACTAGCTAAGCAAGAAGGCAATTAGGCTTTTAATGCAATAAAGAGTGGTGTGGGATGTTTAGGAGATGCACTTATCAATTAGGTTGGGGTGATAACATGTGAACATTATACTTTTGTTTAGATTACCAGTCCAAACAACAAGCTAGAGGCTAATGAATTTCCCTAAACTACTTACTGGCCCTGGATAAGATAGGGTGTGTATAGGGGAACTAGTCCCTAACACCTCCTACCTACCCTTACGAGGCTCAATTGGATTAGGGTATAGGTGGAATTCAATTAGAGTCTAGTCAATCCTAGGTTTCTAGAATGGTAACTCTTAGGGTAATTAGGGGTTGAGGGTAGTAATGTAGGGTGGGAGTGAGGTTTTAGACCTCAGATCACCCACATTCTAGCCTTGAGAAGGATCCAAGCTAATTAAACTAAATGATCCTACACTAACTACTTATATCTCTCACCTAGGTGTAGGAGAATTGATAAACATGTAGGAACGTGAAAAGTTAACTAGTGATCCATTAACTGGACTTGGGTGCAATTCACAAAAAGAGCCAAACATAAGAAATTTTCCTTGAATCTAGGTGATTCCATGCACAAACCACAAAGCAATTCATGAGAATGAGATAGAAATAGAACATAATCATTAGCAAACAAAATTACAATGTTTACATATCATTTCCCCCAATATGGTATCAAAGTAACATTTTTGGCCCCAAATAGCCCACCTAAGGGGCCTAGCTACTCGTAGAATAAGAGAATACAAGAAGAAATGAAGAAGAATGAGTAGAGGAGTGAAAAGCCATGATGATCCCGATAAAGACTCCTCCTTCTCCACCTCCTAGCATCAACAACTCGAGCCCTTCCTCCAAGTTAAGTGCATGGCATAGATGTATGGTGGAAAGAGGTCAAAACATTAGAAAACTAGGGTTTTAGTGTTGGGAATGGTGAAATGGAGGTGGAATGAGGTGGGAATGGATGGAGGATGAAATGGGGAGGATAGATTGGATGTAGGGTAGATAACCTCGATCTAGATATGCCACCCAAGTATATATAGGTGATGGGGAAGCACTAGGTTAAGTGAGGGTAAAGTGGGAAATGTAGTGGACAAGTTTGTGTGTACCATGGTCGTGCTAGGTAGCACAATTGTGGTGGGGTGTGAGTGAAACAACTATGGTGGATGGGAATGGTTGAGGTGAGAATTGGTGAAAAATCATAGTAATGGTTGGGGTTTTGAACTGATGGTGAAATGATCATGGTGTTCAGCATGACCATGGTGAGGCAGGGATAGCACGACTGTGGTGGTCACCACAGCTGTGGTGGCTTGGAGAAACTCTTCCCATTCTTAGTGGAATGCCCGTGCTGACTTGGCTGCAACACGGACATGGTGGCATGACCATTTTGTGCTGCATGACTATGCCACTCTATGGGTTCTTCAATGCTTTCTCTGTTGAATTTGAGTGAGCCAACACGACTATTCTGGTGTACCACATATGTGCTGGTCTCTGTATCAACACTTGGCTCTCATACTTGGTTCATACTTGGACATCTTTGCTTCAATTGATCTTTTCCCACTAGGGGTAGGTTGAGGGAGCCTTGGACTTCACTTTGGGATCCTCTAGGGGTAGATAAACCCAAGGATCACTCCTTTTGTCTCTCTTCCATCCAAGCATGGTCCAAGTACCCGAAAAACATGCAATTAATGTCCATAAGTGCATTTTACACAAATATGCATATTAGGAAAAATGACATGTAATCTAGCAGGTATAGATGTGATTAAAGTAAAATAAGACACAAGATGAATCCCTAAAATAGAGATGCATCAACACCCCAAACTTAAAACATACTTGTCCTCAAGTATGCTCCAACTCAATCTCTCTAAAAAATTTCCATGATCAAGAAATGACAAATGAAATGCAAAAGATGAATATTGACTAAATGGGATCAATGATGACTAAGTACATGCATTCCACCTCTCTCCTCTCCTCTTTCACAAACCAATCATGAAAATAGCACTGAGCATACAAACTTCAAATATAGGACATAAAACACACCAGCTGTCCATATGGCTTTCATGTAACTCTGGGTAGATTGTTTCATGATGGCATTGATCAAAGATAATAGGAGTGCTATTTCACTTTCATGCATTCAATATTATGTTTCAAACCACACAAAGTGACCCACATGACTACGAAAAAGGGTGAAGTGAGCTAGGCTTGATGTTTCCTAGCTCAATGGGTATGAAAATAGAAGAAAGGATTGTGGTAAGTGATTGGAGGGCTATAACACTCATCTTTTCTTTATTTAGATGCTCTTAAACATGCACATATTTTATTTTCTTTTTACTTTTTCTTTTCTTTTCCCTTGGTGTGGGTAGTATATGGTGGTGAGAGTGAAGTGGTGAGATATAGATATGGCCACCCCAAACTTTTAGAGGTGGCCAAGGCTGAATATGTACACTTTGGCATCTTTTCATGAGGGGGAGGGGTAAGAAGATGATGAATGAAAAGCCAGGTCAAAGAGGGGTCACCAGTGTGGTTATCAACATAAGATCTCCTATATGAAAATTATTCAAACACTTCATCAAATAATATGACACCACATGAATGAACAACATGAAATCCATATTTCTATCATGTGATTCCATAGGCCTTAAGCGTTCATTGCTTGCTCAAATCAAAATTCAACCAAAACATTCACAAACATAAGAGAGGTGACACACATATAAAAAGTTGAGAATTGATACCATTTAGCAATAAACCATGATAATTCACTTGCAATTGTCAAAGGTCGTCATTTTTAATCCAAAAAGTAGATATTGGGTCAAAACACACTTTAACGCAAGAAGTTCTGAACTTGGAAAAAATTGGTCAAAATGGTTCCAAATTGACTTCAATTACAACTAAGGCTACATTATAGAACATAAAGCAATAAAAAGCAAATCCTAGCTAAAACATGCAAAAATTACAAAAATCTACATGATATGCAATGCATGGCAAAAATAGTTTTTTTTTAAATTATGTAAAAAATGCAAGAAAGTAAACTACATGGCATGCAAGTATGCAAAGCATGTAAAATATAACCTAGATAGCAGGAGAAACAAAACAAAGTTAAATGGTAGGTGAAATGAAAAAAGAGTGAAATGAGAAAGAGGGCATACCTCCTTACCACCCCAAAATTTTGAATCATATTGTTTTCTTTTTTGGATAAGGTAAAATATTACTATCATAAAAAAGAGCAAAGGATCAAAGGATCCCTTAACTGTACAGAGGGTGGTTAGTTACAAAAACCCCACTGTATTTTAACTTGAAGGTCTAAACCTTTATAAAGCTTAGGTTTAGCCTTACAAACAAATAGGAGCCTGTTAGTAAGCACATCAAAACATTTGTACTTGTCCATCTCCTTACCACCATGAAGCCTCGTATTTCTTTCCTGCCAAACCAAAAAAGAGAGACCCGCAAGGCCCAAACCCACAAAGCATCCCATCACGTGATTCATAGCCATCCTGGTTCAGATCCAAGCGACAACCTCCATAAGGTTACAAGGAGGTGTACCTCCTCACCCGCACTTAAGGACCATCCAGATCCAGAGATATTTTGTATAGCTGTACTCAAAGAACATATGGTCATGAGATTTGTTAGCCATCTTGCACAGTCTACAGGTCGTATCCACCCCTAGACCCCAAACAGCCATTCTATCAGTCGTGGGGAGCCTTCTTAGGATACATCTATATAGGTTGCAGCTCCATTTCGGTGTATGCACTCTGTTCCAAACCACAGTGGCCCAAGGGACCGGAGGCCCCGCCCAGCACTGTCTGCCAACATTTTTCACCAGGCAAGTTCAGATGGTATCATTGACCTATAAAAAGTCCTATTTAACATCCTCCCATAGCGCCACCATTTTCCTCCACACCGTCATACACCCCCGAGCAGGTAACACCGCCAAGATGGTCCCATAACGCCTTCTCATACGGTCTATCCAAGGCAAATCCAGTCAAGTTAGGAACCTCCGAATCCTGTAGCCCGTAGCACTGTCCGCCAACCACTGTACATCCTTGACCCCCAAGCCTCCATGCTCCTTTGGTTTAGCAATCATATCCCAAGTGACCCCTTTACCCTTACCACCCCACAGAAACCCACTCATAATACTCCGGGATTTGTCAATGATGAAGGTGGGGAGTTCAGCCATCCTTGTCCAAAAAAGAAACTTTGCTATGAGGACCGAATTAATCAACACCATCCGTCCCGCCATCGAAATGTTGTTACTCGCCCACTTGTCGAAAATTACCCTCAAGTCGTCAATAACAGAGCTATAATCCTTCCCGCTACGTCTGCCCCCAGAGATGGGGATGCCCAAGTATTTCATCGAGAACACCCCCATATTGATCCCCGTCGCTCTTTTAAGTCGTCCCCTCCTTGACTCACAGGAGAACGAGACGAAAACTTTGGATTTAATTTCACTGATGTACAAGCCCGTCAGTTTCCCAAAGCTGATCAAGATTTTCTTCGCTCTGCTAAGGTACTTCGCATGTCCAACAATGAACATCATCACATCATCCACGAAGAGGATGTGAGTCCATACCGGGACACCCCCCACCTTGAACACCTTTACTCTACCCATCTCCTTCTCTTGTTGAATAATGAAAGAGAGGTTCTCCATCACAATCACAAACAATAAAGGGGAGAGTGGGTCCCCTTGCCTCAACCCATTTGATGCCGCAAACAAGCCATGAGGGATTCCATTCACCAAGACCGAGAAGGATGTGGTTTCCACACATTGTCTCATCAGGTCAATCCACTTTCTTGAGAAACCCAAAGCCTTCATCGTTCCCCAAAGGGCTTTCTATTCCACATGGTCATAGGCCTTCTTAATGTCCAATTTGATGCACACTTTCCTCATTGTATTGTTGCAATTGAAGTCAGCAAGGAATTCCTTTGCCAGCATAGCACCATCTGCTATCACTCTACCCTGTATAAAAGCTAGCTGTTCCAACGAGATGATGTTGGGCAACACCCTCTTTAATCTTCCCACAAGCAGCTTAGCCAGCAACTTGTAAAGGACAGAGCAACACACAATCGGGCGGTAATCGACCATCGACGATGGCAAGCTATTCTTTGGGATGATTTGTATGAAAGCATGGTTTACCATTTTTACCATGGATCCCCCACCAAAAACCACCTCACCGTGTAGGCCACATCCTTGATGATGGTATCCCAACAGGTTTGGAAGAACTTGGCATTGAAGCCATCGGGTCCTGGGGCTTTGGACGCCCCAATGCTGAACACAACCTCTTTTATTTCTTTGTCTGTGACTGGCCTACACAACTCTTTGTTCATATCAGCATTTACCTTCCTTCCCGACATCTCCCTGTTCATGCTACTGGATGTTTTGTTGTACAATTTTTGAAGAAAAGGACCGCCTCCTCAGCCACCTCGGCAGGGCCCCTAACCTCCGTACCATCTTCTTTTACCAAACCATGTATGCACTCCCTCATATGGTTCTTCTTAGTCGCATTGTGATATATCTTGGTGTTCCTATCACCATCATTTATCCACTGCAATCTACTCCGCTTCCAATGATACAGCTCCTCCACTCTTTCAAGTTGTGTAAGCCTCTCAGCTTTTCCCTCTTCACATATCATTAGTTCCGGATTGCTCGAGTTACATCTGAGCTATTCAGCACTCTTTTTGTATTCCTCTGTTGCCTTCCTGACCAGCATGTCAAGATTTGAACTCCCGGTCACCCACTCCTTCAGCTCCACTTTGGTCCTTCTCAATTTCTCCGCCACCCTAAAGAGAGGATTACCCGTCACTATACCAGCCCACACCTTCTTCACCACGTCCTGGAAACCATGCCAGTCCACCCAATAGTTCAAGAAGTAGAACAGTCTGTTTCTCATCTGAGTTTTAGCCAAGTTCACAGTCATCCACGTGTGATCACTATTGGGGTGACCCCCCAGAATGATACTCGCCTCTGGGAAAGCGTCAATCCAGGCCGCGTTAACCAAACGTCTGTCCAGGTTGCTCGAGATTCTATGCTCCAGTACCCTCTTATTATGCCAAGTAATCACACCACCAACCGTATTCAGCTCGATCAAGCTAGCCGCATCCACCATCTCATTAAATCTACCCAAGATCGTATCAGGTATCAGTGTGCCTCCCACTTTTTCACCAGCCCTCCTGATGCTGTTGAAATCCCCAATAACTAGGTGAGGCACATGTTTTTGGGTGGAGCTGATAACGTCCTCCCAACACCGTCTTCTTCTTCCTTCATCGTTCTGGCCATACACCCCTGTAATAACACAATGGAATCCCCCTGCATTGATACAACTTGTGACCACCATTTGATCCATGGCATGGATAATCTGGACATCCCAAACCTCCCTATCCCAGCCCACAGCTATACGACCACCATCGCACTGATCCATGTTGGATTCCACCCCCACCTGGTGGGGAAAATGCCACTCATATTATTTGCCACAACTCTCTTAACCCTGGTCTCAAGGATGAACACCAGGGAAGCTCGACACTCGACGATAATCTTCCTAACCCTCCTTTGCTTCCTGGGGCGGGATGCCCCCCTCACATTCCATGTGAGGATGGACATCCTAGATTCCCTTCTGACCCCCCCTTCCGGAGGAGTTCATTCTGGTTGATGCTCTTCTTCCTCTTATGCTGGTCACCTTCGATCTGTCACTTCTAATCCTCCCAGTACCTGTTAATTCATCGAGCAGATCTTCAACATCCAGGTTCTCCAACACCGAAAGCTGGTTGGTCCTCGGTGAAGAAGTCCTTATCCTATCAGCGACCTCATCATCGCCTTGGTTCTCCCTAGCGCACTCATCTGCCTTGGCCTCCACGACAACCGGAGGCATATACTTCTCAGTAGCCCTTTCTCCACCGAGCCCTTCAAGCCCCTTCTTGTCACCCTTTTCCATCGTCTCTGGTCTGTTAGCACTGACCTCCTAATTCATCTTTGGATTTCCTCTGTCAGTCGTTGTAGTTTTCAGTCTGGAGGCTCTCCTTGATTGTATCCTTTTGTTCTAAGTCCTGGACCTTGCTCTCAGCCTCCTCTCTATGATCAGAGGCACCGGGCTGTCCGTCGAAGCTTCCCGCTCCCCAAGACAGCTACCCGACTCATGTCCAAACACCTTACAAGCGATGCATTTATGAGGTAGTGCGTCATAGATGAATCTTACCTCGATCTCTTTCCCATCCGGCATCTCCAGCATCACCACTGGGGGTGTTGCCTCTTCTGCCTCCAGCTCCACGCAGATGTGCGCTGCCCCCTCATACCTCCTGTAGGCCCAGAAATCAACCACCTTAGGGCTGCCAATGACATTGGCAATGATAGTGATCGCTCTACTCGACCACTTCTGCCCAATGTCCAGTAGAGTTATCCAGACCGGTGCCGTAGTCAGCGCCGCCCTTCTGACATCCGCTTCAGGAGTCCATTTCCTCGTCAGGATGAGCTTGTGGTGAAAGAACCATGACCCCCTTTCCAACACCACGTCCATGTCTTCCTCAAGTGCGAACTTTGCCAGGAACAACCCACCCAAAAGAGGAGCACACTGTAGCTCACCTTTAGGTTTCCATGACCTTAGCATCCGGAGCCCAGCAATTGCTCACGGATGCATTTCCTTCCCATGACCTGAACGATCACATACTTCTTATGCGACTCCTCCGTAGCCTCCATGACCAGTCCCGGGATCTTCATCCAGGGTCGATTATCCTCTGCCCTAAAATCAGGGTCCAACAGATCGCCCTCCACCACCACCGGTTTCAGGGACTTCTTGACCACCATGTTTGTCGAAACGGTGGACACCCAGGACCTCCCCACAGTCACATCCACCCTAGGATCAGACCACAACAAGTTCCCATCTCCGAGTGTGGAGGGCGTGACGGAGGAGCCCACCCCACCCCCGCCAGCCGCCGTCATTACACGGCTAGCGATCTAGAGATGGAAGAGAGCCGTGTCTAGAGAGAGAGTATAAAGTGAGTGACAGGCAGATGAATCATATTGTTTTCAGCATGACACTAAAGTATAGGAGTAATAGGGTAGATGATTTTGACTCCTGGGATGGCTATGGTGGTGCTCCTCCCTGTGGTGGAGGGTACTCATAGTAGTTTCCCCAATAGCTTGCCTATGGAGGTGGGTAGGCATCTTTATATGCTGAAAGTGCACCCCACCAATCTTCCCCCACTGGGGGTTCCTCTGGACCTGGGCATGCTGGAACCAATACATGTGGTTGATATGATGGTGCATTTGCTGATGATCCAACCAGAACACATCTTATGTATGTTAAAATCTATCCTGTGCCCACAAAATTCCTCATGCGTCTTCTCAATGCCCTCCAAATGTTCATGTGTCATCGACATGTCGTAGGCGTTCATTGTGGGCTATTGTGGATACTGTTTCACCTCCGCCTTCCGTCTCCTGACCCTATGTACCTCTCTCTCCTCAGTCGTCCACCTCCTCTTAATAACTTCCTGAGACTCTTTCAACCACTCATGAATGATCTCTAGCTACTGGAATGTGTCATGAGGGTGCTCCTCCTCCCATCTCCTAATTGTATCCAAGAACTATGGAGTGGGGTCATACTCCTCTAAGAGAGGTGCGATATGGTATGGGAGCTCTAGTGAGATGTCTGCACATGGGGTGTTGACCTGATATATAATATTTTTGATCAAAAATTACTATCATAGAAGAACAGACACGATACTATAGGTCTACCAACTCCCCCCTCTACCTTGGTGTATTTAGTAACATCATGACCTAGGGAAATAGCAATGAATGTCTCAATTCCTCCCATAATGAACACTTTCTCTTGGTGGGTACTGTCCTCAAATGATCAATCAGTAGTGCTCCTAAGTTCACATGTTTACCCTTTATCATCCAGAGACACACAAATCCTTCTTTGTACAACTCCCTTGATTTTCATATCGACAAAAAATAGTATATGCAAGCACCTTGTAAACATAGCATAGGAAGTGATTATGAAGCAAACTAGTTTTTGACATCCTCGCTACAAAATCACTGTGGTCAGTGAATGCTTTCCACATGGAAATGTAACTAGCACTGGATCTCTTATCTGTCTTTCCATTATCTAAGAGAGATGCCATTTCTCCACTTGGATCAAAAAAATTGTTTAACATTGATGAGGTGATGACCCAACATTTATCCCCAATCATGACTCTAACATAATCTTCGCTGTCCTCATATACCTTCTCCAAAGTGGCAAAGAACTATTGTGTGAGCTCGACATAGGTCTCTTGAACTATAGTCAAGACCTCGAACAATCCCATTGCTTCCATACACTTGATAATATCCAAAGAAACCTAGGGCTTCTAGTGTTTCCTGGCACACATAGTGGGTGGCTATCACCCTACGTGTCAAGCACTCTGGGTGCTTTGGCTTCTTCATATTACTACTCTTCACCTCGGGTGTTGTCATGCCTTAGGTGCATCCTCTTGTTGTACATACTACATCACTTCCTCATCCTCATTTAGTAGTAGCTATCTTCATTAATGAGACATGCCGAAACTGACGTTCAAGCTGATGAGACATATTGTCGAGCTGACAAAGGTGGTGATGGTGTTGCACGTTGTGGTTGAGGAGAGGCTTTTTGTACAATTGGACTCACCAAGGCATCTAGCTATGATTTCGAGAAACAGACTATTCTAATGGAACCAGAGGCGGACGGGGGTGGTGGAGGGGCAAGGGGGAGTTTTGGGTTTAATACCGATATTTTAGCAACAAATCCAATAAATATAAGTGTAGTGCTTGGTGTGTTGATTTTTTTGGAAAGGGAGTGTGTGCGAGTTGTTTATATGCTGCTGATGATGAAGGAGAGACGTTCTTGAACCACAGACCATAGGAGATGACCTTCTTGGTCTTGGACACCACTTGCTTGGTGATTTTCTTCATTTTGGACTAATTTTGGTGGAGAAACTAGGGATTTTCTAATTTCTCCAAAGAATAGGTTGTTTGGGCGGAATGGAGAGAAATTGTGGATTTGGTGCATGAAAGTGGGTGGGATATAGAGGTTAAGCTGGTGGATATGGTGGGGGGAATGATTGGAGATGAATTGGAGGTGAAAAGAGGATGAATCAAAGTTGGAAGAGGGTCTGCGACTGGCTGCATGACGTCTGGAGTCTTTGCACGACAGTGGGGTTTGTGGAGAAGTGAAATGAACTGATGGACCAGGGGTAATTTTGCTGTGGTTGGACTGCAACACGACCATTTTGTGTTGCTAGCTACACATCCATTCTTGATGACACAACCCAATCTAGGTTGATTGACACACGACTGTTATACCTTGCAGGGTCGTGGTGAGGTTGTTTTTTACTTCTTTGATTTTCTTTGATTCCCTTCGATATCCCTATTGACTTGAGTGTACCATCACTACCATTTCATGGTACCACAGTCGTGGTGAGTATTGTGATAGATCATTTCAAATTGAACTTCATCAAAACACCCATTCTTTAAAACAAGGTGATTTTTCATTAATCCTTTGTCAAAATTTCATCTATTTTTCTCGTTTCACTACCATTTTAAAATGCACATCTTATAACTAAACAAAAACTATTTACAACAAGTGTGTGTATTTCTTGGAAAAGTGTAAAAACAATAAAAAAGAATAAAAATTGAGAGGTTGGGTGAAAAATTCCCCAGAACCTAGGTGGGTTTTCTCCCACAAGTGTTGAGTTGCATGCCTTCAACTAGGGTTCTTGGAGATTCTTCAATCATTCATCCATTTGGAATTTTTGGGTGTCCACTCATGCAATAAGTGCATCTCTCATTTGCATTCAACCTATGCTCCTCATCCCTTTGATCACAAAAGATATAATCAATTCTCTCATATGAATCTCCTTCTCTTAAATGCCCAATCGAAATCTTGAAGTGACCATGTCCAATATCATCATCTCGGGTTCACCAGATTGGGGTCTTGTACATGTTTCTTTTTATCTTCATGTCCATGATAGAGACTATCATTGTACCACTGTGCACATGTATCTCGGCATCAACTGTAACATACCAGATCTTAGACCCTACCCTAGAACTTTGACCTTTTGGGTTTGACCTATCAAGGTTGAGGTTAGAATGTTCCCAATAAGTTAATGCATGAATACATCACCTTAATGTACTTTAACATGTCACATAATTCATTTTGAGGTAATATGAACATACATAACTTAATTGGATAAATAATGTAGCTAATGGGCCATTAGTGGGCAATAAGGCATATCTCATAAAAAGAAATCCCAAAAGTGAAATCTAAGTTTAAAATCGTGTTCCTTAGGTCCCAATTACCTTTGGAGTCAAGTTTCACATTATTCACATAATAATAATTCATTTAATTCAAATTAGAAAAGAAGATGTGTGTTCTACCTAAAATATCAAATAAAATAATAAATGACTCCAAAAGAGGAAAAATAATCTTATATTTGTAATCTACATAATAAATATAGCCTTTGGGTAAATTTTCATCCAATTTGGAGGAAGTTTACTTAAAAGGTAAAATCAGAAGAGAGAAAGTGTGTAGAACCTTCAAAATATTGAATAAATACTCAAACAACTCCAACATGTAAAATTAATGGCAAATTCATATTCAACACATTAAATATGACTTGTATGTGAAGTTTCATATAATTTGGATAATCCTAATGCCATTAATGAAGGAGGAAAGAGAAAATATGATTGGATTTATTTAACCCATAAAAAGTTTCCAAAAGGCAAAACTAAGTGCATAATCGGAATGTACATGCCTTTTTTGACCCATGTGTAAAATTCCACTCAATTTGGATAATGTATGAACCCTTAATTGAAGAGAGAGAAAAAGGTGCATTAATGTGACCCCACTTTGGTTTAATCGGAATCAATTTTGGTTTAAATGTCACACGATTTTACGACTAAGACATCGCTGTCATGCACTCTGCTTGTACACTTTTCTGTCTTGGCCGTTGGATCAGGTTTAGACAGTATCCGCGTCGTCTCCTACCTCGAGTAGGAGCTCGACTCATACATGTACAGTAACACGGATTTTTGGTTTTCTCTTTCTCCTTCTGTTCTCTACTATTTTTCACGATTCTTTTCCCAGTGTGATCGGGAGATCTTTCCACACGAGTCGACCCCCAGAACTACCTCTCTCGTGCCCTATAAAAGAAACCCCTAATCCATATTCTCCACCCATCCAACCACCATCTTACAGAAACTCTTCCACCACCTTGCACCTATTGGAGGCTATCCAGGATCCAACTCCCCACCTTCGCAGACTTCTCTCCACAGTCAATTGAAGCCCGAGACTACCAAGTTGCCGCCGCAAACCCAAGGTGCGTTTCCGCCTTTAGCTTGTTCTTCTGTGATGCTCTAGTTTCCTCATGGAAATTCCTTGTAAGGTTACCATCCTTGGTACCTCTCCTTCATTTTTCTTAGAAGATCAACCATGGTTGCTTTTCCATTTGCTCCAACCTATACCTCGCCGTTGGACCTTGTTGGCGCTTCTTCGCCTTAGTGACCTAGTGGTCATATAAGCATAGCGCGGCGTCTGTTGGTTCCACCTGGATCTTGTGAGGATTTTGTGACCTCAGTGTGTGTGTTCTTCCCTAAGATTTTTGGATTTCATACCTTCGCTCCCTTCCTCTGTTCTTCTGGTTCTGGCATCTGTTGCTGGGCCTTGAAGGTCCTTCTTGTGGCTCGAGGATGGGGCTGCACTTTCGGCGTCCGACGATTTCGATGGGGAGACTTCTGATGTGTTTTAGTCTTCCCAGTTGTGCTTTTGGCTCCAGGAAGCCATGTTGAAAGCTAGCCCGGGGATGAATCCCCTCTGGGAATTCCCTTCTCTGCCCTTTCTATTCCTGCTATGTTTGTGTTTCATCTAAAGGGCATAATGGTCTTTTGACAATGTTTTTACCTTTCTTTGGGGCAGATCAACCTCACCGAGGACCCTACAACATGCCCTCCTCTGATTGGGCCATGTCAGCAGTTCGCCCCCCCTAAGTACTCTCTCTCTCTCATTGATTTATCGCTTACATGACTTTTTCCTTGTTTTCTATTAGTCAGTATTATAAAATTCATAACTAATTACTTAATGATCAGAAAAATATGGAAAAATACTCATTGGAATCATAAAAATAATCTCTTTCTAATGATACCAGTTTTGATGGCTAAATCCAATGTTTAACAACATGTGTTTTCTATGAATCAAATTAAAAAAGAATTATCTTGCAAAATTCATAACTAATGATTTATAAGTCAGAAAAATATAATAAAATATGTTTTGGACTCCTAATGACATATAATAAAATATGACATGATTTTGGAAACCTAATTCATATATTAATAAAAAGGTGGTTTTTAGGGTTTTTGAAATTAATATAAATCTAACCCTAATCCCACATATATGCTAATAGGTGCTTTGGAAGCCTATGTTTAGACCTAAAAGTGGCTTTAGATCATTTGACTCTGAAGTTTAGGTATGTTTGCATACCTGATTATTCTTTTGAGCAATTATCCTATGTTTCTTCTTTCTCTTGGTCCTATGGACAATAACCTACATATATGTCTTTTCTTTTGGAAATATTGGTTCATGTGAACTACTTTACCTTGTTATTGATCTTGTGATCATGGATATTCTCTTGACTCTATTTCTTATGCCTTGGTGCATGCTGGACTTTTGATGATATATACCCACTGTGATGTGGATTTTTACTTATTGATATATGCCCACTGTGATGTGGATGTTTTGATATCTTTTTCCCACTTACACGTGGATGTATGTTTTGTCCATTGTGTGATGGCAACATTGTTTATTCTGACTATACTTTCTACTTGCCTCTACATTATACATTCTATGTGATTCAGTGGCACTAGAGTAGTGTAAATTGCATTCGTTTTTGTTTATGGCAGATGTGTTATTTCCTACCGAGCAGATTGTGATAATTCCTGCTCTTTTTAGGACGACAAAGAACCTCGTACCCTAGGAAAGATGTGTGTCTTGACCCATTTTATATATATTTGGGAGGTTGGCAGTATTTCTTTCTCTATCAGGTTTCAACTTTATGAGGGTTGGTCGCCAATTGTGTTTATATTGTTCTAGGGCTATGCTTATCTCACATGCATGCAGGTTGATGATGTTTATGATGGGTTATGTGCCCAAAAATCTTGATGGGTTATGTGCCCAAATCTTGATATGTGCTTATGTGGCACAATCTTTATTATTTTGATTATGGCAAGTATCTTCTTTTATGTTGATGATGATTATTATCTTTTATGCCCGATTGGGCAGTCCTTATCTTTTTTCATGGGAAGCCTTTTATTTTGATGTCCCTTATCCTTTATAATTTGCTCAATTTGCTTTTTAGTATGCACATACCAGCTTTTACTGATGTCTCCTATTGTTTATCTTTTGCTGGGAAGACTTGGATGACAGGACATGTTGACCTGGACTTAGATTATGAAGTTAAAGCTTGGAGACAATCTTGAGGTGGTTTAGATTTCCTCTACATGGATCCTTGTGATGTAAGTTTGTAACCCTTTGTTTTATAATTGAATATAGTCATATTTTTATTCCGCTGCTATACTTTGGTCTTTTGATTACCACTATAAAGATTTGAAAATTTTACACCCACTCCATCATACCTTTTGAGTGTGTTTGGACTGGAGGTTTTATTGTTCAAATTTTTAGTAAGGAGGTGTTTTCACTTCTTTACATCAGCTGTAGATAGAAATGACCTTCCCAAGATAATGAAAATCTTCCTATCCTCTGGTTCCATACCAAGAACAATGAAATCCTCTAGGAACGCCACACCCCTTTCCTTATCTATCATCACCAAAACATCATCCATTCTTCCCCTAGGCACTTTTATGGAATGGGTCCTCCAATTGGAGGGTGCAATGTGCCAGTTTCAACTTGACTAAGCCCAGCTCAACATAGACACTATATGGCATCTATTTTACACTGGAGCCCAAATCAAGTAGGGATTTGTCTATGTGATGTCCCCTTATGCATCTAGGTATGAGTGGGGCTCTTAGGTCTTTCCTCTTCATGAGAAGTGATTGCTGGATGATAGAGATCACTTGCTTAGTCAACTTGACTCTCCTCAACATTCTCCCTGTTGACTTTCTATTCATAGTGCAAAGGTTCTTGAGGAACTTAACATATTATGGGATCTACTTGATAGCATCCAACAGTGGAATGTTCACCTTCACTTTGCAAAACACCTCAAGAATGTCAACATTATGCTTTTGCCTCCTTTTCACTTCTGGGGGCACATTTAATGCTTATCAGAATAGAAGCTCACTTGCTTTTGCATGACTCACATCAACATGATTTTCATGTGGCATGCTAGTAGATGGAATATTAGGGATGGTGGAACCTATAAATGGACTATAAATTGGATCACATGGTATCACATGCTCAATAGGAGGCATCATAGAATCATCTTTGGCAATTTCAATCACTGTATCACCACTTGTCTGCCTTTACTTTGCTTTATCAACCTTTCTTTGACTTGTGGGCTGCTCAAGAGATTACCCACTCCTTAGTACCATCACAACACTTCCTTTCTCATGGTGGAGAGTGGGATCTAGTTGTGGTTGTTGAGGAGGTGGAGGTGATAATGGGTATTGAAATTGAGGTGGAGGAGAAAATTGAGGTTGGAAGGTGAATTGCTGGGAAAGTTGTGGTGATGGAGGGGGAGGGGGTGTGTAAGGTTTGGGATGGCCTTGGAAATGGTAAATGGGCTGCACTTGCATGGGGGATGGACTATAGATGTCAGAACCTGTTACACCAAACAAGATTACTCAAAACATAAAATACAATCAATCACCAATTAACCACATACCCAAAAATATGGGTAAATTAAAACCGATTTCAACGTCAGCACCCACTTAGAAATATTTGCATAAGATCCCATCATCTTTCTTATATCCATACTATGCCAAGAATTTGATACAAATTGTTCTATTGCCTTAGTCACAAGATATATACACATGAGAACAATATTCGAATATGCCACACAAACAAGCATTAATATGCTAACAAAAGTCTGATTCGTTTGAAACACCATATACAAACTTTTCCTGCCCAGACCCGAGAGTATAGGGATGACTCTAGGACACACTAGACATCTAATCAACTTTCTTAAAGATTCATTAATATATCTCTTCTTTGTTGCCACATGTTTTTTTTTTCACTTTCAATTACCTAAAAAATGTGGCGAACCATAAGGGTGAGACCCATGTCCCATCAAGAGATATAACCTCCAACAACACTTATTGATTACAACATTTTAAATAGTAGATAACTAAGCAGTTGGAGTATTTAATAATCAATTGAACATATAGAATAGTTCAAGTATACTAAACTTATTAAGAAAATAATCTTAGCAACAAGTATGATCATCAATGCATATATAGATAACAAATAAATCCATTTCTTTGGATAGATATCTACTCAAATATCATCAAATTGCATCTAATAACAATCATTATCATTAATCTAACTATCATCATATTACTTGCTAACAGTACAAGAAATCTAGTAGCATAAGAATCCATAACATCATGAATATGTCTAGTAACATAACATGGCTATCAATATTGGCATCTCAAATAAAGGGAACATATCAATATCATAAGTAAAACTAACATCATAACACAATGAACTACATAGGCATGATTAGTTGTTTAAGCATTTCTAATTACATAGGCATGGCTAGAAATATTAAACATAGCTAGTAGCAACATCTTAACCATCAGTGTCAGTATATTTGACAACATAAGCATGTTTACAACATGAGCATAACTACAACATAAGCATATCTATTATCTCTTATTGTACTATACATGATCTCAGTGAAAAGAAAGCAAATAAGGGTTATCATCCAATATGAAGCATTTTGTATAACCCTAAATAGATATGCTACACGGTTGTCTTACATCTTTTATTATGCCCTAAGTAATTTGAGGATACCACTCAAAATCCACCGGACCACTGCTAAGTCAAAATTAGTACCATACAAGATCTAGGAAGAGCCGGACTCCTAAGATCTTCTCCGCCCCTGGTCGGTACCGCTCCGCCACAATGACACATAAGGTCAAGCTACTAACAGCCTAGTCTGTCCTTGGTATAGGTCACGACACTAGTGAAAGGAGGTGGGTATGCATTCCCTACCATCTGAGGTACAACCATAGTTGCCCTCCAATATCATCACATATATAATCACTGAGACATGATTGCATCCGTTCTCAAACTGAGGGCTAGGTATGACCGTAGTCATCCTCCCTAAACACTTGAATTCAGGATGACAAGCACCCCTCATACTCATCAGTATGTGCTCTGAGTTTCCCTTAGGAATACTCGTTTCACCATCTGGCAAGTTCTGACACTCAGATTGATCTATGGCACATGGCACTACATGATTAGAGTTTCACTTGATTAGTTATGCCAATTTGGTGAATTATGGTTGCATCAAACAAGTGGACATATAAACACTAATTCACTTCTAGCAAGCATATAAATATCACAACTTCAAAAGATATAAAATGTGTGAAACATAATTTCTCATCTCATCATCACATGCTACAATTCACTTATCATTCATGAGGCTACACTAGTCATCATACTATCACAAGATATAAATCATTTTCACAATATCATAGGGTATCAACCCTTTTCAACACAAGAGGATTACACCTCATTCATGGCTCAACCATGACCAATGGTCATTAAGACCATCATACTATCACAAGATATAAATCCTTTTCACAATATCACAGGGTATCCACCCTTATCAACATAAGAGGATTACACCTCATTCAAGGCTCAACCATGCCCAAAGGTCATTAAGACCATCATACTATTCCCTATAAGATCATCATTATCTTTGCATGCCTTATAACAAGGCTCAACAACATCACTTACATATAATACACCAGATCAGCACAATATTGCATTAATGAGCTAGGAAATATTAATAAAAATTCATAGCATAGTTATATTAACATTATGAACATTCCTTTATTACATCAACATGCAATGAATCTATATATGATTAACACTCATCATATTCATAATGCACATGTTTAGCATAAGAAAGTATCAACCATGTGGTTTTGATAACCACCAATTAACACATTTAGGTTATGATCACGTTAAGGAGGTTATTCCATCATCATTCCATCATATAAGAATGTTAAACATGAATACTTATCTTTGTCTATTTGCATTAGAGTTAGGTTCAACATGATAAATTATATCTATGTTACTAATCAGTACTTATACCCAAACCCTAACTCACGACATCCCCATTGGATCATGGATGCATAAGGTGAAGCATCACCATCACATTCCATACTATTCTCAAGTATGAACCCACACATAAATCAAGGTGTGACCATCGAGTTATAGCATACTAGGGTTTCAACAACAGTAACAGAGTACTCCATGATTTTATTAATCATTCAAGGACTATTCATACCCAATTACCATCATTTAGTTATATTAAAGCTAGGTATAACAAGCTATACCTTACTAGGGTTATATATCAACACAATATGATTATCATCCCTTCTATTCATATGAGTGAATAGTTAAGGCTACCTTATTAAGGGTAACCCTCCATTTGTTCCATCATCTTTCAACCCATATCAGCATACCAATATGTCACCTTGAACCATTGTATGTTTAAAAGGTAAGTGTTGGATCCTAGATGGGTGATTAGATGATCTAGAGAGGGTTGTATAGACCTGAATGCACTTAAACAAAATTCATTAGACCTTCAAGATATATGATAAAATAAGGATGCTAAATAGGTAATTTGAGTACAACTAAAACATGCATAGCAAGGATGAGAGAGATTGAGCAAACACAAGTAGACAAGCTATTTAGAGTGGTTCCACACTTCAAACTAGAAGTATGTCAATCCACTTACCTAGAGAGGTCAACCTATAGGATTTCCTAACCATTGCATTCTTATGTTCATTCATAAGATTTACAATACATGACCAAACAAAGGACTTACCTATCCAATACAACGAGTTTTCAACCTTACCAAGGACTTACCCACTTTGCAAGAGTCTTCCACCTTCTTACAAGGACTTACCTACTCTTGCACAAGGCTTCAACCTTGTAGGAATCACCCACTCTTCTTGGATCTTCCGCCTTTGACTTCACCTTCACTCAGAGAAGCTTCCACCAAGGACTTACCCACTTGAGCAAGGAGTCTTCTGCCTTCACCAAGGGCTTACCCACTCTAGCTCCAAGTCTTCAGCCTTGATCTTCACCAAGGGACTCCTTCCCTTATTCTTCTTCACCTCTCTTGGACAAGAGAGAGAACCTTCATCTTCATGGTTGAGAAGAGAGATGGGGAGGTGGTGGAAGTGAGAGCCTCACAAGATATACATGTAGGACTAGCTCTCTTACAGATCTCCTACTCACTCTAATGGATGTAGCAAGTGATTAATCTTAGAGAGAGAGGAGGTTGTAGGAAGCACTCAACTATAGAATAGGAACCTCACATAGAGTTTTGCAATGAATGCTCAACCTTGGAATGAAGCCCAAGGGGTTCTATTTATAGTTGGGGATGCCTCTTGGCCTTTGGGAACACTTGAGAATGAAAACTAGCCATTCTGTGGCTTGCAACAGATATATTTTCACTTGTTTCAACTCCACAATGGCTAGAAACACTTTTCTGCACTTTTCCGTACAGTGCAATCGGTCGAGTTTCTATAAGGGTAACTCGACCGATAGAGTAAAAGAGAAAGCCGATATTCAGACCATTGGTCTAGTTTGTCCTGGGTAAACTCGATCGACCAATGAAAATCTATTTGGTCATGTACTCCATCGGTCAAGTTCTATGTAGTGTAAACTTGTCCGATCAAAAGTCATTTTCAAGATCCAATCAGGATCGGTCGAGTTTGCAAGTCACAGAACTCGACCGATGAACAGCCTGATGTGAATTTTGGAAAATGGATTTTTGAGTGCTTAAACATTCGATCTAAGTGCTCTTGATTTTTTCTAAGCTTAATTACAAGTCATACAATCATTAAAAGTGATTTACAACATGATTCTAATGGATTTACATCATATTACAAAAACATGCACTTGTATTGACTTTGACTTGTCTTTTCTCCAATTTGATATGCGCAAGTTAGGGCATTTGGAGTGTGTCTATACCTAATATGAAATCACTCAAGTAGATACATTAGACATCGATATGTGGAATGATTAGTCATCATAAAAACATGGGTTTAGTCAATTTAGACGTGAGTCAACATTGACCTAATTGACCTTGAGTCAACATTCTCCCCCTTTTTGAAGATGACAAACCATTCCATAAATGTATTGAAAGCTTTTAAGTAAATTCATACCTTCATAGAAACCTAGGGGTTTCAATAGGATTGAGCTCATATGCTCCCCCTCAATTGATGTGCATGAAGTTCTCATACTCCCCCTCACTTAATTCTATTTCTCCTGCATGGTTAGCTTTCATAACATTTATAGAAACTATGTCTTCTACTCATATATGTTCTACACATATATGTCTTCTTCCCCTTTACCTACTCCCTTTACATGAACATGTTTCTCTTCTTCATGTAAGACATGACTTCTTCCTCTTTTAAAAGAAGACATACCTTTCTCCCCCTTTACCATTTCAAAAAGTGGGGTTATGAAGAAATAAGAAACATTAATTGTTAGAGAGAAAGGAGATAACAAAAAAGTCATAAAAGGAGAGTAGAAGAGCATAAATAGGGGCTTTTCCAAGCATAGAAAGAAAAGAAAGTTAAAGCATATACTTGAACAACCCAAAATGCAAGATAAGGTGATGCAGAAAAACAATAAATCACAATTTTGACACTCAAGATGACAATTTGCCCAAAAAGTGCCAGGGCTCATGGCAAAGCAATGAGCCTTACTCAGAAGGTCATTTCTGCATGAAAAAACACTAGTCTTGCACCAAAAACTGAAACTGGAGCAAAAACTGCATAAAATTAAAAAATACTCCAATTTCTACATATAATGTAGATCTATGTACCCTACGTCACAATGTTATGCAAGCAACTCAAGATAGTAGATATGCAATTCAAGGAACAAGCTTGAGCATGTATGAGACAAGATACAAGCATAGCATATAGATGAGCAAAGATGCCAATTATAAACAAGGATAGAAATACATGTATCTGAACTACTAGTAGATGTTATCACAAGTTAGGACTACTAGTAGGATCTAGATCATAGTGAAAGATGCACAAGTTAAAGAGCAAGCTATGAGTAGATGTAGATATATATCCAAACAAAGAGATAAGAAATTTTAGAAGCATGCAAGGATATAACTCACATACAAATATGCATCCTTACCAAAAGATGATTACCACTAAGAACCTCAAGGTTGTATCAAAACAAGATATACACCTAGATAGATGTAGCAAGTTAGAGCACAACGAAAGCAATTTTAGACACAACCAAGAGATCCAAAGAGATCATCATCAAAACCTACAAAACAACTCAAAGAAAGTAATTACAAGATATAGATATACCAATTTAGAACAATTTGAAAGATAGAGTTGTAAGCAAGATAGGAAATTTAGAACATGGAAATATGCATATATAAAGGTACCAAAGGGGTGCCAAAGAATATGGCTATTGGTTGAGAAAATCTAGTTGAGAGGGAAATTCTCATTCAATAAGCCAAATGTATATTCTGTGCACAGTGTTATCGGTTGAGTTATGTGCATTGACAACTCGATTGATGACAGCTACTGGAAACATCCATAGGTGCCTATCAGTCGAGTTTCTATCAGGACAAACTCGACTGACAGAGCAACTGTCAAAGAGAACATATATTTCATAAAAACAAATTTAAAGACATGCTAAATATACAAACCATATCCAAACATGTCTAAGCAAGTTAGTAATGCAATATAGAAGCATTAGAAACAGTTTTTGAGCAAGCGTGTGAAGAGAATCGCAAAATACCACTTTTAACTCAAAAACCACATGCATAGTGCACACTAACTTGACAAAAACAAGTTAGGATAGGTTATAAGCAAGAGAAACATTACCTTTGTGCTTACCATTCCTTTTTCCACTTGTTGTCACCCTCTACACATCTCACCTTTCTTCTTTCATGTGGATTGAGAAGTCAATTTGCAATTCAAAAGCTCAAGTCAACCCATTTGCAAGTACCTACAAGAAGAAAGATGAAATGGTCCCCAATCATATTTTTGGGTCCGGAGGGGTTAGCTTAGCAAACCAAGTCCTATTGCTCTTGGGTGCTTTTCTAAACGGACAACAAGTAGAATAATGACCAATTTCATTGTAATAGTTGCATGTGCCCATAGTCTTGGAACTAGAGGATTCTCCATGGAAGATTGGAGGTCCTTTATCTTTGTTGTTGCTTTGACTACTATCATATCCTAAACCATGTCTACCAATTTATTTGGTAGTATGGTGTAGGATATCATTAAGGCTCTTCTTACCAACTAAGAATCTTTGCAAAGAAGATCTCAAACTGTCATTATCATGCATACGAGAAGTAATAGTAGAAGACAAATGATTGATATTATCTCTAGCATGCAAACGATCATTTTCTAAGCAAAGAACTTTAGTTAAATGAGAATCTCTATCAATATGAAGATCAGCAACATCATTCTCTCTACTATTAGAACAAGAACAAGATTCATGCACATTGATTTTAGCAAGCAAAGAGGCATTTTCTGTTTCTAATTCTTGCAAAACAAAATCTTTGTCCTTGTTTTTAGATTTAAGAACATCAATATCATGCACGAGAGAATCAACAATTAAAGTATGCTCTTCATTAGAATTAGGCATGAGAGGTTGAGCTTCTAGAAATCTAATCTTATCAAGCAAACTAGCATTTTCAAGTTTAAGAGACTCTACTTGGCTAAGACAAGCATTTTTATCATCAAGCAAGCAAGAATTAGCATGTTCAAGACCATTTAATTCTACATGCAAATTATCAATAGTTTTAGCAAGCTTTTTCTTTTTCCTTTTAGAAGACTTAAGAGAGGCACAAGTATCATGAATAATAGCAATCAAAGATTATTTATCTAAAGAGTTTAGATTTACCTCACTTGAGTCCTTGCTTGTTGATGCCATAAGAGAAAAATGGCATTCTCCTTCATCACTAGAGATTGAGCTTGATCCTTCACTTGAATCTTTACTTGAGCTTGAGTTGGAGGAGCCACTTGAGCTTGAGTGCCATTTCTCCTTCTTCTTGTGAAGATGGGTCTTTTTGCCTTGTGGGCAATCTTCCTTATAGTGACCCTTCTTTCTACATGTGAAGCACCAGATGGAGGAGGACTTGCCTTTGTATAATCTACCCTTGGAGTACATGGCATCTTCTTCAACTTGAGAGGATGGAGAAGCTTGACCAACAATAGCCTTAATTTGAGCTTTGATTTCAGCCTTCTTCATTCTCTTGAGTTCTTTCTCCTCTTGTCTTTCTACTTCCTTCCTCTTGTCAAGTGTGGCTTCATGTGCTTGTAGATTTCTAATGAGCTCTTCAATAGGAATATCCCTAAGAGACCTTACTTCTTCAATGGAAGTCACCTTGGGTTCCCACCTCTTGGGAATAATTTGAAGGATCTTTGAGTTGATCTCTCCACTAGACATAGGATGACCTAGAACCGCAAGACCATTCATAATGGTGTTGAGCCTTGAGTACATGTTGGCTATCCTCTCCTTTCCCATCTTGAAGTTCTCAAGCAGCCCTTTGAGCATGTAGACTTTGCTTTCCTTCACTTGATTTGTCCCTTCATAAGTTATGCATAGCTTTCTCCATACCTCATAGGCTGTTTCACATGAAGAAATCCAGTTGAACTCGGTGGGGGTCATGGAGGCATAGAGGATTTGCATGGCTCTAGCATTCAAGGTTGCTTTCTTCAAGGTAGCTTCATCCCATTCTTCAATATTTGTCTTTGGTAGAATGTATGGGATGTTCACCATTTGCCACATCTCAAGACTTGATCCTTGGATGTAGAATTGAAGCCTTCTTTTCCAATAGAGGAAATTTCTCCCATCAAAGATTGGTAGGCTGATCAAGTATCTCCCTCCTTGGTAGTCACCCATCTTCTCCTACTTGTTGAAGTATGCTTGGAGAAGACCCGCTCTGATACCAATTGTTGGATCCTAGATGGGTGATTAGATGCTCTAGAGGGGGGTGAATAGAGCTGAATGCACTTAAACAAAATTCATTAGACCTTCAAGATATATGATAAGATAAGGTTGCTAAATAGGTAATTTGAGTGCAACTAAAACATGCATAGCAAGGATGAGAGAGATTGAGCAAACACAAGTAGACAAGCTATTGAGAATGGTTCTACACTTCAAACTAGAAGTATGTCAGTCCACTTACCTAGAGAGGTCAACCTCTAGGATTTCCTAACCATTGCATTCTTATATTCATTCATAAGACTTACAATACATGACCAAACAAAGAACTTACCTATCCAATACATAGAGTCTTCAACCTTACCAAGGACTTACCCACTTTGCAAGAGTCTTCCACCTTCTTCCAAGGACTTACCTACTCTTGCACAAGTCTTCAGCCTTGCAGGAATTACCCACTCTTCTTGGATCTTCCGCCTTTGACTTCACCTTCACTTAGAGAAGATTCCACCAAGGACTTACCCACTTGAGCATGGAGTCTTCTGCCTTCACCAAGGGCTTACCCACTCTAGCTCCAAGTCTTTAGCCTTGATCTTTACCAAGGGATTCCTTCCCTTGTTCTTCTTCACCTCTCTTGTACAAGAGAGAGAACCTTCATCTTCATGGTTGAGAAGAGAGATGGGGAGGTAGTGGAAGTGAGAGCCTCACAAGATATACATGTAGGACTAGCTCTCTTATAGATCTCCTACTCACTCTAATGGATGTAGCAAGTGATTAAGCTTAGAGAGAGAGAGGAGGTTGTAGGAAGCACTCAACTATAGAATAGGAACCTCACATAGAGTTTTGCAATGAATGCTCAACCTTGGAATGAAGCCCAAGGGGTCCTATTTATAGTTGGGGATTCCTCTTGGCCTTTGGCAACACTTGAGAATGAAAACTAGCCATTTTGTGGCCTGCAACGGATATATTTTCACTTGTTGCAACTCTAAAATGGCTAGAAACACTTTTCTTCACTTTTCCGTACAGTGCAATCGGTCGAGTTTCTATAAGGGTAACTCGACCGATAGAGTAAAAGACAAAGCTGATATTCAGATCATCGGTCGAGTTTGTCCTGGGGAAACTTGACCGACCAATGAAAATCGATTTGGTCATGTACTCCATCGGTCGAGTTCTGTGTAGTGTAAACTTGACCGATCAAAAGTCAATTTCAAGATCCAATCAGGATCAGTCGAGTTTGCAAGTCACAGAACTCGACCGATGAATAGGCTGATGTGAATTTTGGAAAATGGCTTTTGAGTGCTTAAACATTCGATCTAAGTGCTCTTGGTTTTTTCTAAGCTTAATTACAAGTCATACAATCATTACAAGTGATTTACAACATGATTCTAATGGATTTACATCATATTACAAAAACATGCACTTGTATTGACTTTGATTTGTCTTTTCTCCAATTTGATATGCGCAAGTTAGGGCATTTGGAGTGTGTCTATACCTAATATGAAAGCACTCAAGTAGAGACATTAGACACTGATATGTGGAATGGTTAGTCATCATCAAAACACGGATTTAGTCAATTTAGACGTGAGTCAACATTGACCTAATTGACCTTTAGTCAATAGTAAGACCATTGGTTGTTTACATAAGTAAACACCTTGGATAAAACACTTAAGAAGTCCTTGCTTTGTGCTCTAGAAATAGTCACCATCTAACCCTAGACATCCCTGGATTAATAACACAAAAAGTTCCATTGAGAGTAGGGTAAAACCCACAATCGACTGTTCATTTAGAATAAGCCATCCATTGTCAACAAGTAAGCTCCTTAAGTTGATCATATAAAAGAAACCATCTAAATAACATTATTAGGAGAAACATATTACATTAACCATCATTCCACTTTATTGGAGGAATAAACATTAGATCTTGACCATTGGGTCAAGTTCATATGTTAAAACCATCAATTACAGTATAAGTCCAACCATTGCATCAAGTGACCCAAGAAAACATTGGTTTAAGGCTTAATTGATGCTACAACTACAATGCTTAACTCACTATAGGTTGTAGAGACCAGATTCACCATTATTAGTGACCATTAAGTCACCACAGGTTGTTAAATCAACACTATATTCATTAATCAACATCAAATATTAAGCTAATGTCATCATTGATTGATAACATCAGTAGGGTACTTAATGGTTGATCATTAAACTTCTAATTGATCCAAAACCTGACCTAAGGAGGCGACCATAGATTGTCACCATCAATAGACACATTTTGATCTTGACCATCAGTTATCATGAAGACAACACCATAGGGTTGTTGCAATGGTACCATCATTGGGTCATGGGTTTATCGAAGAAATCAACTTTAAACCCTAAAATTGACCATTGGTTGATAGGTGCTTAGCACCATAGGTTGTCAAAATAACCTGATCTAAATCATATTATACCTTGGGAATAATGTACACATGATCACAGGTTCATCTACAACTGAAATCAAAATCAGGAACATTAAAAAAATTGGAATCCAAGTCAAGCACAACTTTTTAGTGCATGAATCATCATTTTCAAGCAAGAACATGAGCTAGCAAGATTATGGTAAGCAATAAATGTGGTGCAAGTTATAAAACTTTCCTATAATGAGAAGATGAAACTCCAAACAGAAGAAAACTCAAGCAGGTAGGGTAGAAAATCCAGGCATAAGCTATGAACTCGTCCATCTAGCACCTTTCTTCATCAAATGAGCAAACCCTAAGCATAAAGAGCAAGAAAGGTAGGTTTTAGAGATTTAGAGTAATTTCTACCATGGAACAGAAATGTTCCAACCTGGAGAAAGATAGGAGGAAGGATAACAAAGAAATAAATGGAGGAAAGAAGGGGATTCTTACTCTTTTAGGTCAAGATCACTAGAAGGAAGCTTTTTAAACGCAAAAAGGAAGTCAATTGCAACCCTAGATTCTTTTTCCAAGAAGCTCCCCTCTTTCTTCTTCCTTGGATAGGAAATTCACAAAATCTAGATATGATTAATACTCATCATATTCATAATGCACATGTTTAGCATAAGAAAGTATCAACCATGTGATTATGATAACCACAAATTAACACATTAAGGTTGTGATCATGTTAAGGAGGTTATTCCACCATCATTCCATCATATAAGAATGTTAAACATGAATAATCATCTTTATCTATTTGCATTGGAGTTAGGTTCAACATGATAAATTATATCAATGTTACTAATCAACACGTATACCCAAACCCTAACTCACGACATCCCCATTGGATCATGGATGCATAAGGTGAAGCAGCACCATCATATTACATACTATTCTCAAGTATGAACCCACACATAAATCAAGGTGTGACCATCAAGTTATAGCACACTAGGGTTTCAACAACAATAACAGAGTACCCCATGTTTGTATTAATCATTCAAGGACTATTCATACCCAATTACCATCATTTAGTTATATTAAAGCTAGGTAGAACAAGCTATACCTCACTAGGGTTACATATCAACACAATATGATTATCATCCCTTCTATTTATATGAGTGAATAGTTAAGACTACCTTATTTAGGGTCTCCATTTGTTCCATCATCTTTCAACCCATATCACCATACCACTATGTCACCCAGAACCATTGGTTGTTTAAAAGGTAAGACCATTGGTTGTTTACATAAGTAAACACCTTGGATAAACCACTTACGAAGTCCTTGATTTTTTCTCTAGAAAGGGAAACCATATAACCCTAGACATCCCTTTATTAACAACACAAAAAGTTCCATTGAGAGTAGGGTAAAACCCATAATCGACTATTCATTTAAAACAAGCCATCCATTGTCAACAAGTAAGATCCTTAAGTTGATCATATAAAAGAAACCATCTAAATCACATTATTAGGAGAAACATATTACATTAACTATCATTCCACTTTATTGGAGGAATAAACATTAGATCTTGACCATTGGGTCAAGCTCATATGTTAAAACCATCAACTACAGTATAAGTCCAACCATTGCATCAAGTGACCCAAGAAACCATTGGTCTAAGGCTTAATTGATGCTACAAATACAATGATTAACTCACCATAGGTTTTAGAGACCTGATCCACCATCATTAGTGACCATTAAGTCACCATAGGTTGTTAAAGCAACACTATATTCATTAATCAACATCAAATATTAAGCTAATGTCATCATTGATTGATAACATCAGTAAGGTACTTAATGGTTGATCATTAAACTTCTAATTGATCCAAAACCTGACCTAAGGGGGTGCCCATAGGTTGTAACCATCATATGACACCTTTGATATCGACCATCAGTTATCATGAAGACAACACCATAGGGTTGTTGCAATGGTACCATCATCGGGTCATGAGTTTATAGAAGAAATCAACTTTAAACCCTAAAATTAACCATTTTTTGATAGGTGCTTAGCACCATAGGTTGTCAAACCAACCTGATCCAAGTCATATTATATCTTTGGAATAATGTACACATGATCACAGGTTCATCTATAACTAAAATCAGAACATGGAACATTATAAAAATTGAAATCGAAGTCAAGCATAGCTTTTTAGTGCATGGATCATCGTTTTCAAGCAAGAACATGAGCTAGCAAGGTAAGCAATAAACGTGGAGCAAGTTATAAAACTTGCCTCTAATGAGAAGATGAAACCCCAAACAGAAGAAAACTTGAGCATGTAGGGTAGAAAATCCATGCATAATCTATGAACTCATCCATCTAGCACATTTCTTCATCAAATGAGCAAACCCTAAGCATAAGGAGCAAGAAAGGTAGGGTTTTAGAGCTTTAGAGAAATTTCTACCATGGAACAGTAAGGTTTCAACCTCTAGAAAGGTAGGATGAAGGATAAAAAAGAAATAACCGGAGGAAAGAAGGGTATTTTTACTCTTTTAGGCCAAGATCACTAGAAGGAAGCTTTTTAAACCCAAAAAAAAGTCAATTGCAACCCTAGATTCTTTTCCAAGAAGCTCCCCTCTTTATTTTTCCTAGGATAGGAAATTCGCAGAAGAAAAGAGGGAGGATGAGGTTTGTAGAAGGAGGGAGGTGGTGGAGAGCAAATGGATCACTTTGGTACTTAGGGATAAGTATATGAAACTTTAAGATAAAGAAAAAGAAAAAGTTGAAGTTCTAGTATCTTTCCAAGTGTCCATGGCCTTAAACCATTGAGAATATACAAGAACACACACAAGAAGCTCCCCCACCATCCATAGAGACATGTGTATCTCTCGTTTCTTGAATTTCCAAGTAAAACAAATAACTCACTAGTTGATAGCTACTAAAGGTAGCTCATCCATGAAGGGTTAAACCCTAAAATACCCTTGGAGAAAACACCTTCCAACCAAGGTTTAAATAGGTGTCCCATGTCTAAAAAAGCTCAAGTATGATGAAAGAATATACAAGGAACATAATGCAAGTGATAAATTGCAAAGAAAACCTCTCAGTTGGGTAAATTGTAGAAAAGTCCAAAATGTGCATAAAATTGCATAATTTGCTCAACCAGTGTCCAAATTGGACCAAGTTTGAACCTTAAGCTTGTATTATAATATCAAAGAATATCACAAGGGTTTATTTGGGTTATAAGAATTCAATTATGATAATTAAGCTTATTCAAATCATTAAGCAAGTTTAGGGGCCTTACAATAGAGAACTTGAGTGGAATGCATAGGTCCACTTGCTTCATTAAAACTCATGTGCTTTGAAGACAATTTTTCCTCTTAGAGAGAAAGTATGAAAGATAGCTACTCTATTCTCCCCTCAAGCCTTGTAACATTATTTTGGACATCATCTAAGATTTTAAACCTAGAGAGAATCTCTTCCTCAAACCTTGAGATATATCTTGGGCCTTGTTGTTTTGGGTAGCTATAGGAGTGAGGTGACTTATTTTCTTCGTTAAAGGAGCCAACATAATTCACAAAATGGAAAGGAACATTTGTCACTTGGTTCTTCATGAAACTCACCATGTCACCAATAATCTTCATCACTTGTGGGCTCGAATTACTATGAACTGAAGATGTCATACCAAAGGGGCAGTCACCATCATTCATCATGCTAAAATCCCGTATCCTTGAACTTTCCACTAACTGCTCAAAGAAGGGCCATGTCTCCTCATGTGGCTTAGACATAAAAGCTCCTATACAAGAAGAATCCACTATATCTTGACTCATCAGAGAGAGACCAGAGTAAAAGGATTGCAGAAGCTGCCACAAAGGGATCTCATGGTGTGGGCACTCTCTCAACATCTTTTAAAATCTTTCCCAAGCATCATGGAACCACACATTACCCGCTTGATTGAAACTCACTATGTCACACCACATTTGTGTCAACCTTACAATGGAGTAGAAATTCTTTAAGAAGGAATTCTTCATCTCTTCCCTACTCATGATGCCCCTCCTTGAATCATACCAACCTTTGGCTTTGTCTTTGAGGGTGAATGAGAACAAGGTCAACCGAATGGCATCATAACTGTTTGTCAGCATCCTGAAGGTGGAGCATACTTCAAGAAAGGAGTCCAAGTGCTTGTAGGGGTTCTCACTCTTTGAGCCATAGAAGGTGGGCAGGAGTCCAAGGAAACATGGAGGAATGGAGAATTTCTCCCCTAGCATTTGATCAACTCTACTAGTAATAGGCAATTTATAGTTGCTACACATGAAGTAGTCTTGAAGTGAATTTGATCACTCTTTTTATTGGGTCAAAAGTGTATACATGATTGTACAATCAAAGATATCAGACTTTATATTTATATCCGACTAGAAAAGATGTCCGCAACTCAATACGGAGTCAATTGCAGTAGTGTGGGGTCAAACACATGGATAAGGGGAATGACAGAATAAAAATGTGAGATCTTAGCATAGTATAGTCTAATAAATTGAGTGAAATGGTGTTACGGTTAAAGAACGAGTTGATCTAATTGAGAAGTAAAGTCTAAGTTTAAGAAAATTAACATAAAGAAATGAACACGATTTAAGAAACTATGGTAAAAAGAGACTTGCATTGGGTTTCACCAATCAAACCATCCACAACAATGTAAAACCTTCATTCATAACTTATATATATTCTCTACTTGTTTTGTAAACAATCATAAAAGGTATTTTCTCCTTCCTTCTCTCAAGATCCGGATAGATTTCTATCTAAGGGGTTCTCTCTCTCGAGGTAATAATTGAAATACCAAAGGTAAATCATATGGCTTTTTTATAGCAACTCCTCACTTTCTTGGTTTTTTACCATCCTATACTCCAGATCTAGTTGAAATCATTATTTCAAACAATATTGATATCAAACATTAGAAGAGGGTATCTATTCATCAATTGACGCAATAAAACAAGAATATAAGAAAAAAACTTTGAAGAACATATGACATAAAATAGAAGAATGAACAATTACATCGTTGGGAGGGACTAGAGGCTACTCCCAACCCAAGTTATGGAATTTATCCATGCACGTCAAAGGGAACAAATAGATTACAACTTGAATAAGTCATGATAAGGAAAGAAGAGAAAGGGGTCGATACAAAGGTAGATAGAGTAATCGATCTACCAAACTTTTGTCTTATTAGGCAAGTGTTCAACAACAAGGTTGACAACTCTCCTCCTCCCTTCGATCCTCTCTTGACACAAGCATGTTCTTTAAATTGCCAATGGTGATGGATTGATCTGCCAAGGAAAGAGGTCAACATATAGGTTGATAAAACTAGGTTGGTCGATAACTTTTATCCTTGGGCTCTAAAAATTGGCGCCAGCCTTTTGGCTTGGTGACTCTGAGAATCCAAGATCATTTGAATTGAGACTTTGGGGGTCTATTTATAGTCTTTGACCAGTGCCTTATCAAGCTTGATTGGTCCACGTGGCATCAACATCTTCTGTCGATGTCCATGGTCAATGAAATGTTTATCTGATAAGTCTTTTGTAGATGTCATCATGATAACTCCTCGATAAGATTCCTTTAGTCTATGAATAATATCGACAGAAGTGTTGACATGGACAACGATGTCAAGTTCCTCGATGATGTCATCGAGAATCTACTCCTTGATAGGTTTATCAAGAAACTTGTTTGACAAATTGGGAATGATAGGGATTTGTCAGTGTTGTTGTTGACGAGGGTGAACTTTCGACATGTCTTTGATAGGTTTGACAATCTCCTTTTCATAGGTGAGTGTTTGATTTGCTCGATAAGCATCACTTGATAGGTTTCTATTGAGGTTATTCTACTCGACAAGGTGGTGCTCGATGCATCTGTCGATCATAACTCAACAGTCTTTTGTTGATTCTTTGGATGAAGGATCGTCTATCGATAGTACCGGTTGATGACAATTGCTTATTCTTCATTAATTTCACCATATTTGTACCAAATTTCTTAAAATATTCACAAAACTTAATTAGAACCTAACAATTAGTTAAATGAAGATAAATGAGTAAAATGGAACATCTAATCGTCGGTTCTAAGGATTTTTACTATGAAAAAGGCAATGAAAAGTGCATCAAAACTTAGAATTTAGCTTGTCCTCAAGCTAATGGAATCATTGGTTAATCGATCAAGCAAGTAGAATCCATGATTTACTAAAAATAAATTTTATACAATCCTCTTATCAAAACCATTCAATTTTTCATAAAATGACCTAACTTATCAGGAATATGAATTTGCAAAAGATTCTTTCTTTAATTTGTTTCTTAATTGTTTTTTGGGCTATATTCTTATCATTGGCATATATGACACTTTTCAAAATAGCTTTCATTCTCATCAAGGTATTATATGGAATAATTAGGTAGGCACAAGGCTTCTAGATTTCCCTTTCTTCTTTCTGGGTCATTCAAGTGCATGTTAAATGGGAAAGTGATCCTTGCGTTCTGAACAATTTGGATGTAGCGCAGTGATTGCACATCCTAAATATCACTGCCCCATATTTTAATACCTTTAAATGAACACCATTGGAATTGAGGTACTATTTCAGAGACTATCAAAATAGACATATATATGTTCATGAGATCATCAATACACTGTGTTAATACCTCTTCATAATGGCACATCTATTTGATTCTTTTTTTTACTCCTCACTCTTTTTGGGTGTCTTCTAGAAAACAAAATTTTGGAGGAAGAAACAAGGTAGTTCTTTCTTTATTCTTGTGAGAATATGCCTTAGAAAAAATATGATTAACTAAATATTTTTGGTAAGAATCTGTTGATGACATCTTGAAGTTACAATCAAAATAGAGAAAGAATCAACATTTTTCTAAGAGAAAATCACAAAAGTAATATCAATAACAAAAAGATTCTTCTTGTGTATAAGTCTAAAAGTAAACTAGATTCCTTGTAGAGGGAGTTTTCCATCATCTACATCTTAACAACTATATATAAGAAAATTTAAAAATTGTGATGGAAATAAGGAAATTATGAAAATAAATGCTAAAAAGAAAGAGACCAAAGTTTGTGTACTATAGATACCTATCATACTATTTTACCCCCCCCCCCCAAATTACAACATACATTATCCTTAGAGTGTGAAAAAGAAAGAAGGAAAAATAAAAACATGTGAGATGTTCATCGGAGGTCAATGATTCCCATGGAGACTCAAGCAACATTACAATATAATTCCCTCAGAGGCAATGATAGTTATCATCGTGGGCTTCTTCTACTACAATGTGGAGCACTCCAATGGTGTACATCCCATATAAGACATAGAAACCAAAAACATTAGATATCTGAGTTGGTGAGGGCAGCGATGCCAGAATCATGGAACCTTCCATCTTTTGGGTTCCTGAGAAGCATATCCACTGCCATATTATGTGATTAGTGAGATGAGTTATTTTGTACATACATCAACAATACCTTCATGCTCACTGAAAACTAGAACAAAATAATGAGAACCTTCTATGTCAAAATAAGCATCAGAACTATTATAAGGCATGACTTCCCTTTCACGAGTGAAAATGGCAAGTAAGGTCCAATGAGAATTGTGAATCATGGGTAAGAAAATATATAAAGGAATAGAGTCTTGTAGATGATGAATGAGTAAGTCCTTTTCATAAGAATAAGTGTCTTTATAGAGATCGTCTGTAAGATCAGGGCTAGTCATATAGACATCATCAATATTTTGGCAGATAAAAGATTTATAGGCCACCATGAGGCCATGAGATGAACATCCTCTAGGTTGGAGAGTTTCAAGAAGGTCATATTTCATAACCAGCAAATCATCTTTACTGAAGATTATGGAATTACCTCCCTTATTGAATCACTTCATTAACATCTTAAAATGAGGATATGAGAGCTCGTAGCAGGAACTATGATAATTTTTTTCAAAACTAGGTTCTATAGATGATATCGGGCCATATACGAGGAATGATTCAGGCTCATCTATGAAGTCTAGTATTACAACCTCTTTAGTGTTTGTAGTTGTTGTAATTATTGCAGAAGGGTTGGTGACAAGTGGTGAGGATATTATATGTCCTTCTTTCACTTCTTCTATTTGTAGAACATTGCGGAAGGGTTCTTTGATAGGTCATGGAATTAACAAGCAGATATCCCAGGAACTCTCAGGGAATTCTAAATCTTTAAAGAAGCATATATTGTGGATGACTTCCATTGTGTAGTGTCCACAAAGAGGGGTGAACCCATCTGGATCCAAGCTAGAAATAGGTGTTTCACAATGAAGAGCCTCCATAACCCAGAGGATTATAAATGCACTGTCTGAATTATATTGGCAGGACAATGGCTCAATCACGTAAATTGACCTCATGTACAACCCTTTGAGGGCATATATGAATCTAAGGAAGTTTTTTCTATAACATGCCCTTTAGATCAAAATTTAGAATTTTTAAGATCAGCAACGCACATGTTGAACAAGTTAACTTGATGTTAATTCATATCAGCTACACATAGCAACCATAAACCCCTAAAATGAAAATTAAGAAGGATATATCTTGTGTGATTTAGCTTGAGCTTATCCTTAAGGGTCACAATAGCTGGAGCGTTCATACGCTTCTTGAATAGATAGTCAGTGAGGGAGGGCGTTGCATTATAAAATGGCCACTCTTTATCACTGGACAAGATACCCTCCAAAATAGTTTGCGCCTGAATGGTGAACATCCTTTTTTTAACTTTGGTAGGACTGCAAAATATATTCCAAAAATACTACACAAGAAAGGGAGATAGAACCATTATCATAAATAATATGTTCCCCATCACAATAATCATCTAGAATGTCTTGTAAGACAAAAAATATCATAGACTTGTAATCCCTTCAATAAATGTGGATCAAGTCCATTCATTTTCGAAGGGATTTTAGGTGGAATGGGTAGTAGTGGCTCTTGAAACAATGTATCAGATAATCGAGGAGGTGTAATTGATAAAATGATGGAGAGATCACCATTATCCTCATCAGAAGAAGCAACCTCCTTATTTTAATGACTGTAAGTATCTACTGCTAAATCCATATGAGTGGTATAGACCCCTATAGAGACATCCTCCTCTAAGGTGTGGAAAATTCAAAAAGAATAGATATGGCTAAAGTTCAGTAATGCCTCTTTTAATTTTCTCATTAAGTCTTATTCGAAAGAATCAATAGGTGATGGTAGAGTCAGAGGTGGAATGTTCTCGGATGAGTAAACATAGACATCTTCAGAGGGACTGACATTGGGTGCAGTGTCAGAGGGAGGGATTCCACCTAGTTGGAGTTGTGGGGTAGATGGATTTGTGTCAGATTGTAGAGTTTTAGTTGCACCCAGATTGAACTCATAAACTTGGGAAAGAGACTCCTAAAATGATCCATCCGGCTGATCAATAGAGTGATGGTGGGCATCTTTTCTCATAGTATTTGGAATGTACAAGTTGCCTTGAGAATAACAAGAAGATGGTGATGATGATGCCTCAGACGAATGAGAATAAAACTCGCGATGTTGATGTCGTCAAAGAGCATGATGCTCTTCTTTGTGCTATCTTGTAGTTTCTTGACGCACAATATGCAATAAGATGTGATGTTGAACAATCAGGATTTCGTAAAGCTGGTGTTAGAGGGTCACCATGTAGAGAGGAATGTTGTCGAGCTCTCTTACATGTTGATCCAAGGATTGAACTTTCTTGGATATGTCATGCACATCTTTACTTAGGTTAGGGATAACATTCATAGTTGCGGTAGTTACCTTATAGATTGTGTCAAACTCATAGAAAAAGATGCCCCCAATGTCTCGAGATATTTGTGATCATAAGATGATGAAGAATGGCTCTCAGATTGGGGTATCTTGTGAGAAGTAGAAGTGTAATCTCCATGAGTACGACGTCATGGTGGGCTATCAACAACATCTTGTATCTTTCACTTCGGTTGAGAAATAGGTCTACTTTTGGTAGCAACCTGAACTAGGATGGAGGTTGGGCTAGTTGTGGTGGCCTGAGGAACTCTTCTTGTAGAATATGATAGATCAATATTCTTTTGTACATCTTTTGAAATCTGTGGAGAAGTTGGGACCTGCTTTTGTGATGACTAGAGTACTTCCAAATCATAATCAACTATTCTTTCTTGTTCTCTTCCCTCGAATATCTTGGATAGGGACTTCTTGGAAGTTTTTGTCATGATAGGATTTGGGAAGAATCTCCTAGATGATGCACCTGACTATTGAGGAGTCACTAAATTCTTCTTGTGAAAGTTGTTGAGAAGTTAAGTGATTTCATCCTCAGAATACAACAACTTCTATTTGTCATAGTCTTCCAATTCCAATAAAGGAATAGAGATGTTGGTTCTCATGAATCGATAGTAGTTGGTGTTATTACAGAGGACCAAAATGTCAGAAGATGTTAGGTACCTTGTTGTGATAAAACCTTCTCCTTGCATTTCCCTAAAGCCTTTAACATGTGGGTGTCCATATGATTGAACTATGAGTCTGATCAGGCCACCCATACAATACTCTTTTTGTTGAGTGGAAGAGATGCCCAACCATCTGTCAATTAGAAGGCGACGAATATTTACAGGTCGGCCTTCCATAATATAAGAAAGAATGTAAAGCTCCTCAAGATAGATGTTTCATGTCTCTGGTTCAGTGAAGAGAACATTGGAAACAATATTATGCATGATCCTCTAAAATTGAGAGTGAACTATTGATGCCTTGGGTTGCCCAAATTGGTACCTACATTGACATCTCAACTTTGCCTAGTATGTAGAGGCATTAAATCTAGAATCCTCCTTCTCAAGTAACCTGGAGTTAGCCTTAGCGGACTCTTCTTCTGATCCACAGAAGATTTTATTCAGAATATGTTCAGTCAAGACATGATCAACGTTGTTATGCAAACTTGCAATTGTCTATGTCCACTTGAGGGATCATCAACCTGTTTGGTCAAGACTTCTTGAATGGAGGAGATGAATTCCATTGTCTCCTAGACATATGCTCTAGGTTTGGCAAAGTAGAGATGGGTCATGTTGGACTTGGTCAACAGGTCTTTGACTCTTGATGTAATGTCGGTCTCTTCAAGAGTAGTTGACGAGATGAAGTAGGTAGGTTTGAAAATTCTACTTCTCATTGCTTTATACACATCCAAATGTTCTTTGTTGTGAGGCCTGAATGTTCCACAGAAGGGGAGGTCTGATTACAAACCCTGAGGTGCATCAGATTTAGGTTCATTGATCCGCAATCTCTTTTCACCTTCTATGTAGGGTTGTTTAGGATGTAGCCTTTTCTCTCCTCTCCTGGAAGTGTTTCCAATAGTCAATATGGAGCTATCTTGGTGAGTCATTACTGTGAAACAAAGGAAAATGAGAGCGAAATTAGGCATGATATAAAATACAGTTCTGTCAAGTACTACTTTCGGTGTAGGTGGCAATAGGGAAAGAAGTTTGTTCAGCATGATATAATCAGATTAAGAAAAAGTACACATACAATACACTATGTCAAAATAGATCAAGCGTCTATAGGAATTGGAAACAAAAGGGTCGTTAGTTCTATAAATTTTGAAGGTTGACAAAGTAGATATCTATCGACTGGGCTCAAAGCAATATCGACACAGAAAAGAAAACTATTGGTAAGGAGATCACGTTGACAGAAATCATCATAATAAGATCGATAGTTCTATCGATCGACATGATCACACACATGTTGACTGGGCGAAGATGATAGTAGTGTTGATAGGATAAAAAGGCAAGGGTATCGACTGGAATCTTATCGATTGGAAATGTCGACAAGTGGGTCAACAGTCAATTAGTCAGAGAGGCATCACTTTGCTTCAATTATGATGCGGTAACAAAATCTATAATGTGGGTCTAATATTTATAGCCAAAGGTTAAGGTGGGTGAAAAATAATTGGGTACATAGATATCAGATCTGGTTTTATCAAGATAGCTATAGATTAGGGAGGTTGACAGAGGTGTCCACGGGACAAGTTGATAGCTTAACAAACGGGCGTCATCAGTCAATATTTGTGAAGTTTTGTCGGTTGCGTGGTAGATAAACACTATCCTTTTACTGTCAATATATTTTCTTTAAAAAGGGGTCAAAAAACTAAACCAAGAGAGGTCGACAACAATGTCTATGAAGTTGTCGATGTTGCATCAACAGATCACTCAAAAGTTCTCTAAGTAAAGATCGATAGGATGGATCAGAATTTAAGTCGGCAGATCACGATAAAGTGATTGTCGTCCAATCATCATTTTAGAAGGAAAACAATACCCATATTGATTTTGATGGTACATATTTTACAAATATAGAGTTATGCATGGGAAAACAAAAACAAAATCGATAGAGAAAATGAAGAAAAATGAAATCGATTACAAAAGACAATGAAAGAAAGATAAATGCTTGGGTTGCCTCCCAAGTAGCGCTTGTTTATAGTCATGTAGCTTGACTCTTGGACATTTTATTCATCTTTTGGGGCATTGATGCGATGATTTTGAGTCGCATTTATAGACTTGTTTGATATATGTTTTATGCATTTATTAGTCATTTTCGTGGTTAATGTTGCATAATTCATCTACTTTGGTCTATGCTACTTCTTTATGTCAAATTTCCCTTATTTCAGCATTTTTAGTATAATTTGTCAAAAGAATACGTTTTGTGTAGAATTATGTGGTCTCGTGTTATAATTTCAGGAAAAACAAGTATCTGCTACTGTCGATACCATCGATAGTGGTTGATACCATCGAAGAGACCACAGGGTGCCAGCCGCAAGGACCAGAAGAAAGTTGATACTATCGACAGGGATGTCGATGGTATCAAGATACCATCAGGTTGCTGGTAAGAAGTGAGTCGATACTATCGACTCATATGTCGATACTATCGACTAGTGGAGCTACAACAACACAAAAAGACAAAACCGTCGCTACAGGGTTGTCGATACCATCGACCCTCGTCGATGGTATCGAGATGACATCAGGCGCAAAGACAAAAGAAAAGAAGAACTGCCGATATCGCACTAGGTCGATACCATCGACCCACGTCGATGGTATCGACACCGTCAGATATGTGTTTGCTTCAGATTGATCTTAATCCGACGGCTGTGATTAATTGGCGACCTAACTTGGGAAATATACCTAATGACGGTGCCAAAGAGGGAATCATCACGTCATTAGCCGTTGCACACATCCCGAGAAGGTGTGGAGAGAAGAACGGAGCCCAGAAGCACACCCCAACCGATCCAGACGCCTTAGAAGATGATTTCCACCACCGAAAGGCAGGAGAACGCGTATTCTACGCCAAGGATCGCTTGGATCTTCTCCGTTCAGGGGTTTCACCACTCAATCACGTTTTTCTCCATGTTTCCCTTTTTCTACTCCACGTTTTGCTTTGAGATGAACATGCAGGGCTAATCCCTTTTGTCTTTAGGACCGGGAGTAGCCCGGGAATTCATTGTATGACTATTTTATCATAGTAATTCATATCTTATCTCTTAAATCCGTGGTATAGCTTCGTTTTCTCAATTATATTGTTATGCTTGATCACCATAATAATAATCTAATGTCCTTAATTACTTTGAAAGAAGAATTAATGGTTGAAAAGAGACGGAATTTACATTAATTGACAAATCCCTTGAATAAGGTGGTGTAAGGTTAATGGTGGATACCGAGAGATCGTTTTCAATGCACCTATTTTAGGGTATAGGTTACTACGACGGTGGAACTGACCTAGACGTGGGTAGTGAATTGTACCACGACAGTGGGTAATTCTGAATTCAGGCCACTACCCAGATAGAGAGATAAAATTAGGTGACTACATAGAATTTAATACAATGAAAACCCGCGGTGAAACCGCAATTCTGAAGATTTCATTTTGAATTGATTAAACCAAACATTTAATCGATTACTTTGTTTTGTTTTATTTTTGTTTTATTTTAATTTTAATAAAAACTCTCAATTATTTAATCGGTCTAGCTGATCGTGAGTAGTTAGTAGGAGTCTCTGACAATTTATGTATTCCTGAGTTCGACTCGGGCCTCACAAAGACCTATATTACATTGACGCGTACACTTGCGTTTCTACGCACGGTAAATTCGTGTCAAGTTTTTGGCGCCATTGCCGGGGATACGACAAGTTGTTGGCACTACGAGTGCTGCAAGAGGCCACTCTAGGCCACATTTTTTTATCATTTTAAAAATTCATAGCTTAGTCTTTTTCGCATATTGTAGTTGTCTAGCACTGTACTGAACTTAACTTACTATTTTGTAGGTACTGTGCATGGTGCAGACGCGTAGTACCGACTACATGAGGCACGCACCAGAGGTTCCACTGCCGGGATCGGAATACGAGGACGATTATAATCAAGATCATCTGGAGGATATAGATTCAGAACCCAAACAAGAAGAGATGGTAGAGGAACAGACAATATGGGAGAAAATCAAGGCTTCTTCTTCATCTGCGTCGAAGGGGCCAATAAAGAAGCAGGCGATCAACATTCCAACATACAAAATTGATCCTACATTAATAAATTTGGTGAAGTCAAACGCATTCCATGGGCTTAAGAATGAAGACCCAGTTACACATATCAGCCAATTTGTGGAAAATTGTGACATGGTCAAAATTGACAGGTTCCCACAGGATGTACTTTACCTAAAATTGTTCCCGAGTTCTCTGGCAGGAGTTGCACGAGAGTGGTTGCACAATCTCAACGACGACTATGTGGAATCATGGAACCATATGGTCGAGGTTTTCTTTGAAAGGTTCTTCCCGCCCGAGAAGACCAACGATTTGATCAGAAAAATTCACAATTTCACTCAGAAGGCAGGTGAGACCTACTCGGAGACGTGGGAACATTTTCAGATTATGTTAAGGAGATGCCCACACCATGGTCTGGATAAGGAGAAGCAAGTTAAAATCTTCTATTTTTCTCTCTCCGAGCATGATAGAAGTAACCTTGATTCACCAGGGTCAGGATTTTTCTTAAACAGCACAGACACAAGGAGCTGGGAGATTCTGAAGAATATGGTGAAAAAGTAATCTTGGGGCGATAGGGATGCACTGGAACAAGTCAAAGCTGCAGGTGAGTCCAGGGCCATAAAGGAGCTGAATGACAAGCTAGATCTTCTAGCCAAGAAATTGCTTGTCAAGGAAGATGCACCATCTGATGAGGAAGCCCAAGTCAAATTCATGCAAAAACAGGGATATAGAAATAATGATTATGCTTGGAGGAGGGACAAGAAGTTCTCATGGAAGGATCCCAACAACTTCCTACAAGATCCTGATGCAAAGCCACAACCAAGAGCTGAAGATAAAAGCACTGAGTTGCTTAGTCAAATGGTGCAGCTGAATCAGGAGATGATGAGTATGCTCAGTAAACAATTGCAGTCCCAGGGTGATATTTTGACCAAGTTTGGGCAAACACTGCAAAGTCATGGAGCACAAATGAGGGCTCTAGAGACAACCGTGACTCAAATTTCAAATGAGGTGGCGGCCATAAAGCATGCAAATCAGCAGAGACAGGTTGGGAATGTAGATGTTGTTCAAGCACATCATCAAGTAAAATATATGTCTATGATTAATGAGGTAGAACCCCCATTGGTAGAGGCTCAGGACAAAAACAAAATGATGTTTGATACGGAGGCTATACCGGAAATACCGTATCCTTGCAGTCATTATGGACTACCAGGCATATATACTCTATTCAGAAAATTACGCCAAGAGCCCATGATGGTCGCGCCCACACCTAGGCAAGAAGAGCAGGTGAAGGCCATTTGTCAAGGTGAAGATACATCCACTGCGAGAGAGGTGCCAATGCAAGTTACACCTATTAAAGATGATCTACCAAAGTCTACGTCAGAGGGAGTTATTGATACAAGGGGAGCTTGACCCGAAAAGCTCATATGTGCCACCTCATAAGCGTCTAAATGAGTCAGTTGTGTCTAGTCTGGATAGCCCGAGGCCGAAGAAATAGCATCGACACTATAGGAAATTTTTGGAGATGTTCAGAAAACTCCATGTAAATATTCTGTTAGTGGAGATGATAGAGAAGATTCCCGCCTATGGGAGGTTTATCAAAGAAATCATCAACAAGAAGAGGCGGATTAAAGACACAAATATTTGCCGAGTGAATGAAATGGTGAGCTCGATTATTCATGGGAATTTACCACCGAAGAGGAAAGACCCAGGAAGCTTCTATATTCCATGTTCTATAGGCGATCAACATTTTCCACGAGCACAATGTGATTTGGGCACCAGCATTAATCTTATGCCACTATCCACATTTCAAAAGCTTGGGTTGAAGGAAATGAAAAAATCAGCGGCAACTATTGAGTTGGCGGATGGGTCCATTGTAAAGCCTTACGGAGTGTGCGAGGATGTACTCGTCAAGGTGGACAGGTTCATCTTTCCGGTGGACTTCGTCATCATGGACATGCCACAACTTAAAAGCTGTGAGATGCTATTGGGTAGGCCGTTTCAAGCAACGACTGATGTAGTCACCGCAATTGGGAGAGGTACTTTGACCTTGGGGATTGGTCAAGATCGAGTGGAGTTCAAGCTGCCACACGATCCTTTAGTCACCTTCTCCAATGTTCCAAGTTGATGAGGAGCTTCAAGTCATCTAGCCTAAGACGTTAAATAAGGGCGCTTGTTGGGAGGCAACCCAACCATCGGTACTTTAGTTTAGTTCTTTTACATTCGTAGTTTGATTTGTTTTAACTTAGTTTTTAGTGTAAAAAAGATACCGTGATCGTTTTCTACATGTGCAGGACTGAGGCAGAGTCAATACCATCGACCCTTGTGTCGATGGTATCGACCATGGTACAGGTTGGCGACTGCAGAAATCGCACTGCGTCGATACTATCGATGGCCTCATCGATGGTATCGACATACCAACAGGCAGATCGCAAGAAGAGGTCAATGGTATCGACATGGGTGTCGATACTCACGAGATCTCTAGAGATTTTCAGAAAGAATCGTCTCAGTAAAGTCGATACCATCGACGAGCCTGTCGATGGTGTCGACACAATCACACACAGAAGGCGGCGGCCAGGCCTCGTGAGGGTTTGCCCTAATCAGAGAGTCGATACTATCGACTCGCGTCGGTAGTATCAACGTGCCACATCAACAATCTACGAGGAAAGATCTACGGAGATCGCAGCAACCAGGAAGTCGATCCGGGGGACGGGTCGATACCATCGACTCGCGTCAATAGTATCGACACGTCAGCAATCCAGGCCCTGCAGATCCAGCCATCGATGACCGTCGATACTCGCGGAAGTACAGATTGTGCTACCCGTGTCGATACCATCGACCCACGTCGATGGTATCGACGGGCATACAGCAGCGCCAGCCATGGCTATATATGAGAAGGATTGTCGTCATATGACGTCACAACTCCAGAGCAATCCTCCTTCACCTGTGCCGAGTGTATTCCAGAGTGATCCGAGCCCGACGATGAGCTACACCGAGCACGTTCTTCATCAAGTGGAGATTTCTTTCTCCGATCTTCACCGATCTCTCTCTCTATTCCTCTTTCTGTCACGATCATGGTGCATGTCGTTGGTGCATCTTCTTCACGCGCAAACCCGATGGACATCCCGAAGTTCATGCCACCACCTACAGCTTCTATTTCATGCCTGTGGCTTATTCATCTATCCGAGGAGGTTAAGAAGATCTACGAGGAGATCTTGAAAAGAAAGATCGAGTCGACCCGTTATGTTGAACGGGAGACCATCTACAACTTGGGGTTCGAAGCCAACCTCGACTATGTTCTGAAGGGGTAGGCCCGACACACGGGAAGAAGGCCTGACGAGCTGGAGTTTCACGTCGATGGCCAGCCGTTCTTCGACGAGTGGCCTACGTACAAGGAGTTGGTGGCTGAGTTTATGGCGTCTCTGGATGTCTGCGTCGTACCCAACGACGTCATAGCCACCGATCGTGAGTGCATCAAGGGCCGGGTGTTTTTCTGACTGTACAACATTGACTACACCCTTACACTCCGGTAGTTCAATAGGATTTACAACTGGAATCACTCGCAACATGACTACCGGCGGCCGGACAACCGCACCGACTACGACGCGATCTTCACCAAGCTTGTGACGGTGCCGCTGGGCAAGTCAGTGAGCTACCACAATGCCGTGGTAGCTGACTTCGAGCATCCATTCATACGGATACTCCACCGGATGCTGAGTTCTACCTTGTTTGCTAGGGGTGATCTATCCCTTAGCAAATTCTAGGAGTAGGGTCTATTTTTCATGTATAAACTCCTGAAGTGCCAAGAATGCAACTAGGGAGTCTGCAGCGGGTCTTGGCAGTCAAGCGGAGCACACAGAGGGCTCCAATTCACTTTGGAGGACTTATTACTCCGCTGGCGCACTACCTCGGGCTAAATTTCTCTACTTTGACCCCACTCTCCAGCTGAAGCAAGGTCAATGTGTAGCATCTTCACCGATCAAATTTGATCTTGCTTTAAGATGGTTTACCGTATGCTCATTGTCATGTAAACCATGCTTACCAAGAATGCTTGCTGCCCGATCCGGTCTTCAACATCGAAGGGGCGCAACACTTCCGATGGCCTATCATAGCCATTGCTAACTCCGATGAAGACGACGGCAATGACGATGATGACAACAATGACGATGAGGCTGAAGAGGAAGAGGAGGCCTACACTCCTCTTCAGGCATGAGTGGCACCACAGAAGCATCTTCGCATGCATCCGGGTGCATCTTCATCTTCACAGCCTCTGCCACCACCACCGCCCTCGCAGCAAAGCGAGGATGTCTATTCGATGCAAGGCATGTATGCTATGCTGCAAGACATACAGCAGACACAGCATCACCACACCGCAGTGTACATCGGTATTCATGAGACGACGAACCGGTTTCTTGACAATCAGAGGCATATCTTCGAGAATGAGCGCCTCCTCCTCGACAACCAACAACAGATTCATGACCGGTTGCATAGGATGGAGATGCAGCAGCAACCCTTTTATGATCACTACTGGAGCCAGAACTACTTTGGATGCTATCCACAACCTCCACCTATGTCCCAGTTTGATCCGAGTTTTCAGGGGGAGTACCCATCTTGGGACCCCACGGCTCCACAGTACCCACCTCCGCCTGAAGAGTAAATCGGTATCTCTGTTCCAACCTTTAATATTGTTTTTTACTATGAGGCCATAGTCGAATTCAAGCTTAGGGGGGGTGTTGGAACAACTCTATCTTTTATTTTCTCTATTTTTAGTTTATTGCTTTTTGTTCTTGTCATTTGTTTCTTGCAATCTTAGTTTGTTTGTAGGATCCACATTCTATCTAGTGTAATCGTGGATGTCTTAAGTCTTGTGTCATCTCAGTTGCATGTACATGGGAATTAAGGGAAAATTTAAAAATTTTGAGTGATTCACAAGCTTGAGTGTTGTTCAACTTTGATCACATAACTTAAGAAAATGATTGTTTTTGTCAACTTTAAAACAGAAAATCACAACTGTACATTCCTAATGATTCATGAAAGTGTACGGAATTGGTTGTTTGAGCCTAAACTAACCAAATGATAATGAGACTCTAATTTGAAGTAAGAGAGAGAAACCTCTTAACTACTACATAGGTCAGTAAGGAGGGACACATAATACTTTTCAAGGGTTCAGTCAATTAGTCTTGTGATCTTTCCACCTCATTGCTTTTCACAATCCACCACAAGATTTGGAAGTAAAGTACAGTTTTAACCTTTTTGATTGCATGACATGTAGATAGGACTTGCATTGCAACCACTTTCATATGTTTTGCATGGAAAATAAAAAAAAATAGAACAGTTATACATGCACATTACCCTTAGGTGCATGTCATTTAGTTGCATTCATAACTTTTATGCATGGAGTATATCATGTACCTCATTTCTGCTTTAATGGTGAATTAAATTGTTCCATACCTTCTAAATAGTTCAAATATTTGAGTTATGCAGAAAAAAAAGTAAGCCCAATAAAGTATTCATTGTCAATCATGGATATAAGGGCTTGGAAAAAGAAGAAGAAAAATCTGAAAAAAAATGAAAAAAAGAAAGTTATTTAGAAGCAAGTAGAATAAGAAGGAGAAAGGAACATAATCTTACATGCATTTTAAGATGAGTAAGTACATGATGTAGCTCAATTAGATATCCATCTCATTTTGAGATGGGATGTTAGTGCATGCATCATTCCACCCAATCTTAGGCATTAGGGCATTTTTCATGTGCATTTGCATCATTTAAGGCATTTTTGTTTTATGCATGTTGAAACCGTATAATGCTTCCACTTCTTCCATTAGCCAGCCATTCCATCCACCCGTTGCTCGGATTGGTAAGCCACTGTGATTTTCTCCTCACTTGTGAATATCAGGAGAACTGCTTCCATGTAGATGGTAGTTAGGGCGAGCAACGTAGTATAGGAGATCACAAGATGCACCGAGTCTGGACCGGCGAATTTTATTATGTTAACTGCCTTATGTGATAGTGTTCATCAATTTTGAGGTAGATATCTTTTATGGATGATTACTGTCTCCTGTAGGGTAATTATCATTCTGTGGTTAGCAAGGGTCGGTATGTGAATGTCCGGTGGGAGTCATATGGGATGTTTGTTGTGATGCTTTGTTCTTTAGTTGACTTTGGAAATTCTATTCTAAGATTTAGTTGCTCGAGGGCGAGCAATGTTCAAGCTTAGGGGAGTTTGATGCGATGATTTTGAGTCGCATTTATAGACTTGTTTGATATGTGTTTTATGCATTTATTAGTCATTTTCATGGTTAATGTTGCATAATTCATCTACTTTGGTCTATGCTACTTCTCTATGTCAAATTTCCCTTATTTCAGCATTTTTAGTATAATTTGTCAAAAGAATACATTTTGTGTAGACTTATGTGGTCTCGTGTTATAATTTCAGGAAAAACAAGTATCTGCTACTGTCGATACCATCGATAGTGGTCGATACCATCGACGAGACCACAGGGTGCCAGCCGCAAGGACCAGAAGAAAGTCGATACTATCGACAGGGATGTCGATGGTATCAAGATCCCATCAGGTTGCTGGCAAGAAGTGAGTCGATACTATCGACTCATATGTCGATACTATCGACTAGTGGAGCTACAGTGACACAAAAAGACAAAACCGTCGCTACAGGGTTGTCGATACCATCGACCCTCATCAATGGTATCGAGATGACATCAGGCGCAAAGACAAAAGAAAAGAAGAACTGCCGATATCGTGCTAGGTCAATACCATCGACCCGTGTCGATGGTATCGACACCGTCAGATATGAGTTTGCTTCAGATTGATCTTAATCTGACGGCTGTGATTAATTGGCAACCTAACTCGGGAAATATACCTAATGACGGTGCCCAAGAGGGAATCATCACGTCATTAGCCGCTGCACACGTCCCGAGAAGGTGTGGAGAGAAGAACGGAGCCCAGAAGCACGCCCCAGCCGATCCGGATACCGAAGAAGACGATTTCCACCACCGAAAGGTGGGAGAACGCGTATTCTACGCCAAGGATCGCTTGGATCTTCTCCGTTCAGGGGTTTCACCACTCAATCATGTTTTTCTCCATGTTTCCCTTTTTCTACTCCACGTTTTGCTTTGAGATGAACATGCGGGGCTAATCCCCTTTGTCTTTAGGACCGGGAGTAGCCCGGGAATTCATTGTATGACTATTTTATCATAGTAATTCATATCTTATCTCTTAAATCCGTGGTATAACTTCATTTTCTCAATTATATTGTTATGCTTGATCACCATAATAATAATATAATGCCCTTAATTACTTTGAAAGAAGAATTAATGGTTGAAAAGAGACGGAATTTACATTAATTGACAAATCCCTTGAACAAGGTGGTGTAAGGTTAATGGTGGATACCGAGAGATCATTTTCAATGCACCTAGTTTAGGGTATATGTTACTACGACGGTGGAACCGACCTAGATGTAGGTAGTGAATTGTACCACGACAATGGGCAATTCTGAATTCAGGCCACTACCCGGATAGAGAGATAAAATTGAGTGACTACATAGAATTTAATACAATGAAAACCCACGGTGAAATTGCAATCCTAAAGATTTCATTTTGAATTGATTAAACCAAACATTTAATCGATTGCTTTGTTTTGTTTTATTTTTGTTTTCTTTTAATTTTAACAACAACTCTCAATTATTTAATCGGTCTAGCTGATCGTGAGTAGTTAGTAGGAGTCTCAGACAATTTACGTATCCCTGAGTTCGACTCGGGCCTCACAAAGGCCTATATTACATTGATGCGTACACTTGCGTTTCTACGCACGGTAAATTCGTGTCAGGCATCTAGTAGCTCCATGTCTGCTTTATTGGTGATAGTTTCATCTTTGTAGTATCTTTTTTTTCAATTACCATTGACTGAGAAAGTTCTAAATTTCTCATAGTGAATATCCATCATTCTAGGAGGATAGATAGTGGCCACAATGAATGGACCATACCAACAAGATCAAAGTTTTCTTGAGAAGAGACAAAGTGTAGAGTTGAACAGAAAGTCCTTGTTTCCTTTAGGGATATCCTTTCACTTGATGTGAGAATCATGCCAAATTTTCGTGTGTTCTTTGTATATTTTAGTCTTCTCATAAGCATGGAGACGGAGCTCTTCTAGTTCTTGTAACTATAGAAAGTTCTTTTATTTTGCAAGGTCGGCATTCATGTTTAGGGCCTTAATTGCCTAGTAAGCCTTGTGTTCTAGTTATAGAGGAAGATGACATGACTTGCCATAGATGAGGCGATAAGGGTGGTTCTGATTGGTGTCTTGTAAGCAGTTCAATATACCCATAGAGAATCATTGAGTTTAGATAACCGATCCTTCCTGGATCTTCCAATTGTTTTATCAAGGATTTGCTTGATTTACTTGTTAGAGACTTCTACTTGGCCTGCAATATGAGGGTGATATGGGGTACATTGCTTCAAAAGAGCCTCAAGATGTTTCTTGATGAAGTGTGATCCTCCATCACTAATGATAGTTCAGGGGACTCTGAACCTGGGAAATATTATTTTTGTGAAAAGGCGCATTACCATTTTGGAGTCATAGGTTGATGATGGGATAGATTCCACCCAACTTAATAAAAAACTACATGAATGTATTTATTGCCAAAAAATGGTGGAAGTGGTCCTATCAAATCAATTCCCCAAACATCAAAGATTTCTACTTTGATCCATTTGACCAATGGCATCTTGTTCTTTTTGTTCATGTTGGCTAGTGCACTGACATGCATCACATTGTTTGGCATAGACGTGTGCATCCTAGAAGATAGTCAGCCAATAGAAACCTGAATTCAAGATATTTAATGTTGTGTTCTCAACACCCATATGTCCTCCATGAGGAGATGCATGGCATGTTTCTAAAATAGAACGTGCTTCATCGTGATCAACAATGGCGATAGATGTTGTTAACACATTTGTAGAATAAGAGCTGGTCATCACAATAGTAGTTTTTTAGATCAGAAAAGAACTTCTTTTGATTGTAAGTCATTCCAGGGGTAGCTGCTGGCATGCAATATAATTGCAGAAGTAAGCATACCATGGCGTTACTTGATTGAGAGAATGAATAAGAAATAGAGATTCATCTTGATAAGATTTATTAGTAGGGAGTAGATTCTTCTCTTCAACCCTTACAAGAGAGGTGGTCGGCGACGAAATTCTCATAACTCTTCTTGTCAATGATTTCATGATCAAATTCTTGTAGTAGAAGATCCCACTTGAGGAGGTGTGGCTTGGTATCTTTCTTTTGCATGAGATACTTAATTGCTCCATGATCAGTATAGATTATTACCTTTCCTCCTAGTACAGTAGATTTGAATTTATTGAAAGCAAAAATGATAGCTAGCATCTCCTTCTCTGTTGTTGTGTAATTGATGTGAGCTTCATTGAGAGTTTTGCTGGCATGGTATATAACATGATGTTTCTTGTCCTTCTTTTGTCCTAAGACAACACCTACAACATAATCGCTAGCGTAATAGATAAGCTCAAAGGGGATATTCTAGTTTGGAGCTTAGATGATGGGCATGATAGTTAGGGAATCCTTGAGGGTGTGAAAAGCTTTCAGGCAATCATTGTAAAAAAAGGCATGTATTTGACAAAAAGTCTAGATAGAGGTTTCATGATATTTGAGAAATTTTTAATGAAGTGATGGTAGTACCCTGCCTGCCCCAAGATACTAAGGATAAAAGAAATTGTCTAAGGAGTTAGGATTTTAGAAATGGCCTCTATTTTTCTCTTATCGATTTCTATACCGACTTCTAATACTTTGTGTCCCAGAACTATCCCTTTGTGTACCATAAAATGACACTTATCCTAGTTAAGAACCACCTACTTTTCTTTGCATCTCTAGAGAATGAGGGATATATTCTTTAGACTGTATTTAAAAGATGATCTATAGACTGATAAGTACTCCATAAAAACCTCCATAATATCTTCTATTATATTGGAGAATATGGCTGACATGCACCTTTGAAAGGTGAATGGAGCGTTGCAAAGACCAAAGGGCATACAAAGAAATGCATATGTCCCATACAGACAAGTAAAAGTGGTCTTTTCCTGATCGTCTGGGTGGATGGGTATCTAATAAAATCTTGAGTATCCAACTAAATAGCAGAAGTGTGAATGGTGTGCCAATCTTTCTAAAACATGATCAATAAATGGTATAGGGAAGTGATCCTTGCATGTTGCTGCATTCAATAACCTATAATTAGTGCACATATGCCAACCGGTCACAGTGTGAGTGGCCAATTCCTTGCTATCACTATATTTTACCACAATCATCCCTCCTTTCTTCGGTACCACACGTACTAGACTCACCCAATTGCTATCGCTAACGGTGTAGATAATTTCAACATTTATAATCTTGATGACTTCCTTACACACTACCTCCCACATTTTTTCATTCAATTTTCTCGAACTCTGCATGCATGGTTTAGCATTGTCTTTAAGGTTAATTCTATGCATGAAAATGGTTGGACTAAGACCTTTAATATCACCAATACAATACCCAAGATCTTTCTTCCTAGTATTGAGTTCAGACAGGAGTTGTTCTTGTTGGTCAAGAGATAATTGTGCATTGATCATCACTGGATTATTCTTATCATTGTCAAGAAAATCATATTTCATACCCTAGGAAAGTGGTTTGAGCTCTGGTGGAGGTCTTTGGCTGAAAATGTCTTTCGGTTCTCACTGGAGGGAAATATACTTCATTGTCTCAATAGATCCTTGAAACTATTCTTCTTCTGCAACTTCTAAGTATGCTAAAATATCTTTGGTGTCTGGATCCTTTATCGCTAAAGTAGGATTGATTAACACCCTCATCAAGGGATCTAAAATAGCATTGTGTTCTTAGATTTCTACACATAACTGACTATAAGAGTCAATGAAGTAACTTGTCTCTACTGGTGAAGGACCCTTCATGTGATCAAGTATATTGAAATCAATAGATTTGTTACTGACTCTAATAGTGATCAACCCATCTGCAACATGTAACGACCCCACCTCTCGGTAACCCCCAATTAAGGGAGACCAAGAGGTCAGAGCCGTTATCCCAAATTTTAGATCAAAGGTTCGACAAATAATCAATAATAATTATCAAATTCTACCAAACTATACTGAAAGGCTGTAATAAAATGAAACTTTGCATACCTTTTAAAACTTTGGATATCTAACTTCTATCCATGACTGGAATCTATTCTAACTAATCCTGCTTGCACTTTAATTCTTATTTTCACAATGTGCCACTTTACTGTTTGTCCTTTTCACACTTGTACCTAAAATGCCAACAAACAAAACGTCGGTCAGCATATAAGAATATGCCGGTATGTGGGGACAACTAAAATTTCACAAATATGGCTAACAACCTAATTATCACAATCAAGGTAATTTAACAAGCCAAATTATGTTTTCAATGTGCCATTCTCCACCGCTTTTGCCCTAACCCTGGAATACCTCCTTTAGGGTTTCTCTTTTGCCATTGACCTAAGGCCACCTTCTCAATCCCAGGCTTGGTGTCTGGGGTCACCCTTCATGGTTCCCTTTAGTCATTCAATATCATAGGCCACCTTCTCAATCCCAAGCTTGGTGCCTGGGGTCAGCACTCATGGTGCCCATGGGTCTTCCCTCCTGGGCTTGACCTTTTTGCATCATCCATCAGGGAGGCATGTAGGTGCGAGAATACACACTTATACTATTATTGTGATAATCATAGTGACTTTATGATTTTCAAGTATGAACATCCAAACGGATAAGTTACATTCAATGCGATGAATCATCTGGAAAATCTTCGAGAAATTAATGCGATTAACCATAAATAATCACATACCTGTCAAGCTGACTTGATTGCATAAATAATTCAACCAATTAATAAACCAAGCAAGCACACACCAAGTTGATCTTTAAATAGTCATCCAATTTTTCTTATCATTAATCATGCCATCATGGTCTATTAATCCTAGTTGTTTCCTAGGGTTACTAGTCCTTTTTAGGGTTTTGATTACAATTAGGGTTTCACTTCATTTTTATTATTTTAAACCCTAATTTTATAAAATTACTCACAAACCCTAATTGCATCATCTTTCTTTCACAAAAGATCCTAAGATCATCCTTTATCAACATGAAACCCTAATTTCAGATTACAAGAACTTTTCTTTCCTTTTTCTCCTATTTAGGGTTTCTAAGTAGATTAACCATCATATTAGGTTTAAAACCCTAAACCTTGCAATTTCATCTTCAAAATAGGTTAAGATTCATCATTATCATTAAACAAGTTAACCATACTCGAATTAACTTATTTACAATATTAAATCTATCCTTTATCATCAATTAGGGTTTCTAACCAAAAATTAATACTTTTTCCATCAAAATTACATACTTTTATAAAAGGATACTGATTTAGGCTTTCAAACTATTTTTAATCTATTCGTCGTATTTTTCTGATCAATTTTCATGCATAAACTTTCCTCATCTGAGTTTTCTAGTAAAAGATATGATTTATTGTAAGGAAAATCCTTTTTATTGATTTATTTGTTAATTCTAGAAAAATGAGGACCACTTGATCCATGGTCCGCTGGTCCACTCAGGATCCAACGACCTATGATGTGTGTGCCTATTCTTTGATCTGAAGTTGCGAAGGATAAAAATGTCCTTACCTGAACAACGGTAGCGGAGGGCTATTTTGGTAAATGACCAGGTGGTCATCTTCGTCCTCGCGCCAAAGCGAGAAGCAACCTGTGGTCAACCTAGTATTTGACTCTGAGGTTCTGACCACCTTCAAGTGTGCTGATCATCTAGGGAGCTTTACCTCCCTCCTTCAAACTCATCCATGGCCTTGATTGCCCACGACAACCTTGCTACGATCACCTCCTACTCGCCGGACTCTGGTGAGGTCTTCTCGGAAAATGGGGGTGAATGTCAGGGTAGAAGACGGAATTGAGGGCACGAAAATTCTTCTCTCGGTCTTCCACAGAGCTTTGGGTAACAAGAAAGAACATGGGTTCCCCCTCTCATCCTCCCCTATCTATAGGGTCAGGGACATGGATCTCTTGAATTGGGAATTCTCCCGATCAGCGACCAAACCCCTACAAAGTAGGGTTGCTCATCACCGGACTTCTCTCCTAAGTCCAACGGTGATGTTCCCTCATCTTAACTCTGTTTACTTTTCTCACAATGATCCAAGTTTGGATCATCACCAACCTATCAGGCGCAGGACTCCTCGTGCCTGTGGGAGTCATCCCTGATCGTGGGATCGCGATCCAACGGTCCACACTGCTCGCGCCAAAACAAAGGCAATCCATATTTCTATTTAAAAAATAAACCCTTTTGATTTTATGATAACTTTGGAAAATCATAACTCTTCAACCATGGCTCTGTTTAATCCCAAATTTTGAGGGAATCTTATTAATGACTTAATCTATCATCAAGCCAAGTTTGGGCTCATTATCTAAAAGAAGGCGTGCTTTTTCTTTAGGTGCAAGATATCGCTTAATTATATTTATATCTCACATATTTTCTCTTTCTCTAGCCATTAAATTATTATTTTGAGTTCCTTGAACCTTAAGGAACCTTAATGGCTCGAAATCCCATCTTGGGAATATACCTTAGCCTTTTACTTATCTTTTATCCATTATTTCTCATTATCTTACTTATTTCTTTATTAAAATATCTTCTTTTGAGGATTTGTCTTTTTCTCTCTTTTCATTTTCCTTATTGGAATTCCTTTTAACATTAGGAACCTTATGGATACAAAAATCCACCAAAGATACCTCAATCATACCTCTTTCCACTTATTCCCCATATTTTATCCCTATTTTCAATTTCTTTCTTAATAACGAAATGTTTAATTGATCTTTTCTTTTCTTGTTGCATTATCTTTGCAACTTTGGACTCCTTGGAACCCAAGGAACCCAAGAGGCACAAAATCCAACTTTGGATAACATTCCTTTGCCTTCTAGAGGTTTCTACATCTTTCTTTTCTCCATTTTCTTATTTACTCATTTAATAATGGAGTCTCTTTTGTCTTTTCCTTATTATTGGGCCCAATAGCCAATAAAGCCCACAAAACAACCAACAAGGATATTTTAAATGAAATCCTTTTATTCAAAACAAATTATATCATTATTTGTTCAAATATCTTTAATAGGAGAAATTACATTTCTCACCAAAAGAACCCAAAACAATTGGGGTTGTAACATCCTTCCCCTCTTATAGGAATTTTGCCCCCAAAATTCCACCAGGCACACAAACAAACAAGATAAGCCTTTCTTATGTCCATCATGGATCCCATGTGGCCTCACCCTTTCCTTGGTGCTTCCCAAGAACCTTCATCATCTCATGTTCTTCCATCTGAGTTTTTTCTCACCTTGGTATATGGTACCCTCATAGGTGACTCAAGACATTTCAGCCCCTCATAAAGCTAAATAGGTTCAGGCTCATCACATGGCTTGGGTACCTCACATAGTGCTCTAGATCGGACTCATGGAACACATTATTCATCATGTTATCCTGAGGGGTAAGGCTAAACACAACCATCTCCACCATTCCATCTCAAATGGACCATGCAGCCGGGACTCAACTCTCTTAGATATAACTTAGAGGGGTCAGGTTTTCACATCACTTACTTTCCCACAGTGCACTGCATGTCAGTCTTCTTTGCATCAGCTCACGACTCATGTCACCCCTGGGCTCTCTTTCAACCATTGTACGATCAAAGTGACTTCATCTGCACACACTATGGTCCTTTTCTGACCTTCACGAAGTCCTTTCACCAACATCATCCTAATGAAGTGGTGACCAACACAACCTCCCTTACAGAGCTCCTTTACATCCCAATACTGGATATGGTGGTTATCATCACATCTTGCAAAGGACAAGAACTGTCTCTATGTATCACCCTGAACAAGCACACATGATCTTATCAGACCCTCTAGTCTGGATTATACTAACCATTAGTTAGGGGTGACAAATTGTACTAATATCGAGTTCCTCATGTACCTACTTCCACCACATGGAAGTGAATCTTTAGGTTATAAAGAGCTTTTGAAGTCGCATCATGGTGTAGTTGAACCATCTCTCTCTCATATGTAGTTCAACTGAATCCATCCCTTGACAATATTCTTTCTTTCTCATGTCATCTAGGTAAGGTGATCTACCATAACCCATATTGTGGCTCGACCTTCCTTGGTCTATGGGAGACTTACCACAACATCATAGTGATGAACTCCCATTCCCTCTCGGGACTCTTCATCTACTATACCAACACACTGGGTTACTGGTGTTCGTCCTTCACTTTCTGGCTTACATGGCGACAAGCCACGTGCAACTTCATCTTAAGCATCCAAAGTACTACATTCACTTACTATCTTAGTAGTACCACAGTGTATGATGCACTTAAAATCATGATCTCAAGTTTGATTCCTCGGAAACCCTAAACCACTCTAGTCAGGGTTTCATCACCTTGCTTTCCCTAGAAGTGCATCTGAGGTTCTACAACCATCCTTCTATCACATCAAGGCCCAGTCTGGCTAACCAAACAACCACTAACTTGATCAACATATCTCGTTACATCTGAGTGTTAGCCAAACATATCTCCTTTTCCAAACTTAGGGTTAACCTAACAACCTCTGCTAGCCTCCAACTAAACTAGGAAGATGCATCTCAACAAGAGCATCCATTACTACCTTTCATCTTTAGGTGCTAGGTAATAGTGAAAACATACACTTTCCTCTATTCCACTTATCATCTCATCTCAGACTCTAAGTCTATCTTCATCAAGAAAACTCTAAGCTCATATTCTTGGTTTTCGAACTCAACCTTGTATAACTCACAACTCATGATACAAACATCCTCATAAGGTGACTACCTTATTTCTCTTACAGTTTGTAAACCATCCACATATCGTTCACTCTACAAGGGTATGTTATCATCTCTATCCTCATACCTCATAGTGACGTTCCAACTTACATCATCTTTATCCTTGGTGTATGGCATGTGTATTGTCCTATCTCTCACTCCCATAACAAGAGGAACTAAGCATTTGGCGACCGTCTAAACACAAAGTTCTTCCTATTCCAAGAGTAGAGATGGTACATCCCACCTTGCCAGTACACCTTCAAATCTAAGTTGAAACGTGCAACATATGTCTCTACATCAGGTTCATTTTGATATCAAAGTTACTTCCATGGAAAACTGGTCTCGAACCTACTTGGGTCACGACAAAATTCTTGGTCATCTCCTCTAGGTCTGTAGGGTGCCAGCACTTTTGGGGCCATCCCTCTTCCCTTATGCATCCAAAGAGTGCCCTCCTCATCTGCCCTTTGGGTCCCATGATTGCATGAAGGTGATGAATCTCCTAACCCATGGCCCTCATACAATGATAGTTGTTACCTCCCGACCCTATGGTCATGTGCAACTAGGGAATTAGGAAAATCCTACTTCCATTAGGCTTATCCCTACCTGACCCTAGGATAGACTTAGGATTCTAACATAGTACATGTCCAACTTAGAACCTTACCCAAGTCTCCATCATCTCTCTCAGCATTAGTGGTCTGACTTACATCCTTTCATAGGGATCATGGTGACCTATCTACCTCGGTCAGGCCCCATACCAGTTACCCCCATGGTAACACATCTACATGCACTCAGAGATGATCACCTATGGGTCTACAGGTTCACTCTTATACTATGTACTCTCCACTTTGCTTCTCAAGATCCTATGAGACCTCTTAGGGTTTTTGCAAACCCAATAAAAGCTGATATACACCCTACAAAAGGGTCCCTCTCCCAAGATGGGAGGAAACTACATCTTGATAAAAAAGGTCACAAACGTGCTTAGGTCTAGGGTTTACATCCACATGAGCATGCTTAGCCTTAGCAAGCTACTAAGTCACAGGCAGACCACCTACTAAACCATGCTAGGTCATATTTGTTCTCATTCTCAACATTGGACCAAGAACAAACCTTCGCATGTCACCAACTTAGTTATGAGGGGTTCATCAACCATACCTTAAACTTAAGGGGTTTTCCCTTTCCTCTAAACATGAGGAGTTCCATGCTTAACTCTATAGAAACTCAAATCCCATCATGAGCATCATGCACACCACTTCCCCTTATAGGCCTAGGAACCCTATGTTCACTTTTCTGATAATCAACCGCCTGCTCAACCTTAACCACGATCCAAGCATGTATAGGGTATGACATGCACTTCCCATGATCCTTCAACTTGAACAACACTTCAGAGAGGAGTCCTCCTCAAGGACAACCAACAAGGTATAAGGCCTCACAACCTGTTACTATACCTCCTTAGGGTCTAATGAACTCTTCTTCCCATCTCAGAAGGTAAACACCTATACCATAGGCACATAGGTACCAAAAGCCTCATCCTCTCTCTAGGGTGTGGTTCCTATAAAGGCAACCAAGATATCCTCAGCCTCCAGGGATCATGCATGAGGCAACCGCTATCATCCACTTAAGTCCCATCATCCTCAACTCCCATTGTTCCTCATATCTCAGAGTCTAAGCTTCCAACCTTCTTGCTTGGGTCCTCCTCTGTCTCTCTCTAGAGATAACCCTATAAACAACCTTACTACTAGAGGTTCTTTCTCCATGAAGGATTGAGCTCACAAGCATACCCCTACACAGGTGAAGCCTCTGTTCAAACTGATGTTCGCTCAAGATTATCCAAAACTCTTCTTTCTTATCTCATAAGCTATCCATCATACTCTCCTGGCCAGGGTTTCAACCTACTGCCCACACTACTGATGTATTCTGGGTGCATATTATGCCCTACTCAGATAAGACCATAGGGTTTCTATAGGTTCTTCACTAACCTCATCAATGAAGGAGCTATCCTTCACTCAAACATGCACGACCCTTCCCAGGGTTGGGTTGCCAAAGATAGGTCATCCAACCTCACATGGCTCAAAATGTCATGGGCATCCAAATGCATGTCCACACACCCGGTCTATCATGACATCTAACTCCTCATGCCTTCTCTCTCTCTAACCATCACTTAGGGTTAGGGTTAGCATCATCCTCAAAGGATGTGCCAGGTCTCTACTTATAATGGCGGTCTCTACCTCCAAGACTAACTTTCTCCACTCATCCTCCTGACAAGGAGGTCTATCCTCAGGTCTCTCCTGAGGACATGACAACATATGTCATACGACCTAAGCATGTATATATTCTTTAGTTTACGCTTAATATATTAAGCTTATGTCCATGACATCTTAATTACACACTTTTCGTTAATTTTGTGGAGGATTCCTTAAACCTTATCAACCTTACCCATACCTCAAGAGGGTGAGGAAAAGAGGGAAAACCCTAATCCTTAAGGTCCTTAACAACATTTGAGTTGAGAAGGATGAACAAGATGAGAGAGTCCTAAAGGTATCTTATTTTGAGTCAAATTTTGAGACATTGGCCAGGCAGTCACACTAATCTGAGAGTCCTTGTATTCTGACTAGCGGTGCAGAGGAAAATCTTGCCAGCCCCCAGACATGATCCTTTTCTAGACACCTCTGTCTTTCAGAAAATCCTCTAATAACTCCCTTGGTTCTATGGAATTTGTAAAATTTCATAATTATTAAAGATTAAATTAGGAACCTATGCTCTGATACCAAATGTAATGACCCCCCCTCTTGGTAACCCCCAATTAAAGGAGACCAAGAGGTCAGAGTTGTTATCCCAATTTCCAGATCAAAGGTTCGACAAATAATCAATAATAATTATCAAATTCTACCAAACTATACTAAAAGGCTGTAATAAAATGAAACTTTGCATACCTTTTAAAACTTTGGATATCTAACTTCTATCCATGACTGGAATCTATTCTAACTAATCCTCCTTGCACTTTAATTCTTATTTTCATAATGTGCCACTTTACTGTTTCTCCTTTTCACACTTGTACCTAAAACGCCGATAAACAAAACGTCGGTCAGCATATAAGAATATGCCGGTATGTGGGAACAACCAAAATTTGACAAATATAGCTAACGACATAATTATCACAATCAAGGTAATTTAACAAGCCAAATTATGTTTTCAATGTGTCATTCTCCACCGCTTTTACCCTAACCCTAGAATACCGCCTTTAGGGTTTCTCTTTTTCCATTGACCTAAGGCCACCTTCTGAATCCCAAGCTTGGTGCTTGGGGTCACCCTTCATGGTGCCCTTTAGTCATGCAATATCATAGGCCACCTTCTCAATCCTGAGCTTGGTGCTTGGGGTCACCACTCATGGTGCCCATGGGTCTTCCCTCCTGGGCTTGACCTTTTTGCATCATCCATCAGGGTGGCATGTAGGTGCGAGAATACACACTTATACTATTATTGTTATAATCATAGTGAATTTATTATTTGCAAGTATGAACATCCAAACTGATAAGTTGCATTCAATGTGATGAATCATCCAGAAAATCTTCGGGAAACTAATGCGATTAACCATAATTAACCACATACCTATCAATCTAACTTGATTGCAGAAATAATTCAACCAATTAAGAAACCAAGCAAGCACACACCAAGTTGATCCTGAAATAGGCATCCAATTTTTCTTATCATTAATCATTCCATCATGGTCTATTAATCCTAGTTGTTTCCTAGGATTACTAGTCCTTTTTAGGGTTTTGATTACAATTAGGGTTTCACTTCATTTTTATTATTTTAAACCCTAATTTTATAAAATTACTCACAAACACTAATTGCCTCATCTTTCTTTCATAAAAGATCCTAAGATCATCCTTTAGCAACATGAAACCCTAATTTTGGATTACAAGCACTTTTCTTTCCTTTTCTCCTATTTAGGGTTTCTAAGTAGATTAACCATCATATTAGGTTTAAAACCCTAAACCTTGCAATTTCATCTTCAAAACAGGTTAAGATTCATCTTTATCATTAAACAAGTTAACCATACTCGAATTAACTTATTTGCAATATTAAATCTATCCTTTATCATCAATTAGGGTTTCTAACCACAAATTAATACTTTTTCCATCAAAATTATATACTTTAATAAAAAGAACCTGATTTAGGCTTTCAAACTATTTTTAATCTATTCCTCATTTTTTTTTGATCAATTTTTATGTATAAACTTTCCTCATCCGAGTTTTCTAGTAAAAGATATGATTTTTGTAAGGAAAATCCTTTTTTTGAATTATTTGTTAATTCCAGAAAAATGAGGACATCTTGTTCCATGGTTTGCTGGTCCACTCAGGATCCAATGACCTAGGATGCGTGTGCCTATTATTTGATCTGAATTTGTGAAGGACAAAAATGTCCTTACCTGAACAACGGTGGCAGAGGGCTATTTTGGTAAATGACCAGGCAGTCATCTTCTTCCTCACGCCAAAGCGAGCAGCAACATGCGGTCAACTTAGTATTTGACTCCGAGGTTCTGACCACCTTTGAGCGTGCTGATCATCTAGGGAGATTCACCTCCCTCCTTCAAACTCATCCATGGCCTCAATTGCCCGCGACAACCTTGCTACGATCACCTCCTACTCGTCGAACTCCAGCGAGGTCCTCTCAGAAAATGGGGGTGAATGTCAGGGTAGAAGACAGAATTGAGGGCATGGAAATGCTTCTCTTGGTCTGCCACAGAGCTTTGGGTAACAAGAAAGCACGCAGGTTCCTCCTCTCATCCTCCCCTATTTATAGGGTTGGGGACAGGGATCGCTTGAATTGGGAATTCTCCCGATCAGCGACCAAACCCCTACAAAGTAGGGTTGGTCATCACCGGACTTCTCTCCTGAGTCCAACGGTGATGTTCCCTCATCTTAACTATGGTTACTTTTCTCACAATGATCCAAGTTTGGATCATCACCAACTTGTCTGGCACAAGACTCCTCGTGCCTATGGGAGTCATCTCGAATTGTGGGATCACGATCCGACGATCCACACTGCTCACGCCAAAACAAAGGCAATCCATATTTCTATTTTAAAGAAAACCCTTTTGATTTTATGATAACTTTAGAGAATCATAACTCTCTAACCATGGCTCCGTTTAATCCCAAATTTTGAGGGAATCTTATTAATGACTGAATCTATCATCAAGCCAAGTTTGGGCTCATTATCTAAAAGAAAGCATGCTTTTTCTTTAGCTGTAAGATATCACTTAATTATATTAATATCTCACATATTTTCTCTTTCTCTTGCCATTAAATTATTATTCTGAGTTCCTTGAACCTTAAGGAACCTTAATGGATCGAAATCCCACCTTGGGAATTTACCTTAGCCTTTTAATTATCTTTTATCCATTATTTCTCATTATCTTACTTATTTCTTTATTAAAGTATATCCTTTTGAGGATTTCTCTTTATCTCTCTTTTCATTTTCCTTATTGGAATTCCTTTTAACATTAGGAACCTTATGGAAATGAAAATCCAAAAGATACCTAAATCATACCTCTTTCCACTTATTCCCCATATTTTATCCTTGTTTTCAATTTCTTTCTTAATAAATAAATATTTAATTGATCTTTTCTTTTCTTGTTGCATTATCTTTGCAACTTTGGATTCCTTGGAACCCAAGGAACCCAAGAGGCACGAAATCCAACTTTGGATAACATTCCTTTGTCTTATAGAGGTTTCTACATCTTCATTTTCTCCATTTTCTTATTTACTCATTTAATAATGGAGTCTCTTTTGTCTTTTCCTTGTTATTGGGCCCAATAGCCAATAAAGCCCACAAAACAACCAACAAGTCTATTGTAAACGAAATCCTTTTATTCAAAACAAATTATATCATTATTTGTTCAAATATCTTTAACGGGAGAAATTACATTTCTCACCAAAAGAACCCAAAAAAAAATTGGGGTTGTAACACAACATCTATCAATGCACATGCTTTAGAAAGAAAAGGTCTCCTAAAAATACCAGGCATGTAGGATCTTCTACCACGTCAATTATGACAACATCACAATGGATGAGGAAATTTTTGGTCCTGCTTGGGACATCTTCCACTACTCCCACTGGTTTGGTAAAGGAATTATCGGTCAACTGAATCCACATATTGGATTTAATAATATCAGTCAGGCCCAACTTATTGGTCAAGATATAAGGCATGAGGTTGATGCTAGCTCCCAAATCTATAAGATTGTATCTTGTTGATGTTTCTCCGGTGAGGGACGAGATAGTGAAAGATCCAGGGTCTTTCTATTTTTTGGCATGGCAGATTGGAAAAAGGTGGATGTGATCCTTGCAAGGTATATTGTCTCAACCTCATCCCTCTTTCTCTTCTTCATGATGAGGTCCTTCAACATTTTGGAGTATGTAGGAATCTCATCTATTGCATCTAAAAGAGGAATGTCTAAGGTGAATTTTCTTGATGGTGTCAAGGAATTTGGTGTACCTCTTCTAGAGTTATGCCTTGATGAAATGATGAGGAAAAGGTGCTCCAGAAGGGACTTCAGATGTTTTCAAGGATGGAATGGGATTGGTCCCCCCCCGGTGTCTTCTTTGTTACTGATACTTATCCTCTACTGGTGTTGACTTCTTCAACAATTGGTTTTCTTGTTGTGGTCAAGAAGAGGTATTCCTAGAATGAAGGGTGGCCATCTTGGTAGTTTCATTCTTTAGATTTTGTTCAATACTTGAAGGGAACTGTCAAGCCGGTTGCCCAATAGAAGCAGCTATGGAAGCCAGTTGATGATCAATCATCCGGTTATGATGTTGTAGATCACTTATCTAAGTGTTCACAGTTCCCATCTGTGTCTGAAAGTTTGCTAAGATGCTATTATATCTCAACAAGCATTCTCCCTTTCTTTCAGTTACAGATTGTAAGTATGTTATAGATTTCAAATGTTGTTGAAAGAGACTCCCTCCTTGTCTATTGAAGTTTTCTGATTATTGTGGCTGAGGTTGAGGCCTATTTTGTTGAAATCTAGGTGGGGTTCCTCTACCAATGACTTGTACCCTACACATGGCTTGAGATGGTTGATTTCGTTGAAAAGAGTTTTTCGCTGTAGAAGTATTTCCATAAGAAAATATCAGATGATTAGGTTGTTTGTAATTCACATAGGATACATTCTCAGTCTAAGTATCTTCTTCTTCATGAGTGTAAATATAATTATTTATGCCATGACTTCCTTCTCCACATGTGACACATTTTACCTTTGCCTCGGTAAATATCTCGAATTGGCTTCTTGCAAATTCTATACGTCGGTCGCCATCATGTCAAGTTTATTATTAAGGCTTTCAAGTAGCTTAGAATATAGAGAACTGCTGGCAGCAGACACATTTTCCATTTTACTTCTGTCATAGTCTCTTCCTTCTTAAAGTGTGACCATGTTGTTGATGATTTCCTTGGTGGTTTCAACATCGTGTTTCATGAAGTTGCTACCAACTGCAGTGCTTAGAGATGTCCTTTCAGTTGAGGTAAGACTTTCATTGGAAGTGGTGATGATGAAACCTTCATCGTAGCCATGATGTGGAACATCTCTTAGATACTTCTGATATCTCTCCCATGCATCATACATACTCTCATAAGGTTTCTACTTAAAGCCGTTAATCTTATGTTTGCACCTGACAATCTTCTCAACTGGATAGAATTTGTTCACAAATGCTTTAGATAGTTTTTGCCAGGATGTAATCCCCCTTTGGGAAAGGTACCACTGTAGAGCTTTGTCCTTGAGGGAGAAATGAAAACCCTTCATATAGATGACTTCTTGAGGGACTCTGTTCATTTTAAGAGTATCACATAGATTTTTGAAGGCATCAATATGATGGTAAGGGTTCTCTTCCATAGAGTTTCCTCTGAACATCTGATTTTGAATCATACTGATGAACCCAAGATTTAACTCAAAATTTGTTGTTGGTATGCGAGGAAGGACTATAGGTTCCCTATTTTCATTGACACAACTAGTGACTAATGAATGAAGAGAGGGCCAGACATCACCAACAGGTGGCGATTTTGCTGCCATTAGATTGATGAGGAGAACATTTGCCTCTGAAAATTCAGCAAGGAACTCCAACATTGAAGAGATATGATGGTTAGCTACCTATAAGCAAAATACTACATGGATTAGAGTCGAAGATTGGAAATGTAAACATTAGTCTAGAAGATAGATATCTTGAAATAAATGCTAATAAACTTTTTGCAAAATTTAGAAGCAATGACTAGTACAAAGTAGACCACAAGTTCTTAAAGATTATTCGTTGCCTTATCCCCTCCAATGATGCCAAAAGTTGATCACTCTTTTTCATGGGTAAAAAGTGTAAACACGATTGTAAAGTCAAAGATATCAAACTTTATATTTATACCCGACTAGAAGAGACGTTTGCAAATCAATACGGAGTCAATTGTAGTAGTGCGAGGTCGAACACAGGGATAAGGGGAATGATAGGATAAAAATGTGAGATCTTAGATTAGTCTAGTCTAATCAATTGAGTGAGTTTTATGGTGTTCCGATTAAAGAACAAGTTGATCTAATTGTACAACAAAGTCTAAGTTTAAGAAAATTAACAGAATGTAATGAAGATGATTTATGAAACTATGGTAAAAAGAGACTTGGATTGGGTTTCACAAATCAAACCATCTACAACCATGTAAAACCTTCATTCATAATTTATATATATTTTCTACTTGTTTTGCAAACAGTCATTAAATGTATATGTTCCTTCATCCTCTCGAGATCCAGACAGATTTCTAACTAAGGGTCTCTCTCTCGAGGTAATAACCAAAAGGCTAAAGGGAAATCATATGATTTTTTTAATAAAAACTCCTCACTTTTGTGATTCGTTACTATCCTATACTCGAAATCTAGTTGAAACAATTCTCTCGAACAATATTCATATCAAACATCAGAAGAGGGTATCTAGTCATCAATCGATGCAATAAAACAAGAGTATAAGAACAAAACTTTAAACAACATATTCCATAAAATAGAAGAATGAACAATTACATGGTTGGGAGGGCCTGACGACTACTTCCAACCCACATTATGGAATTTAGTCACACATGGCTTAGGGAACAAAAGAATTACAATTTGAATAAGTCATGATTCAAAAAGAAGAGAAAGGGTTTGATACAAAGGTAGATCTAGTAATCAATCTACCAACCTTTCGTATTATCAAGAAATTAGTCGACAACTAGGTCGAGAATTCTCCTCCTCCCTTTCATCCTCACTTAACACAAGCAGGACCGTTCAATTGTTGATGGCGATGGATTGGGCCACCAAGGAAAGAGGTCAACATATAGGTCGATAACTCTCGTCCTTGGGATCTGAAACTTGGTGGTAGCCTTTCAGCTCGGTGACTTTGAGAATCCAAGATCATTTGAAGTGATACTTTTGGGTTCTATTTATAGGCTTTGACCAATGCCTTGTCGAGCTTGATTGGTCCACATGACATCAACATCTTCTGTCGACATCCATGGAGGATGAAATGTTTCTTTGACAAGTCTTTCTCGATTGAAAATAGTGTCGATCTTTTGCAAATGTTGTAAGCATAACTCCTCAATAGGAGTCCTTCGGTCTTTGAATAATGTCAACAGAAGTGTCAACATGGCCAATGATGTCAGCTTCTTTGATGATGTCATCAAGCATCTACTCCTTGATAGGTTTATCAAGAAACTTGTTCAACATATTGGTAACACCAAGGATTTATTGATGTTGTTGTCAAAGATGTGAACTATTGACATGTCTTTGATAGGTTTGATGATCTCCTTCTAATAGGTGAATATTTGATTTGCTCGATATCTCGATAGGTTTCTTCTGAGATTCTTCTACTCGACAAAGTGGTGCTCGATGCATCTGTTGAGCATAGCTTGATAGTCTTTTGTTGATTCTTTGGATGAAGGATCGTCTGTCTACCCTACTAGTCGATGCCAATTGCTTAAACTTTATTCATTTCACTGGATTTGTGCCAAATTCCTTCAAGTATTGACAAAACTTAATTAGACCCTAGTAAATTGAAGGTAAAATGAGTAAAAAGGAACATGTAATCGTTAGTTCTAAGGATTTTTACTATGAAAAAGGCTATGAAAAGTGCATCAAAACTGATGTTATCAGGTTTTTGCAGTGCATTTTGTCCTTCTATCTTGTCTTCCCCAAGTGGATTGTCACATTCACAAGGCACAACCAACAAAAGAAAGAAAGTTAGCAAACCAATATGCACAAAGAATGTAAAGAATAAAGAATAAAGAATAGCAACGATGAGGGCATCAAGAAAAGATCAAAGCAAAACTAACTATCTAGGTTGAGTTGCACCCCATGAGCTCAGAACACACATGGGGTCTTTCAAAATTTATGAAGTACCTAACTAAACACACTCACATACTCTAAAACACTACACCCACAAGTGGAAGGGGTCGTGTCGTACTATAGGAGGCGACAAGTATAGGGTCAACCCACATGGAGAAAAGGGGGCACTAAAGCTAGGTTAGTTTTTGGGCTAGGTTCCTACTGTAGAGTCTAGGGTTGAAGAGTTTGAGGGTTGATTTGTTTATTACACTAAGGGTGAACAAGCAAGTATAGTAGTACCAATAAGAACCAAAACCTAAGCTAACCCTAGACAGCTAGTTCTAAATAACAAGAAAATTTAAGGCAAGCAAGAATGGGAGCAAGCTATTCTAAGGTAGGCAAGAAGAGGATCTACACTACACTAAGATAGATAACTAGGCAAAAGAGAAATTAACAAGAACAAAGAAAGAACAAGGCAAGAAACTAACTAAGAAAGTAAAGAACTAACTAAGCTCACACTAGCTAAGCAAGAAGGCAATTAGGGTTTTAATGCAATAAAGAGTATTGTGGGTTGTTTGGGGATGCAATTATCAATTAGGTTGAGGTGATAACATGTGAACATTATACTTTCATTTAGATCACCAAACCAAAAAACAAGCTAGAGGCTAATGAATTGACCTAAACTACTAACTGGCCATGGATAAGATAGGGTGTGTATAGGGGAACTAGTCCCTAACACCTCCTACCTACCCTTACGAGGGTTAATTGGGTTAGGGTTTATGTGGAATTCAATTAGAGTCTAGTCAATCCTAGGTTTCTAGAATGGAAACTCATAGGGTAATTAGGGCCAAGGGTAGTAATGTTGGATGGGAGTGAGGTTTTAGACCTCACATCACCCACACTCTAGCCTTGAGAAGGAACTAAGATAATTACACTAAATGCTCCTATACTAGATACTTAGATCTCTCACCTAAGTGTAGGAGAATTGGTTAACATATAGGAAGGTCAAAATTTAACTGTGTATCCACTAATTGGACTTAGGAGCAATTCACAAAAAGAGCCACACATAAGCAATTTCCTGATTTCATGCACAAGCCACAAAGAAATTCATGAGGAATGAGATATAAACTGAACATAATCATTAAAAAATGAAATTACAATGTTTGCATATCATTTCCCCAACATGGTGTTTAAGTAACATTTTTTTGCCACAAACAGCCCACCTAAGGGGCCTAGTGACTCATAGAATAAGAAAATACAATAAGAAAGGAAGCAAAATGAGTAGAGGAGTGAAAATCCATGATTATCTCACCGAAGACTTGCCCCAAATCGCGCGTCCAGAAGGGAGGCAGATTCAGAAGGAATCGAACCTTTAAATTTATAACCCGAAACCTTCAAGGGCCCCCACAACTTTTATTACGGGGTCGAAGTAGATATATGGGGTCGAACACATGGACGTGGTGATGTTTAGGATGCTTGAGATTTCATTCTTGAGTTAGATAAGCCAAGACGATAGTCGATAAAAGTATGGGGCTAGAACTAGTCTAGCGGGTTGTCACGAATTAAAACAAAACAAAGAAAAGAAAAGAAAATAGAGTCGGTAGGATTCTACTAATCAGAGAGAAGGAGTTCCTAGCTATGTAACCACAAGTTGGGAAGTCTATACACCCATTCTCAGGCTTAGACAATCCTTGAACACCTCAGCAAGCAACCGACATTCAAATATAGCACACATCGTGGTATCTATTACTGTGGGGTCATCCCACTCGCTCTCACGTAGCGTGAATAAAACCCATTGATAGTATGAAACCTATCTCGAGGATGACAAACCAACATCCTAGAATATTCTAGATACCCTCTCAGGTATAGAATATTCTGGAATGTTAGGAATAGACGACCTTGAACTGTCCTCCTTTCAGAATTCGATCCAAACTATCTTCTCTTGTCTATTTCTACAATGAATCTCTCGATATAGGAAGAAACAGTAGTTCAAGCAAGAAAGAGATCAACCAAACTAGCAATCATAACTAAAAAGAGGAGATAGAACATAAAATGTGCTAGATCTGAAATAAAACTACTTGCTCAAGGTAAAAGTACATAAACATGCCCAAAACGGGGTACATAGCCAAGAAGGAGCTCAACTAGCCATGAACAAGCATAGTTGGCACCGAACAAAGATGGAAGAACATTATTTGCACAGAAACCAAGGGGAACAGAAGAAGAAAGGAGAAGAAGAAGAAGAGATTTATCCCATACAGGAGAGGTGGCTCTCGCTCCCTAGCCTTCGTATAGGATGGATCTCATCCTTGGGTCATCCTCCTTGATCTTCTTGACTCCTTGACCTCCTTTCTCTCTAGATCTACCCCAAACAGCAACTTGGTTGGTGGATGGGGGTGGAAGATGATGGTGTGGGCATTCTCCTTCTCTTGAAGAAGATGGGTCCTCAGTCTTTTCTCTCCTCAGCTTCCACCTTTGGAGATCTAAGACTAGAGGTGGAAGATGGTGGGGGATGGAAGTACGCTGAAGAGACGGGTGTAGAATGAGCACTTCGGCCTTCTCAGACCTCTAGACTCTCCCACGGGGCTTTGGGAACCTCACTGGGTCAGAACCAATAGCTGGAAAACTCCCCAGATCTGAACCAGCAGATGGAACTCCCCAAGGTGTGGAACCCCTCTCCAGGTTGTGAGGGTTGTGTATTTATAGGTGAAATGGTCGAGGTACTGATCCAGGTCACGGTGCACCCTGCGGTCGCGGTGCACTTCACGATCACGGTCGAGGAAGATGTACCTCAGTTGCGGTCGCGGTCACTTCATCTTAGCCACGGTCGTGGTCCAGGATGATGCACTTCGATCACAGTCATGGCTACTTTATCTTGGTTGTGGTTGTAGTCCAGGGTGATGTACCTCGATCGTAGTCAAGGTTACCTCATATTAACCGTGGTCGCGGTCCAAGAGGATGTACCTCAGTCACGGTCGAGGTTTGGATCGCGATCGAGGTGGATGCCTCGACTGCGGTCTCGGAATAGGTAGATACCACCGTCGCGGTCGAGGTTGATGAAGTTGTACCTTGGTTGCGGTCGAGGTTACTTCATCTTGGCCGCGGTCACGGTCTAGGAGGATGTACCTCAGTCGCGGCATCATGGAATGAACCCACCCGAGGGGGGTTATTACTGGTGGTCGAGGGGCCCGCGTCGATGAGCCCTTTTAATTGGCGAGGATGCATCCTGATAAAGGACTGGCCATCAAAAATAGGGTCTAAGATATCAAAAGTATGATGCTTAGTCCACCGTGGTTGTGACGGATGGGAGTCTAGCTACTGCAAAAACCATGTGTTGGAGAGAAATCATGGAGAATATATGTCTTTTCATGTTCGATGCCTGTAAGTCCCAAAATTGGCTAGTTGAGCAACTCTATCTAAGAAAAGACATAAATTACTAAAAGATAATAAACATGGGTTATTTTGGGCATATTAAGGCTATAATGACACAAAACCATAAATAAATTCTTAGCATAAATCCATAAATTTGGGTGTTATCAAGACTCCTCCTTCTCCACCTCCTAGTAGCAACAACTCAAGATCCCTCCTCCAAGGTAGGTGAATGTCATGGATGTATGGTGGAAAGTGGTCAAAACACTAAAAACTAGGGTTTTGGTGGTGGAAATGGGGAAATGGAGGTGAGAATGGATGAAGGATGAAATGGGGAGGCTAGAGTTGTTGTAGGGTAGCTAACCTCAAACTATAGAAGCCACCCAAATATATATAGGTGGTGGGGAAGCACTAGGTTGAGTGGGGGTAAAGTAGGAAATGCAGTGGATAAGTTTGTATGTAGAATGACCGTGGTGGGGTGTGAGTGAAATGATCGTGGTGGATGGGAACAACCAAGGTGAAAATTGGTGAATATCATAGTAACAGTTGGGTTTTGAATTGATGGTGGCATGATTGTGGCGGTCACCATGACCATGGTGAGGAAGGGGTAGCACAACTGTGGTGGCTTGGAGAAGCTCTTCCTATTCTTGGTGGAGTGCTTGTGCTGACTTGGATGCAACATGATCATGCAACCTGGCATGACCATTCTGTGACATGGCGACATGGCCATGCTACTCTCTAGGTTCTTTAATGCTTTCTCTATTGTTTTTGAGTGAGCTAGTATAAACATTCTAATGTACCACGACCGTGTTGGTCTCTTTATCAACACTTGGCTCGCGTACTTGGTTCATCCTTGGACATATTTGCTTCAATTGATCTTTGGCTACTAGGGGTAGGTTGATGGAGACTTAGACTTCACTTTGGGATTCTCTATGGGTAGATAAACCCTAGGATCACTCCTTCTCTCTCTTCCATACAAGTGTGGTCCAAGTACCTGAAAAACATGCAAATAATGTCCATAAGTGTATTTTACACAAATATGCATATTAGGGGAAATGACATGTAATCTAGAAGGTATAGATGTCATTACAGTATAATAAAAAACAAGGCAAATCCTTAAAATAACATTAAAACATACTTGTCCTCAAGTATGCTCCAACTCAATCTCTATACAATATTTCCATAATCAATAAATGACAAATGCAATACAAAAGATGAATATTGACTAAATGGGATTGGTGATGACTAAGTACATGCATTCCACCTCTCTCCTCTCCTCTTTCACAAACCAATCATGAAAAAAGCACCAATCATACAAACTTCAAATATAGGGCATAGAACACACAAGCTATTCATATGACTTTCACGTAGCTCCGGGTAGACCATTTCATGATGGCATTAATAAAAAATGACTAGGAGTGCTATGCCACTTTCATGCGTTCAATCTTATGCTTCAAACCACACAAAGGGATCCATGTGGATGCGGAAAAAGGGTGAAGTGAGCCAGGTTTGATGTTTCCTAGCTTAGTGGGTGTGAAAATAGAAGAAAGGATTGCGGTAAGAGATTGGAGTGCTATATCACTCATCCTTTCTTTATTTAGATACTATTAAATAGGAGCATATTTTATTTTCTTTTTGACTTTTCTTTTATTTTTCTGTTCTTTGACCTTGGTGTAGCTAGGGCATATGGTGGTGAGAGAGAAGAAGTGAGATATAGATATGCCACCCCAAACTTTTAGAGGTGGCCAAGACGGAATATGTGCACTTTGGCATCTTTTCATGAGGCAGAGGAGTAAGAAGATGATGAATGAAAATTCAAGTCAAAGAGGGATCACTAGAGTGGTTCTCAACATAAGATCTCCTGCATGAAAATTATATCATCTGATTTATATCAAACCATATGAATGAACAACATGAAATTCATATTTATATCATCTGATTTCATAGGCCCTAAGCATTCATAACTTGCTCAAATCACAATTCAACCAAAACATTCACAAACATAACAGAGGTGATACACATGTAAAAAGTTAAGCATTGATACCATTCAGCAATAGACCATAATCATTCACTTTCATTTGTCAAAGGTCATCATTTTCAATCCAAAAATTAGAGATTGCCTCAAAACACACCTTTAGGCAAGAAGTTCTAAACTTTGATAAAATTGGCCAAAACGATGCCAAATTGCCTTCAATCACAACTAAGCCTACATTATGGAACATAAAACAGGCAACAAAAAATTTTAGCTAAAACATGCAAAAATTAAAAAAATCTATAAGATATGCAATGCATGGCAAAAAGAGTAAGCTTTTTGAAAATTATGCAAAAATTGCAAGAAAGTAAACTAAATTTCATGCAAGTATGCAAAGTGGGTAAAATCTAACCTACATAGTAAGAGAAACAAAAAAGGTAAATGGTAGGTGAAATGCAAAAAGAGTGAAATGAGAAAGGGAACATACCGCCCTACCATCCCAAACTTTTGAATCATGCTACCCTCAGCATAACACTAAAGTATGAGTGATAGGGTAGATGATCATGGCTCCTATGCTAGCTATGGTGGTGCTCCTCCCTATGGTGGAGGGTACTAATAGTATTTTCCCCAATAGTCCTCATGTGAAGGTAGGTAGGGATCCTGATACACTGAAAGTGCACACAACCAATCTTAACCCCACTGGGTTTCCTCTAGACCTAGGCATGCTGGAACCAATACACGTGGTTGATCTGATGGTGCATATAATGATTATCCAACCACAATGTATCTTATGTATGATGAAATCCCTCATATTCCCGTAGAATGCCCTCCTAGGTCCTCTCAATGCCCTCCAGATGCACCTGTATCGTCGATATGTCGTAGGCGTTCACTGTGGGCTGCTGTATCGCCTCCACCTCTGCCTCTTGTCTCCTAACCCTACATGACTCTCTCTCCTCAATTTTCCTCCTCCTCTCAGTGGCTTACCAAGACTCTCCTAATCCCTCAAGAATTATCTTTGGCTGCTAGAATGTGTCCTGAGGGTGCTCCTCCTCCAATCTCCTAAATGTATCCAAAAACTGTGGAGTGGGGCCATACTCCTCTAGGAGAGGTGTAGTATGGTATGGGAGCTCCAGTGAGATGCCTACATACAGAGGTTTGACCCTATATATGATCTTCTAATCAACAAATACTATCATAGAAGAACAAAAAAGATACTACAGGTCCACCAACTCCCCCTGCCTTGGTGTACTCAGTAACATCATGATCCAGGGAAATACCAATAGACGTCACAATTCCTCCCATAATAAACAAACTCTTACTCTTGGAGGGGACTGTCCTCAAATGATAAATCAATACTTCTCTTAAGTTCACATGTTTACCCTTTGTCATCCAACCCAAGACACACAACTCCTTTGTACAACTCCCTTAATTTTCATATCTGTCAAAAATAGTATTTACAAGCATCTTCTAAACATAGTGTAGGAAGGGGTTGTGGAGCAAACTAGTCTTCGACTTCCCAGCTATAAAATCGATGTGGCTGGTGAATGCTTTCCACATGGAAGTGTAGATGGCACTAGAGCTCTTATATGTCTTGCCATTATCTAAGAGATTTGCCCTTTCTCCACTTGGAGCAAAAAAAAAATTTAACATGGATGAGGTGATAACCCATCATTTATTCCCAATCATGACTCTAATGGCATATTCACCATCCTCAGAGACCTTCTCCAAAGTGGCAAAGAACTGTTGTGTGATCTCGACATAGTTCTCTTGCATTGTAGTTAAGACCTCAAACAATCCCATTAATCATACCATGATAATATTCAAAGAAACCTAGGGCCTCCAATGTTTCCTAGCACACGTAGAGGGTGGCTATCACCCTATGCGTCAAGCACTCTGGGTGCTTTTCCTTCTTCACCTTACTACTCTTCACCTCAATTTTTTTCTCATGTTGTGCCTCACATTACCAACTTCCACCAGACTCCAAAACCCTACATTCATCCCTACCCTCCTCTTCCTCCCCACTCTGTACTTCTCATGCTCCCATTCTTCATGTACTCCATTTTCTCCTCTCTCTAACCCATCTCCTTTTCTCTTCTGTTACAAAATCAGGACTCCAGAGCAAAGCCGCAAACTGAAGATTTATTGATTTTTAGGGAACAACTGTGACAACTGGATTTGAGGAATTTTGCACAAACAAACACTGTACTGACAGTGAATCCTCATCTTCCTCTCTCCTACTGCTCTATCAGTTAGTATTTTACAACATTGATACAACTTTTATAAAATTAGTGGCTTAAGAAATGTTACCACGAGTTGCATCGTAGGTATAAAAAGAGTGATGGTTCAAGTATTATAGATTCATATGCTTTTTGAAGAGCAGACCAGTGGTAATATATTCTAGTGTCACAATCCCTAATTCTCATGTGTTATTTTATCATAGAGCATATGGTTCGTCACTTTATCTAATTACACATTAAAGATAAATAGAATATAGGATACATGACAGATTAAATTGGCTTTGATCCCTTATTTTTCTTTGTACAATCATCACATTGCTTTAAGTTGAACCTCGTCTGTAATGTAGAATAAAGCTTGTTTCTTATATTTCAAGAAATTATTCACCAAGAACTAATATTATGTAATCGTTCATATTATTTACATCACTTTCACATCCTCATCTAGAAGTAGCTACCTTTTTGCCGATGACTATTGTTGTAGTGTTGTGGATGTCAAAGGAAGGTCCAAAACCAACAGCCGATCTAATGAGACAGATGGTCAAGCCAACAAAGGTGGTGGTGGTGCTGCACATTGTGGCTAAGGAGAGGCTTCTTGTACAATTGGATTCACTAAGGCATCTAGATCAACTTATGAGAAACAAACTGTTCCTTCGGAGCTGGAGGCGGTGGAGGGACAAGGGATGCCGATGGGGCTGAAGTAGAGGCATTCTTGGACCGACAACCGTAGGATATGACCTCCTTGGTCTTGACACAACTTTCTTGGTGATGTTATTCATTTTAGACTGATTTTTGTGGAGAAACTAAGGATTTTTTAATTTCTCCAAAGAACAGGTTGTTTGGGGCGAAATGGATAGAAATAGTGGATTTGGTGGTAGAAAGTGGGTGAAATGTGTATTTTAAGGTGATAGAGATGGTGGGATAATGATTAGAGATGGATTGGAGGTGAAAAGAGGATGAATCAAAGGTGGAAGAGGGCCTATAGATGGTTGCACGTTGTCTGGATTCTCTGCATGACAGTGGGGTTGGCGAAGAAGTTAAATGAATAAGTGAAATGAACTGTTGGATCAGGGGTAATTTTGCTATGGTCGGGATGCAGCACGACCGTGTTATGTTTCTGGGCACACGACCATTCTTGGTGACATGGCCCATTCTAGGTTGATTGCCACATGCCCATGCTTCCTTGCATGACTGTGATGAGTTTGTTCTTTACTTCTTTAATTTTCTTTGATTCCCTTTGAAATCCATGTTGATTAGAGTGTACCACCATGGCCATTCCATGGTACCATGAATGTGGTGAGTACTGTGACAAATTATTTCAACTTGAACTTCATCAAAACACCCATTCTTTATTCCAATGTGATTTTTCATGAATCCTTTGTCCAAATTTCATCTAATTTTCTCATTTCACTGATGTTTTCACCCACACATATTAAAACTAAAAAAAAACTATTAAAACAAGTGTGTGTGTGTGTTTTCTTGAAAAAGTGGAAAAAAATCAATAAGTATCAAAATTTAGAGGTTGGGTGTTCCCCAAACCTAGGTGGGTTGCCCCCCACAAGTGTTGAGTTTCATGCATTCAGTTGGGCTTCTTGGAGATTCTTCAATCATTCATCCATTAGGAATTTTTTGGTGTCCTCTCATGCAATAAATGCATCTCTCATTTGCATTCAACCTATGTCCCTCATCCCTTTGATCACAAAATCTATCATCAGTTCTCTCATCTGGATCTCCTTCTCTCATATGCCCAGTCGGATGCTTGAAGTGACCATGTCCATATCATCATCTTAGGTTTGTCGGGTTGGGGTCTTGTACATGTTGATCTCTATCTTCATGTCCATGAAAGATACTGTCATTGTGCCACTGTGCACGTGTACCTCAACGTCAGTTGTAGCTAGGAATGACCTTCCCAAGATAATGGGAATCTTCCTACCCTCTGGTTCCATATCAAGAAAAATGAAATCCTCTTAGAACATTATGCCCCTTTCCTTATCTATCATCACAAAAACACCATCCACTCTTACTCTAGGCACTTTTATGGAACGGTCTGCCAATTGGAGGGTGCAATATGTCAGTTTCAACTTTTGCCTAATCCCAACTCAGCATAGACACTATATGGCGTCCAAATTTAATCTAGATCCCAAATCAAGTAGATATTTGTCTATGTGGTGTCCCCTTATGTATCTAGGTATGAATGGGACTTCTGGGTTCTTCATGGGAAGCGAGTGATGGATGATATATCTCACTTGTTTAGTCAACTTGACTCTCTTTGGCATTCTCCCCATTGACCTTCTCTTCATATCGCAAAGGTTCTTGAGGAACTTGGGATATGATGGGATCTGTTTGATAACATCCAACAATGGAATATTCACCTTCACTTGGTGAAACACCTTAAGAATAACAACATTGTGTTTCTGCCTCCTTTACACTTCTGGTGGTTCATCTAATTCTTCAGGAATGAAAGCTCACTTTCTTTTTCTTGACTCACATCAGCATGATTTTCTTGTGGCATTCTAGTAGATGGAACACTAGGTATGGTGGAACCTGTAAATGGAGTCGAAATTGGAACACATGATTCACATGCTCAATAGGAGGCATGATAGAATCATCTTCGGCAATTTTAATCATAGTATCACCAATTGGATACCTTTGCTTTGCTATATCAACCTTTCTTTGACTCGTGAGCTACTCAAGAGATTTCCCACTCCTTAGAACCGCCACAATACTTCCTTGCTCATGGTGGATAGGGGGATCTAGTTATGGTTGTGGAGGAGGTGGAGGTGATACTGGGTATTGAAATTGAGGTGGGGGAGAAAATTGAGGTTGGAAGGTGAATTGGTGGGAAAGTTGTGGTGATGGAGGGGGAGGAGGTGTGTAAGGCTTGGGATGGCCTTGAAAATGGTAAATGGGTTGTACTTGCATGGGGGTGGACTATAGAGAACTTGAGTGGAATGCATATCTCCACTTGCTTCATTAAAACTCATTATGGGCTTTGAAGACAATTTTTCCTCTTAGAGAGCAAGTATGGAAGATAGCTTCTCTATTCTTTCCTCAAGACTTGTAACATTCTTTTAAACATCATCAAAGCTTTTCAACCTAGAGAGAACCTCTTCCTCAAACCTTGAGATATATCTTGGGATTTTTTGTTCCGAATAGCTATATGAGTGAGGTGCCTTCTTTTCTTTGTTAAAGGAGCCAAGATAATTCACAAAATGGCAAGGAACATCTATCACTTGGTTCTTCATGAAACTCACCAATGCACCAAGAATCTTCATCACTTGTGGGCTTGAATCACTATGAACTGGATGTGTCACACCAAAGTGGCAGTCACCATCATTCATCATGCTAGAAGCTCAAATCCTTGAACTTTCCACTAACTGCTCAAACAAGGGTCATGTCTCCTCAGGTGGCTTAGGCATAAAAGCTCCTCTATAAAAATAATCCACTGTAGCTTGACTTGGAAGAGAGAGACCATAGTAAAAGGATTGAACTAAATGCCACAAAGGGATCTCATGTATGGGCACTCTCTCAACTTCTTTTGAAATCTTTCCCAAGCATCATGGAACCACTCATTACCCACTTGATTGAAGCTCATTATAGCGTGCCACATTTGTGTCAACCTTGCAATGGAGTAAATTTTCTTTAAGAAGGCATTCTTCATCTCTTCCCAACTCATGATGTCCCTCCTTGAATCATACCAATCTTTGGCTTTGTATTTGACGGAGAATGTGAACAAGGTCAAACTAATGGCATCATCACTGGTTGTCGGCATCTTGAAGGTGGAGCATACTTCAAGAATGGAGTCCAAGTGCTTGTAGGGGTTCTCACTCTCCAAGCCGTAGATGGTGGGCAAGATCCTAAGGGGGCCTGCAGGGATGGAGAATTTCTCCCCTAGCATTTGATCAACTCTACTAGCAATTGGTGATTTGTAGTTGCTAGGCATGAAGTAATCTTGAAGTGGATTGGGAGGTGCATTTTGGCCTTCCATGTTATCTTTCCCGAGTCACTTGTCACATGCACAAGGCACAACCAAACAAAAGAAAGTAAGTTAGCAAACCAATATGCACACAGAATGTAATGAATAAAGAACAAAGAATAGAAATGATAAGGGAAGTAGGAAAAGATCAAAGTAAAACTAACTAGCTAGGCCAAGCTCCTTTCTACCTAGAAATGATGCCAAAACGTTTGGTGCATCCCACTAGAGGTGCACACACTAATCAATTAGACTTGATTAGATGCACTCCACGAGATCGGAACACACGTGGGATCTTTCAAATTTTATAAAGAACCTACACAAACAAACTCATGTGCACTAAGACGCTACACCTGCAAGCACATGGGGTCATGTCATAGTATAGATAGGTGACAATTATAGGGTCGTTCCACAGGGAGAAAGGGGGGCACTAGAGCTAGGTTAGTTTTTGGGATAGGTTCCTACTATGGATTCTAGGGTTGAAGGGTTTGAAGTTTTATTTGTTGATTACACTAAGGGTGAAAAACCAAGTAAAGTAGAACCAACAAGAACTAAAACCTAAGATAACCCTAGATAGTTAGTTCTAAAGAGCAAGAAAAGACAAGGCAAGCGAGAAAGGGAGCCATCTATACTAAGGCAGGCAAGAAAGGATCTACACTACACTAAGGTAAATAACTAGGCAAAAGAGAAATTAAAGACCTAAAATAGTAAGAACAAAGAAAGAATAAGGCAAGAAGCTAACTAAGCAAGTAAAGATCTAACTAAGCTAACACTAGCTAAGCAAGAAGGCAATCAGGGTCTTAATGCAATAAAGAGTATTGTGGGTTGTTTAGGGGATGTACTTATCAATTATGTTGGGGTGATAACATGTAAACATTATACTTTTATTTAGATTACCAAACCAAACAACAAACTATAGGCTAATGAATTACCCTAAACTACTAATTGGTCATGGATAATATTGGGTGCGTATAAGGGAACTAGTCCCTAACATCTCCTACCTACCCTTACGAGGCTAAATTGGGTTAGGGTTTAGGTTAAATTAAATTAGAGTCTAGTCAATTCTAGGTTTCTATAATAGGAACTCTTAAGGTAATTAGGGGCCGAGGGTAGTAATGTAGGGTGGGAGTGAAGTTTTAGACCTCACATCAGCCACATTCTAGCCTTGAGAAGGATCCAAGATAATTACACCAAATGCTCCTATACTAGATACTTGGATCTCTCACCTAGGTGTAGAATAATTGATCAACATGTAGAAGGTGAAAAACTAACTAGGTGTAACATCCCTGACCTGGGTTAAGCCTTAACCCTAGGGGTTTTGCTTAAGCAAAATTAATTAGATCCTTAATTTTAGTTTGTGAAAAATAATTAAGGGTCAAGAGGAACTTATGTTTCAATTTTGGTCCTATTTGAACAATGTTGAAGCAATGTTTGCTTGTTTTGGACTAAAGTGCAATTTACCCAAGTTGAGGGGTTAATTTGCAATTTTTGCATGATAACATGTTCATCATGTGTTGAAGCATCATGAGATTGAATATGATGCAAAGGTATGGCTTGTGATGGCCTGAATTCTAAGAAAGAGCTGATAAAGTAATGTTTGTGCATAAAAACCTAGTTTTGGTGTAATGTGCAATTTACCCATCACCAAGGGTTCAATATGAAATTTACTTCAATAAGGTCCCTAATGTTTCTTGCATCATTTATAGCAAATAAAATGAGAGGGACTTCTCATTTGAATTAAGATGGAGGAGAGAGAATATTGATATTAAAATAATTAAGATTAATGCCTAATTGAAACCCTAATCCAATTTAGGACATAAATAAATAAAAATAATTGAAGGGCCTTCAACCAAAATTAAAATGGTGGAATTTAGATGTATGTGTTACCATCCTTGAGCTTGCAAGGATCGAAAATATCCTAAGGAGGTGAAGTTCCACTCACCTTATTATATAGAAAAGAATTTCCACTCAAAAAGATATATTAATATTATAATGGATTAAGGTGCTTATTTTCTTTTTCCTTGATCCATGTATAATGGAAGGGAACTCGGTGGATTGAGTTGCCTTTGCATGCAAGCAAAACCAAGGAGGAAATGGTGGCACCATTTTTAGAATTAATTGATTTAAATAAAATATTTTCTCTTTCATCAATTTCCTTATAAAAGAGCCTTTTCTAACCCACCTAAGGACTTTTTCGGATTTCCTTTCTTCCCCTTGCTTGCAAAACCGACCAAGAAGGCTAAGGACAGCAGGTAGCACGTCCCCAACCTGTTGGTAAGCCTTTGATCTTCGTTCTTCATGATTTCATGGTGAAAATCATAAAACATTGTGTAATTCCTTCATTTCTTCACTCAATCTTCAATTCTAGCCGATCATTTCACTCCAAATCTTGAAGTTGAGCCTTGGAATAGTTGGAGAAGCTTCATACACCATTAGATCCGTGTAGCTTGGAGCTTGGAGATCATATTTGAGGCGGTTTTTATAACTTGAACCCTTTTACATTGTTATTCAACCATTAATCTTGTAATTTCGATGATTCCTTCATTATCTTCATTAATTGCTGGTTGAAATTGATTAATTCATGAAATCAGAAGTTGTTATAACTTCAGGTACGAAGCTTGATGATGATGACATCATCATAAGCACACACCTCCCCAAATATCTTGGGAAAACGGTTTGGAAGTTGGGACCAAACGGTTTCACCAAACCGTTTGGGAGAAAACGGTTTCAAAACCGTTTGGTGGAGTTAAAAAAGGGTTGACTGTTTGGGAATCTTGTTCCGAATTATGTTGGTTGATATCCCACCAAATTTTATGGATTAATTCCAAAGAAATCGTGAGTTGAAGGCTAATCAATTAGGTAAACCTAATTGGATTAAGTGATGATTTCCAACCTGATTAACTTGACCTTTTTGGGAAAATGGTTTCAAAACTGTTTGAGGGAGTTGAACAAGGGTTGAACGTTTGCGATTACTGATCCTAATTATGTTGTCTAATGACTCACAAAATTTGATGGGTTAATTTCCAAGAAATCGTGAGTTGAAGGCTAATCAATTAGGCAAACCCTAATTGGAATTAGTGCTGAAATTCCAATGAGTTGATTTGAGATTTTGGGTTGATTAGCCCAAACGGTTTCAAAACTATTTGGGGATCACCCAAACGGTCTCAAGACCGTTTGGGGGGTCACCAAATACCGTTTGAAGGTCTAGGGTCAAGTATGGATATGTGTTTGAAGATCCAAAGATGTGGTATGAACCCTAATCGGCTAAGTGCTGATTTTGCAAGTGATTGAGTTGATGTTTTGGGTTGATTGGCCCAAACGGTTTCAAAACCGTTTGGGGATCACCCAAATGGTTTCAAAACCGTTTGGGGATCACCCAAGACCATTTGGAGGTCTGGGGCTAAGTATAGTTGACCAATTGAAGGTGCAAAGGTATCAAATCATTTTGCAATTAAGTGTTGATTTGATGATCAACTCAATGGATCACACCCCAATGGAATTTCACTAGAATCCAAAGGTTGGAAGAGCCAAACGGTTTCAAAATCGTTTTGAGCTTATACAAACGGTTTCAAAATCGTTTGGTGATCACCCAAGACCGTTTGGAGGTCTAGGGTTGAGTATGGTTAGGTGTTTGAAGGTCTAAAGGTACCAAGTTGATTTGCAATCAAATGCTGATTTGGTGATCAATCCAATGATCCAAACTTTAATTGGTTGACTTGGATTATGATGTGGACATGGGCAAATGGTCTCAAGACCGTTTGGAGGTCATTCAAATGGCCTCAAAACCGTTTGGGGACAGGTCATGCTCAATTTGGATGATGGTTCAATGTTTTCAATGTAACTAATCTTGCATTGATTAATGTTGAAGGATCAACAATTCCAAACCCTAATTCAATTGATTTAAACCCTAATTGATGATCAATTGAGGGTCAATTGAGGGTCAAATCAGTTGAAGGTTGACCTATTAAACTCATTTGAAGTATGAGTATAGGTCCAATTGATGATTGGTTCCATGAATTCAATGATTGAAGGAATCAACATTGGAAACCCTAATTCAATTGGATACCTTATGTAATGGAGGTCCAATGTGATTGAATCTTTGAGAATTAAGATGATGAATGTTCTATTGATCCAATGATGATTAGTAATGATAATCAATGAAGGTACAAAGGTTGAAACCCTAATAGTACCTAAGTGATTAGTACCAATTAAGGGGTGAATTCTTAATTGCTTAAGGATTAATAACTTGATACACTATGTTAATCATAGTTGTATGTACTTGATTGAAGGGTTGATGTGACCTTAATAAGTTGAAAGGATGAAAGATTAGAATTCATATATAAATAATCATGTAGTGATCTTCTGTAGCACGACCGTGCAAGGTAGCACGGCCGTGGTAGATTTACTTTGCACGACCGTGCAAGGTAGCACGACCGTGGTGGCTTCCCCTCACACGGCTGTTCTTGGTTGCACGGCTATGGTGCTCTATGATTGACTTAGAGATGATTTGAAAGTTACCTAATATGGTTGTATACCTTGATGTGTTATAAGATCAATATAATTGAATGAAGGATACATGAGATATGTGATGGGAAACCCTAATCCTGGTAAAGGAATAAGGGTGATACCCTTGAAATAATGATACATTTGTTTTGCATGGTGTTGATAGATAATTGATGTACTACTATCATATGTGCTAACCATGCAGGTATCATGAGATGATGGGCATAGCCAGGTATGAGCTGTGATGTGTTATTAAATAGAATTGTTTATTGGGCCTTGTGTGCCATAATATACCTTGTTGCCTGGTAAGTGGTAGCAAGAGAGTTAATGGGCCTCAAGTGCTATGATGGATGCTTGTGCAGCAAGTATCATACTTATCTTGGTCAGATGACCTAAAGGTGTTAGTTGCCTGAGAAAGTGGTAACAATGCTCAGGTGATGAGCTAAGGGTTTTAATACCCATGATTACATGGTTATGGTATTGAAATTGTGAAGGGATGAGAATTCCCAGTGTTGAAATGAGGGATTGAGATCCCAATGTATTACAAAGATTAAGAAGTATATTAGTGAAAATAAATACATGTTTCTTTATAGAATTGTGTTAATAAGTTATGTTTGAAAACTTGGCTGATGCTAAAAGAATATGATAATGTACTTAATTAATCAAGTGAAATCTATTCATGTAGTGCTCTGACCATAGATCCATCATCGTCAGAAGCAGGTGATGGTGAAACAGGTTTTCCTGAAGGATCTCCTGGAGTTTGTATATTTTGAATATACGGGGGTAAATGGGCGAAAATATCTGTACGCATGGATTGAGGAAATTGAGAGAAGGTTAATAACAAACCTCTCAATTACTCAGGATTTCGGGATGGATGTATCACGAATCTCCCGAGGATACCGGGTCGATGGGGTAAAACTCTCGATCTCAAAGAGAGTGCAGTTGAGGCTGTAACTCTATAGCTAGATGCCACTATACCCTGGCAGGCTATTTTAGCAGAGACACGATATGTCCTGCAGGTTCTCTTGCACTGACCGGGAGGCAGTGAGGTCATGGGAATCCGACTCTTTCTTGACCTTGTATGGTACTGATTTCGACTCCTAGAAGTGGTCGGTTGGAGTATGAGAGGTATACCTCATCTCCTCAGAGCTTAAGTTATGTTTGCAAAATGTAATCAGCCGAGTAGCGTATTTGCATAAGTTTGAAATACAAGAATCACCGGTTGAGTTTATCCTACTTAGCATGTTCTAGAAGCATAAATGTTATCTGTGTTTTTCAATTCTTTATTGAATAAGTGACAAGCTGCTTAATCAAGTTATAGCTGATATACTTGTATAAGAATGTTGCTCTAAAATGCATAGATATTGAGTTATCTGTTGTTGATTACTTATGATTCCACTGTTCAGTTCATTTCCATTAAACTACAATAACAATGTTTTCGGCGGAGAGTTATATCTCTCGCTGGGGCAATTTACATATTGTCTCACCCCTGTGGGATCAACATTTTTAGGTAACCGCTGACGAAAAGGCAAGGAACCTATTACAGAGGAAGAGCAGCAGCAACAGTAGCAGGGACAGTAGTAAATCCCAGGTGGGGATATGAGCTGTCAAGTTGTATATAGATAGTCCTATGAGTCATCTATGTACTCTCGGGTCCTAGAAGTAATGTTTTGATGGACCGATCTGAGATTTTGGCTTTAACCCTCGAGGCTTTTATACTACCTGTGTACAGTTAAGACAGAGTAGTTGATGTTTGTATTCCTCGAGAAATAATAGTACATGAGATGTATATATGAACCAGGATGTAAAGTTTTACTTTGGTTCTGAATGAAAGAGTTTTCCTGTGAATGAATCTCTTTGCAAATGGTTTTAATTTTCACTGATTTTTGCTAATCCGCATGTTTTATTATTGCTGACGACACTTGTTATCTTAAATGATGGTGGGTGTCGTTACACTAGGGATCCAATAATCAATCATTGTACTTAGGAGCAATTCATGAAAAGAGCCACATATAAGCAATTTTTCTAGAATCTAGGTGATTTCATGCACAAACCATAAAGAAATTCATGAGAAATGAGATACAAATAGAACATAATCATTAGCAAACAAAATTACAATGTTTACATATCACTTTCCACCAACATGGTATCAAAGTAATACTTTTGGCCCCAAACAACCCACCTAAGGGGTCTAACTACTCATAAAATAAGAAAATACAAGAAGAAAGGAAGAAGAATGAGTAGAGGAGTGAAAATCCATGATGAGTTTGGTGAAGACTCCTCCTTCTGCACCTCCTAGTAAAAGAAACTCGAGCTCCCTCCTCCCAGGTAGGGGAATGGCATGGATGTATGGTGGAAAGTGGTCAAAACACTAGAAAATTAGGATTGGTGGAATGAGGTAGGAATGGATGGAGGATGAAATGGGGAGGCTAGAGTAGTTGTAGGGTATCTAAACTACAAATAGAGCCACCACCCAAGTGTATACGTGGTGGGCAAGCACTAGATTAAGTGGGGGTAAAGTGGGAAATGTGGTGGATAAGTTTGTATGTAGCACAGACGTGATGGGGTGTTAGTGAAATGGGCATGGTGGATGGAAACGAATGAGGTGAGAATCGATAAAAAAATCATAGTAACAATTTGGGTTTTGAACTATGGTGGCACGGTCGTGGGGGTCACCACGGTTGTGGTGAGGCAGGGGTAGCACAACCATGGTGGTCACCATGATCGAGGTAGATTGGAGAAGCTCTGCCCATTCTTGGTGGAATGCTCGTGCTGACTTGGCTGCAACATGGTCGTGCAACATGGCACTACCATTCTGTAACATGATGGAACACTCATTTTTTGTTGCACGACCATGCTACTCTCTAGGTTCTTAAATGGGTTCTATGTTGATTTTCAGTGAGCCAGCATGACCATTCTGGTGTACCACGGCTGTGATGTTCTCTTTATCGGCACTTGGCTCTCATACTTGGTTCACCCTTAGACATCTTTGCTTCAATTGATCTTTGGCACTAGGGGTAGGTTGAGGGAGCCTTGGACTTTTGTTTGGGCTTCTCTAGGGGTAGAGAAACCCTAGGATCAATCATTCTCTCTCTCTTCCATCCAAGTGTGGTCCAAGCACCTAAAAACATACAAATAATGTCGATAACTACATTTTACACAAATATGCATATTAGGGGAAATGACATGTAATCTAGTAGGTATAGATGTGATTAAAGTACAATAAGACACAAGATGAAGCCCTAAAATATGGATGCATCTAGTCCATAGAATAATTGTAAAAGATATTTGGCATGATATATGAATACAAGCAAGATGTTGGGCATCTATGTAAAAATCCGTGAGTATGCTGGTGAAATAAATTGGATTTAATTATCCCCTTTTCTATTATGTGGTTTATTAGTGAGAGACCATGTTTTGAGTTTTGAGTAATCTCATTTAGAGTGAGGGGTTCTCACAAGTTGCCCCCTGAATGAGTGTCATCTTCCCATAAAGAAGTTAAGTATCGGCTCCTCTTATGCATGTGATGTTCGAGTAAGGATGCAAATTATATCTAAACTCATGGGCTAAAAGGGGAGAGTCATTTTATCTCTATAATTGTGTATTGTGGTTGTTGTTAGAATAATCCAGATTGTTGCTAATGTCTCTGTGTGTGCAGGAAGAAGATTTATGTAACGTAGTCAAATTTAGGTAATTTTTATCTTTTAATCCTTTCCATCATAATCTTTTATTTTGAACTCCTCTTATTAGATTAGAGTGCGTTAGGATATGAACAACTTTCAAATATAAGAGTTTTATCCAATAACATAATCATTTGAAGCATTATACAAGAAATAGGGGAAATACACTATTTGGGGTTAGTTGTGCAAAATTAGCAAAAGGCATTTACGTTCCAAATTATTCTTCTATATTTTTTTGTGGATAGGTTTGGTTAAGCAAGAGTTATGCATGAAATTTTGTTAATAGATAATAAATGGATGCATTAATATGAAGAAAATAAACTTTCCTCAAATTGTATGTTTCGTGTATTAAAGTTCTCCAAAAGGCAAATTTGACTCCAAAATCAGATTCTTTGGGTCCCTATCACCTTACTCAACAAATTTCACTTTATTTGGATGGTATTTACTCATCCAATTTAAAAAGGAATGAAAAATAAATTGGAAATCCATCACCTTATTCTAATATGAATTGGAAGGACATTAATGTCACACTATAATGGCTGAGAGCATGATTTTTCCTTGTGTTTGATCAAGGTCCAAAATATGATGTATCTTCATCTACCTTGCCAAAATAGGAAACAAGTTGGTCAGGTTCTGTTTGTTTAAAATTGGGATTTCTTCCTTGTTACTCGATCATTTTGTGTAATTTCTTAGCCTACAAGTTTCTCTTTCAATTTCTTATAGAATTGTACCTCGCACATGACCTATTGTCTTGTATTCTAGAAATTCCCAAATCTCCCTCCTTGTCTCTCAAAGCTACCACCCCTATAAACCCTAATACCCAACCTTATAAAAAGGTGACCCTTTCTCTGATTCCACCACATCGCGTGCAAGAAATTACCTCTTCTAATTTCCACACACACTGTTGTTTCAACTGTCGTCGAGCTTCCTCTTCTACTATGACTTATGAAGGCCGACCACCCTATTTATGCTTGCTAATAGGAAATATATTTGGAGGTAAGATTTTACAACCCTCAAGCTTCGTGTTGACATCGTTTGATTTCCAAAAACTCACCGCTCATATTTTTCCCCAATTCGTGGGGACCTGCTACCACCTACTTGCAACCTTAGATGGTGTTGGAAAGGGGATGATCCCCCTATGTGAATTCCCTTCTCTACCCTTCATTTTCTATCTTTATCTTTGTTTTCTACTAGGGGTAGAATGGTCTTCTCATGCCCTCATTTGTCTTCCTTGAGAACATGCCTCGCTGGGTGTTGACTGGGTCAATAGCCCAATGATTAGTGGGCCACTTCAGTGGGCTCAATTCTACTCATCCGGAGTATTGCTTTGATTACATGGATTTTTTTGTATTTTCCAAATGGTTATAATTTTAAAAATTCATAACTTTTTACTGGGAACTCTAAAAATTACACACAAATATGTTTTAGAATCGTGAGAATTTTCTCTACCTTTTGGCATAGTTTTCATCGCCCGATTATCAAGTTTTAAAGTCTAGACTTTTTGGGTTTCATTTTCACTTATGATCTTAACAATAACTAAAGACAATATTATGATAAATAAAATTTTGATTTTGAGTCAAGATATCTATACGAAACTGTGTACCCGATGTTAGGTCAATATCAAGAACTGATGTAAGGTTTTGCTGGTGGATTTGGATTTCTAGGGCCTCACCTAATTTATCATATAATTAAACCCTATTGATGGACCTAATCCTATGTATAGGTTTGAGTTGACTTTAGACTTGGAAGGGTAGCATCTGATCTTTGACTTAACATTCAAGTTGAGGTATGTGAATCTTTCCCAATTTTTAGGCAATACTATGATGACTAATAAATTTCCTATATGAGGCATTACTTGGTTAGATCTTGATCATCCCTGAATATACCTTCAAGTTCCTTGTTACTTCTTGAATGATTGTTGATGTTAACATTTAAGGTCCTCTGGCCTGTTATGTGACTTGGGTGATCTCATCCTCATTTATTTTATGCTTATTCTGACCATACCTAAATCATACCTTTACATTATGTGTGCATGCAAATAGACTAGGTTTATTTGTTGTAGAAGTACATATGTACTCCCATAATATATTGGGCTTGCATATTCTATCTTGAGTGTGCATATTCTGCTCATACATTTACAGGGGCATGCATATTCCACCCAGGGTGTGCATTTTCCACCCAAAATATTTTATGATTGAGATTTATGGGTCTGAGTCCTACATAAATTGTTACAACCCCAATTTTGGGTTCTTTTGGTGAGAAATGTAATTTCTCATATTAAAGATATTGGAATGAACAATCTATTTTGAATAAATGGATTTCATTTACAATAGCCTTGATGATTGTTTTGTGGGCTTTATTGGCTATTGGGCCCGAATAACAAAGAAATTCAATTAATTAAGAAATCGAGAAAAGAAAGGTGTGGAAGCCTCTAGAAGGTAAATAACTTAATCCAAAGGTGGATTTCGTGCCACATGGATTCCTTGGGTTCCAAGGAGTCCAAAGTTGCAAAGAAAAGCAATAAGAAAAGAAAAGATTAATTAAGTATTTCTTTATTAAGAAAGAAATTGAAAATATTGATGAAATGTGGAGAATAAGTAAAAAGAGGTATCCTTAGTGGAATTTCGTATCCCAAGAATTCCTAATGATAAAAGGAATACTAATGAGGAAAATAAAAGAGAAATGAAGAGAAATTCTCAAAAGGAAATATTTTAATAAGAAATAAACAAGATAATGTGAAATAATGCATTTAGATGCATCTAGAAGGAAAATGAGTATCCAATAAAAAGGATTTCAAAATAAAAGAGTTTCTTGGGATCCAAGGAGTCCCAATGAAGAAAGAGGAAAGAGAAAATACCAATTTGCAAAATAAAAGGATAATGGGATACATTATTAAGGAATTTTGTGGTATTGATAAAAAGGGAAGTATTTTCTATTAAATAAAAATAGAATTTCGTGACTAATGATTAAAAGGCAAGTATAGAGAAAGTGAAAAGAAATAATTCTCGTTTTTCTAAGTGTCCATGAGATAAGGAATATCAAGGAAGTATATAGGAGAGAGAAGGACTACTTTTCCATGAAGGAATAGGTTTCCATATGGGATAGAACTTGATTTCTCTTGGAGGAATGTCCTAGGGCATTGCTACTCACTCCTATATAAGGAAATAGCCCAGGGTCGACCCCAAGGGATATCCCACACATATCTCTCTATTCCCCATCTTCTTCTTGTTCTTCTTTGAGAAAAACCTAACCAAGGAGGTAGGGAGAACCCTGGTGCAAACGGAGGATCAAGGAGGGTCCTAGATGGTGGCTTGATGCGCCCACAAGTGATCTAAGGAAGCTCTGCCCTTGTCTTCCTACTCTGAACCCATGCAAAACCGACAAAGAGGTCTGCGACCTAGCTACAGATCGCAGCATTAGCCCCCCTAGATTGGACGTCTCGGCCATGGGTCGAGGTGTGGCTGGACGCATGGCGAAGCGGCGGAGGCGGGGGAAAGAGTTCCGAGGTGGTTCGTGCCTTGGAAAGGTGGAACACAAGCTCGCGATCAACTGCAGCACGACTGCATCGTGGCAGAGAATCGCAGACGATTTGGGCTTGCATACGGCTGCTATGGACACATATTCGGGGTGCTTTGGCTGTGCCAGGGTACGGCGGGGGAAGCAGAATAGTCCTTGGTGACTTTCGAGGTGAAGGGAGGCCAAGAGAAGCCGCGCCCAGTCCGGCTAGGGCGATGCAGCGTCCCCTGCGGAGGTTGAAGACGGTTTGCATCCGTTGGAAAATTTTGCCCCAAGTGCGCAATAGAGGACCACAACTAAAGAGGGGCATAAAGGTCATTTTGAAATGTTTCCTAATGCATGAAGATAGAGGCGACGTGGTGCCCTCTCATTGGCTATGGTAAGTGATTCCTTAAAAAATCATATATAATTATTGGTAGGTCAAATAAGGACATGTTATATATGAAAATTGCTCAGAAAAATGAGGGGAATCTAATAAAAATAAAATTGAAGCCTGATTCTGATTGCAATTCGAAAAGTAATGGAAGATATCAACTTTAATGTATTAATGTTTAAAGAAACCTATTTTGATATGATTAAAGTGATTAGTAGGGTTTAATAGACGATTAAAGTTGATTTTAGCCTATTAATGATAAAAGGGAACATGAGGAACAAAATGGATGAACATTGCACATAATTAGTTAATTTAGGGTTTATTGTGCATGATTATAATTTAAATGTGCCTTGAAACCCTAATGTTGATTAATTCGAATATTAATGGCTTTAATTGATTAATTTCATGATTAAAGTTGGAATATGCTATTTCGAGCATTAAAGTTCCTAATTTGTGGATAAATACCCTAAATGTAGTAATTAGGATTTTCTCATGAATAAAAGGTGGGATTAATAGCAATTCGAGTTCATAAATGATTTGGACTATAATGAACCATGAATTGATGATAAATATGTATAATGATCTTGTCATGGGTTAAAGGGATAAAAATAGTAGCTTTAATGTAAAAGAGGCTTAATGAACTTAATTAATGGTTAATTATACCTTTAATCCGAAATTGAGAATTAGATATGGAAATAATTAGGGTTTGTGATCAATTGTGTTTAATTAGGGTTTAAGATAGTAAAAGATGAAGGGAAATCCTATTTGTAATGGAAACCCTAAAAATTGGACTAGAAACCCTAAGAAATGAGTTAGATTTAATAGATCTTAACGACATGAGTAATAAAAGGGAATTGTATAATTGTTTCAGGATCTTATTGAATGCTTGCTTGCCTATTGTTGATTGGACTATTCTGTCTCAAATCTGCATGTACAGGTATGTGGTTACGCTTATGACTACCCAAATTAGTTTTCTGGGATTTGATCGATGTTTCCATCATGGCTTGAATTAAACTGTTGGATGTATTTGATTCATGCAAACTATAATGTGAATATGACTATCACATAAGATATGTGCCTACTAGCTCAGATCCTGGTCCCCTCTGTGGCTTAAGAAGTTGATCTAGTAAATGGCTACCAATGGGGTAGGCCCATCAGGTCATTGGATGACTTAGTAAATGGCTACCAATGGGGTAGGTCCATCAAGTCACATTGAGTTGAGATTGGACTACCTATGGGTAGTTCCATGCGACTCAACCCTAGATATTGATCTACCTTTTAGGTAGGATCATGCGGGGTTTAATAAGGATCTACCTAGAGAGAGGTGGGATCTCAGTCCACTGCAGGGACAACACAGAGATAGGGGATAGGAAAGGATTGAGTAGTATGGTTTAAAACATAATCTTGGTTGTTAAATGATAATTGGATGATTACTTTGTTACTATAGTTGCACGTTTATTGTTTCCCCCACATACCAGCTTCTTGCTGATTGACGTTTTATTTGTCGGCGTTTTAGGTACAAATGAAAAGAACAAACAGTAAAGTGGCAGATGTGGATTTAAATGAGAAATAATGTGCATAGGAGGATTAGTTAGTTTAGCGTCTTCATGGACAGAAGTTTAGAAATCCCATGTAAGAAAAGTTTTATTTTATACCAGTTTTCAGTTTAGTTGGTAAAGTTTATTAATTGTTATTGATTATTTGTCAAACCTTTGATCATGTTAATTGAATAACGGCTCTGACCTTCGGGTCTCCCTTAATTGGGGGTTACCGGGAGGTGGGGTCGTTATAATTGGTATCAGAGCATAGGTTCCTCATATAATCATTAATAATTATTAAATTTTACAAATTCCATAGAACCGAGGGAGTTATTAGAGGATTACCTGAAAGACAGAGGTGTCTAGAAAAGGATCATGATCGGGGGATGGCAATATTTTCCTCCGCACCGCTAGTCGGAATACGAGGACTCCCAGATCCGTGTGACTGCCTGGCCAAAGTCTTAGGGTATGATTCGAAATAAGATACCTTTAGGACTCTCTCATCTTGTTCATCCCTTCTCGACTCAAATTCTATTAAGGACCTTAAGGATTAGGGTTTCCTCTCTTCTCCTCGCCCTCTTGAGGTATGGGTAAGGTTGATAAGAATTAAGGGATCCTCCACCAAATTAATGAAAAGCATGTAAATAAGATGTCATGGACATAATATTAATAGATTAAGCACAAACTAAAGAATAGATACATGCTTAGGTCGTATGACACAAGTTGTCATTGCCCTCAGGTGAGACCTGAGGATAGACCTCCTTGTTAGGGGGAATTAGTCTTGGAGGTAGAGACCTCCATTGAAGGTAGAGACCTAGCACATCCTTTGAGGATGATGTTAACCCTAACCCTAAGTGAAGGTTAGAGAGAGAGAGGACATGATGAGTTAGATGTCATGGTTGACCGAGTGTTTGGTAGGACATGCCTTTGGGATGCCATAAGAGGGTAGATGACCTAGTACCTTTGGCGACCCAACCCTGGAGAGGGTTGTGCATGCTAGAGCGAAGGATAGCTCCTTCATGGATGAGGTTAGAGGAGAACCTATAGTTACCCTATGGGCTTAGACAAGTAGGGTATAGCTTGCACCCAGAGTATGTCAGTAGATGGTAGTAGGTTGAAACCCTGGCCAATATGCATGATGGATGGCTTAGGGATGAGCATAAAGGACTAGGGATGATCTTGAGCAAACATAAGTTCAAGCATATGCTTCACCCATGTGGAGGTATGCTAGTGAGCTTGATTCATCATGGAGAAAGGACCTCGGGTAGTAAGACAGAGAAAGCATGACTCAAGCAAGAGGGTCGGAAGCTTAGACTCTGAGATATAAGGAACAGTGAGTAGTTGAGGATGATGTGACCTAAGTGGATGATAGTGGTTGCCTTATGTTTGAGTCTTGAAGGCTGACGATATCTTAGTTGCCTTTAGAGGAACCAAACCTTAGAGGGAGGATGATACTTCTAGTACCCAGGGTATAAGTTATTACTTGCTGGATGAGATAGAGAGTGTCTTAGACCCTGAGGAGGTTTAAGTACCCTGATGTGAGGTTTATACCTAGTTGAATATCCTTGAGGAGGACTCAACTCTGAGGTGTTGCTCATATAAAAGGATCATGGGAGTACATGGCATACCTTGGACATGATTGATTCATGGTTAAGAGATTGAGCATGCAGTTGGATATCCGAAGGAGAACCTAGGGTTCCTAGGCCTAAGAGGGGAAGCAGTGTATCCAATACTCATGATGAGATTTGAGTCTATAGTTTTGAGTATGTCACTCTTAATGTGTAGAGGTAAAGGAAACCCCTTAAGGTAAGGGTATGTTTGATGAACCCCTCACGACTAAGTTGATCTAATGTTGAGGATGAGAACAAGTGTGATCTAGCATGGTTTAGTAGGTACTCTGGTGCCTTAGTAGTTGTTGGTTTAAGCATGCTCATGTGAATGTAAACCCTCAGGACGCTTGTGACCTTTGTCATCAAGGTGTGGTTTCCTCCCATCCTGGGAGAGGGGCCCTTTGGTAGGGGGTTTACCAGTGTGGTGGGTTTTGAGGTAACCTAAGAAAGTTTCATAGGATCTTGAGAAGCTAAGTGAAGAGTACATGGCATGAGAATGAACCTATAGACCCATAGATAACCATTTCTATGTGCATGTGGATGTGTTACCATGGAGGTAGCCGGTATGGGGCTTGACCAGGGTAGGCAGGTTGCCATGATCGCTATGAAAGGATGAAAGTCAGCCCACGAATGTAGGAAGAGAGATGATGAATGCTTGGGTAAGGTTCTAAGTTGGATATGTACTATAATGGAATCCTAAGTCTATCCTAGGGTCAGATAGGGATAAGACCGATGGAAGTAGGAGTTGCCTAATTCCCTAGTTGCGCATGACCATAGGGTCGAGAGGTAACAGCTATCATTGTCTGAGGGCCAAGGGTTAGGAGATTGATCACCTTCATGAACTCATGGGACCCAAAGGGCAGATGAGTAGGGCACTCTCTGGATGCATAAGGGAAGAAGGATGACCCCAAAAGTGCCAGCACCCTATAGACCTAGAGGAGATGACCAAGGATTGTGTGGTGACCCAAGTAGGTTCGAGACCAGTTTTTCCTAGAAGTTATTTTCGACATCGTGATGGTTGTGATGTGGAGACACGAGTTGCACGTTTCAACTTAGATTTGAAGGTGTACCGGCAAGGTGGGATGTACCATCTCTACTCTTGGAATGGGAAGAAATCTGTATTTGGATGGCCGCCAAATGCTTATTTCTTCTTGTTATGGGAGTGAGAGATGGGACAGTATGCATGCCTTACACTAAGGATAAAGGATGATACGAGTTGGAACGTTGCTACGAGGTATGAGGACAGATAGGATAACATACCGTGGGGGAGTGAATGATACATGGACAGGTACAAATGATAAGAGTATTAAGGAAATCATCTTGTGAGGATATTTTATCATGAGCTACGTGGAATCTGCAAGTTATACAAAGTTGAGTTTGATCATCAAGGAGGTGAGCTCAAAGTATTCTCAATGAAGATAGACTTAGAATTCGAGTTTGAGATGATACATGGAAGAGTATGTCTTCACCTTTACCTAAAACCTAAGGATAAGAAGTGGTAATAAATGCTCTGGTTGAGATATAGCTGCCTAGTTAGATGGAGGCTAGAAGAGGTTGTTAGGTTAACCATCAGATGGAAACGAGATAAGTTCGGATAACACACAGATGTAACAATATCGGTTGATCAAGTTAAAAGTTGTTTGGTTAGCCAGCCTAGACCTTGATATAATGAAAGGATGGTTGTAGAATCCCAGATGCACTCCTCTGGAAAGAAAGGTGATGAAACCCTGATTGGAGTGGTGTAGGGTTTCTGAGGAATCAGCTTGAGGAATCATGACACGCTGGAGATCATGATTTTAAGATCACCATATACCATGATATTCCTGAGATAGTAAGAGATAGTAGCGCTTTGGATGCTTAAGATGAAGATGCATGTGGCTTGTGGCCATGCATGATAGAAGTGAAGGACGAACACCAGTAACCCAGTATATCGATATAGAGGATAAAAGAGTCCATGAGAGGAATGGGAGTTCATCACTATGGATGACGTGGAAAATCTCCCCTTAACCAAGGAAGATCAATGTGGGTTATGGTAGATCACCTTACCTTGATGACAAGAAAAAGAAGAGTACTGTCAAGTGACAGATCGGGTTGAACTACTTACTATAGAGAGAGAAATGGTTCAACTACACCATGATGCGAGCTCAAAAGTTCTTGAGCATGAGTAGAAGGTTTACTTCCATGTGGTGGAAGTAGGTGCATGGAGAACTCGTTTTTAGTACCGCTTATCACCCCTAACTAATGGTTAGTATGATCCAGACTAGAGGGTCTGATGAGAGCAAGTGTGCTTGTTCAGGGTGATACCAAGAGACAGTTCTAAAGATGTGATGTTAACCACCATAGCCTTTATCGAGATGTAAGAAGTAAGGAGGTTGTGTCGGTCGCCACTTCATTATGATGATGTTGGTGAAGGAGGCCTTGTGAAGGTCATAAAAGAACCACCGTGTGTGCAGATGAAGTCGCTTGATCGTGCAATGGCTGAGAGAGAGCCCAAGAGTGACATGTGTCACAAGCTGATGCAGAGCAGACTGACATGCAGTTCACTGTGGGAGAATATGTGACGTGAAAATCTGACCCCTCTGAACTACAGCTGAGAAAGCTGAATCCCCGATATATGGGCCTTTTTGAGAGGGATTGGTGGAGAAGGTTGTGTTTAGCCTTACCCCTCAGGATAACTTGATAAATAAATGTGTTCCATGAGTCTGATCTAGAGCACTATGTGAGGTACCCAAGCCATGTGTTGAGCCCTGAACCTAGTCAGCTTTTGAAAGGCTGAAATGTCCTGAGTCACCTATGAGGGTACGATATACCAAGGTAAGAAAGAACTCAGATGGAAGAATATGAGATGATGAAGGTTCTTGGGAAGCACCATGGAAAGGGTGAAGCCACATGGGAGCCATGATGGACATAAGAAAGGATTATCCTGTCTGTTTGCTTGCTTGATGGAATTTTGAGGGAAAAATTCTTATAAGAGGGGAAGGATGTTACAACCCCAATTTTGGGTTCTTTTGGTGAGAAATGTAATTTCTCATATTAAAGATATTGGAATGAAAAATCTATTTTGAATAAATGGATTTCATTTACAATAGCCTTGATGATTGTTTTGTGGGCTTTATTGGCTATTGGGCCCGAATAACAAAGAAATTCAATTAATTAAGAAATCGAGAAAAGAAAGGTGTGGAAGCCTCTAGAAGGTAAATAACTTAATCCAAAGGTGGATTTCGTGCCACATGGATTCCTTGGGTTCCAAGGAGTCCAAAGTTGCAAAGAAAAGCAATAAGAAAAGAAAAGATTAATTAAGTATTTCTTTATTAGGAAAGAAATTGAAAATATTGATGAAATGTGGAGAATAAGTAAAAAGAGGTATCCTTAGTGGAATTTCGTATCCCAAGAATTCCTAATGATAAAAGGAATACTAATGAGGAAAATAAAAGAGAAATGAAGAGAAATTCTCAAAAGGAAATATTTTAATAAGAAATAAACAAGATAATGTGAAATAATGCATTTAGATGCATCTAGAAGGAAAATGAGTATCCAATAAAAAGGATTTCAAAATAAAAGAGTTTCTTGGGATCCAAGGAATCCCAATGAAGAAAGAGGAAAGAGAAAATACAAATTTACAAAATAAAAGGATAATGGGATACATTATTAAGGAATTTTGGGGTATTGATAAAAAGGGAAGTATTTTCTATTAAATAAAAATAGAATTTCGTGACTAATGATTAAAAGGAAAGTATAGAGAAAGTGAAAAGAAATAATTCTCATTTTTCTAAGTGTCCATGAGATAAGGAATATCAAGGAAGTATATAGGAGAGAGAAGGACTACTTTTCCATGAAGGAATAGGTTTCCATATGGGAGAGAACTTGATTTCTCTTGGAGGAATGTCCTAGGGCATTGCTACTCACTCCTATATAAGGAAATATCCCAGGGTCGACCCCAAGGGATATCCCACACGTATCTCTCTATTCCCCATCTTCTTCTTGTTCTTCTTTGAGAAAAACCTAACCAAGGAGGTAGGGAGAACCCTGGTGCAAACGGAGGATCAAGGAGGGTCCTAGATGGTGGCTTGATGCTCCCACAAGTGATCTAAGGAAGCTCTGCCCTTGTCTTCCTACTCTGAACCCACACAAAACCGGCAAAGAGGTCTGCGACCTAGCTACAGATCGCAGCATTAGCCCCCCTAGATTGGACATCTCGGTCGTGGGTCGAGGTGTGGCTGGACGCATGGCGAAGCGGCGGAGGCGGGGGAAAGAGTTCCGAGGTGGTTCGTGCCTTGGAAAGGTGGAACACAAGCTCGTGATCAACTGCAGCACGACTGCATCATGGCAGAGAATCGCAGACGATCTAGGCTTGCATGCGGCTGCTATGGCCACATATTCGGGGTGCTTTGGCTGCACCAGGGTACGGCGGGGGCAGCAGAATAGTCCTTAGTGACTTTCGAGGTGAAGGGAGGCCAAGAGAAGTCGCGCCCAGTCCGGCTAGGGCGACGCAGCGCCCCCTGTAGAGGTTGAAGACGGCTTGCAGCCGTTGGACAATTTTGCCCCAAGCACAAAATAGAGGACCGCAACTAAAGAGGGGCATAAAGGTCATTTCGAAATGTTTCCTAATGCATGAAGATAGAGGCGACGTGGCGCCCTCTCATTGGATATGGTAAGTGATTCCTTACTAAATCATATATAATTATTGGTAGGTCGAATAAGGACATGTTATATGTGAAAATTGCTCAGAAAAACGAGGGGAATCTAATAAAAATAAAATTGAAGCCTGATTCTGATTGAAATTCGAAAAGTAATGGAAGATATCAACTTTAATGTATTAATGTTTAAAGAACCCTATTTTGATATGATTAAAGTGATTAGTAGGGTTTAATAGATGATTAAAGTTGATTTTAGCCTGTTAATGATAAAAGGGAACATTAGGAACATAAAGGATGAACCTTGCACATAATTAGTTAATTTAGGGTTTATTGTGCATGATTATAATTTAAATGGGCCTTGAAACCCTAATGTTGATTAATTCGAATATTAATGGCTTTAATTGATTAATTTCATGATTAAAGTTGGAATATGCTATTTCGAGCATTAAAGTTCCTAATTTGTGGATAAATACCATAAATGTAGTAATTAGGATTTTCTCATGAATAAAAGGTGGGATTAATAGCAATTCGAGTTCATAAATGATTTGGACTATAATGAACCATGAATTGATGATAAATATGTATGATGATCTTGTCATGGGTTAAAGGGATAAAAATAGTAGCTTTAATGTAAAAGAGGCTTAATGAACTTAATTAATGGTTAATTATACCTTTAATCCGAAATTGAGAATTAGATATGGAAATAATTAGGGTTTGTGATCAATTGTGTTTAATTAGGGTTTAAGATAGTAAAAGATGAAGGGAAATCCTATTTGTAATGGAAACCCTAAAAAGTGGACTAGAAACCCTAAGAAACGAGTTAGATTTAATAGATCTTAACGACATGAGTAATAAAAGGGAATTGTATAATTGTTTCAGGATCTTATTGAATTCTTGCTTGCCTATTGTTGATTGGACTATTCTGTCTCAAATCTGCATGTACAGGTATGTGGTTACGCTTATGACTACCCGAATTAGTTTTCTGGGATTTGATCGATGTTTCCATCGTGGCTTGAATTAAACTATTGGATGTATTTAATTCATGCAAAGTATAATGTGAATATGACTATCACATAAGATATGTGCCTACTAGCTCAGATCCTGGTCCCCTCTGTGGCTTAAGAAGTTGACCTAGTAAATGGCTACCAATGGGGTAGGCCCATCAGGTCATTGGATGACTTAGTAAATGGCTACCAATGGGGTAGGTCCATCAAGTCACATTGAGTTAGAGATTGGACTACCTATGGGTAGTGCCATGCGACTCAACCCTAGATATTGATCTACCTGTTAGGTAGGATCATGCGGGGTTTAATAAGGATCTACCTAGAGAGAGGTGGGATCTCAGTCCACTGTAGGGACAGCACAGAGATAGGGGATAGGAAAGGATTGAGTAGTATGGTTTAAAACGTAATCTTGGTTGTTAAATGATAATTGGCTGATTACTTTGTTACTATAGTTGCACGTTTATTGTTTCCCCCACATACCAGCTTCTTGCTGACCGACATTTTGTTTGTCGGTGTTTTAGGTACAAATGAAAAGAACAAACAGTAAAGTGGCAGATGTGGAATTAAATGAGAAATAATGTGCACATGAGGATTAGTTATTTTAGCGTCTTCATGGATAGAAGTTTAGAAATCCCAGGTAAGAAAAGTTTTATTTTATACCAGTTTTTAGTTTAGTTGGTAAAGTTTATTAATTATTATTGATTATTTGTCGAACCTTTGATCCTGTGAATTGAATAACGGCTCTGACCTTCGGGTCTCCCTTAATTGGGGGTTACCGGGAGGTGGGGTCGTTACATAAATAAAAGTGGTTGAGTTGTTTACATGCACTACTTAAAAATTATTATTGTTGAACATGGCAAAATTCTCTTTGTTTTCATCATCACTTCTATATATAATACCTCACCCCTTGCCCTGTTATATCTCTTGAACTTATTCTCATAACATCCCTTATTTTAAGCATTCACTATTTCTCTCTCTGTTGCACTAAGTATTGCCTAGTTGACTTTATTACACATACTCAACATCTACTAATGCCCTTATTTTTGTTTCTTCTCCCTATTTGTTGCTTCCTACCCACCTAGAGGTTGCACATCCTGAGGACCAAGAGATAGGTGGTGATGCCCAGATCTAACTGCTGAGAACTTTTGAGATGGAAAGGTCACTCACCACAAACTTAGCCAAGTAGTATAGGATTTGAATTCCCTTAGAATACATCTATGGCTCATTAGTTGAACTCTGATGAGAAATCTTATAATAGTTAGATTTAATTTCCACTGCATCAAAAACAATATTTGTGTCATCATTCTATTTAAAGAAATATTTTGAAGCCCAATTGTTTGAATGGTTTTATTTTGGTGGATATGATCAACTGGGGTATTTTGAAAATATTTCCTTCATTTTAAGTAAGGAGTAGTCCCTCCCGAGCCCTACTCCTTACAATAATGATATCAGAGCATGTTTGTTCTTGGCAATATGACTATTTTAGAAGTCCTTACTTAGTATGTATACCTTACCCATTAAACCTATGTCTCAGGAGATCCAACCTATTTGGTGACACCAGTGCTACCCCTTAGCGCAATATTTCAAACAAATTCTCCATACTAGAGAATCCTAATTTTAACAAATATTCCCCTCCTAGGAACAAACATAACTCTGCTCATGAGGTTGGCACCTTCTCATCTAGTTTGACTAGCCTCACCCTTGAGCAGGAGTTAGCCTTCATGTAATAGTTTCTTAGACTGTCATGGTGGGAAAGTTGAACACCCCTCTTATGCCTAATAAGTTAAAGGAGTACACACTGACCGATTTCATGATTTTTTAACCACCCTACTTCAAGGGTGAAGGGGAACAGGAGATGGTTGATAAGCCCGATGATTGGGTCTTAGCCATAGAGCATACTTTTTATGGTATGGCATGACCTCTGTACCAGAAGGTTAGGTTTGCTTCTTATGTGCTGGATGGACCAACACATGCCTGGTGTAATGAGATGAAAAAAACTCGTGACATCTCTACTTTGACCTAGGAACAATTCTTGGTTCTATTCCATGGGAAATACATATGCATTGTTGCTCTTGAAAAGAAGGAAGCAAAATTCTACAATCTAACGCAGGGATCACTGTCTGTTCCTACCTATATGCAAAAATTCTTGTTGCTCGGGCATTATGGTTTGGGGTTAAGTGGGGACAGTAGGTATGCTCGGTTCTTTCTATGACCCAATTACCATGTGGGTCGTGCTCTAGTCCCTTATCTTCCTATCATGTTTTAGCAAATTGTTGACAGGGACTTAGTCGTTGATCATATCTTGCTTTTCAAACCCCCTCACAGAACAACAAGAGGAAGAACTTTGATTATGAACAACGTCAAGATAAGTGCAATCATTGTTATCTCCATCATCCTCCTGACAAGTGCCCACAAGGAAAGTCTATTGCACCTAGGAATGATAGGCTGATAATCTTTCATTTGTGCGATCAAGTGGGACATTTTAGGCCACAATGGCCTCAGTTGCAGCAACGTCATGCCCCTGCTCAATAGCTTGCTCAGCAAGCTGCAATTAGCCCTGAAAAAATCTGCCTCCAAGAAACAACAATAACAACAACAATCCTTAAGGTCCAAATCCTCCAATAGAGCACCGTGTTGGACATGTGTTCACTATTGATGTTGTTGACATCAATGATGGCAATGAAGTAATAGAAGGCATCGTACATCTCCATCTACATCCTATAAAAGCTTTGTTTGATTCTAGTTCTTCAGATACCATTCTATCTTCTAATCTTGCTGAGATGTTAGACATAGAACATGCATATATGGACTATATTATTGATGCTCAGACCCCTAGTGGTAGGATATTCTCTTATATGAAAACCCCACCCATGGATTTATGTATATCTGCAAGATGTTTACGATCGAGTTCATATTCTTGAACATGACAGATTTTGATATCATTTGGGTATGGGTTGGTTGAAATTTTTTAAGACAACCTTGTTTTGTGATGAGAAAAGATTATCTTACTTCACCCAGAGGTGCACTTCTTTGTATAAAGGGTAGGAAACATGAGGATATGAAATTTATCACATCATCAATGAAAGATGAAAATCTTATCTCCCATGGATGTCAAGCTAACTTGGCCTCCATTGTCTTGAACCCTTCACCACCTTAGTTAGAAAATATTGAAGTGGTTTGAGATTTCCCTGATGTTTTTCCCAAAGAGATACATGGTATTCCACCTTCTCAAGAAGTCGAGTTCACCATCGATCTTGTATTGGGTACCATCCCCATATCAAAACCTCCTTTGGCAGCTATCAAACTTGTCAAACTTAGAAGCAACTGCAAGAACTTCCGAACATGGGGTTTGTTTGCCCCGATGTTTCTCCATGGGGATCTCCTATTCTATTTGTAAAGAAGAAATATGGTTCTTTGAGGATGTGTGTGGATTATAGAATGTTGAATCAAGTGATGGTGATGAACCAATATCCTCTACCACACATTGATGATTTATTTGATAAATTTAAGTCAGTGAAGGTTTTCTCTAAGATGGATTTGTGTAGTGGTTACTATAAAATGTGGGTAAAATATGAGGATATATTGAAGACAGTCTTCCGCACTCACAATGGGAATTATTAATTTCTAGTGATGCCCTTCAGGTTGACTAATGCCCTTACCATTTTCATGGACTTAATGATTGAAATTTCTACCCATATCTGGATGACTTCATGGTAGCGCTCATGGATGACATTCTCATCTACTCCAGGATGATAGACAGACGTCGAGAACATCTACATATTGTCTTGCAGACACTTCGTAAAAACCAACTTTATGACAAGTTTTCTAAGTGTAAATTCTGGATAAAGGTAGTGATGTTTCTAGTCCAAGTTATATCTATGGGTCACATAGTTGTGGATCCAACAAAAATTGAAGCTATGACTAAGTGGAAACCTTCAAAGAATCATTCTGATATGTGAAGTTTCTTGGGTATTGCAGGCTATAATAGATGGTTTACCAAGAACTTTTCTAAGTTGGCTTATCCTCTAACCAAGTTGACTTGCAAAGACACCAGGTTTGTCTGGTCCCTAGAATGTGAAAAGATTTATCTTGAGTTGATCTACTTTGTTCCTCTCTCTTTGCTCAATTTTTACCTCTCACTATTCTAGAGAAGAAACTATTGGCTTCTTCTGTTCATGTTCTCCAACCTAAGTGTTGTTTGACATTTGCTCCTATTTTCACCTTACATGTAGAAGGAAAGACTTATGTTATCTTCATTGATGCATCTAGACAAGGTTTAGGTTGCTTACTTATGCAAGAAGGATGAGTCATATCATATGCCTCCTTCCAGTTGAAGCCAAATGAAGAAAACCAGCAGACCCGTGACCTTGAGCTTGCGGCCAATGTTGACACTCTCAAGATTTGGAGGCATTTTCTGTATGGTGTGCAATTTGAATGTTTTATCAGACCATTAGAGTCTTTTCTATCTTATTACACAAAAGGACTTGAATCTGAGATAGGCATTGGATGGAATTTTTGAAGGATTATGATTTCACGATCACATATCATGCTAGAAAAGACAATGTAGTTGCCAATGCTCTTAGTCTAAGAAGGATGTCATTGTTGCATCTCTCTATATTTTCATGTGGAAAAGCATAGAACATGTTTCTAGTTGGATACCTAAATTAAAGGATGATGTTGTAGAAAATATGTGTGTGCACATGGCAAGTCTCAATGTTACTCTATCTTAGATATATGAGGTTATCGCGACACAAGAACTAGTCCCAACCTTAGTGAGATGAAGGCCTTGATGGAAAGACCCCAATCTGATTTCTCTATTGGTGTTGTTGGTGCAATTCATTTTTAGAACCGGATGTGTATACCATATGTGGATGATATGAGATAGAAGGTGTTGAGTGAGGCTCATGGTTCAAATATACAATTCACCCTAGCACCACAAAAATGTACAAATATCTATAGAGAAATTTTTGGTGAAAATTTATGAAGAAGGACACTGCTACTTTTGTGGAAAATGTTTTACCTATCAACAGGTGAAGATTGAACGTTAAAGACATGGTGGTCTTTTGCAACCTCTAAAAATACCTGAGTGGAAATGGGAAAATTTTATGATGGATTTTGTGATAGGATTCCCAAAATCTAGACATGATTATGATGATGGTTGGGTTGTGATAGATTGACTTACCAAGTCTGCTCATTTCTTACCTTTCAAGACTAGATATAAGGTTCCAGACATGGCACAGATCTACGTGGATTAGATAGTACAAACACATGGTGTGCCAAATTCTATTGTGTCTGATAGAGACCCTAAGTTCAATTCTCACTTACAGACGAGGATTCAAGAAGAGATGGAGTCAAATTTACATTTTAGTATAACTTATCATCCTCAGACAGTTGGGAAATCTGAGAGGATAGTTTATATTCTATAAGATCTCTTATGAGCTTGTGTAATGGACTGGGGAGGTGTTTGGGATAAACATCTCCCTTTAGCTGAATTTTCTTACAATAATAATAACCAAGCGAGCATATGTATACCACCGTTTGAAGCTCTATATGACATAGATTTTCATTCACCTTACATTGGGATGATGTGGGTGAGCATACTCCGGTTAAGACTAGTGACATGCAATTAATGAAGGACAAGATTGCTTTGATAAAGAAACAAATGAAGGTAGCTCATGATCATCAGAAGATGTATGTTGATAAGAAGAGGATGGATGTTAACTTTTTGGTTGGCGATTGCATTTTCTTGAAAATAAAACCTATTCAGTATATTGCAAGATCTAATGTGAAAGGAAAGCTCAGTCCTAATTATGTGGGACCATTTGAAGTTTTAGATAAGATTGTGGAGTGTGCTTACTGATTGGCTTTACCCCATGCTTATGATAATACCCATAGTGTATTCCATGTGTCGATGTTGAAGATATATGTGAAAGATCCATCCCATGTGTTATCCACCAAACCCATAGAGACTTGTGGGGATCTAACTTATGAAGAGTATCTTTTGAAGATTCTTGACTCCTGAGTGAAGCAATTGAAGCACAAGGAGATTGAATTAGTAAAGGTTTTATGGAAGTATCATGGTCTGGAGGAAATAACTTGGGAACTTAGAGAAGAGATGTTGTGAACTCACCCTTCACTTTTTATTTGATATTTTGAGGATGAAATCCTTTTAAAGGGAGGAGAGTTGTAATGTACTCAAATTTAGTTATTTTTGTCTTTTAATCATTACCATTATACTATTTTATTTTGAACTCCTCTTATTAGATTGGAGTGTGTTAGGATATTAATAACTTTCAAACATAAGAGTTTTTTCCAATGACACAATTATTTAAGGCTTTATGCAAGATATAGGGAAATACAGTAGTTTGGGGTTTGTGCAAAATTAATAAATTAAGGCATTTAAGTTCAAAATAATTCATCTCAATTTTTCATATGGATATGTTTGGTTAAGAAAGGGCTATGCATGAAATTTAGTTAATAAATAATAAAGGGAAGCATCAATATGGAGAAAATATTCTTTCTCTCAAATTGTGTGTTTCATGTATTAAAGTTCTACAAAAGACAAATTTGACTCCAAAATTAGATTCTTTGGGTCCCTATTACCTTACTCACTAAATTTCACTTTATTTGGATGATATTTATTCATCCAATTTAAAGGGAAAGAAAAAGAAATTAGAAATCCATCATTTTATTCTAATATGATTTGGAAGGACATTGATGTCACACTACAATGGCTGGGAGTGCAATTTCTCTTTTCCATTTGATCAAAGATCTGGCAGATAACATATCATCATCTACTTTGCATGGAACTAGGAAGCAAGTTGGATGGGTTGTGTTTGTTTAAAACTAGGATTTCTCCCTCATTACTCGATCATTTTGCATGATTTCTTAGCCTACAAGTTTCTCTTTCAATTTCTCATCAAACCATACCTCACACATGGCCTATTATCTTGTATTCTAGAAAAACTCAAATGTCCTTCCTCGTCTCTTTAAGCTACCACACCTATAAACCCTAATACCCTACCTTATAAAAGGATGACCCTTTATTTCATTCCACCACATCATGTGAAAGCAATTACCTCTTCCATTTTCCCTACACACTGTTGTTTCAACCATCGTCAAGTTTCTCTTCTACTCTGACTTCCAGAGGTTGTCCACCCTAGCTCTGGTTGCCAATAGGCAATATATTTGGAGGTAATCTTTTACAACCCTCAAACTTCGTGTTGACATCATTCAATTTGTAAAAACTCACCACTAATGTTTTTCACCAATTCACGAGGACCACCTTCTTATGGCCATGGATGGTGTCCGGAAGGGGATGACCCCCCTTGGTGAATTCCCTTCTCTACCCTTCGTTTTCTTTCTTTATCTCTATTTTCTGCTAGGAGTAGAATGGTCTTCTCACGTCCTCATTTTGCTTCCTTGAGAACATGCCTCACTGGGTGCTGACTGGGTCGATTGCCCAAGGATGATTGGACCACTTAAGTAGGCTCAATCCCACTCATCCTGATTATTGCTTTGATTATGTGGATTTTTCTATATTTTATTATTGGTCAAAACTTCAAAAATTCATAACTTTTTATTGAGAACTCCAAAAATTACACAAAAATATATTTTAGAATCGTGAGAATTTTCTATACCTTTTGATATAGTTTTCATCACCTGATTATCAAGTTCTAAAGTCTAGATTTCTAGGGATTTATTTACACTTGTGATCTTAATAATAACTAAAAATAACATTATGATTAATAAAGTTGTAATTTTGAGTCAAGTTATCATTAAGAAACTTTATACTCAATGTTAGGTCAATATTGAGAATTGACATAAGGTTTTGCTGATGGATTTGGATTTCTAGGGGTTTACCTAATGTCTCATATAATTAAACCCTAATTGATGGACCTAATCTTATATGTAGGTTTGAGTCGACTTTAGACTCAGAAGGGTAGGATTCAATCTCGGACTTAACATTTAAGTTGAGGCATGTGCAACTTTCCTGATTTCCTAGGCAATACTAAAATGACTAATAAATTTCCCATATGAGGCATTACTTGGTTAGATCTTTATTATCCATGAATATATCTTCAAATTCTTTGTTACTTCTTGAATTATTGTTGATGTTATCCTTTAAGGTCCTCTGGCGTATTATGTGACTTGGGTGATTCATCCTCATTTATTTCATACTTATTTTGACCAAACCTGAATCTTGCCTTTACATTATGTGTGTGTGCAAATAGGCTAGGTTTATTTGTTGTAGCAGTACATCTATGCTCCCATAACATATTGGACGTGTATATTATGTCCTTAGCACACGTGTTCCACCCGTATGTTTATAGGGGTGTGCGTATTTCGCCTAAGGTGTGTGTATTACGCCCAGGGTGTGCGTTCCACCCAAAATATTTTAGGCATGAGATTTATGGGTCTCATCCCTAAATAAAAAGTGGTCTAATTGTTTACATGCACTGTCTAAAAATTATTCTTGCTGACATATGGCAAGATTACTTTCTGTTCATCATCAATTTTGTATTAATGCATCATCTCTTGCCTTCTTATATCTCTTGAATTTCTTCTCTTAAATATCCCTTATTTTGAAGCATTCACTATTTCTCTCCATATTTCCCTAAGTATTTTCTAGTTGATTTTACTGCACATACTCAATGTTCATTGACGTCCTTTCTTTTGTTTCTTCTCCCTGGTTGTTTCTTCCAACCCACCTAAAGGCTATACAACTTGAGGATCGAGAGATAGGTGGTGATGCCCAAATATAGCTGATGAGGACTTTTGAGATGGAAATGCTACTCACCACAAACTAATTTCGAGTAGTATAGGCTTTTGAGTTTGGTTAGAAGCCATCTATGGCTCATTAGTTGAACTCTGATGAGAAAATCATGTAATGGTTAGATTTAACTTCTACTACAACAAAAATGATGGTCTTGTTAACATTTTGTTTACAGAAATATTGTGAAACCCAATTATTTGAATGGTTTTATTTTGGTGGATATGATCAATTGGGGGTCTTTTGTAATTATTTGCTTAAATTTAAGTAAGGTGTGGTCCTTCACGGTCCCTACTCCTTACAATTTCAAAGTCAAACAATCTTGTAAATATTATCAATCTTTTTCTAAACCAAAACACCTTGCAAGTATAGAAATCTTTTTCTAAAATCAAACAATCTTGTAGAGATTAGCAATTTTTTACATTTAACCAATTTTGTAAAATTAAAAACCTTTTTTTTCTAAATTAAAAAATCTTACAAAATTAATAATCTTTTTCAAAATCGAATAATCTACAAAAATGACTAATCTTTTTCAAAATCAAACAATCTTACAAAGATTACTAATCCTTTTCAAAATCAAATAGTCTTTCAAAGATTAAAATATTTTGCAAAATCAAACAATCCTCCAAATATGAACTTTTTTCAAAATTCAAGAATCTTGAAATATTAACAATCTTTTCAAATCAAATAATAGATTTTTTAATCTTGGTAAATTCAAGCAATCTTTCAAAAATGGAAAACTATTTAAAATCAGACGATCTAAAAAAGTGTAAACAAACTTTTTCCAAGTGAGCTACTTCAAAACCCTATCGAGTCAGACTATTCTTCAAATTTTATGGAAATGTCACATATCAATGTCTAGATATCCCATCATATCCATGGTCCTAGACTATGACCTCAAACTAAACCATCTAGCTCCTTTCATCTTTATGTCCTTGTTCCTACATTATGAAATAAAACTAGACCAACATACCCCTTTCATGCTCATAATAGTTGGTTATGTATGCCCTGAGAGCCAATCATGTGATGATTGTAATGGCATATCATGTAAAAATGATTTGATTATTAATGAAAGGCAAGCTTCTGAATTATGTTATTTAATTCAACTATGAGATAATGATGTAACATTATAAAGGTCTAGAGAATTATATTACTCAATGGCATATGTATTCAAGTTACTATCCTTGTGGATGGGATCATATGGATGTTAAGACTACATATACATATTCCCATTATGCCCCTGATCGATTATAATTATGGAAGGTTGATAGACAACAATGACACATAAGATCAGAGTGTGAGTTGGTTGATGACAAATCTCATTAGTCATGATATGGCGATATCAAACCAAGCACATAGATACATGTTAGAGAACAGTGTATCAGATAGACCCACCATGAGACTAACACATGGAAGCCATCGTCATGGAAATCATAGTCAGGTATCACAATGATGGTGGTGGTTTTGGTTCTTAGACCTAAAATCACTACACTCAAGACATGTCGTTGGGTACACTTTGACATCATCAAATGTAGTCCTGAAACATGGGTTGTTATAACTATGATGCTTGGTTGGCTTTGACACATGAGGATTGACTGTGAGTGATAGATTTGAGATTTGCCCCTCCTACTGGTTTGTGATTCCTAGGCCTCTTGATTAGAGAGACTGAGAAAAGCATGGCCATGTACATGTGAGTCGATATATGATATTGAGCTTACATATATCTAAGATAGTCTACTCTAGTTCAAGAAACTAGATTGGATAATAATGAGGGTGGCTGCTCCATGCCTCTAATTCAATTTGGACATCAGTGACAAAGGAACTTACAAATGTTGCAACACAATACACATATTGTAGGCGGAAGTTGTTCCCCAACTTCCATTCACTTAGGTAGCATTGATGTGACTAGGCACCACTCCTTACTTGTGATGTCATAAGCTGTTATGGACATTCACTGCCAACGTGATATGGGACCTATAAGGTCACACACATAGGTCTCAACCTAGAAGAGGAGTTCAGATCTTGAATGACATTTGAATTAATTGCTAAAGTGTTTAGACATTTGATTCATGCAACAAACAGGATGACAACATTATCAAACGCCCATTTCAAGTGTTGAGACGGCCATATGGAAGTGCCAAATGGCCATCTCAAGAGTTAAGATGGGTGTCTGGATGTCAAGCCTGGTTGTGAGTTGAAATTGGAAAAGGAATGAACCGACCCAACCAAACTGGCTCAACTCGGGTCACCAGATGATCGTATGGGTGACCAAAATGATTGTCTCACATGGGCAAGATGGTTCAGTTCAATAGGGGAAGGTTATAGATGTTTTCTTATTCATTTCACTTGAGCAATACTTGTTGCACAAGAAAATCAATGTCTAACATTGATGGAAAATGATTTGCCAAATTCGTGTACAACTGGGAAACTGTGAAATGATCAACTCACAGTGTGAGACGACTATCTCGTAGTACAAGATGACCATCTCGCTTGTGAGACGGCCATTTTGGTTGTCGTAGGTTGCAAGGATTCAAGAATTGTTGTGAAAATTTGAGTTCCTCTGGTCCCTTCCACTCCCGCAGAGATTGGGAACCTGGATCCAAACCCCACCTATAAATAGAGGGGGTATTCGGGATTCCTAGAACACAAAAATTACAACTGAGAATCAATTCCTCTGACAACTTTTGTTATATCTAGTTGTGGTAACCACGAGAGCCCAAGAAAGTCCTACCCTACAAGGGAGGGATAGCCATGGGAGAGAACAACTGAGAGTTGTCATTGTAGGAGAGCAAGTTGGTAACTAGTACACCAACGGGAGGGAAAACTCCTTCCTAATCGTTCTAGAAGGAGGACAGGAGTTTTAGGTGATCTGTGTGGACTACCATAGAGGCAGAAGGTCGTTGTCTACCGCTTGGAGGAAAACGGCAACCAATAGTCCATGATGAGAGGAGTTGCGAAGAAGACGACATTCTTGGCTGCAGTCTGTGGTGCAAAATAGGAGGCGCAACAGTCATACATGTCCCAGTACAACTAGGATTTAAAGTTGGGCATCTACAATGACAAGGATTGTCGCTGGACTTTCTCTAGGACCAGGTATATTCCATAAACCATCCTTCCTACATTATAGTTATTGACATGCTCTACTGATTATGGGAATATGCTAGACAAAATTTTAAATTGTGTTGTCTGCTATGTGCCATATTTTCCAACAGTGATATCAGAGCCAACATCAATTTACTATATTATAGGATAATCTATATGATCAGATTTTGGTTTTTTTGATCTAATATTGCATGTGATGCGAATAATATCTTGTCAAATCTAGACACCAAGATAATCCCAAACTAATATATATATATATATATATATATATATGATATATATGCAATTTACATGCGTCGTCCTAAAAGCGGCTTTGATGGTGGATGTGTAGCATGGTTATGGCCAATATCCCTTATCTGTGCATGGTTGTATGTGGTTGGTTTATCCAATTATCTCAGTCTGCGTATTGAGTCTCTATTTTATCTTCTCAATGTAAAGTTAATTCTCTTCTACCTTTGATCCCCTCGAATGTAACTCAAGGTTTCCCTATAAATATGTAAAAGTAGGATAGTTTACTTTCTCTTATGATGAATATGAAGACATCCTAAAGATGAGACAACCGACTAAAGGACCTTGGATGACATGGTGGAAAAACTAGACCGATTTCCTGATGGACCCGACCGATCCACTGGAGTTGCTAATCGATAGTGGATAGAAGGACCAGACGACTGGTGAGATGACTTTACAACCGAACAAGAGAAGAGCTGATCAGTTCAAGGGTTGAACCGATCAACCCAAATTGGTAAGCACGGATCTTCATCAACAACATATTTCTACATATGATGTAGACCTAGATGACCTTAATTCCTTGTGGCTCTTAGGGATTACATTAGACTATCCATAGCCATCGCTTTTGTTTATTGCATATTTTTGTTGTGGGATATAGTATGTATATTCTACGTATTATATATATGTGGTGATTGGATAAAGTATATGTACTTATACAAACTCCTTCAACTAAAATATTAAATCTTAGATGCTTTCCAACAACTACACCCATGAAAAGCTTGATCGACTAAGCATAGTTTACTCCTTCATGTGGTGCACCATCTATCTCATGGAAGTGTGATGGTATATATGTAGTTTCGGCCTTCGCAGGGTGCATACATATCGTGTTGGTTGTTGGGTCAAGCTTAACTGGTGATTCTCAGACCGTCTAGGCCCTGAAGCATGCAGATGATCATGGCAAGGGTTGCCCATATCATATATCCATAATTGTATGTGATGCAATTGGCAAGATTTGCCTACCTTGATGGCTGATTGTGTTTGCAGTGTTGATCGAGCCACAGTTGAACTATCTTGGACCTGGCCCACTAGAATATTATATGCTACAATATTTTGAATTGATATTGAGGGATATTAATTTGAATAAAATAGTGGGAGCAGTAATAATTGAAGACCTAGTTAATATCGTCAAATTATTCAAATCAAATCACATGAAAAATGGTTTTTGACAAATGTAAATTTTCTCTTGTAGAATCAAATGACGAACAAATCCAATTTGTAATTGGTCCTGAAGAAGGACAAACTTGATGAGAGAAATTTCCATGACTGATTTTGAACATTGGGAAGAGTTCTCAATGAAAAGTGCAAACTCTACGTTCTTAACAAACCAGTGCCAGAAATACCTTCTCCTGATGCACCTAGGGAACAAGTGGATGCTTACTGGAAGCATGCCAAAGATGCCTTAGAGATAAAGCACTTTATGCTAAGCTGCATGAGAAATGTGAGGACATGAGTGTTCTTGATATGGTGACACATCTTAAGAAGGTAACAATTGGTCCTGACAAGCAAGAAAGGAACGCTACCTTAAAGGTGATGCTTGAGTCAAAGCCGACAGAGGGAACCTCAGTAGAAGAATATGTGCTCAATATGATTGGACATGTGTATCATCTTGAAGAGTTGGCATTCCCATTGAGCCAAGAGTTGGCTACTGATATGTTGTTTTATTGTGTGTTACCATGTGATTAATTCGGCTGGACAGATGTTAGAATTTCTTGCCATGTTGATTCATGCTAAAGCAAAATTAAAGAAGGACAAGCTCGTGATGGTGATCAGTGGGGTTGAGTCTAAGGATCAAAGCAAGATCGAGAAGAGTTCTATGGTCAAGACTAAGTCCAATTCTTCAACACTCAAGATAAGGATAAAGAAAAGTATAAATGGAACTCATCCTTTGTACTTGAGGGCTTTTAGGAAGCAGAAGATAAAGATGAGGATCTCCACTTCAGGTATATACATTATTGAGATAAATCTATCCACTTTATCATATTGGGTATTAGATACCGGATGTAGATCTCACATATGTTCAGATATGTAGGATATGAAAGGAAGTAGACCTTTGGGAAAAGGTCAGGTGGAACTGCTTGTAATAGAGTTAAAGAACTGCTAGTATATACCTGCTATAAATAGAAACATCATTTATGTATGTTGTTTAGACAAGGATGCATTTGAATCCCATACTAAAAGTGGTCGATGTTTTGTTTCAAAAGATGGGATCTTTTATGGCAGTGCCTCAATGTGTTATGGTCTTTACTTGTTAGATATAAAGACATATGTATATAACATTCATACCAAAAGACTAAAAAACAACTCAAACAAAACATACCTTTGACATTGTCATCTACGGAACATAAATGAGAATTACATATCTAGACTCCATAAAGATGGTTATCTGGACTCTTTTGATTTTGAATCAATAGAGACATGTGAATATTATTTGTTGGGCTAGATGGCTAAGACCCCTTTCACTAGTAATAATGAGAGGGATAGTGATCTATTAACACTCATGCATACTAATGTATATGGACCTTTTTAAACTACCAGTAAAGGTGGGTATCAGTAGTTCATTACCTTCATTTATGACTTCAGTAGGTATGGCTATGTGTACTTGATGAAACATAAATCAGAATCTCTTGAAAAGTTCAAGGAGTTTATGAATGAAGTATAGAACCAACTTGGTAAAAGTATTAAGGCACTTCATTCTGATCGAGGTGGAGAATACATAAACCAAGAGTTTGAGGCCCTTCTTAGAGACCATGGGATTGTATCCCAATGGACTCAACCTAGAACACCTCTGCATAATGGTGTATCAGAAAGAAGGAATGCACATTACTGAATATGGTGCGATCGATAATGAGTTTAACTGAGTTTTCAACTAACTTCTGGGGGTATGCTCTAGAAATTGCCCCATATACACTAAATCGAGTACCATCTAAATTGGTTCAAAAGAAACCATATGAGATATGGCATGGGAAACGTCCCAATGTGTCTTTTATGAGGATTTGGGGATGTGAAGCATATGTCAAGATGTTTCCTGATAAGCTTGATTCTAAATCTAATAAATGTTATTTTGTTAGATATCCTAAAGAAACTAGAGGATATTACTTTTATTCCCTAGTTGACAACAAAGTGTTTGTTGCCAGAGATGTTGTATTCCTTGAAACATAATTTATTTCCAAGGGAATCAGTGGGAGGAAAGTGGAACTTGAAGAGGTTCAAGACCAACAAGAAAACATTCAATTGATAGATGAACAAGTGTAACAAAGAGGATCACAAAGTGTTGTGGAGACTCAAATTCCTCAAGTTACATAGGAATATCATAGATAAAATAGGACACACCTTGAACTTGAAAGATTTAGATATCTTGTTACTCAAGAAGGCAGTGAATAGGTCATACATGATGAGCCAATATCCTATAAAGATGTTATTGAGGGACCTGAGTCTGAGAAATGGCTTGAGGCCATGAGATCTGAAATGGAATCAATGTAAACCAACAAAGTATGGACTTTGGTGGATACACCTAAAGGGGTAAAACCCATAGGGTGCAAGTGGGTCTTCAAGAAGAAGATGGACATAGATGGTTAGGTACAAACCTATAAGGAAATACTGGTTGAAAAGGGCTTCAAACAAGTTCAAGGTGTTGACTATGATGAAACCTTTTCTCCAGAGGCCATGGTTAAGACCATTAGGATCATACTTGTCAATGAAACTTATCATGACTATGAAATTTGGTAGATGGATGTTAAAACAACACTCCTTAATGGGAATTTACTTAAGGATGTATACATGACATAGCCTGAGGGTTTCATTAATCCAAAGGATGCAAATAAAGTATGTTAGCTACGAAGTCAATCTATGGATTGAAGCAAGCATCTTGGAGATAGAATATTCATTTTGATGATACAGCCAAAGGGTTTAGCTTTATACAAAATGAAGATGAACCATGTGTATACAAGAAGGTTAGTTGGAGCATAGTGACATTCCTCATATTGTATGTAGATAACATACTATTGATGGGGAATGACATCCCTACTTTACAAAAGGTAAAGACACATCTTGGAAATACATTTTATATGAAAGACTTGGGGAGAAGCATCCTACATTTTGGATATAAATATCTATAGAGATAGATCCAGAAGACTTCTTAGATTAAGCTAAAGCACATACATTGACAAAGTGTTGAAGCAGTTCAGCATGGAGAACTCAAAGAGAGGAAACATGTATGTCTGCCATGGTGTCCCCATCTCTAGAGCTAAATGTCCCAATTCTTGTGAAGAAAGAGAACACACGAGTGAGATTCCATATGCCTCAACAATTGGATCAATCATGTATGCAATGTTTTGTACCTCTCGAGACGTCTCGTATGTCTTGAGCATTACGACCATATATCAATCATATCCAAGTGATGCTCACTGGATAGCGGTGAAGAACATCCTCAAGTACTCGAGAAGGACTAAGGATCAGTTCTTAGTCTATGGTGGAGAGGAAGAGTTGGTGGTAAAAGGTTACACCAATGCCAGCTTCCAAACTGATCAAGATGATTACAAGTCACAATCTGGATTTGTGTTCTGCCTCAACAATAGATTTGTAAGCTGAAATAGTTCCAAGTAAGAAACAATTGTCGATTCTACAATAGAGGCCAAGTATATTGATGCATCAAGTATAGTAAAGGAGTTTGTATGGATCAAGAAGTTCATCAAAGATCTTGGGGTCGCTCCAAGCATAAACGACGCAATTGAGCTATATTGTAATAATAATGGAGCTATTGCACAAGCTAAGGAACCCATATCGCATCAGCACTCAAATCATATACAAAGACAGTTCCATCTCATACGAGAGATCATGAAGCATAGAGATGTAAAGATTTACAAAGTACCAACTGAGAAAAATGTTGTTGATCCCTTAACAAAGGCACTTTCATAGCAGAAGCATGATGGTCATGTAAGGTCACTCGGAATAAGATTCGTGGGTGATTTGTTGTAAGTGAAAGTGGGAGTCTGTTCGTTATGTCCCTGAGATCCAATCATGTGATGATCGTAATGGCATATCATGTAAAAATGATTTGATTATTAATGAAAGGCAGGCTTCTGATGTATTATGTTCAACTCAGCTATGATATAATGATGTAACATTATAAATGTGTAGAGAATTATATTACTCAATGACATATGTATTCAAGTTACTATCCTTGTGAATGAGATCATATGGATGTTAAGAGTACATATACATATTCTCATTATGTCCTTGATCGGTTATACTTATGGAAGGTTGATAGACAACAATGACACATAAGATCAAAGTGTGAGTTGGTTGATGACTAAATCTCATTAGTCATGATATGACGATATCAAACTAAGCACATAGATAGATGTTAGAGAATAGTGTATCAGACAGACGCACCGTGATACTGACACATGGAAGCCATCATCATGAAAGTCATTGTCAGGTCTCACAGTGATGGTGGTGGTTGTGGTTCTTAGACCTGAAATCACTACATTCAACACATGTCATTGGGTACACTTTGACATCATCAAATGCAGTCATGAAACATGGGTTGTTACAACAGTGATGATTGGGTGGCTTGGACACATGGGGATTGACTATGAGTGATAGATATGGTATTTGTCCCTCCTACTAGAGCATGATGTCCTATGCCTCTTGATTAGCGAGACTGAGAAAAGCATGGCCATGCACATGTGACTCAATATATGATATTGATCTTACATATATCTCAGACAGTGTGCTCTGGTTTAAGAAACAAGATTGGATAATAATGAGGGTGGCTGCTCCATGCCTCTAGTTCAATCTGGAAATCAATGAAAAAGAAACTATACAAATACTACAACACCATAGACAGATTGTAGGTTGAAGTTGTTCCCCTACTTTCCATTCACTAGGGTAGCATTGATGTGAAACTAGGCACCACTCCTTGCTTGTGATGTGATAAGTTGTTATGGACATTCACTGCCAACGTGATATGGGACTTATAGGGTCACACACATAGGTCTTGACCTAGAAGAGGAGTAAAAATCTTGAATGACATTTGAATTAAGTGCTACAGTGTTTAGGCATTTGATTCACTCAACAAACATGCTTATAACACTGCCAAACACACATCTCAAGTGTTGATACGGCCGTCTGGAAGTGCCAAATGACTGTCTCTAGATTTGAGACATGTGTCTGGGTGTCAGGCTTGGTTGTGAGTTGAAATTGGCAAAGGAACGAACCGACCCAACCAAGCTTGAATCATTAGTTTTAACCAAGCAAGGAATCATATATGCTTGGATCCATAGTTTTAACCAATCAAGAATGCTTATATGCTTGGATCCTTAGTTTTAATCAAGCAAGGAAAAATATAAGCCCCAAAACACTCATTTGTACCCTAATGAACATTAATGCACATATCATGAAAACTCTAGTATAACCCTAGACATGGTTACACAAAACTATAATCATAACCTGGTTTTATAAACCCTCATATGATGATGAGATGAATATGTGTACCTATAAACCTAAAAGATGTTAAATATGTAAGTTAACTTATTAAATGTGTCAAACATGCTTCATGGTTCATTAATATATACATAATAACTAAAATATGACTAACGAGAGGAATAATATGCTTAATATATGAAATGAGATAATACTTGAGGATTTCATGTAATAGGATGTGAATATTATACCATCATTTAGGTTAATATAAAATTAATAGAATTTAACGGGTTAAGCAAGTAAAATATGAAAATCATGCAATATAATACATCATAACCCTTTTGATAATAATACGATGAAAAATAGGAATCTTATCAATAAACCTTCAGGATAATTGTGTGATTCAATGATATATTGGGTGCCAAGTTGGAATTAATTTCACAATCCTAGATATTGTAACTTGAATAGGGAAAAAGTCATTTTAAATGTCTAATATTTTAGTTACTCAATCTTATTTTCTTTAGTTTCATCTTTAATTAAATGTCAAGACTACCTTATTTGTTTTAGTTTTTCATAGATCCCTTATCGAACGTTGGATGATAGTTGATAAATGCATATTTTTGCATCTTATTTGCATGTTTTAGATCTCTCTTTAAGAGAATTTTATTATTATTATCTAGTTTTAGAGTTAATTGTCTTAGCTTCACTTTTCTCTAGTCAATTGGAGTTGTACTTGATTTATTTGGTTTTTCAAGGATAAATGACCAACCACTCGAAAGCCCCAAAGGCCCAAGCATTAGAGGCTTCTATTCCAATTTTCAGTCTCCCATTCAATCGACTGACTCACCCAGTCGATCGAATCAAATGCACAGAATCTCAGCTTCCCAGATCTCCAGTCAATCAACCTGGATCTCTAGTGGATCGACTCTCCAGTGAAGACCAGTCAAACTCAGATTTGTAAAACCTCATTACATTGGACGAAATGGCTGGATCAAAGCAAATATTTAAAGACCAATTGTTTAACTCACAATCCCAGTCGACCAACTCATGTTCAAGACCTAGTCAAACTCCGAAATGAGAATTTCATCAATTCATCCAAAGTTTGACCGAATTGATTTTAGGTTGAAGAAACCAAATAATTCCAGTCGATTGGATTTCTAGTTGATCGATCGATGTCCCAGATCAGGCCACCAGCCGCCACCAACATCCTTCCTTCTAGGTTTTTCCCCCTCCTTTCCCTTATAGAAGGAAGGGGGGACTCCAAAGACAAAAGGATTCAATTTTTCATATTCTAGGATTGTTTCTCATTTTCATTAATTCAAAATAGTTCCTCGTCTTGGGCATGGGGAGTATCCCAATACCATATTCTTTATCTTAATTGTATTTTGAATGTTTGAGTGAATGAATGTTTTTCAGCCATTTTGCACTTCATCTTTGGCTAATTAGATTATGTTTTTGTGTGGTGATGAGACCCTGAATCCCCACAAGAATGAACCCATAATCCTCATATGAGACCGCAGATGGTGGTTATGATTTTTTTATCCATTCGATCTTGCACTTGTTTTTGTTTGATTAGATTATGTTATTATGGGGTGATGAGATCCCAAAGTCTCACAAGAAAGAACCCATAATCCCGTGATGAGACCCTAGATCGAGGTTATGATCTTTCTATATTTATATCATTTCTTATAGCTTATGGTGATGAGACCCCAGACCCATGAGCTTGTACATTAAAATGGAAATCACATGTTTCCTTGATGAGACCCCAGATAGGAACTTGTTGACAGTTGGATGAGGATCCTCAATCACTGAGACCTCGATATTGAGATAAGTCCAACCCTTGTGAGATTGGTGCTCTGAGAGGACATCAGTCCACATGGTCTTAATTTAATCACTAAAACTAAAGAGTTGAATATGTTAATGTAAGGATGTGGTCTATGGTGGTGATCCCCTAAGTCCCCAAAATCTTTTATCATTTAATAAACTAGTTTTATTTCTACACTTTTCATACTTTACTTTTCAATCAACCACTCTCAATTTGGAATTTACTTGTTGTTTTTTTGCAACTGGTTTAGAGTCAATGCTGAAAATATGTTCTTTAGCAGTGATACCTTCATATAATGTATTTCTTGTTGCTTGTATTGAGTTAATTACCATATAAAATATTATGCTCTAGGATTCTGCCCTAGTGATTTGGTGTGTAACGACACACAAAAAATTTGGTGTTGTTGTAGGGGATGAAGACATTGATTTTTAAATTGCTTTGCTTTCTTGATTTTTGTTGGTATTTACTCTTATCTTCTTGAAATCTATTATTCCATTTTTCTAAAATTTCCCCTCAGGAATCAAACAATGTATGCGACTCTCCAGAGGTGTTGCCAATACCTCACTTTCTTTTGATCTTGAGATAGACATGACCTTCAACCATATAAAGAGATCCCATCAATATTGGATGGATCAAGAGGAGGAGACCCACTGACACATATGCAAGATCTACCCACATAGAGAGCATCCATCTTTGTAAAATCAAAGGAAACTTCTATTGATGAGATAGAAGAATGTGACACTGCTTAAAAAGAAGCAGAGCAATAGAAACAAGTCAAATATTTGTGAGTCCCTTTTACCATCGATGCACAATACCCTATTGTGCCCCCTATTATCATTGCTCCTCAATTTGAAATCCACACACAATGGATCACCATCCTCCAAGGCAATCCTTTTTCTAGAAGTATGGGATGAAATCATCAAGACCACCTTCAGTGCTTCCTCAACTTATGTGCCATGTATAAAATGTCAGACGTTTCGGATGACACCCTCAAATTACAACTTTTTAAGTACTCACTTTCTGATCTAGCTAGTAGTTGGTATAACACCATAGAAGGTGATCATATCACTACTTGGCAGGCTCTTCAAGAAAAAATCCTTTAAACATTATTTCCCATGTCTCTTACTTATCAAATCTGGTTGCAAATCACCCAACTCGCCATGGTTCCAGGAGAAACCTTGGGTGATCTTGGGATATGTTTAAAGAGCTACTTCAGTGTTGTCCACATCACAACATCTCCAATGTCCAACTGATTGAGACATTCTATCAGGGTGTCAACAAGGACACCAAGACCTTCCTTGATACCTAATCTAGAGGTCACTTTATGTTCCAAAACTATGACAACTCTTGGGAAGCTGTAAAGAATGGTTCAAGACTCAAGGCCGATCTATTAGGAGGCAAGGGGAGTTATAAAAGTTGCCAAGACCGAAGAGAGCTCTAAGCTCAAATCCATTATCGAGAGCATCAAAAAGATCAACTTAAAGCAAGATCATCTAGAGTCTTTCTGAATACCTATGAAAGAAGGGGGAAGCCACAATATCTGCAACAACAAGTAAATATATATATTATTCTTGTGGGATCCACCAAGGACATGATCATTCAATGCAAAAATGTCAATATCTTTACAACTATAAACAAATGGAGAACATTAGCTCCATCTACAACATACCAGGTCAAACCTACTACCATCTAAATCAATCCATGAGTCACCCTAGTTTTCACTATGGAAACCCAGTTGACGCAAAAAATGTAGTACAGCAAAGACCTCCTCAATATAACAACCCAAATCATGCTTCTCTAGGGTTCCTATACAACAGGAACCAAGGGCAACAATCCCAGAACCCACATCAAGGCCCTCAATTACAAGAACCAACAACTCCTCCCTTTCCTGATGAGTGGTTATCCACTTTGGAAAAGAGCTTCCAAACCATGATAGCTAGCCAGCAGTCTCACAAAAAATTAGCCCAGTTGGTTACACTCCTACACCCTCCTACAACAGTTCTTGTAGGGCGATCAGAAGAGAACCCCAAGCATGTTGAACAACTCCATGTCGTGATGATTCGTTATGGCTCCACACCTCCAGAGAAAGTGAGTCCCTCAATAGGGATCTAGGAGGATGAAGATGAGACAACCATCTCCTATCACTTGACGACATATCAGCCATAATCCCCCACACCTATTTCAGACATCCCTATCTACAAGCCTTGTGTGTCGTACCAAGCTAGGTTGAACTGAACTAAACTCGATACCAGGTTCAATATATTTAAATATATCTAAAAAAACTTTATGTCATTCTTACATTACTTCATGCCATGAATGAAATCCCCTAATGGGCTAAATTCTTTAAAATCTTTTTCAATCACAAATACTTTGTCGAGGAGTGTGTAGTAGTTAAATTGGAAAGGATGTCATCAGACATTGTTTTAAGCAAGATGCCTTGAAATCATAGAGACCTAAGATCCTTTGGAATTTCATGCTCAATAAGTGATTCTACCCACTAAATAGGGCTAGTCGACCCTGTTGCCAATATTTTGATCATACTGCTTAGTCAATACAGGAAACTTGGTCTCACAGATGATCGACCCACCTGCATGACCATCCAACTTCTCGACTCTTCCATGACTAAGTCGTTTGGCATCATTGAGGAGGTTCCAGTAAAAGATTGGGGAGTTCTACCTCCCATGTGATTTTGTAGTCTTGTACATCAAGGAAAACTTCACTACCCTCTCATCTTCGGTAGGTCATTTCTCGCCACAACCAAAGCTCTAATTGATGTCGAAGCCAGAATCTTGACCCTACGGGTGGGGAATTGGTTAATCAATTTCCAAGCCCTTAGAGTTTTCACAAAGTACACCATAGAAGAAAAAGCCTACTACATTGACTGCATTGATCAATTCACCTTACAACAACAACAAATCTTCCCTTAAGAAGCCTTGACTAGTCTGGAGCACGGGATATCCTTAGAAGACATTCACAATGCACATGAGGTAGAGAGTGCACATATCTCCTCCCTTCTAAAAGAAACACCCTCAACCATGGAAGAGGCTCCTTGTCCTTTAAGGATGCTCCTAGACAACCCATTCTGAGTATCTAACAACCACTCTTCCAACAAGCACCATCCTTCTCTCAATTTCTTGTTGAACCCTAAGTGGTCCACACCCACCTACCCCCTTTCCCCCACTAGGTTCCAATATATGAAAACTCCTACATGCCTTGTGAGTAGGCAATGCCATATGTCTATCCATAAGAATCATATGTAGATATTGGTTGTTAAATCCCCATGTAACAATGTTGTGCACATTTCATATCATATTTCTATCTTATTTGTCATGCATTTTTCATGCATTCGGACTCATTTTTCATTCATATTCATGTTTAATTTCATGCATTTGAGGAATACTTACTCTTGGCTGTTTGTTGATGCACAGGTACTCAATTTCATTCCATCTTGACAAGAAAATGCCCCCAAATGCGTATATTGGACATTTCTCCTTGGAGTCATGCAGCTGGAGTTGAATATTGAAGGAATAGCAGGACTTATGGTGTGTAACACAATTACGCACGTCGTAAGACCTCATCAGGAAAAATTTTCAAAGGGAGACACACAGCGTGCTACCCAGAAACACGACGTAGGGCTCTTTTGGAGATTTTTGGTCAAAACTTAAAATTACGGCGTGTCACCAAATTACACGTCGTAACGCCTCATCGTATAAAATTCTCAAAGGAAGACACATGTTGTGTTATCCAGAAACACGATGTAAGGCACTTTTGGAGAATTTCAGTCATCGTACTTAGAATTACGGCGTGTCGCCAAATTACACGCCATAAATTTGGGTCCCTCGAGCAATTGTTGAGATGCACTTATCAACACGACATGTGGACCAATCCTCGCGGTGTAAGTGGATCAGTTTTCTATACTCTCCCTCCCAGGGGGACAATTATGGTGGATCATTTGTAGTGTTTTTGCACGAGAGAACAAAGAAGAGTTGAGGAGGGTGAATTTGGAGAAGACAAGGCGGTTATTCGAGAGAAGACCTATTTTCCTCTCCATTATTCTTCATCGTTGCAGCTGGAGCCTCCCCGTTTGACTTCAACTTACTCGAGAGAGAAGGTTGATGGAGAGGAGCTTTTTAGAGACGAAACTCCATCTACTTGCTGGAGTTTCTCCTTATTCCTTCTTTCATTTTGAATCCTCTAGTTGTACCTTAGTTTCTATCATGAAAAACTACAAATTTCCATCTTATTACTTGTATTTCGTAGCCATGAGTGAGTGGATCTGAATTCTTGGGCATGTGAGAGTAACTCCCATGTCATGACATGTATGGAACATGATAATTCGTTCTAAACATTAAATGCTTGCATCCTACCTTTTGAGTATCGATTATTACTTCTTGCATGTATATTTGGCCACCGTGTATGCATGTTTTATGCTTTCTTGCTTAATCTGAGGAGATAGGTAGGAGGGTAAGGGGTTACTCTCTTGGCAACTCCTCCTTTACCACGAGAGTGGAAATTATGGAGTTGAGGAGTAGGTTTGTGATCCAATTCAAAATATATACATGAGAGTGATATATTGAGTTAGGATCGTTGTATTTACACCGAGAGGTGAAGTATAACATACAACCCTCCTTTGCAAGTGTGTGGTATGTTTAAATTCATGTTCCTAATTCATGTTATGATGTGCTAATGAAATCCTAAGTCCAAGATTGTTTCAAACCTGAAATCAAACCCCATCAAGAAATCCATTTACTATTTTAGTTTAATTCTGAATTTTAGTTTAATCAACCAAATCACTCTTCGAAAAGGGTATAGATTGTTGAAACTTAGCATTGTTGCATTTAGTTAGTTACTAAAGCTCCTTGTATTCGATCTCGACTACAACTACTCCTGTATACTTGCGGGAATTGGGTAGTTGAGTAAAAGATCATTTATATGATTGAAACTCGTTAGTGTAAAAACCAACAATTTTTTGGCGTCGTTGTCGGGGAGCTACGGTTAATCTAATTAGAATATAACTAGTATTTGAGACTAGATCATCATTTCCATTTTTAAATTTTCATATACTTTTTAGTTGTGTTCTCAATATCTCTTACTTCTTTTCAGGTTGTATGTGTCGTTCAAAGAGGGGTCTTCAACCATCTGTGTTTCCAGATCATGAGATTGTGCGCACTCTTGCAAGTTTGAGGAGAGTAGGAAGAGAAGAGCAACCACTACTAGAGGGTATTCCACCATCATCATCACCACCATCTTCTTCATCATTTGAAGAAGTCACACAAGAAGATCCAACCATGGAGGACAACTATCCTTTGAAGGACTTCTCCATGTCGGTTGTCGCAAACATTTGTGGAGCCATTGATCTACCTGTGATAGAGGCAAACAACTTCTCTATTAGTCCTTCTATGATGCAGATGATCCAACAAACCTATTTTGCGGGTACCGCCACTGAAGATCCAAATCTTCATGTAGCTGAATTCTTGGAGTACATAAACACCTTTAAAATCAACGGTGTATCCGCTGATGGAATAAAGCTTCTACTGTTTCCCTTCACCTTGAGAGATAGAGCCAAGGCATGGCTTCTATCTCTTCCTAAGAAGTCCATCAAGAGCTGGGATCAACTATTAAATGCATTCCTTGCAAAGTATTTTCCGCCAAGCAAAACAGTTCAACTGAGAAACCAGCTCACAAACTTTTCTCAATTAGATGGAGAAACTTTGTATGACACATGGGAGCAGTTCAAGGACCTGCAACACCTTTTCCCTCATCATGGATTGACTAATTGGCTGCTACTTCAAACATTCTACAATGGATTGTTCTACAACACTCGCATGACAGTGGATGCTGCAGCTAATGGAGCTTTAATGAATAAGTCTTATAGGGATGCTTATGATATCATTGAAGATATAGCACTCAACCATTGCCAATGGGGGTCAGATAGGAAAGCACAACCATATTCTACATCGAGTTCTTCAACCGGGAAGTAAATAGGAAAACATAGTGTTGATGTAGTTGATCTAATTGCATCTAAGCTTGATTTCCTTGCACAAAAGTTTGAGAAGATGACTAAAATGCACATCCAAGTAGCCGAGGTAATTTGTGAAGCTTGTGGAATCGCTGGACATACTTCTTCTACTTGTTTTGCTCCTACTATGAATGAGGAGAACCAAGAACAGGTCAACGTTGTTCGGATACATGGGAACAACAACAATACAACCCCTATTCCAACATATACAATCTGGGATGGAGAGATCATCCTAATTTCTCTTATTGGAACACAAGTAATGCTAAAAATTTCAACAAGGATAGCAGCAACAACAACAACAACAACTCTTCAACCGGCAAGCAAACGGGAATCTGCTGGGCTTCAACAACAATAGGGGTTATCACCAACAACCCCAATCTTCTTTGGAGACTATGATGGAGAAATTCATCTCCACTCAAGTGTAGCAAAATGAAGAGTTCTGAAGCAATGACAAATTGTTGAAAGATGCAATTTCTCAACTCTCCGTGAAAGTGGATGGCGTTTCCACTCATACAAGGATGTTGGAAAACCAAATTGCCCAGCAAGCTTTGGTATAGCAAAAGAACACACCATACAGTTCTTTTTCTAGTCAACCAGAGGTGAATCCAAGAGGGCAAGTAAATGCTATCACCTCGAGGAGTGGAGCTAAAATTCAAAGACCTTCTCCACCCAAGGAGAAGAGTGTTGAGGTTTCTGATGAAGAGAAGATTGACACCCTTGTTGATGAAAAAGAAAAGGGTACAGCTGATACCTCCTTCTTACAAAGCAAGTACACCATTTCCACAAAGACTTGCAAATAAGAAGGAAGATTCAAAGTTCATAAAATTTATGGAGATCCTAAACAAATTCCATGTCAATCTTTTATTGGATGAAATCATAGATGAGATGACGTCATATGCCAAGTTTCTGAAGGAAATCCTCACCAAGAAGAGGAGGATAGACCAAGTTGAAACCGCCATGCTTTCAGAGAGAATGAGTTCAATCATTCAAAACAAACTTCCTATTAATCTAGATGACTTGGGAGCATTCACTCTGCCTTGCAAGATTAGAAACACCACATTTGACAAAGGTCTTGTTGACTTTGGAGCTAGCATTAGCCTCATTCCATCTACTTTGTTGCAGGAACTAGATCTTGTAGATTTGAAGCCTACAAAGATGGCCATCCAACTGGCCGATCACTCAATCAAATATCCCAAAGGTATTGTGGAGAATGTACCGGTGCAAATCGGTAAATTCTACATTCCTTGTGATTTTTTTGTGTTAGACATGCTTGAAGTTCCTTCCAATCTCATTCTTTTTGGGAGATCCTTCTTGAGGACTGCCAGATGCCTTGTCGATGTCTGGGAAAGGAAAGCTCACATTTGGGTTGGTGAAGAAGCCATGGAGTTTTCTGTGTTTAATGCCATGAAAGAACCTTCACAAGTGGAAGAGCTTTATTTTATTGATTCTATTGAATCCATTGAGGAAGAAGACCATGATGAAGTTGATTTGATAATTAACTATTGTGATGATGATGAAACTACCAATGATGATTTTGAAAATTCTGGAGCATTTTTTATTGCTCAACCAAATGCTATTAATGAAGATACTTCACTTGTTGATGATAAATCCAAAGAAAACATAGCTGGCAGAAAGGTAGAACTCAAAGCCCTTCCACCTGAGTTAAGGTATGCATTTCTTGACCCCAATTCTACTTTTTCAGTCATAATCAATGACGAGTTAACTAATGAACAAGAAAATAAATTGCTTGATGAATTATATTTATATAAAGATGTCATTGGTTATTGGGATGCCCTTAGGGTTCGGGAGCCAGGGAGGCGGCCGCGGGAGCCATGGCGGCCGGGGGCAAAGCCACGCCAGTCTGAGTACCAACATGACGGAGCCTGACAGTGCGACAACACCAGCGCACGATCCTTCCGGATCGGCGACTGCTACACCAGCGGCGGCGGCCCAATCCCTGGATACAACCATACAGGATACTGCATCTACAGAAGACGTCCCGTGACGATCCTACAAGGAGGCGTACGTAGGGAAAGATATTGGCCTTCTATCCTACATCAATCCTACCCCACCGGATATCCTTAAGGAGGAGGATATTAGGGTCGACCTTTCAGGCACCATGCCTTCCTTTTCGGTCCAAAACTCGTCCCTCAAACCCCTTCTGGTGCCCTGGCAATTTGCAGTCGTCAAGGCCATCGGCATCACGATCGGGTTTCAGGCTCTTGTCACTAAGATCAACCTCATGTGGTTTCTGACGGCGCAATTTAGGGTCATCGACCTGGAGAACGGGTACTACATAGTGCAACTTGGCAACAAAGATGACTATGTTAAAGCCATGACCGGCGGCCCGTGAACAATTTTTGGTAACTACCTGTCAGTCCAATCCTAGACACCGGCGTTCCAGCCATCCGAACGAATCCCTCGCAAACTGGTGTTGTGGATGCGGGTAGTCGAGCTCCCGGTCTTTCTATACCAAAACCAGCTTCTCACTCACATCGGAAACATCGTGGGTAAGACCATCAAAGTTGATGAGAATACTCTCGTGGGCAATCGCGGGAAATTCGCTAGAATCGTTGTTGAGATCGACACCCAGAAACCCTTGTTGTCGGCCATCTTCATCAATGGCGAGCACTTTAGGTTGGAATACAAGAACCTGCCGCAAATCTGTCTGAAATGTGGTCGTCTAGGCCATGTCGGCGATGAGTGCAAGCAAGTGTCCGCCCCCGCCATGGACCTAGCATCCACTTCGATCCCGATACCGGTCCCGACAGTTAGCTATACTGCTGCGATCCATGCAAAGATGCCTGAATGTCATAAACTAACCTCTGCCAAACCTGCGAGCAATACTCGCACCCCTGCGGGCGAAGGGGGGCAGACCAAGCCGATCCCAAATGCCGGTGGTTCCAGCCCGGGGGAGGAGGCTGATGGCTTTCAACCTATCCTGAGTAAGAAGGCAAAGCAACGGCTACGGCAGAAGGAGGCCGCAGCAAAGGTGCAACAAGCATGTGAGGATAAAAGCAAGGAGACGGCCCCCCATATAACACTTCCGTTCGATTGTCAGAGAATGAGGTCGTGAATGGGAGGGCGCACAGCAACACTGATGACCCCGTCTTTTAGTTTCAGTCCGCCCAGCTAGAGGGTGCAGCGGCCACCAGTAGGCACATTGCCCGCCATGTCAGGAACGACAGTGGGTTTGTGATGCTGAGGAACTGTAAAATTGTCATTCAATCCACACAGAGCCCGGATCGAGTTCGTAAGAAGGGGCGCGTTAGAGAACCAGTGGCGGAAGGCCCAGCCAACCCCACCCCCCATGCGAAGCGAGTCCTGGAATTCCAGAAGCATATCGAGGAAGCTACTGCAGCACGTGTCGAGGCCATGACTACTGAGGAAGAAGAACAGTCTATGGGACTGTGTGCAGCTCTTCAATAAGTACTTAATGAACGTGTTTTGCTGGAATTTACAAAGTGCATGCCTTGATAAGAAGATCCGGCTAATTAAAGAAATGAAAGTTAGTCATAAAATCAAAATAGTTGCCATCATTGAACCTCGGTGTAGTGGCACTATTTCTGAAAACATAATCAAGAAATTGGGCTTCAACTCCTCACACAGAGTTGAGGCAACTGGTTTTTCAGGCGGCATATGGCTTGCTTGGGATCACCATATTTGCTCAGTGGAGATTCTGATGAATCATCGCCAATTCATCCATCGTAATGTCAACTCAAGCTGGTATCTAACCATCGTCTACGCGAGCCCCAACCCTTCCAAAAGGAATTTCCTGTGGGAACGACTGGAGGAAATCTCCCAATCTGTCTCGTCAGCTTGGGCGGTAATGGGGGACTTTAAAACCATGCTCAATGTGAATGAAAAGTGAGGGAGTGTCTTCTTCGACTCTAGGGCGAGTAGGCGTTTCCATGAAGCTCTCCTTAACACTGGCCTTGCGGAGCTTAATTCCAATGGACCTTTCTTCACCTTCCAGCGCCAAGCGCTCATGGAGCGATTGGATCGAGTCCTAGCTAACTCGAACTGGATGGATAAGTTTGAGAACACGTTCGTCATAGTGCTGCCTCGTCTGTATTTTGACCACCATCCCCTATTGCTTTCCTGCGGTGATAGGTCACCCCGGAGGCCTTTCTTCCGCACCAAGCTTGTTGGAATTCTACCCCAGCTTTCTGTGACGAGCTCCTCTACCATTGGCCAGCAGACTCGACATTCCAAGACGGCCTCTGCCTCTTTAAAGACAAGGCTATCAAGTGGGAGGCAAAGTGTGCTAATGCACAGTGCAAGGAGAAGTAGTGTCTCCTCACCCATATCACTAAGGCCCAGGTACAACAACAATCCCTACCTCATGTTTCTTTTGTTGATAACTCTATCAGCTCCCAGGAACGCCTGCATGAGATCCTCCTTAGGGAGGAGCTGGACTGGCAGCAGCGCGCACACATAGACTGGCTCAAGGCTGGCGACCTGAATACCAAGTTCTTTCAATCGTATGTGAATGCGCGACGGCATTACAACAAGATTAGCTATCTAAAAAATGTTGTTGGTGATTGGGAATCGTCCCCCGATGCAATCAGGATGCTTGTTCGTCATTTCTTCGAACACCTGATGACGCAGACCCACCCTACTGATATGCACCGCATTCTTCACTTCCCTGGGGCCTTCCCCGGTATCGCTGCCGACGACTATGCCAAGCTGGAAGCCGAGCCTACTATGGTGGACATTAAAAGGGTGGTATTCTCCATGGCGCCGTTGAAATCACCTGGCCCTGACGGTGTGCATACTGGCTTCATCCAAGCAAACTGGGATCGTGTGGGCTCGTCTGTTGTTCGCACTGTCTAGGACATCTTCCGTACCGAGTACATTGATGAAGCTCTAGCAGACTCCCATATGGTCCTGATTCCTAAAGTAGCATCTCCACAATGTTGCGGAGACCTCAAGCCTATCTCGCTGAACAACAGCTGCTTCAAGATCATCTCCAAGGTCATTGTTGAGAGATTGAAACCTTTTATGAATGACTGGATTGCACCTACACAATCCATCTTCATTCCAGGGCGACGCATTAGTGATAACATCCTGCTTGCTCAAGAGATTATTCATTCCATGAGATTACACTCCTTGAAGAAACCTGGTATGTGCATCAAGCTTGATCTTGCTAAAGCCTTTGACAGGATGAACAAGGATTTCATCCGGGACACCCTTCAAAGGACCGGTATCCCAAACAAGCTTGTGAACATCACTATGCAAATCATCAGCAAGGGTTCGACCTCTATTCTTTGGGAAGGTGTCCCTCTCTCGCCCTTCAAGTCCACGCAGGGTGTCCGGCAGGGCGATCCGGTGAGTCCTTATGTTTTTGTCCTGTGTATGGAGCGGCTCAGCCATGCTATCTCCGCTTCGGTTGCATCTGGTGAATGGAAGGCCATCACTCTATCCTGAGGAGGAACTCAGCTCTCACACTTGTTCTTTGCGGACGACATTCTCCTCTTAGGGGAGGCTTCTCTCAGCCAAGCTCGCATCATCAACACCGTCCTAGAAGCCTTTTCTGTAGCATCTGGGCAACAAGTATCTAAACTGAAATCAAAGTGCTATTTCAGCAAGAACACTCTGCGGTCCTTGGCCCGATCGATTAGCAGGAGATCGGACTTTGGGAGAACACATGACCTTGGGCGCTACCTGGGCGTGCCGCTGTTGCACCACTGTGTAAATAGGGAAACCCATGGCGATATCCTGGCTGTCATCCAAAGGAGACTTAATAGTTGGACTCTCCGACACCTATCCCTAGATGGAAGGGTAACTCTCGCCAAGTCTACCCTACAGGCGATTCCCACTTATACCATGCAAACTGTCAAGCTTTCTCCTTGCCTCTGCGATGACATCAACCAAATGGTATGTCGGTTCATTTGGTCCGGCACTGGGAATCAGAACAAATCCTCATTGGTCGCATGGAAGAAGGTCTCCTCTTCCAAGGATGTTGGAGGGCTAGGAATCCGGGATGCCCGCGACCAGAATGACGCGCTCATGATGAAGAATGTATGGATTTTTCTAAATGATACCTCCAAGATATGGACCTGGGTGATGCGCGAGAAGTATGTCAGGGGGACTCGTTTCGCCTCCGTCCCCTCCTCCTCAGCCTGGAGCTTCATTAAGAAGAACTTGGGTGGCGTCACCAGCATCTTCCACAAGGCGATTAATAACGGTCTCTCCACCAACGTCTCGACAGACAGATGGTTGTCCGGGATATCGGTGTTGGACCTCTGCCCTTCTTGGCCCGTCCCCGCCGACCTCTGCGACCTTCAAGTCAGTTCTATGTGTCTGACTGAGGGGGGTTGGGATTGGCAGTTTATCCACCACTATCTACCAAAGTCGTCATGGCTCGCTATTTCTTCTACTCCGGCGCCGGTACCTGACGCGGGTGGCGACTACTGGATTTGGCCGCTGGAATCAAATGGAACCTTCTCTTCGCGATCATGCTACCGATGGATTCGGGGCGGTAAGGAGGTGCACACCCCAGGGCTGTAGGGTAGGATCTGGGGTCTGCAACTTCCTGAGTGAGTTAAACTGTTTCTCTGGCTTCTTCAACATGAGGCGCTTATGACTAACATAGAGAAAATCCTGCGTCACATGGATGTCTCAGAGCTTTGCCCTATATGTCAAAATCATCCGGATACTATTGTCCATGCTCTTCGGGACTGTGCGGCCAGTCGAGATGTTTGGATGCTCATTGTCCCAGGAGCTACCCATTTCTCTCTTGGCGACTAGGAATGGATTCATTGGTGCATCGGGGACGACGGAGTATTGTGCAGCAGCCGCGATTGTGCATTACGTGCTGTCACCTGCTGGCACCTCTGGACTTGTCGAAATAAGCAAATACACCAGCAGGTTGTACTGCCTGCTGGAACTAAGGCCGCGTTCGTCCAGGCTCGGGTGGACACTATCCTCAGGAGCCAGGCTGATTGGAAGGTGTCCCAGCCCCAACAGGGTAACCTTTTCACAGATCCCGACTAGGGGGTTGTATATCTTCACTGATGCGGCCTTCAAGCATACGCACAATCATGCTTCCATTGGGATTCATGTGGTTAGCTCACAAGGCTCCCATGTCCTTGGTTCCTGTCAGATTGTCTCTTCTTCCTCGCCTCTGAACGCTAAGATTGTGGCCATTCTTCAAGCCATGCATCTGTGCCACATCAAAAATTGGCACGACTACTACATCTTCACAGACTCTGCCAAAGCTGTGAACATCTTAACAAAACCTAACCCCACTCCCAGGTATACTCTGTATGTTAGGGAAGCCATAAAGCTACATGGTGCATCGCTGCATGGCGCCATCCACCATGTCCCCAAGGGCTTATAATGGAGCGGCTGATAGTTTAGCAAAATTCTCGTTACATAGCTCGGATTCCTTTTCCTTTTCTTCGGTTATACCTCCTTGGTTTACCTTTGGAAACCAAGTTGACATTCGTACTGTTTTATCCGTTGTTGGGCACGGAATGAATAATAATTAGCCCCACTTATTTCAAAAAAAAAAGATGTCATTGGTTATACTATTGATGATTTAAAGGGCATCCATCCTTTCATTTGCATGAATAGGATAACACATGGAGGATGATGTTAAACCTACTGTTAAACCACCTAGACATTTAAATCAAAACATGCTTGAAGTGGTTAAAAAGGAAATTTTTAAGTTGAAAGATGCTAGTATCATTTATCCTATAAGCGACAGCCCATGGGTTAGTGCCATTCATGTGGTACCTAAAAAGGGGGGTGCAACTGTCATTAAGGGAGATAATGAGGAATTAATACAAATAAGTATAGTCATAGGTTGATGTATGTGTATCGATTATCGGTGCTTGAATAAAACAACTCACAAAGATCATTTTCCCCTACCTTTTATTGATTTGATGCTTGAGAGACTTGCAAATCATTCTTACTTTTACTACTTAGACGGGTATTCTAGATTTTTCTAGATTCTAATCTACCCTCCCGACCAAGATAAAATGACATTTACATGCACCTATGGAACTTATGCTTACCGTCGCATGCCTTTCGGTCTTTGCAACGCCCCTGCAATATTTTAGCATTGCATGATGGCTATTTTCTCTAATTTCATTGAAAACATAATGGAAATATTCAAGGATGATTTTAGTATTTATGGAGATTCCTTTGATCATCATTTGTGCAATTTATCTAAAGTATTAGCCCATTGAAAAAAGGTTAACCTAGTACTAAACTGGGAGAAGTGTCCTTTCATGGTACAATCTGGTGTAGTATTGGGTCATATTGTTTCTAATAAGGGTATTGAAGTTGACAGGGTCAAAGTGGAAGCTATTGAGAAGATGCCTACTCCTTCTCCAGTCAAGGACATCCATAGTTTCCTTGGACATGCAGGGTTCTATAGGAGATTCATTAAAGATTTCTCCAAGATTGCAAAACCATTGTGTTCCCAACTTGCAAAAGAGATGTCGAGTTCATATTCGATTATGACTGCCATACAGGCTTCAACAAGCTCAAAGAAGCTCTTGTCTCATCCCCAATCATCCAACCACCATACTGGAGTGCTCCTTTCCAATTAATGTGTGATGTGAGTGACTACGCAGTAGGAGTAGTTCTTGAATAGTGGAAGGATAAGAAGCTTCGTGGCATATACTATGCAAGCAATACCTTAGATGAGGCACAAATCAACTATACAACCATCGAGAAAGATATGCTTGCAATAGTGTACATTTTTTTACAAGTTCAGACAGTATTTGGTAGGATCCAAAGTAATTGTGTATACATATCATGCTGCAATAAAGAATTTGTTTAACAAGAAAGATGCCAAACCTCATCTCATCTGCTGGATATTGCTTCTTCAAGTGTTTGACCGTGAGATTCGGGATAAGAAAGGGACAGAGAACAATGTTGCTAATCACCTATCTAGGTTGACCACGGATGTTGGAAATTCATTGCCTATTGAGGACCAATTGTCGATTGAGAAAGTCTACGCTTTATCATCCACACAAGCACCATGGTTTGAAGACATTGCAAACTTTCTTGCTACAGGAAAGCTGCCTCCAAACCTAACATACCAACAAAAGAAGAAGTTTTTCCATGATGTAAAGTTTTACTACTGGGATGACCCCTTGTTGTTCAAATATGGGAGTGATGGGCTCATCTGGAGGTGTGTTGCTAAAGAGGAAATTGCCACAATCATTTCTGAATGCCATGCCTCTCCTTATGGAGTTCACTTTGGAGGAGAGAAGACTGCAGCAAAGATTCTCCAGGCCAGTTTCTATTAGTCAACCTTGTTCAAAGATGTCAACCACTTCATCAAAGCATGTGATAAATGCCAAAGAGCTGGAGGAATATCAAAGCGTAATGAAATGTCTCTTAATTCCATCTTAGAAATTGAGGTATTCTATGTGTGGGGAGTTGATTATATGGGACCTTTCCCATCTTCCTGTGGTTATCAATACATCTTGGTTGCTTGCGATTACATCTTTAAATGGGTTGAGGCATTTTCAACCCAAGCATTGGATGCAAAATCTGTAATCAAGCTATTTCAAAAAATTATTTTCCCCCAGTTTGGAGTTCCTATGGCTGTAAATTGTAATGGAGGCACACACTTTGTTAAGAGGCAGTTTAATAATCGTTTATCCTAGTATGGAGTCACTCATAAGATCTCTACATCTTACCATCCTCAAACATCTGGGCAAGTAGAAGTCTCCAACCAACAGCTGAAAAGTATTCTAGAGAAGACTGTGTCTAGCTCAAGAAAGGATTGGGCTCTGAAGATAGACGATGCATTATGGGCATACCGGACAGCCTAAAAGACTACTATAGGGACAACTCCATTCAAGCTAGTGTATGGTAAGTCTTGTCACCTTCCACTGGAGCTAGAACATTATGCTCTATGGGCTATTAAGTTCCTAAACTTTGATATGAAGAAAGTCGGTGAGAAATGTCTATTTCAGCTACAAGAGTTAAAGGAACTCTGATTAGATGTGTATGAGAATGCAAAGCTATACAAGGAAAGAAGAAAGTCTTGGCATGACAAGAGAATCTGATAAAAGACTTCAAAGAAGGAGAAAAATTCTTGCTTTTCAACTCTAGATCGAGGTTATTCCCTAGAAAGTTGAGATCTAAGTGGTCCAGTCTGTTTCTTGTAATGCAGATATTTCATATGGAGTTGTTGAATTGCAAGGCAAATATGGAGTTTTCAAAGTCAATGGACACCGGTGCAAGCTTTATGATGAAGGATAACTGATTCTGAAAGGGACATCTTGCTCCCTCTCTAAAGTCCCATGAGAAGAAAGAAGAGTCTACTTCCGAAATTTAAATGGAAGACCTTTGTGGGAGTTATCCCCACATTTAGATAGTTGTTTTTGTTTTCCTTTCTAGTTGTTTAATTCTTGTCCAAAATAAACTTCACGGTGTAATTTCTCTAAGATTCGTAAAAATTTCCTACCCCAAATCTTTGTTGTTTCAGGTACTTAACATAAATCAAGAAGATATCAAAATTCAACTAAAATCTAAAGAAAACACGGTGTAATTTCCACTTAACACGCCGTGTAGTCTTATTTCAAAGTTCATCAACAAAAACAACAGGTTTATCACATTACGGTGTGTAGTCGAACTACACGGCGTGTTTTGACTGCACGACGTAATAAAGAAACATTATGGTGTGCGGATTATTCAAGATTTTGCAAGCTACAACAACTCGCCAACACGGCGTGGAGGTCAGAAAACACGGCGTGTGTCATCACAAGCACGACGTAACACAATATCAACATGGCGTGTTCAATAAATCGAAGAATTTTAACATAATGTCACATGACTTCAACTTACAGTGTGGTTAGCATACTTACGACGTGGCAATTTGAGCAAGTTATGACGTGTTGGACCTTTCCACACACTGTGGTTTTTGAAATTTGGGGTCCCACAAAGGCAGTTGAATTAGAACCTATGTCGTGTATTATGATTAGTATGATGTAAGTTCTTGCGAGAAGAGGATTATAAACCCTAGTCTGCAAAGGATTCTCTCACACTCATGGCATGTGTGGTCTCTCTATCTTCTTCCTCGACTCACACTGCCACTTCCTTCTACCTTCATTCCAGCCGAGAGTGCCGCCACTGAGCTCCTCCACTCCAGTGGAGAGCATCGCCACTCTGCTCGCCGCCGCACCTCCAGTTCTACTCGTCGCAACACCTCACCACTGCCGCTCTGCTCTTCGTAGCACCTCACCACCACCACACCTCCAGCAAGTGATCTCACGATGTGTCCCCCAGACCTCACGTCGTGAGATCAGCAATAGTGGTTGGGAAAGCCATTGCTCGTCGCCCCGTAAGCTCCCTCGACGCACACCGTGACCACAAGGAAGCCACCAGCATTCGATTCAAGAACCACCATTCAACACGCCGTGTGTACTCCATTTACATGGTGTGACCATCATCAAAGCTTCCTCGACCAGTAGCTTCCTTACGCTGTGTAAATCCACAGAACACGTTGTGCTTTACCCTGTCAGGCCAAATTTTGAACATGGGTCACACGAAACTCTCAGCAAAGTGCCCACACACTGGAGAATCTTCTTCCTCAGACTTATTCCAGAGCCAATGTCTCTTCGAGCTACATGAGGAGGAGGAGGGTGTCTACACTCTTCTTCATTCCAGGAGAGTGGTAAGCTCCCATTTCTTTGATGAGGATGAGATAGATGACTTGGGCATTATAGCTGAATTAAAGGAATATCTTAAGCTTTTAGGACTTAGTTGCTGCATAAATGGTGTCCCCACCTACCTCAGGCTAGTCTATGAATTCATGACCTCTTTTTCTAGTGACGTAGACCCTAAGAAGACCGTAGAACCCTTTGGCATTATTTATTTTAGATTGATAGACAAACCTTATTGATGACATTTGAGCAATTTTGTAGTCTACTTGAGTTTAATTGTCTTGGGTCTATCGGGTATCCTGCTGACTTTAATGCAAATGAATTTTGGAACCAAATCAATGAGGAGACCTCCTTTGACCCTGCATCAGCCCGTGCATCCAAAATTCACAACCTTCTTTTTAAAGTCTTGCATAGAGTCCTATCTTTGAGTATTCTTGGAAGGAAGGAAATTATGGGGGTTGTGGGAAAATTGGATTGTTTCTTGTTATGGGCTGCAGTTCATGAATACGACATCAACATGGGGTATCATTTTCTGAAGAAGATATAGAAGACTAGAAAGTAGTAGAAGGGTGATATAATGATTGGGGGTATCATCACCAAGTTGGCCAATGCACTAAAAGTTGATCTTTCAGGCATTGAACACTTGGGGAAGAAGGTTTAGATTGATTTTGGGGTTCTTAAAGCAGCTACTCTGATTGGAGAGAGGGCCAAAGGTTCTTATTTCCTGCCACTCCATGGGAAAGAAAAGACCATTAATTTGCCAAATCCTGAGTTGGTGACTGCAAAGAAGAAGGAAAATTGGAAGTATTTTGTAGCTACTCAGGATGAAGGGAAACCTTCCTCTAGCAATGCACTGGGTTCTTCTACAATAGCCAAGACAACAGCAGCTCCTCCTCTTCCTATTGGGACACAAACTGAGCTCTCATGGAGGTATACAGACATGCACCAGCTCTATGACTATGTCTAACAGTGTTTCGACAGCCAGGACACAAGAATGACTGCCTTGCCGGATTAGTACACACAACTTCAGACTCAGTACACTGGTATCCAACAGTAGTACAATGGTTTTTAGGACTCCGACACTGGTTTACAACAGCAATATACCAGTCTACATGACAGCTATGGAGGTTTACAACAGTAGTACAATGGCTTCTCACATCAAATGACAAATATGTACAACATGGTGTCTCACATGGATGCTTGGCATCTATCTCAGGGTCATTATGCTCTGCCACATCCCCCTCCACAGTAGCAGGAGCCTTCTTCTTCTTTTTTTTATAAAGGGTGTCTGTCGCTTTTATTTATTCATATCAGAAGAAGCAATCGCTACAATATTTTCATTGAAGTCCTCTAATATAATTCGAGGATCTTCTAAGCAACAGGCATGAGCGGCTAAAGCATGGGAAACACCATTACCTTGTCGCCTAATAAAACAACAGTGAAAAGAGGAAAAACGTAAAGATAAATGGCAAATATCAGTGACAATGATGTCCTCATATCCTCGTCCCCATCTGCCTGCTTTCACTACATGAACCAACATAGCGCTATCGGTCTCGACGATCAGATCCTCCAGGCCTAGGTCCAAAGCTACCCTCATCCCATTACGGACTGTCATTCCCTCCGCACTAAGCACTGAGAACGCATGGTCCAGATGGGATTGATATGTAGCCTTTATAACCCCTAAGTGGTCCCTGAAAACAGCTCCTATCACCGCATTGCCACCATCACGGACATTGGCATCTGCATTCATCTTAAAACACACCTATGGGGGAGGGTTCCAAGTTGAAACATCCAGGCCACCCTCCCTATGTGCACCTCCATGTGTCGCTGATGAGTACCCTCTGTAGTCCTCCATCAGTGAGAGGAAATTGGATGCAAGTACTAGAATATACGGCTTCTGGGGATCAAAAATATGCTTGTTTCTGGCTGTCCAAGTTGTCCATAGCAGAGTCGCCCCTTCCTCCCTTCTCATCAAATCTTCCTCCCGTAAAATCTCCTTGGAAAATTCCCTAACATCCCAACTAGTGTGGAGCGGCCAAGCAAGCTGTCCGGCTGCCCACATAGGACCTACTGAAGAACAGAGCAGAAGTGCATGAGTTGCGTCTTCCGGGTGAGATAAATAGCATGGGCAAAGATCATCCTGGGTTGCATGCCTCTTATATAGCGCCACCTTCATCGGTAGAATGTCTCGAAGCACCCACCAAAAGAAATGTTTCAGCTTTGGAGGCCAACGTTGCTTCCAGACTCTTTTCCAATCCTCCTCCTCCAAATCATCTAGTAGGTCCTCCCCTATGCGTACCAATATGTAGGCATTGCGCACTATAAACTCTCGCCTACTCTCACTATCCCAGCACAGAGTATCGACGTTCTCCCTGTCCCCCAACGGAATAGCATGAATCATAGAACGTATATGAGGGGGAAACACATCTGTCAGGGCGGCCTCGTCCCACATTCTCGTTTCCTCATCTATCAATCCAGCAACTGATGTATATGTAACCGACCCCTATACTAGATAACGGTGAACTGTCCCGCCCAGCTATGGGATCCATCTGTCTCTGTAAATATCAATATTCCTCCCTGAACCCACCCTCCAAAGGAAACCCAGCTTCTCCAACTGAAGTGCCCCCCATATGCTCCTCCAAGTGTAGCTAGGTGCCCCTCCCCTCGCCGAGTGAATGACCGACGTGTGTCGATAGTATTTCTCCTTCAGTATCCGGCTGACCAATGATCCCTCCTTAGTAGCGAGCCGCCATCCCTGTTTTGCCAGAAGCGCACTATTAAAAGCTGACAGATCCCAGAACCCCATCCCTCCATACTCCTTCGGCCTACACAGTCTCGCCCAACTGAGCCAATGAATCTTCCTTTCCCCCTCCCTCACTCCCCACCAAAATCGTTCTATCATGCAGTGTATCTCATCTATGAGTCCTTCTGGGAGTTTGAAAATGTTCATCAACTAGGTAGCAATAGCCTGAATCACTGCTTTAATAAGAACCTCCTTACCTGGCTTAGACAACAACTGTTCCTTCCATCCCTGCAATTGTTTCCATACCCTGTCCTTAATCATAGCAAATACCACCTTCTTAGACTGCCCCACAGCCGTAGGTAAGCCCAAGTATTTCTCATGTATGTCCACCTCCCTCACCCCAAGCAAATTCTTAATGGTATTCCTCCTTCCCGTCTCCACATTGCTACTAAAAGAAACCTCCGTCTTCTCAAAATTAATTTTCTGCTCGGATGCCCTCTCGTATTGGCTGAAAATCTCAGCTAAAATAGAATATTCTTGTGAGGTAGATCTAGTAAACACGATGCTATCATCAGCAAAGAAAAGGTGAGACACCCGCAGTGCTATCCTGCATGCTTTAATACCATGGATCCTTTTCCTGGGATGCTTTTAAGAGAGATAAAGAGAGAGCTTTAGCATAAAAAAATAAAGAGATAAGGAGAGATATGGTCACCTTGGCGTAATCCTCTAGTCGGTCTTGTGGATCCCCTCCTCTTGCCATTAATGACGAATTTATGTGAAACGCTAGCCATACACTCATGAACTTTGGTCCTCCATTTCATAGGAAAACTCATTTTCTCCATCACCCTTCCCAAGAAAGACCACTCCACCCTGTCATAGGCTTTGCTCATGTCGAGCTTGAGTGCCAGAAAACCCTCCTTTCCGCTCCTCCTGTGCTTCATAGTATGGAATAACTCATAAGCCACCAAAGCGTTATCCATAATCAACCTACCTACAATGAAGGCACTTTGGTTTTCAGAAATAATATTATTCAGCAGCGGCTTTACTCTATTGGCCAGAACTTTTGTGATAATTTTATAGGCGACATTACATAGACTGATAGGGCAATACTCAGAAATACGAACCGGCGTCTCTGTCTTCAGAGTGAGCACAATATCAGTCTCGTTAATCTCTGCCAAACTACTCCCTCCTTTCCACCACCCAGCTATGAAATCAACCACACTCTTCTTCACCGTACCCCAAAATTTTTGGTAAAAAATCGCCTTCATGCCATCAGGGTTAGGAGCTTTATTAGGGTGCATTTGCTGAAGGTCCTGCCAAATCTCACTCTCTGACGGGGTCTGCTCCATCCGTGTTATGTCCTCCTCCTGTAAAACATCGTGCATACCTTCCAGAAACTCCTCCATGCCAACAGGGTGTGATGTCGAAAAGAGAGAGGTGAAAAAAGAAGTAATCACCCCCTCAATCTCCTCAGGATCTGTCTGCCAACTGCCATCCTCCTTGAAAATGCCATCAATGGTGTTTCTCCTTTTCCTCTGACTCGCCTTATGATGAAAGTTTTTTGTGTTCTTATCACCATCCCTCGTCTCATTAGTTCGTGCTCTAGCGTGCCAGAAGCTCTCCTCCCACCGCTACAGTTCCTCTAGCTCTCTCGCCAAAAGGGTGCACCTTTGTATCAAGTCATGAGAAGGTAAGTCATTTTGCATTCATGCCAGCTCTTTCTCAGTCTTCCTTATTCTCTTCTTAATGTTCCCAAAAGTCTCCTTAGCCCAGCAACTCAGTCTTTCCGCACACCCCCTTGTCTACGCCAGCAGGCCACCACCCGAATTTTTCCCCCAAGCCTATTCCACCACCGACCTACACTCAGGAGAAGAAAGCCAAAGGGTCTCGAATCTGAAACGTTTCCCCCTATCCTCCGCATGTCTTGACTTCTCTGCCCAAAGGAAAATCTTCCCGTGATCTGAGCCGCTGATAGGAAAATTCTTGACCCTCCTTATATTAAAATTGTCACACCACTCCCTATCTGACAGAAATCTGTCCAACCTCTCCATGATGAGTTTGTCCGCACGTAATCCTCTTTTCCAAGTGAATTTACACCATGTGTATCCCAAGTTAGTGAGGAGACAACTGTCAATCGCCTCCCTGAAGTTCCTCATTTGCCACTCACTCCGTGTCTGGCCCACTTGTTTCTCATGCAAAGCAGTAATCTCATTAAAATCCCCACCAAACACCATCGGCCTATGAGTGGCCCTGCGCAGCTCTCCCATAAGAGCCCAAGTATGTTTGCTATTTTGTACTACTGCCCAACCGTAGATCCCAGCAAAGCAATAATTGTACTCAGGGTTGTTCTCATCAATGTCAGCACAAATATGATGGTCGGAAAAAGATGTGATCGTCACCTTATCACCATTCCACCACAGCCCCAAACCCCCCAGATCTGCCTCTACTATCCACCCCAAAACTACTATCAAACCCACATGATCTTCTGACTCTATCTTGCTCCGTTCTCTTACACATAGTTTCCATCAAGAAAACTATGTTGGACATCTCTCTCCAACATCTCCTCTTGAGAGAGTTCACCATCCCAGTGCGGCCCAGACCCTAGACGTTCCACACCAAGATTTTCATTGTTGTTCACAGGTCCAGACCATCCCAGAACCCGCTACTTGCTTACCAGTTGCAACTCTCAGACCTTCACATGTGTGAGACCTCTTGCCCATATTATGCTCAGGTTCCACTATCTCATAAGTGTATTCATTCTCTCCTTCTCATCCTCATTTCAGGCTAGGTTGATTCTTAGGGATACTCATTTTTTCTTTAAGACCATCCAACCTCTCACCCCTTCGAGTGAACCTCCTCTCCCTCCCTTTACCACCCATTATAGCCATGGTTTTTTGTCCTTCGTCACTTTATGAACCTATCGTTCCTCCTCAACATCCATGCCCATTAACAGGTTAGCCATACTCACACTCGGTGCCTGTCCAATCCCTTCTTGTTGCTCAGACCCCACCCCAATGCCTTGCTCATTTCCCTTATTAGTTTGTCCTTCTGATACCAAAGAAACCCCATGTACCTCCGGTGATCTGTTGCCCAGGACCCCATCGGTGTTGGGTACCATCTTCATCCTCTGGCCATTAGAAGCATGTTGTTCCTTCTCCGTTTCCCTACTGTGTGGAAGATCCACCTTGCCACCAGAACCTTGCCCGCACTCAGGGCTACCTTGTTCTCTTTGTGCCATGTCTTCCATCCTTGCGTTCGATAGCCTGGTTTCCACACCCTCGTTCGTATTCACCGCCCTTGTCGCCCTTTGCCCATGTTCCGCCTGACCCTCCCTAACCTGCGCAAGTTTCAGACCTGCTACATTGGAAGCCTCCGGTTGTTGGTTATGCGCTCCTGTTATCGCTGAAGCCTCCATGCCCTCGTTCTCCTTCCTCCCCACCATCTCCACCACCACTGGAAAGATCTCATCCAGGTCAATCCGTGAGAATTACACCTGCAAAGTTGTGTCTTCCTTCTCCCCCCTCTTCCCATCCAGGTGCTTGCTGAGCGAGGTCCCTTGCGAGCCATTATTGAAGTTGCGCCTTTCACTGTCCACCTCCCTCGGTTCCCTTTCCCTCGGATTCACTGTGAAGTCAAGAGATCTCCTCTCACTGCCCCACCCAAACAACTCCTCTTTAATTGGAATCGTCCACCTTTTCACCGGTGAGGCCTTGATCCAAGGCCCCCATTGCCTCTACTGATCTTCTTCCTCGACTTCGACGTCACCGCAATCCTTCTCAAGGTGGCCAATAATACCACACAGGTAGCAGAAACTCGACATCCGCTCATACCTAATTTCGATGGAAACCATGTTTCCTTTAGCATCCCGGATCTTCTATTTTTGTCGAAGAGGTTTTGTGATGTCCAAGGTTACCCGGACTCTGCAAGAAGTATCCCTCCCCAGGTCTTTACAATCAACTGCAACCACCAAGACGATCTTCACTGCCACCGCCCGTATGGCCTCCTCCGTCCGATAGCCAAGGGGCATGTTATACAATGTAACCCAGAACGTGCACAAGTTCAATTCTAATGCATTCGGTGTGTCCTCTGCTTCAATACTCCTCATAACGAGTACGTGATTATTGAAGTTCCATGGCCCCTCCTGTAAGACCTTCTCCTTGTCTCACCATTGCAAGAATTGCACAACGAATAGATTGCTTGATATCTGTCAGAAGCTAGCCTCCTTCCTCAGAGACCAGGCACTAATGAGGGCTCATTTGAGCGCTGGGAAATTGTACGAGTGTTGCATGGCAAGCCTTCCCATGACATCCAATTCCAGATGATCGCCGCTAGTCTTAATCACCTCCGTCGTGAAGTCGAGCACATCCATTTCTTCATCTTCCCTGACCTTGAGTGTTGCATAGCGTTTCACTAATTCATCCTCCATGGTAGAGGATGGTACCTGCAAGAGAAAGAGAGGAGTCTGCCTCGGTGGCTGAGAGGAGAGAGTCCTAGATCGCGAAATCACCTAGAGTGGAACCCTAGAGGATGACGCGGCCAGGCGTGAAAGGCGAGGGGAAGGGGAGCCTTCTTCTATTTCTTCAATGGATTCCCTTCATACTTTTTGTTGATGAAATATTCCCTGGACTTCAGGGGGTGTTGACCCCACTCTCTGATGTTTCTCTGTGCACCATGAGGTACCCAGTTGTGTCACTTCTGAGTTTGATTTGAGCACACTACAATCTTCAAACTTAGGGAGGGTACAACCGGCCAGTAGTCTTATATCTTTTATTTTCAGCATTTTTTTGATGTCATTTCCCTTCCATTGTCATTTGTTTTAGAAATTTTCTTATGTATTTTGATTCCTATCATTACATGTCATGTTTCAAAATCAATCTTAAACGAATGTGTCTTATCTTTTCTCCCTTTGCTTGAACCATCATTACATGAGAAAAAGGATATTAAGACAACATATTGGCTTATTTCATATATTCTAAAAAAAATTGCCTATCATTGCTCACATCTCCACATCCCATATCATGTTGAAAAGTGAACTTAATTTTTTTGTCTCTATTGCTCAATCTAAGTAAATATTCAAAAATCTTGAATTTGTGAACTATAGAGCTTTGATTAGCCATTAGCATGATATTGCCAATATTATAATGAATATTTCATTGCTCCAATTGAGAACATCTCTAAAAGTGATTGAATTTCTTCTTTTCTATCTCAATCTTGCTTGGCAATATTCGCAAAAAGGAAAGGGTAGAAAAAGGGTCGTGTGGTACCCAATCAAAAACAAGGAAAGTGCAGCAATCAAATACATCAACAAATATTGGGTTCCCGAATCATATAAAAAGGGGGTGTTTTTGAAAAGTTAGTGAACCCCAAAAGATAGCTAAGTTGCCCACGTGTCCACCAACTCAATGAAGGTTGGAGATGCGCAGAAAGAGGGAAATTAATTCCCAACTGGTACTCCACGTGTGTGTAAGCCTGTACTCAGTTGTCGAGTATCGTGCACGTGAATCCTAATAGATGTTTTGATTTGTATGATAAAGCCAATACAAGCAAAATGATATGTTAAGAGACTTTCTTTTCATTTCATCATTATTATCATTGAAACTTTTAGCATATCATCATTTTATTGTCTCTATCATGCTTGTCGCTCATGATTGCTATATAGTTGACTTATTGAAGATAATTAGAATGCAATCCCAGAACTAAATTTCTATTTTGAGAGATAAAATTTAGTTCGTTTTTCAGTTGTATATGTGAAATAGAGATTAGCATGATATTGATCTTTTATTTGTTCTTAAATGAAGATATGAAATATGCCCATGATTTGGATTGACATCCTACATCTATTTCTTCTTGCTTGAGGACAAGCAATGGTTCAAGCTTAGGGGGATTTGATGTGCACATTTCATATCATATTACTATCTTATTTGTCATGCATTTTTCATGCATTCAGACTCATTTTTCATTCATATTCATGTTGATTTGCATGCATTCGAGGTATACTTATTCTTGGTTGTTTATTGATGCACATTTACTCAATTTCATTCTATTTTGACAAGAAAATGCCCCCAAATGCGTATATTGGACATTCTCCTTGGAGTCATGCAGCTGGAGTTGAATATTGAAGGCACAACAGGACTTACGACATGTAACACAGTTACACACGCCATAAGACCTCATCAGACAAAATTTTCAAAGGCAGACACAACATGTTGCCCAAAAACACAACATAACTCTTTTGGAGATTTTTGGTCAAAACTTAAAATTATGGCATGTCGCCAAATCACACGTCGTAACGCCTCATCAGATAAAATTCTCAAAGGCATACACATGTCATGTTATCCAGAAACACAACATAAGGCACTTTTGGAGAATTTTAGTCAGTACTTAGAATTATGGTGTGTCTCCAAATTACACATCGTAAATCTGGGTCCCTCGAGCAGTTGCTAAGATGCACTTATCCACACGACATGTGGACCAATCCACACACCGTAAGTGGATCAATTTTTTGTAGAATTTGAAATTGAACGCTTCTTTTGGACAAATACGACTCTCCCTCTCGGGGGAACAGTTATGACGGATCATTTGGAGCATTTTTACATGAGAGAAAAGAGAACAGTCGAGGAGGGAAAATTTGGAGAAGACAAGGCGGTTATTCGAGAGAAGACCTCTTTTCCTCTCCATTCTTCTTCATCGTTGTAGGTGGAGCCTCCCCGTTCGACTTCAACCTAGTGGAGAGAGAAGGTTGCTGGAGAGGAGCATTTTAGAGACGAAACTCCATCTACTTGCTGGAGTTTCTCGTTGTTCCTTCTTTCATTTCGAATCCTCTAGTTGTACCTTAGTTTCTATCATGAAAAACTGCAGATTTCCATCTTATTACTTGTCTTTCATAGCCATGAGTGAGTAGATCCGAATTCTTGGGCATGGGAGAGTAACTCCCATGTCATGACATGTATGGAATATGATAATTTATTCAAAATATTAAATGTTTGCATTCTACCTTTTAAGTATCAGTTCTTACTTCTTACATGTATGGCTGGTCACTATGTATGCATGTTATATGCTTTTTTCTTAATCTGAGAAGACATAGGAGAGTAAGGAGTTACTCTCTTAGCAACTCCTCCTTTACTAGGAGAGTGGAAATTATGGAGTTGAGGAGTAGGTTTGTGTTCCAAAATGAAATATATACACAATAGTGATATATTGAGTTAGGATCGTTGTATTTACACCAAGGTGAAGTATAACATACAACCCTCTTTTGCAAGTGTTTGGTATGGTTAAATTAGTGTTCCTGATTCATGTTATGATGTGCTACTGAAATCCTAAGTCCAAGATTGTTTCAAACCAGAAATCAAACCCCTTTAAGAAATTCATTTACTGTTTTAGTTTAATTCTAAATTTTAGTTTAATCAACCAAATCACTCTTTGAAAAAGGGATAGATTGTTGAAACTTAGCACTGTTGCATTTAATTAGTTACTAAATTTCCTTGTGTTTGATATCGACTAAAACTACTCATGTATACTTTTGGGAATTGGGTGATTGAGTAAAAGATCATTTATATGATTGAAATTCGTTAGTGTAACAACCAACAACCAATCTCCTGATCCAACCCCCATAGATCTCATTTAGCAACATAATGAGATGACCTTGCATCCAATGAGTCTCACTCTGGCACGCCATCAGCCTTATCATATTGATTTTTCTAAGACCCTCATTTAGTACCATACATCAAGCAATGGGAACCAACAACGTATGACTCTAACTGTTTCCCTTGGTATTCTGAGATGTATCACACATTTGTGGTAAGCTATATGAAACAAGAATAGGGGAATGGTTGAAAGGAAATCCACCAGGACAATACAACATCTTGCAAAAGCCACAGTTGTTGCTCCTCCATGGTGGACCAAACAGTTATCGGACCTTCAATGTTAAATAGGGAACTTGTTGGGAGGCAACCCAACGCATTTATTCCCTCCATTCCGAATTTAACTTTTGCTCAAGATGATCAAAATTTTAAGTTCAGAAAGAAATTGGGTGTTACGTTCTTGTTCCACCCACTCTATCTTATTTTTAGCATTTTTTCATTACTTTATGTATTTTAGATTTAAAATTTTCAAAATCAATATTTCTTTATTTAATTCTAGCCTTTATATAGTTGTCTATTTGTTCATGATAATCACGAAATCCTTTGAAGTACTGAATCTTCTTGCCAATTTTTCAAAAAAAATGCCCTTGCTAGAAATCATATGGTTCCCTATGACCTATAATAACACTATCATTGGGTAAGTTGGCAAGTCATAATGAATAAAAAGGATTCAAACACAATGTGTCCCTACTTAAATATTTGCAAATAGCATGTAAAATTTCCTGATTGTGACAAGTTAACGAGATAGTCAAATTGATGCTGCTAAATTCCAAAACACAAAATGCACAGGTCCAACCTTTTTCTACGCTTCTTCTACCACCTTCTTACCCCTCCATTTTGCAAAAAAAAAAGATGTTCCAAACTCCAAGTTTGGGGTGGAACCTCCTTCCCCCTCTACCGCTTCTTCCATACCCCTCATAAATTTAATAGGGGCATACCACCAAGAAAAGACGCCAAAGTACACATCAAAACATATAATTATTGTAATTGCAAACAAATAAATAAAAAGGCCTCAAGTCAAATAGAGGAGACACCACCTTTTTCCATACATCCCTTCACTCTACTTCTATACCCAGGGAAATCTACATAACCCCAACCATAAAACAATAAACCATGTTTTTGTGTAGAAATTATAAGATTTTGGTGGGGATATAAAAAGAAAGAGGGATAGGAAATATGTTTCTTTGCGGGTCTTAAAATGGAAGGAAGTCATGATAAATTTTGAGTACAAAATTAGAAAATTGTTTTGGATTCTAGGATATCAGGGTCGCTTGGCCATGCAAGGTAGTAAGGATTCAAGTAGTGCTAGGAAAGTGAGGAAGACTGGATGAGAGTATTATTGGGCATGGTTTCTTATTTGACATTGCTTGAGGATGAGCAACGGTCAAGTTTAGGGTAGTTTATAGCTGCATATTTATCCATTTTACTTTCATGTTTTAGATCGCTCTTTAGGATTATTTTGTTAATATCCTCTAATATAAGAGTTAATTGTCTTAGTTTTGCTTTTTTCTAGTCAATTGGACTTTTACTTGATTTATTTGGGCTTTTATAGGATAAATGATCAATAACTCCAAACCCCAAAAGGCCTAAGAATGAGAGGCTTATATTCCCATCTTCAGCCTCTCTAGTAGAGTTTCAGGAACGACGATTGTCCCCACATACCACCACTAGCCTTAACTGCACGCTTTTTCCTCACTCACGTGCATGCCAGGATCAACTTCCCGACAGGTCACCCATCCCAGTACTACTCCAAGATGAGCACGCTTAACTATGGAGTTCTTTAGTGATGGGCTCTCAGAAAAGGAGGTGCACCTTGGTAATATGGGTAATCCAATCATTCCTTTTAAGATCAACTTATCTGAGGCCTCAAATATTGGGATGTTACAATCTCCCCCACTTAGACTCTTGACGTCCACATCAAGGCTCAACTATAAGGCCTCATAATCTCTTTCTCATTTCAGTGCAGACCCACAATGGCCCATGGACACCCAGCTCCCGATCACGGAATATCAGCGCAAGGGTGGCTAGACTCTTGACGTCCTCATCAAGGCTCAACTATAAGGCCTCATAATCTCTTCCCCATTTCAGTGCAGACCCACAATGGCCCATGGACACCCAGATCCCGATCACGGAATATCAGCGCAAGGGTGGTTACGTCAACCATGGATAGCCCTTTCCTACATGGAGTTTCAGGAATGACGACTGTCCCCACAGACCACCACTAGCATTAACTGCGCATTTTGTCCTCACTCACACGCATGATGGGATCAACTTTCCGATAGGTCACCCATCCCAGTACTACTCCAAGTTGAGCACGCTTAACTATGGAGTTCTTTAGTGATGGGCTCTCGGAAAAGGAGGTGCACCTTGGTGATATGGGTAGTCCAATCATTCCTTTTAAGATCAACTTATCTGAGGCCTCAAATCGTGGGATGTTACAAGTTCTTTAGTCAATCGACTCAGATCCCCAGTTGATCTACTTGCTAGCGAAGACCAATCAAACTCAGATTTGGGAAAGCTCATTATTCCATCCAAAATGACTGGGTCAAAGAAAACATTTAAAGACCAATCGATCAACCCATTGTCATAGTCGACCGACTCACGTTCAAGACTCGATCAAACTCCAAAATGAGAAAGTCATCAATGCTATCAAAGTTTAACTGACTGGACTTGGGCTAAAGCAACAAATTCATGTCAGTCGACCAAATGGATTCACAGCTGATCAAACAACGTCACGGATCAGGCCAGCAACCACCAACAACAACCTTTATTATAGGGTTTTGCCCCCTCCTTTCCCCCTATAAAGGTAGGGCGGACTCCAAAGACAAAAGCACCCATTTTTTCATACTCTAGGCTTGTTTCTTGTTTTCCTTATGTCGAGTAGTTCCCCCTATTGGGCATAGGGAGTAGCCCCATAGCCTATTCTTTATCTTAATTGTATTTTGACTTCAATGTTTTAGCAAATGAATTTTTTTCAACTGTTTTATACTTGATCTTTGGAAAAATAGGTTATGCTCTTATGGGGTGATGATCCATATGATCCCCACAAGAATGAACACATAATGCCCTAATGAAACCCCAAATGGTGGTTATGATCTTTTTATCCATTCGATCCTTATTTTTTATTTAGTTAGATTGTGTTCTTGTTGGGCGATGAGACCCTACATCCTCACATGAATGAACCCATAATGTGATTAAACCCCGGATCGAGGTTATGATCTTCCTATCCCATTTATCTCATTTTTTATAGCTTATGGTGATGAGACCCGAGACCTATGAGCTCAGATACTGGAATAGAAATCACATGTTTCCTTGATGAGACACCATATAGGAACTTGTTGGATGGTTCGATAAGGATCCTCAATCACCAAGATCTCAGGGTTGAGAGAAGTCTGGACCTCGTGAGATTGGTGATCTGAAAGGACACAATCCACATGGTCCCAATTAAATCACTAAAATTGAGGATTTGAATCAGATAATATAAGATGTGGTCTATCGTGGTGAACCCCCGCCCCACAATATATTTTATCAAATGATCAACTAGTTTTATTTCTAAACTTTCCATTTTCTCTTTAGTTTCAATCAACCACAAAATCTAAAACTACTTTCTATTATTTGCAATTGGTTTGGAATTGATGCTTAAAAATAAAGTTCTTGGGACCGATACCTTTCTATAATGAATTTCTTATTGCTTGCGTTGAGTTAATTACCATTAAAATAGTTAAATTTGAGGACCCCCCTAGTAAATTTGGTGTATAACAACAAACATCAATAATCTTGTGTCATCCTGCTGATCTCCGACGGAGACTAGAATATGTATGAACATTGATTTCCAAAATCCATTATCTCCTTTTCTATATTCTCTCTCCTATCCTTCTCTTTCACCAATTCTTTTCCTTTTGGATTCCTTGACTGAAACCGCAACCAAAGACCCTATATATGCTAGGATTTCATCATTTTCACGCACAATTTGCATCTCGACTTTCTATTTCCCATGTTTCACCCCATGTCTTCCTTCCCCTCCCCATCTTCTTTCTCTTTAGAGCATCAAACGTGTAAAAACCTCTCCCAAAACCTCCACACAACCCCCTTCCACCTATATTTTCTCTATGTCGTGCCCTTGTTCATCCTATATCCTATCTTCCCTACTCAACTTATATGTGGCGACTACCATGACACCCGACATCAGGGTCAGGGCCATCTGGGATGCTTCTAGGTTCTCAACTCTGCTCAACAGTCCCATAAATCTTTCCTAACATTTATCTTATATGATTTAAGGTATAGAGCATTTCCTCATTTCTCCATCTTCTTCTTTAATGATTCTACTAAGCAATTTTCCTCCTTACAATTTGGGTTTTTTGAACTAATATTCATCTTAGTTGTCTCTGTAATAGAGTTTCTTCTCTTCCCTTGTTTGGTTTTTTATGGAAGTTAAGGTTTGACATGTATGTGTTCCAGTTGGCTTATCCTTTCCATGAAGGGTGATTTTGATCTCCTATTTTTTGCAGCAACTCCCATGTGGGTCAACAGGTTAGATCGGGGTTGTGAATATGCTTTGTCAGGATTCTTTCTGTTTTGATGATATGATCGGTGGATCTGAGCTTCAGTGGCTCATTTCCTTGCACAAGTTGTTCAACGTGAGATGAAAATGATGGATAGAGATGTATCAATATTGCCCTTGCTTTTACATAAATCAAGGCACACGTGTGAGTATTATCATCTTTTGTCCTACTTTGATTTGATGAAATTGTATGAGTATGATTGTAGGTAACTTATTGATATGACCTTGTCACGATGTATGGTTTTGAACCACACATGAGGGTATATCAACAATTGGCCAACCCATTTTGATTAATAAATTAATATTTCTATTTACTTTCTCTATTCCATAGTAAGTTCTAAATCTCTTAGAAAAATAAAAGAAAACATGGTTTGGATCATGAGATTTTCTCCACCCAATGATATATGTTGCATAACCATAATCATATACAATAATAAGCATGCGATATTTTAGGGATTTTTCTTATTATTTAGAATTTCTAAAATTCACATCTAACAATCTATAAGTCAGAAAATAAACTATAACATGTTTTAAACCCACTAAACCATAACAAACACAATAGTATGGTTTTGATAACCTAACCCATTAATAGATTGGGGTGACATTTAGGGTTTATTAGTTAATGTGAACTTAACCCTAATTTCATATATGCATGTAATAGGTGGATTGTGACTCTGATATTGAACTAGGTTTGGCTTTGGAAATATCTTGAATTGACATGAGGCATGTTGCATCTCTTATTAATCATATTGAGCAATGACCTACATCTCTCTCTCTCTCTCTCGGTCCTTTGGGACATTCTCTTGTATACACTTCTCTCTCTTCTGAGAGGTTGACTCATGTGAGCAGATGACATGGATCTTTTGTTGGATATTCCTATTGACTTTAAATTGTACTTTACATCATGATGATACCCTAATTGTGGAACGGAATGAAATTGTTCTTCATTCTGAGATGGAACCCTAGTTTTCCCACTTTTGTGGTGGATGTTTCATATTATCTATTTGTGTGTTAGAAATATCATTAATTCTATTTTTGTGATAGTACTTTCACTTGCCTCTACATTGATGCATGCATGTTGATTCAGTAGCCCTAGACTAATATCTATTTGGCCCAATTACTGCTAATGTTAAGACTTAGTCAAGTTCTACATTCAGGAGATCCGTCTGCATGGCATTCCAAGTTTGATCATCTCTAACTGTGACCCTAAGTTCACCTCCAAGTTGTGGATGCAAGTTCATTAAGAACTTGGCACAAGGCTAAAGTTTAGCACAACCTACCACCCTCAGACCAAACGTCAGTTAGAACGTGCAATCCAAACACTGGAAGATTTATTGAGGGCATGTGCCCTAGATTGTGATAGATTGTGGGAGCAATACTTACCCTTAGTAGAGTTTGCCTGCAACAATAGTTACCAAGACAACATTAGGATGGCTTCGTCTGAAGCTCTCTATGGGAGGTTGTGTTGGCCCCCGCTCCATTGGGATGATGTCATTAAGAGGACCCTGCTTAGGTTCGAGTAACTACAGTTGTATGCTGATAAAGTTGCTTTGATGAAGAAAAGGCTAAACAAGGCACACGTTTGGCAAAAGTTTTATGCGATGTGAAGCAAACATAAACGTACTTCATAGTAGGAGATCATGTCTTTTTGAACATCCGACCCCTCTAAGACATCGATAAGAACAAAGACAATTTGGGGTTGTGATATGTGGGTCCATTTGAGATTCTGGAATGGATAGGCAAGGCCACTTACTATCTTTCCCTACTAACGTAGTATAACAATGTGCATGATGTATTCCATGTGTCCAACCTAAAGCGCTATGTGAAGGATCATGCCCACGTGTTAAACATTGAAGTTATAGAGCTTCAAGGAAGGTTTTCCTACCCTGAGTCACTTGTGAGGATCTTGGATTCAAAGGTGAAGGAGCTCAATAATAAAAAGATTGAGATGGTTGAAGTTCTTTAGGAACACCACAATGAGGACAAAGACACACAGGAGTTGAAGAGAACATGGAAAAGACTCACCCTCACCTCTATGTTAGTTAAACAAAAATTTGAGGAAAATTTTCATTTTACGGGGTGGGGGAGGATGTTTCAACTTTAATTTTTGTTCATTTAATGTACTTGTATGAAAAGGTTGTATTCATAAGGTTATATGATAAAACACTAAGTTTTTATGCCTTGTTTAGAAATTTTGGGTTTATGAATGCAAATTCTCCAAATAAAAGGATTTTAATGTGTCTTGTTCCATTCCACCATATAGTAATGATTTATGATTAAATATATGTAGGGAGTATCAATATTCTAGAAGATTCCAACAATATCAAATAATTGGATAAATAACACATGATAAATACCTTGTTTTCTTAAATAGCAAGTTGAGGGCAACCATCAAGTTTAACTAGGACACACCTTAAACCCAACATGGGAAAGCATCTATGTAGAGATTATTTCCATGTTCGGATAAATAATAAGTATATATGTGACTCAGATAATTAAATTAAGTATTTACTTGGAAGATAAGGAAAAGATAATTAACTTTATTATTTCATCATCAAGTTTTTGACAAGTCGAGATAATGCCAATATAGATAACCCCTCATGATTTTGAGGCATTTGGAGCTTTCTAGAAGCCCCTAGGATTCTCTAAAGAATTAGATAAAGTGAATAATCCTAAAAATAATCAGATGTAAATAATATTTAAATAAATATCATCTAGCCTAAAGTCCACGAGACAAGGGAATTAGCGTGTGACCAATAATTGAGGAATTTGTCCAAGTCATCAGATCTAGATCGGATGATGAGTAGTCATCGTCTACCTCATGATTGGAGTCAAAAACATACCAAACCTCCCTCTTTGATCATATATCTTCCATCTCTTCACCATATTCTCTCCAATAAGTCCTATTGGAATGGGGAGAGGATTACAAAATTGACAATTTAAGCCACAACCAGTATCATAGTGTGAAATGATAACACCCATATCATCAGTCAACTAGCAAATTAGGGTTAGACTCAATACCCCCTACACTCTACCCCAACTTATAAATAGGGTATCATTAGCACCCTCGTCCTCTTGCACATGCATAAGCACCCACAATTGACCATCAACTACTTCCATCACCATTGCTTAGACCCCTCCTCATCTCTAGCAAACCACCACCACCGTTCTAGTGCTCTGAAGTTCCCTAAATCGATTGGATTGATTGGAAGCACCACATCGATTCCCTGAGACTGTCTGATGTGTTTGGAAGCCACAAGGAGCTTGTACCTCCCCTTCCTTGATCGTAACACTTGAAGCTTGTCAATATTCATCAAGATCTCCTCTCATGACATTGCAGAACCTTGCAAGTGGTGGAAACGTATCGGTAAAGCTCCCAAGAAGCTTTCTAGAGCATTCGCTCGCCGCAAATTGACGTAATGATCCACTTTCTACCTCAATGTTTTACCTATCGTCCAAGACCCTTAACTCCCACTCCAGGCCATCTGCTCCACCATGCTTTGGCTGGCTGGGCTTCATCCAGACTTGCCAAAGGTCGTGATACCCTCAACCACAGTTACCAAGCACCCAACAACATATTCAACCGGGGGTTGACCCCATGGCCGACTGCCTGCTCAATCAGGCGCGGGGTGGAAAATCCTAGGGAGGATTGGACCAATTTGCCCCCATTCACGTGACATAAGTGTCACACCATAATGGGCATATGGGTATTTTTACTAACATTTAAATCTGGTTATGTCATGCTGAGATATATAATTATCCAACTGAGATGGAAGTCCCTAATTGCTTGATTTCTAGTTAATTTGTAAAAATCTAAAAAATAGATAGTAACTCAGATGATGGTATGTGTGTGTGTCTATATATATATATATATATATATATATATATATATATATATATGAAATGATCAAAAAATGTAGAATATATAAAATAAGTTTCAAGGCTTGATTTTATCTCAAATTCTGATAGTAAATTGAATTGCATACATTGATGGCATTTAATGAAAATAAACTCTAATTTCATGAAATTTGTCATCATATTTTTGTTAGTTAATCTCAATGTATGAAGTATGATCTAAATTATAATCAAGATCTAATATAAGATATAGGGTTCCCTAACTCATAAAAGGCTTAATATGTAACAGTTAGGGTTTGGGAAGCCTAAGCCTAATGAAACCCCAATTCGACCCAAATTCCTAACTTTGGACCCAAGTCATACCTAGATATTATTTTGTAAACACAAAAGTAATACTTGATATTTAACCCTTATTACAAGTTGATTAATTTGTTTGGTTGATAAAATGTACTTTTTTGCTTGGAACTAAGTCATCTCTGAATAAAGGTATGTGGTTACTTATGAATAACTGTCGTTGTCAACTTTGATGTTTTCTAAAGTTTCATGGTGTGTTACAATTAAATGGATTTGTTGTTTATTAATTTCCTACAAAACTATAGGGCCCTATGTGTATCACCTTATATAAGAATAACTTTCCTATACCCAATTATGTCATTCATGAGGGTTAAATGCAAGAGGTAAAACTCCCAAACACCTGAGGAAAAATCACTGAGGAAGTGGTTGATATTATGTGACAAAGCCTAAGAGGGAAAGTCACCAACAGGCCAAGCCCAGGAGGGAAGGCCATCATGAGACCAAGCCCAGGAGGGACCATGAGTCCTTTGCTGGATCAAAACCCTAGAAAGGTATACCCACAAACATAGGGCAATTATGGGTTACGAAGTTAGATAGAAAATGCAAGTTTGATTGTTTAACGATAATTTTTGATATGATCGTTTATATCATTACACAATATAGAAATAAACAAATCCATATTTTGGATTGTCTGCATTTTAGGTTAAACTACATATTATCCTAAGACATGGATATCCAAAAGCTGACACGAAAAGAATAAATGGCTTAAGACTACTGGAGTATTAAATAGAAAGTTTTATTTCTTGTTTTGATCTTAGTTTCCCTCTTGATTAAATGTAACTCCTCAGATGACATTTATCTTCATATTGTTATCAAACACTTTTCCATTCAAAAAAATTTTGAATTATTGATGGTTACTTGCTAAACCTGGATCTTGGAATATGTGTATGGCCCTTGCCCTCTCGGTCCACCTTAATTGGGGATAACAGTGGGAGGGGATAATTACATGTTAATATTGTGATATATGGCAAGTGTATCCTTGGTATACTTCTATCATTTCTCTTTCAATTTCACTTGCATTTTCTCTTGCATCTTTGTTTGAAGCCTTGAATAATTAATTGATGTCCTTTTTTTGTAATGTTGCTCAATCCCTAATTATATGCTCATACTAACACTTTTGTGCTGACAACTTCCACCTGTTTTCTCTTGTGGGGTATGATTCCAACCCCTTATGTGATGGACATAGGGGTTTTTAAATGATGACATGGACTTGGCTTAGTGGTTCTGGCTCTTGGGAGATAGACTTGAGATAGAATTTGATATCCCTCTTCTTATATCTTAGAATTTTTGCTTTCATGTAAGCTCCTAGTGGGAGGTTATTACGTAATCTTGTAAGGTTGAATATAGTAATAACATTTATTTCCATTTCTACATTATGGTCTTTATGATAACCATTTGTGAAAGATTAAATAAATTTTATTCATCTAATTGTGAAAAATTTATGCATGTTTGTTTGGGATGATGACCCTTATTTGACTTAAGTGATTAGTGGATCCCCTCTGGGGTCCCACTCCTTACAAGATGGTATCAGAGCCAAAAGTGGTCGGTTAATCCAACTATTTCAATATTATATCCCTTATGTTTCCTATGTTGTCCCATAAGTTCCTTATGGAGCCCTTACCTTATGTCAAAATTCTAGAAGATATGTTTACCCTAGATGAGATGATAAAAGAAGGGTATTGAAAAGAATGAAGTACATATGAGGATCTTAAGTTTCTAACCATAATGTGATGAGAACCTAGTTTCCCATACCCTATGACATGCTTTAGGTATGGCATGCATCTTTGGATTATCTAATATTAGACCATAAGATGGAGTTAATGAGGATGCTATAGTAGAATAGTAAGAAGATTTTGACATGGATTTTGTGATTTGGTTCTTGTAGTGATTTTTAGAAACCATGTTTGTTTAATATGGCATGGTTTCTTATTGTCAGAGAATTATCTTCCATTATACTACTATATTTATAAAGGAAATTCTATCTATTTTATCGATGATTTCTTATGCCAAGTCACACAGAAGATATGTATAAAGTCTTGATAGGGAAACTATGACAATCTAACTTTTCTCTCTCCTATGTTGTACTCTTTTTCTCTCTTGTCAACTCAATATAATATCAAATTTAATATTGGAAAATTGGTGATGCTCTAATATAGTCACAGTCATGACCAATTTCATAATGCAAGACATTAATTAGCCTAATTCATCTAAGTTTCATGCTTTATGAATCACCCTCTTGTAACTAAAATTAACCTCTTATATGTGATCTATTTGGTTTTTACTATCTATCATGGTGTGTAGAACTTTCAATTCTAAATCTGACGACGCAAAAATTACCTCGATCGGACCTTTGTAGCCCAAAGTCATGAAGTCTTGAAGTTTGGTGAATTGATTACATTTTAGCTCCAATTTTGTGCCCCTTTTCCCTATGTTGTTGGGCTGGCTCCTCGGCCCCATACTCGGCGTGTGCCCCGCGCGGCCCATGCCTCCCCCTTCTTCTTTTGGGATCAGTCTCGAGAGTTGGATGTTAATCCAACGGCCCAAGTGCGAGTCCCCTCTACCCCTTCCCCTTCAGCTCAATTGTTCTCCACCTCCTGTCATATCCAGTATTGGAAGGGAACCTCACTTGATGAACAAAACTCCCCTAGCCCTAGCACTCTTGCTCCATATATAGCCCAACTTTCAGCCCTTATTCCTTTTTCCTTCTTCGCTCCTCCTCCTTTTCACCTTCCTCTAGGTCTGGTTGCCCAGCCTCTGTTCCCCATTCTTGAAGCATGTTTCCGCAGGTAGAGATGGGAATCGCGCAAGGAGAACGCAAGGGAGAGAGAGAGACCGGGTGGGTGTGGGTATCTAGTAGCTAGTGGAGCATCCCAGCAAGCACCGGCCCATAGCCTGGGGTTCAGCGAAGGGGCGCCCATTCTGGAGGTGCGCCCAGCGCGTCCAAGACCCTAGATCGGAGATCTAGTGGTCCATAATCAACCAGATCAAGGTAATTTTGGTGAAATATGTAAATAATGCTAGATCTGGTCAAATAATACAAAATTATATATCAAATCGATCCTCTCAAAAAGATCTACAACATGAGCATGTTTTAAAAGTCCAATCTACAAAATTATAATCTCTACACTTAATGCATGTTTGTGTTAGAGATTGGACTTTTGAAGCACATTGACCTATATAACAATCATATTTGTATCTTTTAGGTACTATGAACTAGTTGAAGTTCCTAATCACCCCTAATTGCTCATAAATGCCTCTAAGTGTACATATGTGTTTTGTTTGAGACTATAATGATGAACTTTGGCCTATATTGCTAATCTTATTTCTAAATGACCTCTAGAAACCTTTAACCTTGAAAGTCAGTAATATCATGCTTCTATATTATGCTAACTAGACTCCTTGTGGCTATATGGCCCTAAATGCACATATGTACCCCTAATATGTAAATGTCGAATATGCCTTGAAGCAAATGATGTGTTTGAAATCAGTAATTCCATGATTTTTGCATATCCTAATGCCCAATATCCACACTATGTATTGATATGATGATGTACGTGACCGTTTTTCATCCTAAAATGCTTAATGTGACCTATATGGCTTGAATGATGTCCTTATTCTCTATAATCATTATGAATCCTTTATTATGCTCTTCCCTCTCAAATCAGGAATACACCAAATCTTTGTGACTCTTTGTGATATGGATTACTCTCCTAAGTCACATGTTAAACCTTGTTGGCATATGAACTATATTGATGACTGCACGATTGTTGAGGCGTTCATACCAAGTTTGAACAATGATGCCTAGATCCTAGGGGGCATCCACCCAACTTTGAATATGTATCTTATATGTCATATCTTTCTAATCTAGTTGCATATGTTGTCTAAATTCTATGACGTGATGAATCGTTGTCTTGTTTCCCCTATTATGAGTCCTTTGACCCTAATATGCAAGTAAGTGACTCGAACCATGAAATGATCCTATGACATGAATGGAATGTCAAACTGACTTGAAACTTGAACCACACCTTCATGATGACCTCTAAATCAACATAAGATCATTGAATGGACTAATAAGCAATATTGAACCTAACATGGCCAAAACCCTAAGATGAAGTTAGTTAGGGTTAATGATGAGAATCTAATGCATGTATATAATTTTGTGCTTAATCAGGTGTGGCTTGTGGCTAGATGATCAAGAATAAGTAAGTTAAGAATATTTGAATTAGGAATGAGCTTTAAATAATTATATGGCTATGGATTTATTGCTTAAATGTGATACATAAGTATGCTTGTTTACTTGCTCAAATATAGCCATGTAGTATTCTAGTATGTACTTGATGTTTGTCTCACATCATTGCTTTATAACTTGCGAACATAATATGGAAACTCCATTATACAATGTTGAAACAGGGTTAACCCTTGGTGATGGACATGAAGCCCCTCACGTATAAAAGGGCTAGCCAATCTTGAGCACCCTTACGGACTCTTCCAATCAGAAGTAGTCAAAGACCTTATGAATCCATGATGTTGTTAGTATAATTGGAGTGAAATGACATAAAATATGGGCTTTCATTTTGATAAGAACTTAACTTGTTTATTATTATTTGTTATCTTTGTAAATATTTTCAAATTATGCAAAAGCTTACGTATATGTATCTTTTAGCCCTATACTCGGCACCTCGTGTGCTTGACCCACCATGTTTCACGTATTTTATAGGTTCAGAGATGGCTAGAAGTTGATGGGCTTGGTGAGCTATGTCAAGTTGTTCTTGTTGTAAGATCCCTAGTCTACATGAACAGACGTGTGTAAATTTGTACCTCAATTTATAAATAAGAATCTTGTAATAAATAATATTACTTAATATACCTTGTTGAATGTTGAGATATTGTTGGTGCTTGTATCTTGTTATTTGTTCATGTATGCTAAGCTTTATGCTTCCACATTTGCCCTTTGTTAATACCATACTAGGGCGGACGCCTAGGTCCTATCGCCATTGACTTTGTAGCCATTTGGAGTTAGGATTTGGGTAACAAATGGTTCCATGATAGAAACCCTCAAACAAGTTAGAATACAAATCTCAAACCCTAGTTTTGTGTATGGTGTCATGACTAAGAAAAGCATGGCTCGTATAAAGGTTTAGTAGACCTACCCTTATGTACCTATGAGTATTGGTTGCTTTTGTGAATGTAGGGTTGTTAGGTTATAAACGCATGACCTAAATCTCAACACAAGGTACCTACAATCATCTTTTTAGGTGCATGCCATATGTACATTATGAAGACACCTAGTTGACATGACTCTTAAAATGATTTTGTAACCCCTATACCTTGGTGTTATGTAATTTGACTTATTATATTAAGCCTTTTAAGGTATGGAGAGTTGTTAGTTGACAAGGTATGGATGATTAGATTTCAAGGATGAAACTCTTTTGATGGGTGGAGTGTTGTAACATACTTAAGCTTATCATCTAGACTCCAAAAACCATAATCCCTTGGATAGGATGCTTTCATGCTTAGATCCTTAGTTTTGACCAACCAAGGATTCATATAAACCCTAATACACTCATATGTACCCTAATGAACATTAATAAACATATCATGAAAACTCTGGTATAACCCTAGCTAAGGTTACATGAAACTATAATCATATTACATGAAACTATAATCATACACTGTGTTTATAAACCCTCATATGATGATGAAATGAATATGTGGATCTAATGTGTCAAACGTGCTTCATGGTTCACTAATACATACATAATAACTAATATATGACTAACGAGTAGGAATAATGTGTTCAATAAATGAAATAGGATAATAATTGAAGATTTCATGTAACTGGATATGAATATTATACCATCATCTAAGTTAGTATTAAATTAATAAGATTTAATGGGCTAAATAGGTTAAATATGAAACTTGTGTAATATAATACATCATAACCCTTTCGATAATTATATGATGAAAATATGACTCTTAATAATAAATGTTCATGATAACTATGTAATACAATGATACATATTAGGATAGAGGCTAAATCATAATTGTATTATAACTCATAAAAGGAAACTTCAAAATTTAAACCTAATGGCAAAATCATGTTCATTGGGTCCCAGTTAGCTTGGATATCAAGTTTGAAATTAATTGTGTGATCCTAGTTTATCCTAATTTGAATAGGGAATGAAATACCCTTTATAATGTACAATATTTTAGTTATTTGATTTGATTCCTAAAGTTTCATATTTAACTAAATGTCATGATCACTTTCCTTATTTTAATTTTCTACAAATATGTTATTGACCATTGGATGATAATCTTGTGTTGCCCTTCTTGTCTCCTACCTTTGATAGGAGACTGCAAAAGGTGTTAATTGTGCATTTTGAAATTCCCTCTTCACTCTCTCTCATGTCCTCATCTTTCACCAATACTTTTTCCTTTGGATTCCTTGCCATAAACTACAACCAAGTAACCTATATGTGCTAGGATTTTGTGATTTTCATGCACAGTTTGCATCGTGACTCTCCTTTTCCCCAGTTTCACCCTTGTCTTCCTTCCCCTTCCCATATTCTCGCCTCTCTAGAGCATCAGACCTCTACAAACCTCTCCTAAAACCTCCACACAACCTCCTTCCACCTATATTTCTTTATCTCTCTCACCCTCGTTCACGTTGGATCCTATCTTCCCCACTTGAACTATCTTTGGTGCCTACCATGACACCGACATCAGAGTTGGGGCCGTCTAGAACGCTGCTAGATGCTCAAATCTACTCAATGTGGTCCTATAAGTCTCTCATAACATCTACCTTCTCTGATTCACGGTATATAGCATTTCTATATTTCTCCATCTTCTTCTTCAATGGTTCTACAAAGTGATTTTTCCTCCTCATGTTTTGGGTTTTTTGAACTAAGATTCATCTCAGACATCTCAGCAATAGGGTTTCTTCTCTTCCCTTGTTTGATTTTTTTATGGACGTTCTGGTTTGACAGTAACGTTTTCCATTTGGCTTCTCCTTGTTGTGGACATGGTGGAAGGGTGATTTGGGTTTCCTATTTGTCTTAGTGCCTCCTCTGTAGGTCAACAGGTTCGTCCAGGGTCGAGAAACTCATATGGGAGTATAATTCATTGGGATTCTTTTGGTTTAGTTGACATGATCAATGGATATGAGCTTAACCATCTCAGTTTCTTATGTCGGTTGTTCAACGCGAGAGGAAGATGATGGATACAAATTTGTTGATATTATAGTTGCTTTTATCTAAATCATGTCACACTTGTGTGTGCATTCTAATCTTTTGGTCCACTTTGTTTTCATTAAATCCCGCGGATATGATTGCATGCAACTTACTTATATGACTATGTCACAATATATGGTCATAAATAATATACAAATGTATATTGGTAAATTTCCAAAAGGATTTTGTTTAATAAATCAATAATTCATCTCACCTTAGATAATTCATAGTAAATTATGCATCTCCTAGAAAAATAAAATAAAATACATTTTTTGGAATTGTGGGCTTTCTCTTCCCAATGATATCTCTTTCATCACCTACATCATATATTATAATAAATATGCAATTTTTCAAGGATTTTCCTAATTATTTAGAATCTCCTAAATTCATATCGAATAACCTATAAGTTAGAAAAATAAAGTAAATTAGGTTATGAACTCAGTAATAATATATTCAAAATGATAGTATAGTTTGATGAACTAATTCATTAATAATAAAAAGGAAAACTTTAGGGTTTATTTAATTAATGATAACTTAACCCTAATTTATTTTCTAGATGACGTGGGAACTATTCTCGAGGAAGCGCCACGATTGTGACCCCCTAGCGGTGTAAACCCTCGGCTTTCCCCAACTACCCTCACATCGGGGTCAGCAAGGTAAACTCACATAGAGGTTGAGGTGTGTGATGGGACCAAGGATCGCTGAAGCTGCACAACCGAGGATTCGAACATGGGTCCCTACTTTGGATAGCCTAGACCTTCTCTATTGATCTACAACCCCCTCAACAACTTAACCATAATTTCATATATGCATGTAATAGGTGCCTTGTGACTTTGATATGGAACTAGGTTTGGTTTTGGACATAGCTTGACTTGACATGAGGTATGTTGCATCTCTTATTAATCATATTGAGCAACCATCTACATTTCTCTTTCTCTTGGTTCTTTGGGATATGATACCTTATACACTTCTCTCTCCTCTGAGAGTTTGGCTCATGTGAGTAGATGATATGGATCTTTTGTGTGGATATTCTTATTGACTCTAAATTGTACTTTACTTCATGATGATACCCTAGTTGTGGAATTGAACAAAATTGTTCCTCATTGTGAGATGGAACCCTAATTAGCCCACTTTTATGGTGGATGTTTCATATTATCCATTTTTTATGGAAATATCATTAGTTCTATTTTTGTGCATGTGCTTTCACTTGTCTCTACATCTATGCATGCATGTTGACTCAATAGCCCTAGAGTAATATAAGTGCTTAGTTTTTGGATTATGTGCCCATGTTATGTTTAGGATGGAGGCTATGTGCCCCATACCCGGGTTTTGTGCCCGCTTTTATATTCGGGAGTTTGGTTATGTTCCATACTTTATTAGGTTTTGGGTTATGTGTCATAACCGCCATTATTTATTTATCAGCTAGTAATATGTGTATCTCACTTACATGTAGGTTGATTACTATTGATGATGGGTCAGGTGCCCTGATATATTTGATCGTGCTTGTGTTGCACATGTTATAATTGTGCTATATGACATGTTTATCTTTTGTGTACCTTTATTGTTTCTCTTTGATGTCCACTTGGATGTTTTGTTGGAAGCTTTGAATCATTAATTGATGTCCTTTTTCCATATATTGTTCAATGCCTATTTATCTTCTCATACCGAAATTTTTATGTTGACAACTTCCACCTGCCTTATCTTTTGGGGTATGCTTTTGACTCCTTAGGTGATGAAGATGGACGATTTGACATGATGACCTGAACTTGGCTTAGTGAAATTAGATCTTGGAATATATACTTGATATAGTTTTAATATCCATCCCTCTTCTTAGATCTTGAAGTTGTTTCTTTCGTGTAAGCCCCTAGTGGGAGATTATTATGTAATCTTGTAAAACTGAATAAAGTCATTATATTTATTTCCATTTCTATAATTTGGTCTTCATGAGAACCATTTATGAAAGATCAAATAAAATTAATTCATCAAATTGCAAAAAATGTATGCATGTTTGTTTTGTATGATGAGTTTAAGTGAGGAGTGTAGCTCCTCTGAGGTCCCACTCCTTACATTCATTACTTCTATGAGAAGAAAAAACTAATGTGAATTATCTATTCTTTCCCTCTTGTCTTCTTCCCATGGTTGGTTTGATAGTTCTTGTACAAGGAAGCTCTTCTTGTGGAAGGAGATTTGAGTTTTCTTACCTAGCTCGTGGGATGAAATTGTATCTTTTGCTCTCGTAACAGACTGATAGATACAATTCAATTAATAAGGACTAAGCATAATTGTTTTAGAGTATATTAAATCTTCTAATCAAGTAGAACTAGTGGATCGTGGAGAATTACCCAAACTGACATGAAATGTAAGTAGTTCCCCTAGATTGTTTTTCATGCTATAATCTGGATGTCATGAAGATTAAATTGTGATTTCTTATGAATTTTAGTTGCTATATTCATATACCTTGATATTTTCCTCTATATTATGAAACTGAGAAAGGAAAAAGAATAGAAAATGAAAGAAGGGTATGATTGGTACTTCTTTAAATTGAGAGGTTATGTGAGAATGTTTATGTGATAAGTAACATCATGAATTGAATAAAGAGTGTTATATATTGTACCCAGAGTTATTTTTCTTAGAATTCTTGTATATCAATCTCCTAGGGTTTCTTATGGATAAGTGTTATCCAGACAAATTGAACATAACACAATAAATCCCTATATACAAGAGAGTTGGATGAGATACGAGAAGAAAATAGATCGTTATACACAATAATGGAAAGAATCCTTCATTAAGGAAGACAAAATTATATTGATTGGGATAAATTATGATGTTGTTTAAACTTAGATGTCATGATTTTTATATACATGTGATGGTAATGACTTTTTGCACCTTTAAATTTGATAGAAGTGAATCATTGATGCATATGTGAATGATATGTGTATACATGCATATGTCTATGATTGAATGCGAGGAGAAATGAATATGATGAAAATTATATTTGTACACATGGATAAGAATGGAATTGCATTTTTGTAAATGAATTGTGCATATGTGTATATGTGCATGTGAATGTATTGTATATGTGTGCATGAGAATGGGATGAAGTGTGCATGTGGACTCTTGTATGTGTTTTTTATTGCAGATTTTGCTGGTACCATTTGCTTGTTGTTAAGTTGAATACTTGCAAAGCCTATAGTCTTAATATACTACATACTTCATCCTATTCAGTATCTAGATATTATGTGTGCGGACCTATCATAAAAAACATGACATCTCTTGTCATAATAAAATAGAAGATGTAAATTTGCATTGTCACTTTAAATATATAAACCATCGACATAGGTAAACTTATCAGTTAAATTAAAGCTATTGAGTAGGTACAACATTGATTCTCATTCATTGACCGTCATCATTTGTTATACTTTGAAAACCAACAATAAAGGCATCCTTATCAAACCTCCACACAAGTGCCCACAACTTTTTCCCTTTGAGAGAGAGAGAGAGAAATTCATCTCAAGGTCCAAAGAGAATACATGTAATAGGAGGAGGAGAGGAATAAAGGATGATAGTGATTATTCTAGTCTAATAAATTTGACAAAATGTTTAGGTCCCAAATCTGAGTCATCTCTTTCCCCCCTAGCATGCAACCTAAGTGACTTCATTGCTTAACGTAAGGATGTTATTTAGCGTTTATTAATGTATATTAGTTAGCTCACTCATAATTTGAGGTTTTTAGGGTTGTGTGTCTTGTATGGCTGGTGTGATAATGTTTTTATGAATGGTTTGTAAAGAATCATTATGTTGGTTGTAAATATTTTAGTAATGTGAGTAAAACTATGACAAGGAATTTTGCGTGTTGATAAAGATTATCACTTCATTTTTTTTATTTGATTATATAGATTTTTTTATGTTTTCATTATTGCTTACCACTTTGTTTGATTGATGAGGGTATGTTTAGAGATGGTTTTAAGTTTAATAGCACCTCGGGACTGCCCAAATAATATAGAATACTACGTGTTATAAGGACCGATATCCGACCATTTTGCCCAATAGACAAATGTATTATGTTACTATATATCCTAGTCAAAATTTTCATGGTTAATGTTGCGTTCAAAAGACAATTACTAGATGTGAATCTTTTGTTTAATTTGTAAGATGGTACATGTGAACAACTATTGTAGTGTGCAGACGTTTCATACATGGGTCCATAACATGATTGTTTACAAATTGATAAAGTTTTATGTCCTCGCTAATGTTATTCAATGATCAAATAATTGGTGTAATTCTCTAAAAAGAACATAAGAGGTTGTCGAAGTAACAAAGTAACTAACATATTTTAGATCTCATAGACGTAGCCTTGGGGTGAAACTATAAAATGGCTTTAGTACAATTTGTAAAATTCAAAAGTTTGTATGATGTGAGGAGGTCAATATGTGAGTGAAACATGCCTCATAAGGGTAAAATAGAAACTAAGGACGTCCTCCCACATTATTTGTAAGGAATTTAGCAAGATAAAAGAAGAAGTTTGGTCACCTTTCCATTTTCTAATGATTAAGCATAATATGGATGAAATTGATTAGTTATAATAGTAATAATTTTGCAACATTCATGTTTACAAAATGTTATATCACTCTTTGTTTGACCAAACGTAGAAATCCCATGTAGATGTAGTTGACAAACTAACTGGAGGGGATCACATTTTTAAGAAAGATTCATAGCATTATAATGGTCAGTGGGGGGTTAATATACATAATTGAAGGGTAAGATAGTGCAACACATTCTTAGGTGTTCAAGGTGAGGTGAACTTCCCCTTAGGCTAGATGAAATTGAGTATTATAGAACATGAATCATGTTTCTCATTCATTTCCAAATCAACCAGGTTGTAAAGCAACCCTAATTTGTTCTTGCATTTGTAAGGTTCAATCACTACATATGTTTTGTGTTTTAATAAGGTTTTTATGGAGAGGTATACATAAATTAAAGGTCTTCATATTGTTTTACGAATTTGAAAAAGACCTATGATTGAGTACCTAGGGAATTATAATGGTGGGTTTTGATGAAGAAATGTGTCAGTCCAATACATGAACTTCATTTAAGTCATATATGATACCTGAAATGCAAGTGTTAGGACTCCTGAAAAAGAAACACTTAAATTTCCTATTACAATTGGGGTACATCAAGGATCCACACTGGGCACATATTATTTGTTCTTATTATGGATGAGTTGTCAAAACAAGTTTAGGTTGAGATCCCTTGGTGTGTGTTACTTGTTGATGATATTGTGTTTGGTTTATGAAAATAAAGAAAGGCTATATCATAAAGTTAAAGAACTTAAGTAAAATATAAAGGAGTTAAAATGAGTATAAGCAAAATAAAATATGTGCATTACAATTTCAACCAGTCTAGAATTTTGAATGGTGTTGCCAAGTTATATGCTATGTCTAATGAATATATCAAAATGTGATTAGTCTGACAATTTCCAAGATGATGTGTCTCATGAAAACACGACAAGTGGTTTAAATAGAGAAATGCACAATTGAGAGAAGCACGTGATTGGGAGAACCACTCAAAATAAAAAGTCAGTTTAGTAGAGTACTTATACAACTGACCATGCTATATGGTAGTGAAAGTTTGATGGCGAAAAAACTAGGTTTTGTCAAGATGAATGTGGCTAAAACACATTTGTTAATATGGTTGTGTAGAAATTTTAAAAAAAAAGCTTACACATTGGCTATAATGGAAAAACATGGATGGCAAGTATCATGGAATAATAACTTCACATATACTTGAGATGACATAAACATTTATAATACTGCATATCTATAAATGTGCCAATTTGAAGTAATGTGATAGAGCCAAACACTATGAAAAAAAAAATTAGAAAAGCTTACAAAAGAGACTTTAGTCTTTACCCTGATGCCAATGTAACCCATAACATATTTAATTGAAAAGGAGAGATCCATTTAGCCGACCCACATGATTGGGAGTGAATCTTAGATGGCGAGTACTTAATAAGGTTTATACATGAAAGACATAGTAGTAATACTAGTTTGTCCCTTATAATATAAAAGAATTAAGCGAAGTAATTAAAAAGGATATCTTAAAAACCTACAACGACAAGAGAAAAAAATGAAGAACAAATTGTTTGGAAAAATAAAGATCTTTTATATACTTTTCCTCTCCCATAAAGACTTTTCAACGTCGTTTGTGGATAGCATGCCACAATTGACGCATAGAGGAAAAGGATTTCATGTTGATATAAACCGCAGAGCCTTACGAGAGTCACCAACTACGAGATCAGGTGTGGAAGGTAGAGGTTGTCAGAAGGGTTTAGGCTGATCGGGTTTTAATTACGCTCATTCCAAGTCGATCTTTTTGGCTAGATCCTGAACTTGCAAGAGATGTATTTTCTGGTCGAAACTCTTGAATCTAATCTAACCCTTTTTGATCTATTAGATCTGAATTGTAAAACCAAAACCAAGACCCCAACTTTAAAATAGAGACGTAATTTTTCTAATCATAAAAAACAATGAAGTGCAGCTAATAGATTCCTATGTAACAAACCTATTATGAGAGTAAAACACGCATGAAAAATAATATTGAAAAAAAAAGTTTTAAACACAAATATATAAAATAGTGTAGCATTAGAATTATATAAATTTTGAATGCCCACATTGGGTAGTTGACATCCACCTTAAAGAGAAATCTAGGGCATTAACAGAAAATGATGTAATTGAGTTGTAGTTCAAAATAAATATTGGTATTTAAAAAATTATATAAAAATAATGTAATATAATGAAACTAACTAATATAAGACTAATACAAAAGAAATTTCAGTAGATTTTTTAAAATAATTATAATGAGGGACGTATTGATAATTTTATAGGTCACCATTGAATGCAAATATATTACTTTATTTTAATTTAAAATAGGATATATTTTTCTAATAAAAATACATGATTTTTCCTTAATTTCATAGATATATATTGACATTTAAAAAATGTTAAATATGCATGTAGTTTGTAAAATATATTAACAAAGTGTTTTTTATTAATATTTATTAAATGATGAAATTTACAATCTCAACCTTAATAAGTAAATATACATCATATATGTTTATCATGTTATATATTTATATGTACAAGAAAATATATTTAACCCAGCTTCATGTGTGTATATTGTGTGTGTATATATTATGCTTTTATTCATACTGTAAGTTGACTTATTTCTCTATAATAAGTACAATGCATGTGACAAGGGGTAAAAGTTAAATAAATAAAACTATTTTTTAATAGTGCTAATATATTTGTTAACCCTATTGGAAAATTATGTATAGTTTGTTAAGTTTTCAGACATCATGGTATATTTATTAAAATTGACTGTTGAATACATAACTATAAATTTAAGTAAATCAAGTCAATTCAAGTCTAAAGTCCAAATCCGGCCCGACCCTAATATAATTCTGAGTTCCATGGTTAAAAGCCATTAAGACCCTAACAATTAAACAATTAGAGTTTGGATCAAGTCCTTTGGGCCAAGTCTAATTTTTGTGGAAGGGTAATTGCAGATCATGAGCCAAATTGTGTTCATATTCATAAGATATTGTTTCTAAAAAATTTACACCTAACAAAAATCATATGCCATTAGATTCTTATATTTATATCTAATTGGACCCACAAACCCAAACAAACTTGGATTCCTACGGAATCTGAATTCCACCTTACTATATTACCATTCACGGATGCTAGGACGACTTATTACTTAAAGGACATATGAGGACACTTTCTCCTTGCTCATTCCTGAGTTGAGGCAGTCCTTGTTGTGTGTCGGAGATATATCCTTTTCTCACGGGGTGCCTGGAATACCTGCATCCCCTTTGGTCGGCAAATTTATCTGATAATTTTGGTACAAATCGAGATTCACACGAATTCAACCTCTATGGTCCCATACTTTTGGAAATTTATAGCCTCACACAATACAAAATTCTAAATTCTTATCCCAAAACCTAGGACGTTTCAAACTAATTTTCCAGATTATTGAAACTGAAATCTAACTGTAAATGAGACAAAAAAAACTAACCGTGAATCACAAACATGTGTCTATGCACAGGCAGCACAGCTGTTCAACCAATTTGACTTCAAATATTAGCGCAACACAAGACTTAATCAAGATAACTTAAAACATGAACATAATTGAGAGGTTATCATAATATTACAGTACTGACATAAACTATCTGACTGACAAGGGAAGGTACCAATAGGACCCCGATTAGCACAAAACGAAGAATACTCACAGTAAATGACACAAGGAAATTCAGACCAAGCAATTGAACATCTCGACAGTCGCGTTAGAATAAAGGCAACGCAACCGCTGCAATTAGAGCCACACCTAAAAGTAAAGGCCCTCCTAGGGTGCGCTGCAACGATACCGCGCCATTGGCCTTGATAGGAGACTGGGCCGGAACACCTGATATTCCCGAGGTAGCCGCAGGAGAACTTCCGGGAGCTCCATTGAAGAACAGCGACGCCGGTGATGGGGCTGCATTATCAAAGAACACTTGGCATCAAGTTTAAAGCGTAAATGTTGACTACTCAAACTTGGAAGGCCAACCGGATGAATTAAGACAAGACATCCCAGCGGCTCCACAATCAAGTTTCATGCTGGAGATCAAAAATTGTTACTATGGTAGCCTCAGTAATGTGCAAAATGAAAGGTCTACAGAACCAAGCCGTATTGAGTTCTGTTCCAAGATCAAGAAAACCATAACAAGTTGACTGATTGGATTTTGTATTAAAGTCTTGGCTTGTAAATATGAAAACTTTGCTGATATATCTATTGATAATCGAAATGCGCCTGTGCTACCTTATTTTGCATATAAAAAAGCTAGTCTGTTACTTTCATCCATATACCTAGTAGTGGAACTGGTTTAAGTAGAAGGAACAGTAAAGTCTGACCAGCAACAAGACAAACAAGATAGCTATCCTCAGTTGTAAGCTTATTAGTAATAGTCAATCAGTATGTCTCCTAAAGATATTATAAAGTAACCCAATTTATTCTACATGACAATGAAATCAGACGACGTATCAAATGCTTACCACGTACTGATGATGAACAGGGAAGATCTCACTCTTTTTAGGGTTAATAAGTTCTATATTATTTAAATGAACTGGGGATTTGTCTTATATTACATATCTAACGGATATAAATAAGTGTGCTGTGAATTAAAGTTTATGGAATAGGAAAATTATTAGAAACTACGACATAGTAAGTAGACTAGTGTTGAGCCATAGTAGACGAACACGGAATAAATATGAACGAAGCCCATTAATCAATGTGGTTTAGCATTCTTAGAGAGGCAATCACATTATACTAGGACCTAGTAGGGCGGAAATCTTGAGGCGGCACTTCAAAAGCTAATTGCCTATGAAATTTTGGTTCACCAGCCTTGACCTCCACCCATGAGAGCTGTGTGGTAAACATTGAAACTGTCAGATCTCCCAAAGGGAGTTGGGCCAGGAGATAATGACTTATTTCTTCAGCACAGTTGACCAGTCTATCAAATCTGACGTGATTTTTGAGCAAAACTCACAACTGCAAGGAACTTCTAGACACACCCGACAAATATGTGCAATGCCAAACATCTCAGTTTGATTGCTTTGTTGTGAAATTTCTTTAAGTTTTAGATGATCAAAGGGATGACTATGTCAGTTTAGGTCAGCAAGCTAATGTTAATGCTTCACGGTTAAGCTGCGAGTTTGATATAAATCTCCTTGAGAAGTGGAATGTGGACGCAACGTTATAAAACTTACATAAGTTTTGAAGGCGTCAAGCACCATAACGGATAGATTTCACTAGATAGCGAGGACAGAAATATCCGTAGAGGGAAAACATGGATTACAAAAGAATATGCCATTGTGCAACACCATTCAAGATTATCATGGTATTTGATAATAAAAACAATGAAAGGGCAAAGTTAGATATCAGAGACTGTCAAACCATACTAGAAGTGTTGACTAGCAGAGCACTGAATCAAGAATGATGGTAGAAGCAACCCAAGATCAACAAGGTTTAGCTGATCTTATTCCTCTATTCAAAGGATTATTAAGGAGCAGTACCAGTGCAAACCATGTTATTATTTCCCTTAAATTCTTGATTTACATGATCCATTAAAATGGCTATCTATTTGTGGGGCGATTCTGCATGTACTATGAAGTCTCTGTGTTTTACTAGACTACAGATAGGCGGACGACCATGGGAAATGGAGTTTCTGCGGTAATGAGGGAGATGATGCATGTACCTGAGCTCACCTTTAAGATAAGTTCTTTTAATAGTGATCCATGAGGCTTAATTTGATATTTGGCATCAATGTCTAGCTCATGGATATTTTCTAACTGTTCTAAAGTAATGATGAGCCTAAACATGCTTTCTGAGTGTAGATTCGCAGATGCAAAAGTGTAATTAGATTAGGGACAAAGCCTCCTATACATAGGAGAGGTACAGTTACGTCGATCTACTTGATTGTTGTATGGATCACTTGAAACAACTAAATAAGAGAATATAGATGGGTTAAGAACTTTAGTTAATAAACAATTAATAACCATTTAGTCTAACACTCACCCTCGAGATGGAGAGCACACAATATGTAATTGCAGGCAGGTTGTTATTCATATACTGAAACAAAACATGAGGAAGTGGTTTTGTGAGGATGTCCACCACTTGATCTTTAGTCCTCACATATGCCCATCCTTTTTTGCTTTGACTAGGTCATGTACAAAGTGGCAGTCAACTTGAATATTTGGTATGCTAGTGGAGGACCAAGTCGTTTGTGATATGAATAGCATCATGATTATCACAGTATAACAATGATGGTCATGATTATCACAGTATAACAATGATGGTTGTCGGATAGGAATGTTGAACTCAGATAAGATGGATTGGATACAAGTCGCAATGTGCCATGGTGTGATATCCTACTACGGTGCTTGAATGGAAAATACCAATTTGTTTCTTGCTCCGCCAAATGACCAGGTGGTAGCCGGTAGGATATAATATCCAAATGTGGATCTTCCATCTTGGGGATCCCTAGCTTAGCTTGCTTCTGCATATTCGTAATAGTTAGTGACTTGGTTTGGGGTCATTCATAAAACACACCTTACCCTGGACCACTTTTTTAATATCACAATATATGCTATAAATTGGCTAAATGAGTCTAAAAAGGTGTGCTCATGTATTGACTAACACCCGAATTGAATAAGAGATAGTTGGCCCTATGATGTTTAGATAGATTAGTTTCCCAACTATCCATTGATATTTTTCTACATCAAGAGAGGGCTCCACTCATTCAAAGTCTTTAATGATAGTCCACTGAAGTGGAGATAGATCTCTTTTAATAGATCAATGACATATCGTATATTTTTTAGAGCGGAGTAATGGGCAACTATCATCACATCAAATGTGTTGAGAATGTACTAGTGAGAGAAAGCTACAACTTCTCTCTAGAAACACCATTCAGCAACACCATCTAGCTATACCCATTCTTCGACCACTTTCATAGGGCGGCTGCGCCGCCGACTACAGATCACCACCATAGCTCTATGACATACAGATCCTCAGCCACATCCCCTCCGCCTCACAGCATACATTACAGCACACCATCAGAGACATATCACACGCAACAACATCGAGTTTCATACACACCAGCGGGTGCTGGTTTTTAGGAACACCGGTGACACCATTACGGATGATACTACCAACATTGAAAGCTATACTAACAACACCAGCAACAGCCTTACTTCCCCACCTGATCAGCGGCGTCTACAGCGTAGGTAGACTGATAAACACATAGGACGGCGCCGTTGTGGTCTTCTTCTACTCCTGTGATACAGCTGACAACTTGTTCCCCAACATGAGAACAGGAGGAGACCTCACGGTGGCAAAGAGCAACAACAAACATCTCCAACGCAAGATCGGAACCCCCTCCATCTCTGCAGAGCTTATAAGAACAGGAAAACCAACACTCCATCAACCATGCCCAACCCCATTACTACCATTTCAAATATGACTACTCGCTTCCCATTCATGAACTATCCACTAAGGGGCACATTTGGTTTGGTGGATTTTTAAGAATCCTGTATTTATGTCATCCTATATTCCCAAAAAACTGCATTGTCAAAATTCCGCAAACACAAATTTTATGTTAGGTTTCCTAGATTTGTAAAATACATGATTTAATTTTTTTTGGTCCACAGGCCAACATCAGCTGGATTTTGGCGTCTGGGAGAATTTTGATGGAAACCAAAATGTGGAATTCCTATTATATCCCGAACTCCCGGGATTAACCCCGTTTCTGGAATCTTATAAACCAAACATAAACTTTCTGCATATGGATGCCAAAATACAATCCAATACGGCAAAATCTAGAAAACCAAATATGCCCTAGATGATCCTACAAACCATATCACCGTCCAGTTACCACGAGCATGGAAATACCATGAACACGATCTCCTACCAGGCATCAACAAGATTCAAATAGGGCACAAGTGTTTTGATGTAGTCATAGACTATGACAAGAAATCTAATATCTACATAGAACATGGATGGGCAGATATGATAACATCGTTAAAGTTGAAGCCAGAATGGACCGTCTTCATCAGGCCCATCGTTGATAGAACCCTGATGGCATGGGTTGCAAATTTCAACAACGAAACCCCAGCAGAGCTATACCCACTTTTATTCTCGAAAGATGACAACATCTCCACCAGTTCAGACTCGTTGATCAGTTGTTTGTTCCAGATAAGCATCAACCTACAGAAGCTACCAGAATCAATCCCATTGAGATCACCTCCACCCAGGAAACACCAACAGATTCTGAGGAAGAAGACACTGCATCATCAGTGCAAAAGCTCGCCACCATCGCGGACAGGTACAAACTAGCAAACTCTACAACTATCTCTTCCCCATCTTCCTTAGATTCATTCAAGAATCTGAAATATCAACTACACAAGATTACAACTTCTCCACATTCATATAACCAAAACTTCCCACCCCTCAGTCAGGTTTTAGCCACTGACCTCGCTATCGCCACTTTCAAACACAACACCACTTCATTTGCTTGGCAGCAAGCTCCTCGTAAGCACCACTTCCGCGCTCTGCATTGCACCAAATGCTTTAGAAGAAAACATTTGAGGTCTCAATGCACCACACCACCACGCTGCTACAGCTGCAACCAACTAGGTCACCTCTCATACAAATGCTACTATCGCAACACCCATTCCCTAGAAGATCGCAACACCTTTAGCAGGATAAAGGCAAAACCTCATTCAACTTCTACACTTTCCAACAGATCTCAGAGTAATACGAGATTTGACAAATCTAATCACAGACCCCAACCCAATGTCAAAGAGATTACCACTTATAACTCATTTTCTTGTCTCTACCCAACAGAGAAGATAGTGACACCCTCTCTCACTTCACATCCACGCGTCCATCTCCACCGCCAACATCCTATAAAACCCACCATTAGCTTCAAACCTACACCTTTTGCACCACCCAAGAAAAAGCATCACGTTTGTGCTCTCCCTAAACCCTCATCCTCTGCGTTACCCAATGGCCCTTCCCCCCTCCCTTTACCATGACTCCCACATTACACCTGCAGAAGGAGCTTCCTTTTGATCTTCCAGCCAACTCCATGAGACTCTTAAAAGTATTTACTAGTAGGAGTATTCTTGTCACTATCACCAATAACATCAACAATAACACAGATAACATAAACGATGCCACCCGTTCCATAGCGCTCCTGCTCCCCGGTCACACGGTCCTTAAGCCCAAGATCCTCTCACCTTTCCAGCTTCTCTACTCTATCCTGGAAGGAACAAAGCTTGATCATCTCTCTGGTCAAGTTCTGACCATTCCCTACGGCACCAGTTTCGTCTAAGCCAACATAACCCGTTGGACACCTGAACATGGGTCATCTCTAGCTGGATATGGTAGCTCAGGTTGGGTAGTGATCGCTGATCTGCCACCACACCTCTGGAAGATTGAAGTTTTCAGAGCTATCGCCCACTCCATTGGAGCCACACTCCAGCTCGTCAGCCAAGACACTCTCCAACCCACGCAGTACATCAAAGCTTTCTGTGTCTTTTCCATCAAACAAGCTATTACCCTTCCCATCGTCCTCAAAGATCTGTTTGGGTGAAAAAATATATAAGATTAAGCTTACGACGGAGAACCCAACAGCCATCAAAACCACCTTCTCTGACATCAGTGTACACCCCCCTCCTAGTACTGCCTTGCAAACACTAAAATCCCTTCCCAAACATCAAATAACCTTCTGATAGAAAACATGGTTTGGGAAAGAAAGAGCACCACCACCATGTCCGCAGAAGAAACCAATCGATCCATCAACAATAAAAGACCCATAACCTCGTCATCATCAGCTGACAGTACTAACATCACACTGCAAAACTCCTTCAAACCTTTCCCCTTCCACAACAACGGCACAGACTCAACTACGAGTATCAATTCTGAAATCGTTTCAAAGTTGAAGACAGACATTATTAATGAGATACGATCATCACAGAGTCCGAAGTCGAAAAGGGAAAGGCTCTGGGACCCATTCAATCCATCAATGCCTTGTCTACCACACCAGAAGGTCTGACCAGAAGAAACTACTTTGCCACTGAATAGCCAGGTACATCTTCACATCCCTCAAAGTAGTGTACCTGGCTCTTCAATGGCTTTTTAGTGTTCGCAGGATAGATGCCTCAATTGAGGCAGGTCATGCCGCGGTCGAGGCAGGTCGTGCCGCAGTCGAGGCGGGTCATTCCGCGGTCGCGGTTGAGACTGATGTGCCGCAGTCGCGGTCGCGCACAGATGACGCAGTCAAGATTAATGTGTCGCGTTCGCATTGGGGTACTGCGGTCGCGGCCTTGGCCTCGGCCCGACCGTATCGAGGTGGGCCCGATCGTGCCGAGTGTCGGTCGACACAACATCTTACTGGTGATTGATGAGCCCGCGTCGATGAACCTTCTGATTGGCGAGGATGTATTCTGATAAAGCACTGACCATCGAAAATAGGGTCTAAGATATCAAAAGTTTCTTGGGCTCGCTAGTCGGTTAGCATGACCACCCTCTCCTAAGCTGGTGCACATAGTGTGATGCTTAGTCTACCACGGTCGCGACGGATGGAAGTATAGTTGCTGCAAAAACCATGTGTTGGACAGAAATCTCAGAGAATAAATATCTTCTCAGGTTTGGTGCCTACAAGTCCCAAAATTGGCTAGTTGAGCAACTTTATCTATGAAAAGATATAAATTACTTAAAGATAAGGATATATGGTTATTTTGGGCATATTAAGGCTATAATGACGCAAAACTATAAATAAATATTTAACATAGATGCCTAAATTTGGGTGTTATCAACCACCCCAAGCTTAAACTTTTACTTGTCCTCAAGCAAGACTGTGCTCAAAGATCAAAAAGATAACATCCAAATTAAGCATGGCGATAAATGCTAAAGTTAAGAAAAATAGTTGAAAACATCAATTCTCTTGACCCATCTCGTTTCAGAGCAAACCCCCACCAATCGAGCACAATCCTGCTAAAGTAAGATCACAGAGTGTCCAGGCAAGATTAAGCGAATTCACTGCAACCTGTCGATACTAATGAAGGTTTGAATCATAATTATAAAACATAAAAGAATTGTGACATAGGTGATCACTCGGGTGATGATCAATGAGCCATCATCATGTATTCATGTAGGCCAATCAGGAACAACACACCTCCCACTTATTCAGGTCCTAAGAAGCAACAAAAGCAAAAAGACTCTATTGACTTCTGAGGATCCCGATCTGCATCAGGTCGGTCCATGTAACAAGCAACAGTCTCTGCAGTCCGAGCCAATTGGCCTAAAGCAGTGAGACGAACTCCTCGTACTGCGCTCGAACCAACCCTTCTACTAGGATGATCTCATAGGTCTCCTAGGGGTTCCTAGTGACTCTCTAATGAGCCTTAGGGTGGCACTACGAGGCACGACATACCCGCGTTCATGAGCGCAGTCATACACCAGATGGGCACCATCCTCGACTCTCCTAAAAGAGAAAACAACACTCGTTTATTCACACTCAGGCTTTTATTTTTTGCATTCTAATTTGTAGGTTTGGGTGGAACGATTTTGACATTTTTGGAATTTTTTGGGCGGCCAAGCCTCATTTGCAAATTTGTCATCTTTTTGACTCAATCTAAGGTGAGAGGGCGCGCAGGCCATCAAGGAAAACACTTCAACTTGATGATGGCTCAAAACTCATCATTATCCACTTGATGCCTGTATGAAAAGATAGTAATTATGATGCAAGGATCCTTAGAGTGGGGACAAGTTCGTGAAAACACAACTTGGAGTTTTGATCAAACTCTAGCTTCTTTCCAACAGTCCTATATCCTGAACTTGTCGTTCACAACATAGATCAAGGGATAATGTTTTAAGTTATGAAAGAGGCACATAACCTTAGATTTATTACCAAACTTAAGGAAAGAGTCAATGAGCAAGTCAAGTAAAAAATCAAGCAGTTTAAGATGAAAAATTGTGCATTTAGGCAAAAAGATAAGCATTTAGTTCTAAGATTTGCATCTCATAGCCTTAATTGCAAAGCTACAAATTACGAAACAAAGTCTTCCAAAGCTGAAAATTTATGCTAAATGCAAGGAACATAGAAGATAAACATGCATGCATGCAATGAAAGAAATAAAAGGGAAAGGCGAAAGATAGAGGGTGGTACATCCTGCCACCCCAAACTTAAATGTTTTGCTCGTAATCGAGCAGATATCAAGCTCTGAATGGTGTGGAAGGCAGCTTCTATTGGTAGTCACTGTTTATATACTGGTTCAGATCATCAATGCCGCCTGGTGGGTTCTCATAGTCCTGGTGCATTCTGTCTGAAGTCCTGGGTCGGCCGGTAGAAAGGTTGCAAGGGTTTCTGGAATGGCTGTTGAAAAGTCAGAGGAGGTGGTGGAGGGAAGACTGTGTCCAACCTTTGTCTGAGGTACTACACATCTTGCTTCAGCGCATCGAACCATCTGTTGGAGTCAGCCCTGAAATCAGTCATAAACTCATAAAGGTGCCTCAAGTTGAGATTTGGGGCATATTGCTCCTGCTGAGGAGACTGCTGGTAATCCGTTGAAGGCATCTCTGTGTAGGGACCTCCTTGATATGGGATGTCGTGGAAGGTTGCCCCTGTCTGCTGTCCGGCCTCCTAAGTCTCTGGCACTAGTAGTGCTGAAGAAGATGCTCCTGCAGTCCCGCCCTCCTGACGAGCGTTGCCCTGAGCGTCCAATAGAGAGACGTCCATGAGTATGGTCCGACATGCAAACTCTCTATTTGTTGGCAGTAGTACTCCGAGCCTGCCACGACCAAAGATATAAAGACATCATGTGTTGCTCCGTTTGATCACCCCTGAGCAAATCAAGTGATCCAAGTCCAACTTGGACCACTCGATCTTTTCCTGCATAAGTGTCAAATGTCCATCTCCAATCCCAACATGGTGCGCTATGAAAGTGATAATGCCCGCCATTGACATGAATTGGACATGCTTCTTGAAAGAGTTGTGAAAGTGGCGGATAATGAAGTTCCCCACATTCACTTTTCTTCCTATTGTTGCACACCACAAAATGTAGAGATCTGCTAAACTGAGCTCCCCTTGACTGTCCTGCTTTTCCAAGATAAAATTCACAATCATCTGGTGCATATAACAAAGTGTTGGGTTGTGGATGAGTGAAGATTTGGCGGCTCTAGAAACATATTTTCTCTCGTAAGCATCTTCCATGCCTGAGCAGCGTCAAAATCGCTGTCCCCTGTCTTCAGCCGACCCTTGGACATCTCGACGTAGTCCTCAGCAGAGCGTGACAACCAGCTATTGAGGTGATCCTCAGTGACTTGGCGGCTTTGGTTCAATAGGTGAAAATGCATGACAGTGTGTTGGTGGTCCTTTGGGGTCTCAAGTATAGCATAGAACTCGCAGGTGAGTCTATGATAAGCATCGCACTGTGTGTAAACAAGGATGTCTAGGCCAACTGCTGCAAGATATCTGTCGACCTGTGCTTGTATCCCCAGCTTGATGAGTGTGGCAAGGTCGGCATATCGTGGGCCTACCTGTCTATGCTCGTCTTTAATTAAGGCATCAAACTGCTACTTTTGCTTCATGCTTCTGAACAGGGGGAAGGGAGGGATCTTTGGCAAACACCTTCAGGAATAGGGTGGCGTCTGCTCCCCTGAATTGAATCGTGTGATGAAGTTGACCGGCATAAAGACGTCGACCGTTCTGCTGACTCTCGGCGTTGGTGCCTTGTAGATGAAGCTCTGTGCGCCGCTGCTACTGAAGGACCCTCCTGATGGCCTGTCGAAGTATGGAGCTCAGCATCGCGGCGTGCTCTTGACCATCTCTCACTCGAGACTTCCTCCAACGAATCACCACTGTAGGTGTCTATCGGAGTGGCGGACACGCGACGGTAGTCTGAATCGGTCTTGTACGACTCGAACCCTGCTGAAGTGGAATGCATGGTCTCATATTCGTACACCGGGTTCGTGGTTCGCGTGGCACGGGGTGGATATCGGCTCTCGTGCTTTGTCGGTGACGAGGAACTTCCTTCCCCTTTCTTTCACGACATTGTCTTTTTGAGCTTCTTGAAACTATTTCTCATCGTGTCCATGGTGCTAATTTTTTATCCGATCTGGTCCGACACGACCGTGTTGCGGTAGGCACAGTTGGGTAGGGCGAACTCGATGTTGCTGCAGGGTCTGCTGCCGACTTCGGTACGGTCGTGCCTGCCTTGGCACGGACGGGCCGGTGGTGAGTCTGCAACTTACAGAGGTGGCAAACAAGAGTACGTGGTGGGTAAAGAGCGCGGTTGCGCGGGGTGGTTGCAACAACTTCAGCGGCGGATGCTGTTGCGAGGGCCGGTCTGCGGAGGAGACGACAGTCTGGTGGGGTTCCACTTCTGCCGACACTGTGCACAGTCGTGCCGGCCTTGGCACGGTCGTGCGGGCGAGTTGGAGGGAGCGTCTTGGGCGGAGAAGGTTGCGGCGGCGGAAAAGAGGATGGCGGTGCTCAGGGCGGTGCCGAACAACAACCATGTTGGTTGTCGCGGACAGAAGGGGGAGGCGAACTGTGGCGGAAGGGGCATCGCCGGCGGCGGATGATGCTGATGCTGCAGCTGCAGCTGCGGCGGCTGATGCTGCAGTTGTGGCAGCTGCTGTTGTTGTGACCGTTGTGGTTGTGGCAGTTGCTTCCGGCTTGCTAGCACGTGGGGGGAAACAAGGGAAAGACGGAAAATGGGCGGGGGCGGCGTAAGGGCTTTGTGGGAGAGAACTCGGGCGGTGGGTGTGCGTAAAGAAGGCTCAGCCTGAGGATATTTATAGGACGGGCGCACACGTTCACGCTCGGCCCGACCGTGCCGGGCTGGGCACAGTCGTGTCGAGGTGAAGGGAAAGCCACAAAAAACGGACAACTCGGTCAATCAGCGGGAATTTGATCAAAAGGCGGAAAAAGCGGTCAAAAGCACAACAGTCGGTCAAAAAGGCGGAAAAGGCGGAAAAGGCGGAGACAAACCGACACGTCAGTCAGTCAAGTCGACAATATTGTCAGTTTGACCGAATTTTGACCGTTTGACCAAAGACTATGCAAAAAGCGATTTGTAGTGTAACGCAGCAGCCGGCACGGTCGTGCGCAGCTGGGCAAGGTCGTGCCGAGATGGAAAATTCAAAAAATGACCGCTTTTGATCGTTGCCTGACAAACGAGAAATCTGGACAAAAACACTAGAGCGGTCTGACCGTACTGGCCTGGCACGACCGTGCCGAGGCTGGCACGGGCGGGCTCAGGTCCCAGAGAATCCGGATTTAAGCGGATAAAATGAGGGTGGAATGTGTTGAAACATCTTCAGAATCAAACATCGCAGGAGGTCAACAAGATATACCAAATAACTTCTTTCAAAAAGATAGACCAAAAGTAGCTTTTAGGGTGAAAAAGGGGGAAATGCATGCAATACAGAGTAAAAGAAACCTAGATGATGGAAAGGAAACTAAATTTAAACAGTTAGAGAAAATATATAAAACTTGAATTGACTTTATTATGCAAAATTTTAAATTTTAAAATTAAAGAAAAATTGTGTAGGTAATAGGGGGTGGTTGCCCTACAACTCCTACGCTTAAATCCCAGATCTGTAGTTTTTGGGTCCATATTAACTGTGTCTCTCCGATCGGACCCACCATGTAGGAGTAGAATAGGCGGAGATGTGGGCCCTTCCGAGTCTGAAGAAGAGGAATAAAATCTAGCGGCTCGGTGAAGTCATCTCTGTGTTGGGATTTACTTGAACTGCACTGAAATGAGTTCTTCGGTAGAGCATGCTCAAGGTACCCATCAATGTATGAATCTGAATAGGAAGGCCCTATGATGTTGACACAGGATGAGATGGAGGGGAGAGGCTGAAAGTCTTTTAGAGGGCTCCTTTCTTCTATCTCCACCTCTGAACTTGAGGTTGGATGCTCGAATAAACTTTCATGTACAGTCTGAGTCATCCAATCATCTTCCGAACGAGAAGTATCCCCAGGTGAATCTAGTTGTGGTTCGACTACCCCAAGCTTGTCGCATTCTATGGGGTCTAGGGTATCTTCATGCTCAGCAACCATGTTGTAGTGGATTGTCCATCCTGCTCCCTTGATGTCAACTCTTCCTTGAAAATGGATTGTGGACAATGTCGGCTCATGTTGGTCAAGTTCGTCGTCATCGGTATACTCGCTCCACTGAGATGAATAGTCATCATCACTTTCATCAAATAAATTGTTCCAAACCATTAATGGCTGACTGCTCAAAGCGAAGTGACAAGTCTCAATATGAGATGTATCACTCTGGTCTGGATCAACGTCTGATTCAGGTTCTTCAAATTGACCTTCATGTTGTGAGGTTGTTTGACTACCTTGATCATCTTCATCGTAGTCATAGAAACATTCATGTTTGTAGCTTGTATCTTCCATTAGTTGATCAGCTGAATCATCTGGATAGAATGAAGGGCTTCCCCAGGTGGGTTGGTCTTCACAGAAAAATTCTGGTGAATCCAGTTGATGGTCTGAATGGGATGGTGAGGCATGTTCCAATTCAGTCAAATGGAATGGTTTTGATGATTGTAATCTTCATGGTTGTGTGATGGCGTTTGCAATTGAATGGTAAACAAATCAATGAGCTCTTGAAGCCTCCTGTCCTGCTCAACATCCTTTTCATGAAGTTGTTGGACTTGAGCAGCAATGCTTTCAAGATTCGTCAATTCCGCCATGCACTTATGTTGGAAACCCGCTGTATCAGAGTGATGCACTTGGACGAATCCTTATTCAACAGTTTGAAGTATACTTCTACTGCGGTCTGTGATCTCAGTGACTACTTAGAGCTGATGATCCTGCTTTTCTAGTAGTTGCTGAAGCACATCAACGTGTTCTTGGAGATGAGGAGTTGAGGAGGAGATTAGTGCATTGACACTTTCTCCAGCTTGCTCCATTACTCTGATCAATTCTTGGTCCCATGATAGCACGGAAGTCAAGGGATAATCGGCGATCGCCGTTACTGAAACTTCTAAGAATGACGACGGCGGGGGCGAGTATAGCTCGACTAGCTATAGAGCACGACCTTCAATTATTTGCCAGTAGTCAAAACTGCAAAAAAACTCGGGAGGACAGGTGGATAAGATAACTTGCCTTGCTGAAGCAAGGTCCATGGCTGTAAAAGTATAAGAAAAAGAGAAACTATTCAGTATATACGGACAAGTATGTGCAAAACCAAAGAAAAGCTATGCATATATATACAGGCTTATGGATGACTGAACACAATCTTTTAGGCGTGTAAACGTGGAAACCACGTCCCCGACAACGGCGCCAAAAGTTGATCGGCCTCGAGAGGGCGTTCGTACTTTAAATTTATAACCTGAAACCTTCAAAGACCCCCACAACGGGGTCGAAGTAGATATACGGGGTCGAACACAGGAACGTGGGGACATTTAGGAAGCTTAAGATCTCGCTCTTAAGTCAGATAAGACAATCCGACGGTTGATAAAAGTATGGGGCTAGAACTAGTCTAACAGATTGTCACAAAGTAAAACAAAACAAAGAAAACAAAACAAAACAGAGTCCGTAGGATTCTACTAATCAGAGAGGAGTTTGTGGCTATGTAACCACAAGTTGGGCAGTCTATGCACCCGTTCTCGGGCGTAGACGACCCTCAAATACCCCAGCAAGCAACCTACATCCAAACATAGTACGTATTGTGGTCTCTGTTCCTGTGGGGTCATCCCACTCGCTTTCGCACAGCGTGACTAAAACCCATCAGTGATATAAAGCCTCTCTCGAGGATGACAAATCAATACCCTAGAATATTCTATATACCATCTCAGGTCTAGAATATTCCGAGATGTTAGGAACAGGTGTGATCTGGGCAGAACCTGGTAGTGGGCCCGACCGTGCCGGGCTGGGCCCAGCCGTGCCTAGGTCTATGGTTCTGTAGAGATCACTTTGAATCGTCCTCCTTTCAGATTCCGATCCAAACTACCCTCTCTTATCTATTTCTACAATGAATCTCTCGATATAGGCTAAAATAGAAGTTCAAGCAGGAAAGAGTTCAATCAAACTAGCAATCATAACCAGAAAGAGAAGATAGAACATAAAACGTACTAGATCTAAAATAAAACTTCTTGCTTAAAGTAAAAAGTACATAAACATGCCTAAAATGGGCTACATAGCCAAGAAGGAGTTCAACTAGCTATGGACAAGCATAGTTGGCACCGAACAAAGATGGAAGAATATCATTTGTATAGAAACAAAGGAGAACAAAAGAAGAAAGGAGAAGAAGAGATTTAGCCCGTAGAGGAGAGGTGGCTCTCGCTCCCTAACTTCCGTATAGGCCGGATCTCGTCTTTGGGTCGTCTTCCTTCGTCTTCTGAACTCCTTGACCTCCTTTCTCTTCGATTCCGCCCCAAACAGCAACTCGGTGGGTGTATGGAGGTGGAAGATGGTTGGAAAAGGTAGGATATGGGTGAATGGTGGTGGAAAATGGTGGTAGATGGAAGCAAACTGGAGGAACGGACGTATGATGAACACTTCAGCTTTTTCGGACCTTGGAACTCTCCCACGGGGCTCTGGGAACCAAGAATGTGTGGACCACAACGTGAAACCAGAAAAATCTCTGAACCCCTCTCTAGGTCGCGAGGAGTGGATATTTATAGGTGAAGGCGGAAGACGGTCGCGGCACCTGCCTCGGTCGTGGCCTTGGTCTCGGCCCAACCGTGCCAGGCTGGGAACGATCGTGTCGAGGGTCGCGGTTGACACAGACGTCGCGGTCAAGGTGGATCCCGCGATCGAGACAGATGCCTCAGTCGAGGCAGGAGGCAGGTCGTGCCGCAGTCGAGGCGGATTGTGTCGCGGTCGCGATCGTGCACAGATACCGCGGTCGAGACTGATGTGCCGCGGTCGGGCACAGATGCCGCGGTCGCGCTCGCGCTGGGGTACCGCGGTCGCAGCCTTGGCCTCGGCCTGACCGTGCCGCGGTGGGCCCGGTCGTGTCGAGTGTCGGTCGACACAACATCTTGGTCGCGGTTGTGGCATTGTCTTTGGCCCCGGTCGCGTCATCCTTTATGGTCGCGGTCGCGGCATCATGGACCAAATCCACCTCCCGGAGGGGCTATTATTGGTGATCGATGGGCCCGCGTCAATGAACCTTCTAATTGGCAAGGATGTATTCTGATAAAGGACTGGCCATCGAAAATAGGATCCAAGATATCAAAAGTTTCTTGGGTCCGCTATTCGGTTAGTGGGACCACCGTCGCCTAAGTTGGTGCACATAGTGCGATGTGCGATGCTTAGTCTACCGCGGTCGCGACGGATGGAAGTCTAGCTGCTGCAAAAATCATGTGTTGGGCAGAAATCTCGGAGAATAGATGTCTTCTCAGGTTCGGTGCCTACAAGTCCCAAAATTGGCTAGTTGAGCAACTTTATCTATGAAAATATATAAATTACTAAAAGATAAGGATCTAGGGTTATTTTGGGCATATTAAGGCTATAATGACGCAAAACTATAAATAAATACTTAGCATAGATGCCTAAATTTGGGTGTTATCAATTCCCCATCAATCATTTTTATAATCCTCAAATCAGAATGAAACTCGTAGGTCCAAAGGTTATGTAACATTTCATGAATCAAAAAGTTTCGCAACTGAAAGTAAATTGTATTGAAAATTTGGAACATAGCAAAAAAAATACAGTTTGCTAGAGGAAGTAAGTGAGAAACAGCCACATTTTACAACAGTTTAGCAACATTTTTAACAGTTTTGGTAGACTCGTCTACTAGACTACTACAGACTACTACAGTGACGGATGAGTGAGGGATTTGGGAGTTAACCGTTTGAAGACATGCACGTCATCCTGGAGTGTTGCACTAGATTATAGAATCTAGTCAGAGTGTAAAAATAGCATGGTTGTCCGAGAGTTACCTTGGTATGCGGCTAGGAGGTGAGAAGTTGATGAGGCTTGCGATGGATACATGTGAGAAAATCTACCAACATGATTGGGACAATCATTCGTAAACCTCGTCGATGGTAGAAGAGAGTTCACGCCTAAAAGAAGCAGAAAACAGCAGGGACGAAGCCATTAAAAAATGATTAGAGAGGATAAGTTACGTTTGCCAAAATGGTGGGGGAGAAATAGTTAAGCTAATTGACGAGTGCCTTCATTGCATCATAATATGCCTCCAAGGTACTCCCGGAGCTTGAAGAATATTTTGTCTGTGATATTGTAGAGGCTGAGGCCGTTTTTTCATGTGTATATAGTTGCTTCATCTCCTCCCACATTGCTTTTGCATTGCGGTACCAATGAATTGGACAGTAATATGGGGCTCCGTGCTGCCTCATAGCCAATGGAGCACTTGACTGTTGGTAGTCAGCCATGTAGGATCTATTTCGAGCTTGGATACAAGAGCTTCAGTTATGTAATTCAACTCATTACAGGACTAGTGGACACAACGATCATTCCAAGAAGGCAGTTGTTTCCATTCACCTTGATCACATAAAATTGTTGATTGTCGATAATGTTCTCCTTTAATTGAAGAACAATAATTTAGGAAGAAGAGTTACCAGGCAAAGAATACAGTAAACAGATAAGACCATCGGAATTTAGTGCGGTAGATAGGAAAGACGTAGAGAATAAAAAAATCTAACACAAGAATTACACAGTAGGAAGATAATCATAGGAAAATAGCATTCTGATATTGTCCAGTAGAGATAAGCCCTAATAAAAGAATATAAGCATTCGCCCATATAGTTTAGGGGATCCTCAGTGAGAGGCAAAAAGATACAGACAGTGCCCCTCTTTTTTGTTGTCAGTGCTTTATAAGATTAGCAAACCAGGGGGCCTTTTCTCTCTTTTTTTGCTTTTTAATAATTTCAAGCATGATATGTAGCATAAATGAGGAAGGAGAAGACTGAACAAACTAATCCATAGGAGAAAACATTCATTCATGCTTGGCTGCCACAAGTTAGTGGTGGAGGTTGGCAGTGGCTGACTTTACTCCAAGGAAGCAGCCCTTTACGACTGGTTAAGGGATTGCCTTCAAACAAACCTATCATTAGAAAACCAACTCGTGCAATCTCTTATATATTGTGATTATCATGATACAATTGCAAAGATACATAGGTCAAAGTACAAGCAGGAAACAAAGTGATATATCTGAGTCAAACTAATTGCTATGCCAAAAAACTCCTTTTGAGTCATTGATGTTGATTTTTGGCTACTAAAGATAACAAGTTGATCTACTAAACAAAGAATTTGAGATATGCTATCCTTAGTACTCAACTATTTCTTAGGTATGAGGTTGAAACCATGATGGTTCTCATGGAACAATCCTACTTACCCTGATGAAGATCTCAAGATGTGAGCTCAATTTGGTAGGAACAAGTGGCACATAGAATTGGGAGGAATGCAACCCTTTTTTATGCTTAAATAATTATGTCCTTTTCTCGTAAATGCCCAATCATTTGAAGTGCAAACCAATGAGGAGTTTGAGACTTTGGATGGGCAAAAATTTATTAAGGCATGACATTGGTAGGGTGTCCTTGGGAACATCACCCACATGGATTTTGACTGCAAGATCGTCTTTACGTGAATTGAGTCATTCCCCTTAAAGTTCATAAGATTTGATACGAACACATCACCATAAGTTCAACCGAGAGGATCATGATCATCCTCTAGGTATGTTCTCTCCAATGGACCCCTCAAATCATAGGTTTAGGTTCAATACTTGTTTACCTCATTCCCATGTGGGTGAGGTTGTACTCATGTAGATGGTCGAACCAAAGGGTACATTTACTAAATGCACTTTACAATTTCGTTTGTTTCAGTGAGGATTTTAGGGAGTATACTAAAAAGTTGAATTTTTCAAGGTTCTCAAACTGTGTGTGCAAAAATATATAGAACTCTGATTGGATGGAATGGTTTATTATTTCCAAGTGAACTTTGGATCTTCAAGAGAAATGCACAAGGGTAAAGTATGTACAAACCTAGTAAGGAGTAGAAAACTACAAGCCATGTCATGCCTAGCTCAAGCTTAGAGAAAATCTTCTATGTTGGTTGAGGGTTGGCACACTACACATGATGTGATATGCACATGAAATTACAAGTCAAGACAAGCCTAGCTGAGGAGAGCTTATCCAATTTTGGTCCTTGGCTTATGTTTTGCTTTCTTACGAAATAGAGAGGTTCTAAATATCAGACCTGCTACTGATGAATGCTTCAACTTTATGCTTCCCACCTCCAGAAGTTGCATGCTACATAGATGAAAGTTGATGAGTCATGAGATACTTGTTATAAAATACCTTTAAAGGAGTTCCTTAGTATTCTTCCTATCCCTCTTCTTCTTGAGGTTTGTGTTGTATTCATGAGAAGCTTACAAGGTATCTAAGATTGAATTTTCGTCATCCCCATCAGATGTATTGTCGCGGTCGGTCTTATGTAAGTTAAAGTACAATTCTAAAAGCAAGGTAGGGTGGGTGCACCCCTCGTTTGGAAGTTGCTCTTCCACATTAAGTGTGCACGTCTAGATATTATCTATGTTCATGTGTATTGCTAGAGAAAATTTATAAAAATATTGTGGTTATGCAAGAATTAGACGGACAGGATACTTATCATCATATAAATCAAAATTTTATTTAATTTATAAAATATTGTGGTTGTTCATGAATTACACGGACAAGATACTTCTCATAATATAAATCAAATATTCATATGCCTTTGCGAGATTGCCTCTTCAATCCTCTGATCTAGAATAAGACATTTTGACAAATCCAATCTACATGGGTTTCGGAAAACCATGAAGCCAACATGTTTGCAAGTAGCGCTTGGTTTTCCAAAAAGTTAGCAGGTATCAGACGGACAGACATTAGAGCTTGTAGTAGATGAGAAGTAGGTTTGCAAGCGATTCATAGAAATTAGAAGTCAGGCTTCCCTTTATCAATTGGGATCAGATTTCACAACCCACTCTTGTTTGCCTTAAATCACAGAGTAGAAAAGGCAGTGGATCAGGCGGTGGTTAGAATTATTTTCAACCAAAAAAATATCATTCCCTATTCCGTTTTTGCCTTCTCTATCCAGTCCTCTAACCCCTTGGCTACATCCATAGAGGAGGCACAGTTAGGAAGAAAGGAGGGAGGCCAGGGAAGAGAATTGGAGAAGGTTGTAGGTGGAGGGACAGTGCTAGTGGTGAAGGTGGTGACATGTCATTGGGAAGAGGAGGAACCATTTTCCTTTTCCTTTGTTTGGAAGTAATTCTTCCATTCAACTCTTTCAGATGTATGTAGGATGTAGCCGACCCCAACATGGTTGGTAATGAAGCTTAGATGTTGATGACTATGTGGGACAAGAGTGACTTAATGATTAATGATGTAGATATTGGGAATATGCCAAGCCTTATGTCTGGTACATAATAGTTGACCTAAGTAAGAGCGACAATATTGAAGAGACTGACATGGGAACCATCATGTGTTTCAAAGTACTTTTCAGTCAAAACAAAAATTTAAAAAGCATTGGCATTTTGTACAGGTGTTCATTCGCTCTGCCAGTTTCAGCTGTTCTTTACCATGGCGGAGAACCCAATATTTGTTCAAACAGAGTTCAAAACGCCCGAACCTTCAGCACATGAAAGAAAGGTTGCCCCTCGCTGATGATTGGAGACCACCCTACTTGATTGGAGTCTCAGATGGTAAGCTGAATTTTCGAAATGGCTGTTTTGGATGCTCTCTTTGTTTTCAACTTTCTAGCCTACGAAGTACATTCTACGGATACCGTTACAGCTAGAAAATCGAAACTATCTGCCTGCCCTGTATCCAATTTTAAGAATGTGCTAACGAGATGCAGTTGTCAGCAAGTATATGCATTACGTCAGATGCCTTCAGTTGACATACAGGACAGACATTAAGAATTGCAGAGAAGAGTCCATGACCAAAACATGATTGACCCAAGGAAATAGACACGCATGCAGAGCTAACACCGCGAAAGAAGATGAAGAAAAGGTTCAGCTCAAATACCATGTGATTTAATGGATTGAATACAGCAGAATTTCAGAAAAAAAAAATATATTAGGATTCTATCTATTGAAGGCACCCTTTCGTCAAAAAACAAAGCAAAAAAAAAAATGGAGCAGAGTACATACCTGGAGCAGCAGTAGCAGACACTGCAGCAGATAAGGAAAAAAAAAACATCAGCATGCTTAGTCCGACTGCATGTCTCATAGGAGATAGCCAGAGCACAAATAGAAGATAGCAAGCAGTGGTGTGTCCGGAAAGGAAATAAGGGTACTTACTTTTGCATTTGCTGAAAGGAGGGGTGGAGACCCCGCATGCAGCGGGAAGAGCAAGCGCCTTGGTCATGTTTAAGGCGATCCCAAAGGAGGCAGTGTTCGCGAACGCGTCGCAGAGGCAACTCACATGGGTCTTGACTACCTTCTTGAGGCTGGAGCAGCAGGTACCCTGCGGCTTGGAAGCCGTGCCACCGTCCTGGACATAGCTCAAGCAGTCCACCAGGCTGAAGATGGCCTCTGTGCAGTCAGCACCGGCCGGTGACGGCGCCGGGGTTGCAGCGTCAGAGCGGTTGATTACAGCCGTCCCCGCTAGAAGGAAGAGGAGCAACAACACAAATGAAGGAGCAACAGCCATTGCTACACTGAGCACGAGTAGCGAGGAGTTGGGAGTGGAGTGGAGTGGAGTGGAGAGTGGAGAAGAAAGGCTGCAGGTGGAACAAAAGTCGGAAGGAGGGCGTGGAGAATTGGCAGACGTTATAGTATAGTGGAGAATGGAGAGAGAGGTGGCCTGGTGCGGCGACGGGCTGCCAGGTTGGTATGCAATGAGTGGAAAAGAACAAGGGGAGATCACGCGGGCACGAGCGAAATGATGGAGAGCATAATGTAACCAACGCAGATTTCATTGTTTAAGCATCAACTATAAAAAAGGTTAATTCGTGGTGAATTCTTATATCCTGCATGCCGGATTCTCAATCTCCTCTTGAGCAAATAAGATATGTTAATTAAATTTTTTTCTAGGAATTTAAATGACGTACTCTTTTTATTCTATAAAATAAAAGAATTAGATCGGGATGGAATGAAAATGGGCAATAAGTTGTACCGCCCATTCTTTTTAACTAGCAAAATCAATTTTCCAAATTACTACATTTATAGAATTAGAGTTATGACGGTACTATGTATGTTAGTTTGAACCCTCTTAAAAAGTTACACCGGATCGCCCATTCTTTTTAACTAGCAAAATCAATTTTCCAAATTACTACATTTATAGAATTAGAGTTATGACGGTACTATGTATGTTAGTTTGAACCCTCTTAAAAAGTTACAGCCTCCGGTGTTTTAGGAAATTAAAAGTGTCAAACATAAAAAGTATAAGAACGTGTTTATTGTTAAACGCGCGTTTTTTCAAACTTTGCTACTTTAGGAATTTTATTGAAACAAAATTTCATGCAATATATTAATTTAACTTTTGTTCTTAGTTAATCAACTATAGCGTACATTTGAGTTGCATGTATTCAGTTTTCATTTATAAGTTTGCATCACTCGGATACATAATCAAATTGTATATGTGTCGTTTTAAATTGCTATACCACGCAAAGCTTTTCTAGTCTCTATCAAATGATTACCGGTTATTTATCAAGGAAACAAAAGCTCGTTGGTGGGATCGGCCCTTTCCCTGTTGCCCAGTGGGTTCACGTCAATCTTTTGACGTGACGAGCATACAGAGTCACCATTTTGTATAAAATCATCAAACGTCACCGCTTCCCTGATCCCCTTAGCAATATATATGGTGGAAGCAGCAACAACAACAAAAATGCTACAAGCAAATTGATCGAGACTCACAATTTGACGGAGAGTATAAAAATAACAATACACAAATTTGATCCCAAAAGCGAGTTCCATATATTTATATTTGGAACAATAAAATGTGGACAATATTTCAGAATCCAAAATAAAATGTAAGTCATATGCCACCACAAAATAAAGGAGATAACAAATAAAAATATTTGTTTTATCTACGATCATTTATTTGCTGGTGTAGAATGACTTCAATTTTATTTTAGGTTATAAAATGTGCCCACATAGCAAATCATTTATTTTTTAAACCATTAATGATAGCAGCCGCATAATATGTAAAGAATGAAAAAATATTTTGGGGTAGGAGTAAAGAGAATTACTGGGGTTGATCCTACTCTTAGGTGCAGCTTAGTTTAGATGGGTTACAACCTCAGCACTATCCGAAGGGGTGGGATCCTCATATAACAGTTTGAGGAATACAAGTTAGCAATAAGTTTACAAAATGATTGTGGATTTTGCTTATAACAGCCCCAATCAGCAACAACGGAAAGAAGATATTTGAAGACCTAACCTAACCTAACCGTGGGTATAAAAGGAGTACTATGGGCAGTATCAAAAAGTGTCTGAGGCGTCATCACCATCAACAGTAACATCAACAACGGTGATGATCATGTTGGGACGAGCCCTTTATCACCCGTGGAGATGGAGAAATTTTAGGGCACTTATGATTTGTAGTATTTGGATGAATTTACATAAATGTTGGATCTACGTAATCTTTGAGACGGAAAATTATTGGTTCTAAACAAACTGCATATTAGTATTTAAGTCTGTTTGCGTTGCATATATGTCACATACTTCCCCAGTCGGGTGTCCCGTCTCCTAAAATTTCTAGCCCAAGTGGCACTCAGAACGCAGGCTATCGAAAGAAAAGTAGGGATGCATGTTGGATGATGGCGTCCAGCCCTTTTGAAATGGAGAGTTCCATCCAGTATTAAACACATTCCAAAATAGTGCAAGATAATCAACTTCTTTGATCCTGCTAACCAAACTTGATATTTATTACTGGATCACCAAGTACAATCCAATATAACAGAACACACTAATCAAACATGCCCTTAGTAAGGACCTTTTGACTTTAGAGTTGAAGAAGCATCACTTATAAAAACATGAGATCGGGGAAGAACAAGTTGTGTATATATATATCAAGAACATTTTTTATAAATGACTTGTCCATGTTATTGAAAAATCTACAGTTATTTTTCATCCAGATGTGTCATATGATACCAGCGGCAAGGGTGTTGTAGAGGGCACCCATGCGTTTCAGTATAAGCCTCGTTGTTGAAAAGAGTTTATATAAAGAACATATTTAGATTATTCACAAAGAAATTATCACTATAAAAGTATTCAACTATGGATAGAATGTCCAAATATGGATAGAAAAGGTAATAGAAAAAAATGTGGTCAACCATATCGGCATTGTTTTGGTGCGTTATGAAACTTAATGACCCTGACGTCACCCTTTGTGCCATTTTTTACCATAGAGTTGTTATTGTGTCCACCAGACACAAAAGTAGGGGGCTTCTGAGACATCCAATCTGCTAGAATTTCTTGCCAAATATGTTGTGATCTAAGTGAATAAAGAATTGGTCAACATTCTTGACACTATAATTTCAACCTAGAGCCAAAGAGCTTTGTGTTTGTTATATGGATGACTAAGCATTTTGATCATGTGACAGATTTTGTGACCCAAAACAAGTTTAGTAATCATACTTCAGAGCTATTTCCTATTTTGGATGATAACATCTTGTAGTAAAGGCCTAAGATGATGCTCTTGATGTGTCTTGGTATATGAATATTTGAGATATATTGATGCAAGCAACCAAAGTAAGACCAATGATCAAACTTGAAGAAAATGGGAATCCACGAGTTAGGAACAGTCTATCACATGAGACATCAATCAATTAACAATCTTTAATAAAGTAGCACTAGAAAAATGTGAGAAGGCTCTTGCGTTGATCGGAGACCAAGGAGGTTTGGAGTAGTAGTATTAATGTCAATCTAATTGCAATATTGTGACAAATGAATGCAACAATAACTTTTTTGAAACATACAATGGGGATACAATCTTAGGTTTTTGATACCGCAATGCAAAATGAGCCAACATAGACTAGACCAATTTACCAGTTGTAAATGTTTATTTTCTTTTATATTATCCAAAAGAAAATCATGACAAATTTTGTTTACTATCATCTCAATGTTAACAAATAAAGGGATGTAATGCAAATAATAAAGTAGGATGAGGTATCATACAAGTCAACCTTAACAAGTGTCAATTAAACTATGTGATGTTGATCCGTTTATCAATATATGGTGTCTAGTTTTGTAAGAGTAACTTTAACCGGGAGAAGGGAGCCCCAAATAAGTTACATGGTAGTGTTCAAAACTGACATTTGATCATGGTACAAAAGTGGACTGAGGCATGCTTTCTAGTCTTGATTTACAAATCGTGAATATTATTGTTTTTAATTTTGAGACCAGAAGGATGTTGGAAGATATCAAATATACACATAAAATGTATGATATTATGGGCACCCAATTTAATAAAATTTAAGTCATATGTAAATTGGACAATAGTATAATAGTTTAACAAATCAATCTTGTCCAACAATGTTGTTTGAAGTAGCAAGTCAGGACATGGAGGCAAGAATGAATGTAAAGAGATATGGAGAAAGTGGGCCTCCTTGGCACAATTATTTGAGCTACTTAAGTAACCAAATGGGCATCCATTATGGGCACATTTGGTTAGTGAGTTTTCAAGAATCATGCATTTGTAAAATATTGCGTTGTGAAATCCCGCAAATAAAAATATACATTTAGTTTTTTTGGATTTGTAAAGTACCTGATTTTTTATTTTGGGTCCACAACCAGTCACAACTAGATTTTGGCATCCTATAGAATTTTTATGGAAGCAAAATATGGGATTCCCTTTATGTCTGGAAATTTTGGTATAAACTTTCAAATCTTGCAAAAATATAAAGTTCTACAGATGGATACCAACATACAATCCAATACAAAAAAGATTCAGGAAACTAAATGTGCCCTACGAGAACTAAGAAGTGAGTAGTACTATTGCAACCATGTATCCATTCAATTCATATATTTCAATATTTATTGGCTTTCATACAATAGATGAGAAGTTTCAAATTTCTATGGTCGAAAGATTTTTACAAAACTAATTTGAGAGTGAAGATTAATATTTTATTTTTATGATAGAAGATCATACCTCATTGTTATATATAAGCATCCTAAATTATCATGCCCTCTAAAAAGGTCATTTTCTCAACACTTGTGATTGAATATGGGTTCATAGGAGTGTAGAAAATGTCGGCTATATTTTTGCAGATGTTATTGATGACATTTATGGCTTGAATTGACTAATTGGTAATGGATTCTATGTTTGCATTATAGGTATGCGGCGTGAAATTATTCAAGGTCCCGTGGGAGAAGAGATTAGAGGACATTGATCCTCCCAAGCAGTCAAGTCAATGAAATGGTCAAGTAAGGATGTAAAGAGTAGGGCCCGAAAGGAGATCCACTTCTCACTAAACTGAGGAGTAAAATCATCCATATTCTAAACATACTAAATGCATGAATGTAAGGTGGTATTTTATTTTGCTCTCTAAATGGTATGTATCACAAAGAAAAATAATTAATAAGAAGTAGAAACATAACTGTTAGAAAGTTAGAAAGTGTTTCATATATAATTGTTCCTCACCCTGAAAGGTGGTACTTTAAATGAAATGGGTACACCTGATACTACATGAGCCAAATGCAGAGGGTAAATTCCCATCCCAACATATACTCTAAATGGAACATAAATATAATCTTCTCGAGTCTTTATACTATAACGTGCTACACCTGGGTGGTTTGAGAACAACACCCAAAAAATAGAAAACAAAAGGTATGTGCTAGTAAAAATTGTTACAAGTGTATAATACAAAACATTTTGGGCACTTAAGAACTTGAAGAGCAAGAGAGGGTGTTCCCACAAGAATTGGCTAATTGTATTTGGGTAAGTTCAAGTAAGTGTTAATCAAAAGAATAAATAATCCTAGAATGAGCAATAAAATTAAGGCATTGTTAACTTAGAGAAATAATCTCATGAAACAAACAATTTCTTGCCTTTTAATCACAAATAACAACATACAAAATGTAGATTACAATAATCCTAGAATTAATAATCTAAAGTAGGCTACGAAATCATAAACCACTAGTCATGGTAGTAGGAATGAAGCCCTAATGTCCAACATATAAAACCTAGTAGGGGTAAAACCCTAGTTCCTGACAAGAGGATTATAGCCTCACTGTCTATAAATATATCATGTGGCAAGGGAATAAAACCCAATTCATGGAAGGAGGAATAGAACTCCAGTGCCAAAATTAAGGTTAGACTACTATTAGTCCAAATCTCACGTGCAAATAGAGTAGGCAAGATCATAGTGTAGTCCAATTTAACAATGAAGTATAAAAAGGATGAAAACATACAACCTATAGCAAATAGGGGTCAAAGGACCCATATACATGAGAATTAGGATTTTAATAATCATCAAAGAATTACCGACAAGTGGTAGCTCAACTGGTCGTAGCACGGGGCTCCTCATGAAGGGTCATGGGTTCGAAGCTCACTGGGTGCACTGCTCAAAAACTATTTAGCTCGTCGTGTCGGCCGGCCAACGATGCAACTTACTGGGCCACTATCCTTGCAGGCGGGGTAGTGTCTCCTGGGTTTTACCTTACCAGGACTTGTCACAAATGTGGTGAGCCCTGAGGAGGGGTTCCCCAGTCACCAAAAATAATCATCAAAAAATAGGTGAATAATTATTTGGATTTTAAATAGATTCTAGATATTCAAAAAAGAGGAGTATAACTCAATATATGCCTTATTGATGAATATTAGGATTCAAAAATTATATGCCTAAATAAATGGGGAAGAATAACATACCTCACACCAGTCCTAAATATTTAAAAATTTCTCCCTATGTTCAGAATCAGGTCTTTCAAACTCAATTAAATATTTATGCACAAGGTTTATTAATTTTCCTAATAAATTCATTAAATTCTAAAAATGACCTCACAGTAATATTTGGATTTTCAGTGTGAAAACCTCATTGATAAGTAAGCAGTTATTTAAAAATTAATTTATAATTTGCGATGATTTGATAAATGTTATGATATGTTAAATTAATATATTATCTTTATTTTAGAAACTATTCTACCGTAAATGACTCAAATATCCTGCAACACTCTTTTAACATAAGGGGTGTGGCACATGTATTTAATTCATCAGACTGCTCCCAAGATTGTGCAGGACAAAGAATTCCTTAGAAGAAAAGACAGACTTGTCCCTTAATTTTGAAACAAATAAAATAAGGAAGCATGGGCATATCTGAGATTCCATACGTTGGGTTGTCTTTCTTCTTCTTATGATATGCTGGTAAGCACATCAGCTTGTTGTTTCTTCCTCCAAAGAAAGGAAGGACCCCAACTGAACTATCAATAGAGATAAGCAACAAGGGTGGATTGTTTACCACTCATCCATCTCGCCAACCTAGCATAGCAAAATTGAGAGATTAGAGACCGAGAACCCTATCGTATCATGGACACACCTGAGAAGTAGGAAGAAAAAAAATGCCAACGTCAACATAATCAATCAAAACTGAATGAAGTACTTAAGTCAAAGGAAACATGCAAAATTGGACCAAGATGATCCAGAGATAAAAAGAATGAAGGAAGCTTGATAATATCATCAGCTTAGTACAGGTGAAAAAGGGAGGAGCAAGAATCAAGAAAGCATGAAGCTAGAATTTTGGGAGGATGTTGAGCATCATAGATGATTCTCACAAAATTGTTGAGTCTTCTAAATTGTTGAGTCTTCTAGGGTTTGTAGTATCTTAGGAGGTGATGTAATCTTGTTTTAGCGCTTCATCTTGTGTCTTATTGCACTTTAATCACATATATACATATTATATTACATATTATTTCCTCAATATGTGTTTTATCATCAAATGCACTCATGGACATTCTTTGCATATTTTTCAGGTACTTGGATCATGCTTGGATGGACGAGATAGATGGATGTGGCCAAAGAAGGCCCCAAAGCTCCCCCAACCTACCCCTAGTGTCCAGGAGTCAAGATAAAGCAAAGAAGTCCATGGATCATGAAGTTCAAAGTTCAAAGTACAAGCAGAGTCCTTAGCACATCTGTGGTGACAAGGAACGACTGTGTCGGCTAAGTTTAAGATCATAGTAGAAGCTCAGTTCAAGAAGTGAAGACCAAGCTCAGCACCATGGTCATTCCAGCTAGCATGAATGTGCTATGAAGACCCCAATATGATCGTGTTGGCTAAAGTCAGAAGGGACGTGCTTCACAGAATGTCCAACTCATTACCAACCCACCACAGACATGGTACTCATTGCGGCCATGTTGCTAGTGACCCACCATGACTGTGGTGAACACCACAATCGTGCCATCAACCAATTTAAAACCCAGAATTTTACTGTGACTTTCACCATTTCTCACCTCGGCTATCCATTCCACCACGTCTGTGCTACATAACATGATCGTGCTACATACAAATCTACCCAATTTTCTACATTTTTCTACCCAAAATGCCCCCACTTAACCTAATGCTTCCCTATATATACATAGGTGGAGGTTGGAGCTCAAGGAGGCCACCCTTAGATCCCCATTTTCTCCCCTTAGACATTCCACGACATTTTCATCTCCATTCCACTTCATTTCACTATTTCCACCACCAAAACCCTAGTTTCTTAGGGTTTTGACCACTTCCCACTATCATTCCATGCCATTTCACCTTGAAGGAGAGAGGAGAATGCCCTTGCAACTATTGGAGAGGAGGATTTCTTCATCTACACCGAGATCCATGGCTACTTCTATCTCTTCTTCTCTCTTTTTGTATTTTCTTATTCTATGATTAGCTAGGACCCTTAGGTTGGCTGTTTGAGGCTAAAAATGTTACTTTGATACCATGCTGGGGGAAAGTGATATGTAAACATTGTAATTTGTTTGCTAATAATTATGTTATATTTATATCTAATTTCCCATACATTTCTCTGTGGCTTGTGCTTGAAATAACTTAGATTCTAGGAAAATTGCTTATGTGGCTCTTTTGGGGAATTCCCCCTAGGTCGAATTAGTGGATCCCTAGTTAGTTACTCACCTTCCTACATATTAATCAATTCTCCTACACCTAAGTGAGAGATCTAAGTAGCTACTATAGATGCATTTAGTGTAATTATCTTGAAGCCTTCTCAAGGCTAGAATGTGGGTGATGTGAGGTCTAAAACTTCACTTCCACCTTCCATTACCATTTTCAGCCCCTAATTACCCTAAAGAGTTCCTATCCTAGAAACATGGGCTCAATTAGATCCTAATTGAATTACACCTAAATCCTAATCCAATTGAGCCTCGTAAGGGTGGGTAGGAGTTGTTAGAGACTAGTTCCCATTTACACATATACTCTATCCATGGTCAATTAGTAGTTTAGAACAATTCATTGGCATCTAACTTGTTGCTTCATTTGGTAATCTAAATGAAAGAATAATGTTTTCATCTTATCACCCCTGACCCAATTGACAAGTGCATTCCCCCAAACAACCTGCACTTCTTGTAATTGCATAAAAACCTAAACTGCCTTCTTGCTTAGATAGTGTTAGCTTAATTAGCTCTTTACTTGCCTAATAAGCTTCTTTCCTTGTTCTTGCTAGTTTAGGTCTTTAATTGCTCTTTTACCTAGTTTTCTAGTCTAGTGTAGTGTACATATCTTCTTGCTTGCTTTAGTGTAACTTGTTCTTTTCTTGCTTAGCTTGTCATTTCTTGGAACTAATTGTCTAGGGTAATTTTGGTTTTGATTCTTGTTCTTCTTTAATTTCTTGTTCAACCCTTAGTGTAATTAATAATTAAAATCAACTTCCAAACCCTTAAACCTTAGAATATGTAGTAGGAACCTAGTAAAAAATAACCTAGCTCTAGTGCCCCCTTTCTCTTTTGGGTTTGTCCCCTAACTTGTTGTCCTCCTATACTATAACACAGCCCCGTGGGCTTGCGGGTATACTGTGTTAGTGTATGTGAGCGAGCCTCTTCGGGATCTCTATAAATTTGAAAGACCCCATGTTGTGTTCAAAACCTTTCGGGTTGCATCTAATAAAACTCAAATGGTTAGTGTGTGGCCCTAAGAAAAGACGCACCAAGCTTTTTGACGATGTTTCTGAGGACAGAAAGCGCCATAGCTACCTAGTAGTTGTGGTGTTGACTCTCTCCTTTGTAACTGTCTTTTTCCAGTTGATTTGGTTGTGTTTGAGAGACATGCCTGGAGACTTCCAGGGGACCAACCCAACTAGTCTATGTGGCTCTAAAACTATTGTTGACACTCCCAAAAGTCCTTAGGCCATGAGTATCTATTGGCATTAGGTGTATCAACCCACCGATGTGCACTCAACGAAGGGCTTGCATATGACACCATGGTAGTAAAAGGAACATGTTTGCACCTTATCTAGTCCCTTATGGCGAGTTTGACCAGTATGTAAACAATAAGCATGAGAAAAGGTGAGCTTCCGGGTGTACACCTACATGTTGGCGGCAACACTTGCTCCATGAAGGAGGACGACAATTGGGGAGGGAAAGTTGGGGCACAAAAATAGTTGTTAGTCATGGAGAAAAGATAGATCCTATTGACTTTCATGGGAATAAGGTTTGGGTGTGGGACTGGTGTTTTCCACTTCAATTTTGATGGTTTAGGGACCTACAACATTTGCACCGACTGCCAAGTCAGGTGGTGGCGGCGTTCGCAGTCCATGATTTGGAATCATGAGGAACGAGGGAAGGAGGAAGACAAGAAGAGGCAGGGAATGAGATGAAGAAGAGAGAGGGTCGATTTTTAGAGACATGACTATTGGTAGAAGGGAAGACATGACACAGATGTTAGAAGAAGAGAAGAAATTGTAAGGCTTGTAAAATAAAATATGTGTGTGTTGCCCAAAAAAGTGACATAACTTATAGAAAATCAATATGATCAATTAATCAAATGGAATTAGGTCAAGTAACATATTTTTCTTATATAATTTAATTGGGGTACAATTAATGTCTGATTAGAATGGAAATTGATATCTAAGCTAATTAAGGGGTGAAAATTGAGTTTTGACTTTTAATTTATCTTTTAAAAATGTTTGGCATATCATTTCATTTCTTGTATGTTAAATACACTATCAATGCATTTTACCGTAATTAGTTATGATGTAATGTTTCAAATTTATCCATTTTTCTTCACCCTTTATTCCTTTGGAGATTCTACAGAGTTAAACTAGGGTGATAATTTATTTAATGGTGAACTTATACATGTAACACCACTAGAAACTTAATTATTTAATTTATACCAAAACCCCATATACAATATTATTTATTAACAGATTATATCTCGTAACCCCTGATTACTCTTAATTTGTTCAAATTTAGGGGAAATGGGATTATTACTAACATACTTGGAAACTAAGTAGAATAAGGGTTGAGTGATGATTTAATATTTGAGTATGTTACAACACTCTACCCCTTGAAGAGGACTTTGTCCTTGAAATATAACCATTCATACCCTAGTATACTTAGATTCACTACTTACAATATATAACTTGTCGAACTAGTCATATAGGATCTTCACACAAAAATTAAATGTATTGTGTTATAAGTAATCTTTCTTCAATTGAGTTTGTTAGTTTCACATGGAGCAAGGGTGTACACTCGTTATGTCTAACATTCTATTGTGTATAAATTGGTTTCTAAATATATTTATATATACCATTATTTCTAAAGAAAGTTAGTATATAGGGTATTCAAGCGCAAAACTTAAGCATATTTATGTTTATTTATTTATCATTATTACAACTACTACTATTGTTGTTGTTATTATTTAACCTAACTTTGAATCCTCCATTACTTGTATTTATCATTTAGATAATTGAATATTTATTTTAATAACTTATTTTAATTATACCACTAACATTCATAATAGTCAATTATAGCAAGATTTATCCATTTACCTCGGTTATGTGGTAGTTTTATTTATTTGGAGACTATCCAAGAATTACTTATTGTATCCGCCGTTAGGTTCATATAGTCCTTATGTTAAGTCACATTCATTATGAATAAGTCATACAAGACTTTGACCCTTAAATGGGTTAGCTAGAACCTAGTTAATCCTCTAGAGATAGCACATGGTAGGTCCACTAGGTCATACTTATCCAAAACTTATCCTTCATACTTTTTATTTCTCACTTAGATCTAGGTTCATAGAATATACCAACCCAACATAGTATTCTTTATTAAAAGGTTTATACACTACTTATAACTTTCTTGTGGTTGTGACTTGGTTCCAAAAATGATGGGAAAATATGTAAAGAATCTATTTCTTATATCTCGTCTAATAATGAAAATATATCTAACAATGAAAACATTGTGACTGAAATCCCAAAATGACACCAAAATCAATTTGAGAGTCGAGTCAAACACTTTTCATTATACTATTTTAACTTCATCCCAGTCAAAAGAGTCTTCATACATCATAAGGTCATAACAATAGCATATGCAATCTATAGAATAGGAGGGGAGAAGGGTTATTTTTGCACCCGTCAACTTCTACCATATGCTAATAGGGCATGACATCAATCATTCCTTACTTATATCTAATCATAACTAAAACTTCTTCATTATGAGACATTATATAAATAGTTTTAGGGTTTTCCCATCACTTCCCAATTTACGATCATAGTGCCTTTACAAGACAAGCTAATTTGTATAATCAAATCACCCATCATCTAGTTCACTAGGTAATCAGATTACACTATGGAGATGAGAGGTGTGAACTATTAAGAATGATTATATTACATTGGGGTTCAAAACTTGTTATCCTTACATGTGCACTCTACAAATTGAATGTAGTTGTAGCATGCTAGATAGACAACAAAGAAAATATTTTAGCACATAAACTAAAGTTAAACCTACTTATAGGTGTTCAATTCACCCTACACTTTTTCGTAAACAAACTAACTATTACTAACATGATAAATATGAATTACTCACAAAAGTGTCGTTCTAACATAAGAAATTTTCCACCAACATAGAGAGTGCAGTGGTAACATGGGTATGCTAAGAACTAAGTCTCAACCACTAAAGTGATATGCAGAGTGGTACCAATTTATACTGGGATTGAAACTTTAATTCATATTCCACTAGTCAAAATTTGGTAAATAATAAATCTATAAGAGTCACCTAACCATCCAATTAAGGAATAAATGAAGGATAACTTGAAATAGTCCAATCAGGAACCGCTTTGGCTCTGATACCATATTGTAAAGAGTGAGTCTCAGAATGAGATCCATTCCTCACTATACTAAGGAAAACAAAATCCATATTCCAGACATAATGTATCAATGAACGATGATATTTTATTTTATTTTTCAAATGGAATGTATCACAAAGAAAAATAATTAATAAGCAGTGGAAACATAACTATTACAAAGTTATAAAGTATTTCATATGCAATTATCCCTCACCATGAAAGATCGTACTATAAATAAAATGGGTACAACTAATAGTACATAAGCCATATGTAGAGGGTAAACTACCATCTCAAGATATCCTCAAATAGGAACCAGAATACAATCTTCTTGAGTCTTGTATTATAGAATACCTACATGATTTGGGAATAACACCCAGAAAAGATGAAACAAAGGGTGTGCATCAGTAAAAACTGATATATATGCATACTATAAAACATTTCGGGCATTCAAGAATTTGAAGCTTAAAATAGGGTGTTCCTACAAGAAGGGACTAATCATAATTGGGTAAACTCAAGTGAAGTGTTCATCAAAAGAATAAATAATCAAAGAATGAGCAACAAAAATTGAGACATTGTCAACTTAGAGAAATAATCTCATGATACAAATAATTTCTTGCCTTTTAATAACAAATAACAACATATAAAAGGTGCATGTAAATTACAACAAAACTAGAATAATATAAAGTATGGCTACGGAACTACAACCACTAGTCATGGAAGGATGAACAAAACCTCAATACCCAAAATATAAAACATAGTAGGGGGTATAACACCCTAGTTCCTAGCAAGAGGACTACAATCCCAGATTCTATAACTATATCATGTGTCAAGGGAATAAAACATGATTCCTAGTAGGAGGAATAGAACCTCAGTGCCTAAATAATGGTTAAACTACTAATTTGATATTACTAGTCCAAAACTCACATGCAAATAGAGTAGGCAAGATCGGAGTGCAATCTAATTTAATAATGAAGTACAAAAAGGATGGAAGCATCCAACATATAGAAAAGGGGGATCAAATAACCCATATACACAAGAAGTAGGATTTCAATAATCGTCAAATAAATATGTGAATAGTAATTTGGATTCTAAAATATTCAAGACATTCAAGAAAGAGAAGTATAACTCAAAATATGTCACGTTGATGGAAATTAGGATTCAATCATTATATGCCCAAATACATTAGGAAGAAATACATACTTCATAATAGTCCTATATTTTTTAGAAGTACTCCCTAAGTTCACATTTAGATCTTCCAAACCTAATTCAATGTATATGCATGAGGTTTATTACTTGTCCTAATAAATTAATCAAATATGAAAAATGGCCTCATAAAAATATTTAGATTTTGAGTATGAAAATATCAATGATAAATCACTAGATTTTTTTAATTAAATATATGTATATTTTACAATAATCGGATCAATAGTTGTGATTTGTTAAATTATTATATTTATCTATATTATAGAAATATGTGAGATAAAATGATTAAATGTTGCATCACTCTTTTAACACATAGGGTGTGACACGTGTAATTGATTCATCTGACTACTCCCAAATTTGTGTCGAATAAAGAATTCATTGGAAAAAAAAGATAGGTTTTTCCCACAATTGTGAAACGAATAAAGTGAGGAGGCATGGGTATATATGGGATTCAATATGTTGGGTTCTCTTTCTTTTTCTTATTCCATGTCGAGAAGCACATCATCTTGTTGTTGCTTCCTCTAAATAAAGGAAAGGACCCCAACTAAACAATCATTAGAGATGAGCAAGTAGGGTGGGTTGTTTACCACTCATCCACCTGGACAGCCTCAAGGAGTAAAACTAAGAGATCAACCATCGAGGACCCTGATGGTATCATGGCCATACTTGAGAAGTAGGAAGAAAGAAAAGTACCAACATCAATGAAATCAATAAAAACTCAATGAAGTCAAGAAACATGCAAAACCAGACCAAGACTACATGGAGATAACAAGAATGAAGGATAGTTAGTAATATCATTGATTGGGTGCATGTGAAATAGGGAGGAGAAAGAATCAATAAAGCATGAAGATATAACTATAGGAGGATGTTGAGCATCAAAGATGGTTCTTACAAGATCATTAAGTCTTGCCCAAGGTTTGTAATATCTGAGGAGACTTCTTGGGGGGGCGACCCATCTAGTCTATGTGGCTCTACAAGTATTGTTAACGCTCCCAAAGACTTCAGGTCAGGAGAAACTCTTAGTGTTAGGGGTACCATCCCACCGATGTGCACTCAATGAAGGGATAGAATATGACATCATGATGGTAAAATGAATGGGCATGCACTTTACACTAGTCTCTCATGGCGAGGTTAACCAGTACATACTCAAGAAGCATGAGAAAAATGAGCTTCTAGATGTACACCCCCAAATATGTGGCAACGCTCGCTCCATTAGGGAGGATGATGGCTAAGGAGGGAAACTTGGGGCATGGAAATAGCTATCAGGTGTGGATAGAGACAAATCCCCTTGGCCTTCATGGAGAGAAGGTCAGGGTATGGGACTGACATTGTCTAGTTTAGACCATAATGGTCTAGGGACATGCAATATTTGCACCGACTACCAATCTAGGTAGTGGAGAATAGGGTTCGCAGTCCAGGCTTTGCAATCATAATGAAGGAGCAAAGGAGGAAGAGAAGAAGAGGCAAGAGAAGAGAAGAAGAAGAGAGAGGGTGTTAATTACAAGAGATATAATTATTGGTAGAAGGGAAGACATGACAACATTGTTGGCAAAAGAGAAGAAGTTATGAGGAGCGTGAAACATGATGTGTGTGTTACAGAAAAATAAGACTTATAGAAAATTGATGTGAACACTTAATAAAATGGACTTAGGTCAAGTAAAATATTTTTCTTGTATAATTTAGTTGAGAATAAATTATTTTATGATTAAGATGAAAAATATATATCTAAGCTAATTAAGGTGTGAAGAATTCAATTTTGAATTCTAATTTATCTTTTGAAAATTGTTGGCATATCATTTCATTACTTGTTTGTCAAGTACACTACCAATGCATTTATTACCTTACATAATTTTTGTAGACTATATATTTGATAGAAATTACTAATTCTTACGTAATCTAACTTAAATCATTACATGATTACAATATGCTTGTAATAAATCGAATACTATAAATATGGTTACATCATATTGATGGTACATGGGTCTCACCTCATGATCATGTACATCTTTTAGGTATGTTGACATAGTAGAAAGGGCATGATGGTCAAGAAGTAACAAGAAATAACACAATTGTGTCTAGAATGTCCCTATACTCTCACATTCTATGTGATGGGTGAGTGGTTGTAATGTATGTGGTAAAGTGTTTTTTTGGATTTCTTTTTTATGATTATGAATTTTAAAATGGAAAATGGAAAATGTCATTGTATATTGTTGTAGTTTCATGCAGATGGACCATCTCCTAATCCTTTTTATGAAATTAATGAAGCAGCTTTAGTTTTTTCTCTATCATGTCTATTTTTGGAATGATATGGATGAGAAGTGGTAGGCATATGGCATCATGCAAGGTTTCATTATGATCACTTGTAATTAGATATTTGTGTGGATATCTTTATTAAGAAGTTTTGGTTTGGCTTTTGATGGTTGCTAGTTTTCCATGGTCCATATTGAGGATTTGTTCTAACGATTACTTCTATTTGATTTGCATATGATGGGTCATGACAAAACGATGGTAGGAGAAGTAAGTTATATGATAAGACATATATCCAAATGGAGTTAAAAGAAGAACCATTATGGTGGGTGATAGAGGTATAGGTTGTCATGACAAAATGATGGTAGGAGAAGTATGTTATATGATAAGACATATATCCAAATGGAGTTAAAAGAAGAACCATTATGGTGGGTGATAGAGGTATAGGTTGGATGGAACTAAATGGTCTTCCTCCCCATCCCTAGGAATTGGAGATCTTTAAAGCCATCACTACGACTCTAGGTGCAAAATTGTATAATGTGCACCCTAACACCTTGCAACCAACCAACTTCCTTCAAGACCTTTTATAAATAACAATTTCTAGATACACCAACATTCCCAATAAAATCAGAATTTTGGGTTGGACAACTCATTCAAACTGTCAGAATATCAATTGATAAGGCACACAAGACCTCTACTCCCTTAGATTATGTTTATGTACATTCTACCATGTAGATAGATCCAAAAGAAAACACTGACACCCTAACAAGCATATTCATCATACCAACTTCCATATCAAGGAAAATGAAAATGATAGAACTCAACACAAAGGAAATGCATGGATGTACAAGGATCACTAGCAGCCCACACAAATTAAAAGAGCTTGCTTCAATAGTCAAAGCAACTTTAGAGGACCCATGAAGTTTAGAAAGCAGTAAGACTAGGATAGGTATGGGAATAAAGTAAACTTTGTGAGCAGTAATGCAATAAAAATGATGATGTTGACCACTCATAGGATAACACTACAAACATGATATAGAGAAATTTTCATATGTAATTTGTTTTTCTATTGATGCAACCCACTAAAGATGGTTGCATGAAAAGACTTGTCGGTGAAAACCAAGAGACTAGTCCAAAATAGCCTCAAATTTTTATCCCAGCAAAAGAAAGATTCTGAAGGTCTAAGTATATCTCTTGATAAAAATCCTTTTCATAGATGACTCATATGGATGTGAAAGAGTCATTGATCCCTTTAATAGTATAATATCTTGGCCATATAGCTCCACCTTTATAAATGTTGTGGACAAAAATAGGCTTTTTAATACCTAACCCACATTGCTAATATATCACTAAGAGGTATAGTGAAATATCTAAGATGGGTCAACCCAAAACCTATGATTTCAGCCACTACACCTTGATATTTTAATTTTGTCTAGGTCCAAGCATTTTACATATTGCCTTCTATAGAAGCATCAGTTTATAATTTCTCTTTTCATACAAGTTACATCTTGGAATGTATGTGGGGTTGTCTTTGGTAATAGATGAAGATATATTATCAACCACATTAGATCCAACTATCTTCCTATCATAGTCATTCAAGACAAAAACTCCTTGATTGATAACCATCATATTTTGTCTAAAGGGGTAATATTGTAACACATTGGGTTGAAAAATTGTATGGCTTTAATGGTGGTATTATTGTTGGATGGAATGTGAAACAAAACCCAGTAAATAGATTCTATAATTAAATATTATCATATATTTTTATTATATCAATACATAGACGATGTTTATTTTGGATTTTTGTTAGTATATATGTCAAACATGGCTGAAATAAAGATTTTCTTTTTCAATGATCTCAACAAATTGATAAAATTTTATTAAAACTTTCCTTGTCTATTAGGTGGTGATTTTAGTTGCATTAAGTTTGCCTATAAATGTTCATATGATGTTGACAATTCTTTGTATTATCGATCAAATAAGAATAACTTCAACTCCTTCATTGACGACGCCATTATGAGTAATCTAAAATTGAGTAACACTGGTTTTAGGAGTAAAGGAATATAGATGATTATTCTTGATTGTTTTCTTATCTCTCCTTTACAAGAAACAAATATTCCATGTACACTATTTTCACATGTGCTAAAGTCATTTGGGATCATATGTCGACTATATTAAATACTAACTGCATTATTTTGGGTCCCAATATTCTATAATTGGAACAATTTTAACTCGATAGAAAAAAAATATAACATCATAGTCAAAAAAGGCTGAAAATGTAAAAGTGGTGATAATATGTTGTTAAATATACATACAAATTTTAAGACATCTATAAAAAACTGATAATTTAGATAAACAAGTTTGTTGGTAACATAAATCACAAGATCTAAGAAGTAAGAAAAAATATACCTGCTTAAAAACCAACCATAACAGATACTCTTCAGATAGATAAGAAAACAATATTGTTCAACAACTCTTTCTAGATAAAGGAATTTTATGGAAGTAATGATCAAAATAATTCTGGATCATAGAAAGTGACAAAAATACCAAGTTTTAGTACAAATGTGTGATAACTATAAATCATTTTCATATGTCCACTCTCTTATATGTAACAATAGGATTAAAAACAATTGTAATAAAATCATTGACACTATGATTTCACACTTTGATAATATATACAAGCATAATAGACCTTATTTGTAGCATATTACCTTTGACTAGGATTGCCTTTATGATAAAAATGGTGTACGGCAATCTCATCTCATCTTTTATTATATGGAGTTCAAATACACTATTTTTAGTCTCTAGATTGACAAACCTCCTAGACTGAATGGTTTTGGCATGTCATTTTATCAAAACAACTAGGACATTATAAAAAAATACCTTTGTTGATATGTTTAATAATTTCCACATTGATAATGAACACACTCTAAGTGATTTCTTCTAAATTAGACCAAAAGGGTAGACAATCTGATGAATATTAGACGATTTATACTTAATAGTTTGATTAATAGTTCATATAAATTCTTGCTAAAGTGCTTAGTGCCAGGATTAAAAAGCACATGAACAACATTATTGGTGTTGAGCAAACAACCTTTATTATGGAAGACATATTCATAATGCTTACATCATAGCCAATGAAGTGACAAATTCATCCCATTCATCCAAAAAGCCCCTACATTTTCTGAAATTAGATTATGAAATAGTCTTTGGTAATTTAAATTGGTCTTTTTATGGCATGCATTAAAAGGATACAAATACTTTGATACATGGATGAGTCAAACTATCAATGCATTAGGACTAGCAGATCCTAATTGTTTAGTAATGGTTCTTCTTTTGGATACGTTAATAGCTCAAATGGTCTATGACAAGGTGAATCTCTTTGCCATCATATCCCTCATTCTTTGTTTGATGTTTTATATTGGGTTTGATAAATAATTTTATTACTATATCAAGTATTGTAGATTCTTGGTTATTTTCTTGCACATCTATGGTCTCAAAATATTTTTTGAAAAGTCTAGTCTTGATGGAAAATTTATGAAAGACTATTAAACAACAAGATATGATAGTATGAAAAAATATTTTCTGGAACAATCCCCTTGACATACTTGGTACTCCCATTATCAACTTTCAAACTTCACTAAATAGTTTTGAAACTAATTTTGGAACGTTTTGCTTTTTGGAGGAAAAATGTTTAAACAAAGTTGGAGACTTGACCACATCAATGCATATCTATCTAGGTTACCTTCATATTTCATAAGTTGTATATCACTCACCTAAAATATAGAGAATAATATCAGCATCTCTCATAGATGCTTTTTATAGGGTTGTACAAATGACATCGGTAAAATATATCTAGTTAATTGGACAACACTATGCAAACCAAAAAAATAAGGCAGACAGGGAGTGTTAGACATTAACCTTCACTCCAAATGCATATTTAATATGATTATAGTTAATCTTATTGAGAATAAATATAGAAAATGGTGTGATTATGTCATAACCAAATATTATGGCACGAAGTTACCATGGGATCTTAAAAAGATAGCTACAGGATTCTCTCCTTGTTAAAAATATGGATATAAATACAAACACCTTATATATGATGCTATTCATATTTCTCCTCAACTATAGAAAAAACTTATCTTTTTAGTCTAACCCTTGGTCTCGACTAGTTATATATCTTGGATCAAACCTGAAATTACTATCACGTGATCAACTAACAACATTACTCTAGATAAGGATTTCAACCTTCTATGCTCACCTCAAAAAACTTAACTAAGATGAACTTGATGGATATAGAACTCAATAGTAACATATACAACTTTATCAATTGTCTTGCCAACCCATAAACCAATCGCAATACAACCATCGAGACATGAGTACAACATCAACAAAGCTTTTAAATTTTTTGGTTAGTTTTCCCATATTTCTCAAAAAATAATTTTGGAAAATTAAGCATGCTTCAAAAGTACACATCCTCCTATGGATGGTTGAAAATTTTAAAAATTTCCAGGGTCTTATCTTGTAAAGATGATTTTTTGGGCCCTATATTTGTTATTTGTGATATAATGATGAGGGAAATATCAATCACACTTTCTATGATTGTAAATCCTCAAAGTTAAAAAATTGAGAATGGGTCCTTACTCCCTTTTACATATTGTACACAACAAAGAAGCTTGTGTTGATCATTCTCAATACCAAAATAGATACCTTAGTGAAATTTAACCTCTCTCTCTCTCTCTCTCTCTCTATATATATATATATATATATATATATATATATATATATATATATATATATATATATGACAATGATCCAGTGAGAAACATATTTGTTTAGAGCATGACAGACATTTGAATAAATATCCAACATAGACCAATTTTTTATAATACAACCGTATAGATTACAAATATACCTTAATATTTACCTTCCTACAAAGTTTTATCACCATCAAATTTGTATATCATTCACAACAATAGAATACTTTTTGATGTTCTATAATGAATTTCAGGCTGACCGTTGGATACAAAAAGTGTTTATTGTACATATGGACATGTAAACAATGTTCAATTGTACCGATTTTTTGTGAGAAGGTAAATGAATTGATGCTTTTACCATCTATATGGTTGGATTTTAAAAAATAGTTACAATTTTTTAGTTATTTGAATGCCTCTCATGCTCTCACCATAGGATGTTTCTCACTAGATCGCTACCCTATATATATGTATATATAGGGTCCATCTTTAAATATTGTGTGGGTAGCTACATGCCCCCTATTTTGGTTACTTTTTTTTAGTTTCTTACTTTTGTCATGTAGAGGGTTACTTTACCTTCCAAATTGAAAAGTTCCATGCATAGATAGTTAGGTTTGCAACAGCATATTCAAAAACACGATTATATACATATCTGCTGTGTATTTTTCACGAATTTACTTTTTAGTCGCATAGTTACTTTTTTGATAGCATGATTACTTTTCTAACCAGAAGAGTTATTTTTCTGATTTTCGGGTAGCGAACTCTAGGTTACCCGTATGGGTATTGAATGAACGCCCATATGTATATATATATATATATATATATATATATATATATATATATATATATATACACACACACATACATATATAGGGCGTTCATTCATTGCCTGCATGGGTAGCTACCCGCTCTAACATTGGTTATTTTTTCTATAGTTTTTTACTTTACACATATACATGGTTACTTTACCTTCCAAACTATTACTTTTCATGCATAGATAGTTACATTATAAAGATATAACAAATGTATAATTACATATTTATTCTAGATATTTTACTGTATATTGTGCCCGGTTTCACATTTTTAGTCAAATCTTTACTTTTTGGTCAAGATAGTTACTTTTTTGTCTACATAGTTACTTTTCTGACCAAATAGTTACTATTCAGGCGGCACAAGTAGCTGATGGGGCTCCAAACGTGGCACCAAGAAAATCCTAAAAGAATAACTTCTAGGTTTAACCAAAAGCAATGCACTAATTCCCCACTCCACACGAGCGGAAGGCTTATTACAGTATACTTTAGGGTCAAACCCAAAGGACAACCGTTTTAAGTAGTTATATAGATTCAGAAGTATTAAGAGTAATATTTATCACTGATTAGTTGAAAGATTGATTAAACCAAATTGTTGCCAAAAGCAACAAAGATTAAGGAAGTAAATAACAAATAATAAAGAGAACCAACGCATGGAATTTCACTACCCGAGCCTGCATAATTATCCTAATAAGATCTAACTCTCTAATAATCATTGCTAAATTAAGGGTTAGATGTTGCATCCTCACGGGATACAGGTTGTCACTTGGCCTAAAATTCCTTGAAACCAACCATCCTCAGCACCCAAGTTCCTAGTTTATTCCAATTGAACTCTCTTACAATCGACCATCCTCGGCACCCAAGTTCCCTATTTATTCCAACTGAACTCCCTTACAACCGACCATCCTGACACGTAGTAGATCAAAGTCCAATCACCTCACTATCCCTTGTTGACATCTATGGGGGATAATAAGATCATTCTGGTATTTTAATCATCTCACATCAACCTGCATATCCATAATTATAACATATATGCAAAGCAAGTCATCAATTTACAAGACAAAGAATTAAGCAGAACAATACTTCATCTAGAAACTATATTGTCGAGTTTAGATACAAGTTAAGATAAATTATAGGTGATCGGGGATAGTCCTTATGCCCCAGCACAGACGTATACTCGTTCATTGTGAGGAATAACAATAAATAGATAGTAGGAACGATGGAGATGGTCACAACGTCTGGTGCAGGAATACCAATCTCTCTGGTGCGAATGACGCCACCTTTATCCTTGCTAGGGTTTGTGTTGTACATTATGGCTTCTAATCACCGATCAGAGACCCTTTAGAATGGATGATAAGGGTTCCCTTTTATATATGTATTCCTTGTCATCGAAACCCTAAAGTTGAATGATTGTGGTCAAAGGCATCTGATTGCATGGCCCGTACTTGGTCCAATAGATGACTCACATGGGATACTCAAATTGAACCTCATGTCTGATTCTCTGGAGGACCAACATGGGGTGAACCAGAATGGACTGGATGTTGGGGGGTGAATGGCAGAGCCAATCGCTTGAATAAGAGGTTGCAAGGTGATCAAATGGAAAGATTTTGGGTCTTCCTTATCTTGAGGCATAACATCATGAGGGCTTGATCGTCCATCTGGGTGTTTTTATATAACTTTGGCTGGTTCTGCATTATATATATATATGCATTAAAGTTCAAAAAAGCAAAGATAATTACAATTGAGTGAATATAAAGCTAAAACTAGGAAATAGAAACACAACAACCACTAAAAAACAAGTAAAATAGTATGTAAAATGGGTATAAATACACTCATCAAACTACCCCAGACTTAATCCTTTGCTCATCCCGAGTAAAGCAAAATAAAAAGGAAATATATACTAGGGTCCAGGCCTTTTCTCATCCCGGTCCACCAAACATGATCAAGCGATCCTAATCCTTGGGGGTCACATAGCCACACTTGGATATCCCCCAACTGGAACTTGTTCCTCTAATTGCTAGACCCTAGAACTTGCGACGAACTATTTTCATATCAATAATACTCCTGATCTGTCTGTGCAAATAGAAGTAAGCACAAGTTAGGGCTATTTGGTTGTTTGGGGAGAATTTTGATAAGTCCATGGGTATGAAAAATTAGACAAAATGGGGGAAAAGGCATGGAACGAATCCGATTCTATGGTCTCTCCTCTATTTGACTCGAGACCTTATTTGGGATTCAATTATTTTCTTTGTCTCTCTACTATTTGACTCAAGAATTTTTATTTGTTTGCATTTATATTGACTACATGTTTTCTTTTGGGCTCATTGGCCTCTTTTATTCATGTGATACCTATAGACAAAAATTGAAAAGGAGTACTGATGGAGGGGATGCCACCCCAAACTTAGGGTTTAGCATTTGGTGAGAATTTCATTTTTTTTCTTTTTTTGAATGGTGAAGAGGTAAGAGATGATGGAAGAGGAGTGAGAGCAACATGATGACTTCTGTTTCTTCATTTTATTGTTGCATAGGAGTCAGATCATCATATTATATTAGTTAATTCAGTTAATGTAGGGTAAAGGAATATTTACAAATATTATTGCAAGTCATGTTGTAGGCACATGTGGCTTAACCTTTCAGACTCCATCTACTTACGATCACTTCTAAGGGGAAAGAATGCTTAGTTGTTGTCATCAGGGCCTAGAACTGTTCAAAACATGTTTATTGCCTAAAACTTCTTTTTGCATGGGTTAGCTTGAAAAAAAAGAAAAGGGGACAGTTCATTCATATATTTTCCATTTTTAACATACATTAAAGTGACCGACTAGGTAAAGGACATAACTCACACAAAAAATAGTAAACAAGACAGATGCAAATGAAAGATGGAGAAGAAGAAGAATGAAATGTGTAAAGATGAAAAAGGGAAAGGTTAGAGTTGAGGTGGTGGAGATGATGTACCACACGTCCTCCACCCCCAACTTCAAAATTATGTCAATCCTCAGGGAGATAGGGGTTATAGGTGGAGGGGATTTGATATGTAGAGTTGTGGAGGTGGAGATGGAGGGGTTGTACGGTGCTTGCTTGTCCAAGAGCACACAATAGAACCCTAAGAATGGGTTCTTCTCCCATTGGCGACGACTTGATTTGAGCATCACCTTGGTCACCAGTTGCCATTATCTTCATTTGGTGGTGGTGAGGGTGCCCGGGATAGCATGCCCCATGCCCCACAACATGTGTCCAACCAGCACCTTATTGCTAGGGAGATGGCTTGTTGATCATATAGCCAGTTGATCAGTAGATTCAGATCTAGTTTTAGCATCACCCCTCGATGTTTTGGGTGCACAAATCAGAGATCTCACGGGATATAAGTGTCATGGGAATAGTAGAAGAGTAGATCCTAGTATGATGGGGTCTCGCTGGTTGATGAAGGGTCGTCGCTCGATTGTCAGAGTCTTTTATTGATGTTGGTGTTTATTGATGCAATTGGTGGTGTCAAGGCAGAAGGAATATGGAAGCTTGGGGTTGTGCTCATTTGTTAGAAGGTGTTGGTGTTTCCAAGCCATACGCTTCACCCATTACATAGTTGCATCGAAGAGATGTTACGAGGGCCCAAAAAAACCATATGTTACACCATGCACACGTTATCCCTAGTCCATAGGGACCTCATGTCAATCATTTCCTGGAAAGTCCCGATCAAGATATGAAAGTGAATATTGATAATAGGAGTGAGATAAAAGTAGTTACCATTTATAAGAAATAATGCTCCTCATAGAAGATAAGGATAGATTATCTATGAGAAGGTAATAAAATCAAATATTAAAAATAGAGAGAGAAATCCCATCAGACCACGTAGCTCACCCTCTGCATCACTTATCATTTCACAAGATCGTGAGATATCCTACTGTAAAATGAGTGGCTAGCGAGCAGGAATTAATGATAATATGAGAGATTTTCATCATGAGGCTTTCTCGTCAGACCACCTATTCATTTATTAGTATTCTCAAGAATGTGGCGCTCTTCCTTCTATTTCTCTCCTCTCTCTCCTCTTTTTTTTCAAAATAAGTTTGTCAAAAGAAAATAAAGAATAAAAATGAATGGAATAAGTTAAAAAAAAGGGACTGGGTTGCCTCCCAGCAAGCGTCCCAGTTTAACATCACAAACCCGACTAGTGGTAGCATTTTTCATGTCGAACGCACGGATAGGGTATCTGAACCCTTTTCCTTTAAACCTATAGGCCCTGGATCATGGTTAGATGATGTGCATACCTTGATTATGGGTAGGATCCTATTGTCTTGATTTGTATCTTACAGGTTTGTTTGATGTAATTTTGGATTACCTTTCACCTTAAAAGCTTCAATTGAATTATGAACCCTCTTCAAATCTTCAAGGACCCAGTATTCAATAGTCTTCTTCCTTTATCGTAGGATGAGTTTTCCGACTTTGACATCTACTAGAGCTCTCACAGTGGCTAGGAAAAATGAGTCGGAACTGGTTGTATTCTTTGATATACATCACCATAAAATCACATGGGATGTAGGTATCATGTCCTAGCTTCATTAGAATGTCTTCGATAATTCCCAGGGGTTTAGTGATAGATGCATCTGCTAACTGATTAGTCATTATTGTAGGTATGAGGTATGTGAACCCTAGACGTTGGCATAGAGTGTAAGGCATAATAGATATTCTAGCACCTAAGTTGGCAAGTCCCTTACAGCTTGTGTCATCTCCCAAGAAATAGTCTATCCAAAAGGATCTTGGATCACTTCTCTTTTGAGTTAGGTGATATTGTATGATATCAAAGGTTGTTTGCTTTAACTTCACTGTCTTGGTTTCCTGGGCCAAACCCTTTGCTGAAAAAATAATCTTTAGGTACTTGCACTAGATTGGTATTTCAGTCAGCATATTGAGGAATAGTATGCTACCATGGATTCTCCCCATGGCATCCTTGAATTTCATGAGTCGGTCATTGAGATTAGTTTTCTTGATACCTCCTGCAGATGGTACGTGTGACGTGTACATTGGAGTTGATGGTGGTTCAGAATTGACTGATGGAGTTGCTTCCATCAATTTCTCACTAGTGTTGGGTATTGTTGGTGTCACGGGAGGTTCCATTGTCCGATCCTCTAGATGGATGTCCATAGAATGGTCGGTTGGGTAATTTGGAGCTTCGATTGAGGTTCTTTCACTTTTTTTGGTAGGAGTGAAGGTAGGAGGTGTGCTATACATATTTCTTGACCTAGTCGTTATGGCGTTCTACTGTTCTGGTTGCTCCAGATGTTTGGGGTTGTTTTTTTGCTGGCCAGCGATTGTGCCCTGTGGGGGATGTTGGCTAGTTGCCAAATGGGTGATATGAGATTCCAATGCCTTTTGATTTGTTTTGACATTGGAAAGTTGGGTCTGGTCTGACGTTGTCAATTCTTGGAGTGTCTTCATTAAGTCTTGTGTCAATGCGGCTTCGATTTATAGGGGTGGGGCATGGTTTGGATTCTGGTATTGTTGCTACTGGTGGTAATTCCTACCAGGAAAATTGAACCTGAAATTTCTCTGGTTACGTGGGCCATAATAGATAATTGCTTCTCTACCCTTGACGGGTGTCATCGAGGTTTGGCTTGGATTTTTGGCTCTAGTGGGATTCCCATATTGGAAACCATGATGACTTCAATCTTGAATTGAATTACAGTATTATTGCCATGGAATATTGTGGATTGATTTCACGTCTTTAGCCTGAATGACTATGTACTATTGCTCGGCTTGCTGCTGGTGGAATGCAGTATATAGTTGTTGAAAATGGATTGTGTTGTGATCCACTACATGATAGAATTTGCATGAGGGTGCAATTATTTATACATGGGGCCTATGGCTCTTCCTTTCGTATGTGCTGAAGGATTTTTCAAGATTATCCTTCTAGGGAGATAGAGAGCTTCTAGTGCTTTAGAGATAGATTTAAGTTTTTAGCAATCCTCCACCGTAGCTATTTTTAGTACGCCTTTTCACGAGGGTCTTGACCGATGAGTATGGTTTTTTGTTGTGAGATTTTTATCTTAAGTGCAAGAACATGCGGCGAGTAATTCTTGCTAGGCTGCAATAGCTGTATCGATGCACACTTGGATAGTTGCTTCTATAGCCACCGCATCTGCCATGGTCTTCTCGTTGGGAAGTTTCCTAAGGGTTTTCTTGATTTCAAGATCGAATAGCAATCCCAAATCAAGACTTTTAGATCTTCACATATGCTAGGAGTACCTTAAAAGAGGTTGGATCATCGTGAGTGGTGTGATTGATTCTAGAATATTTTTAATATTATTAAGAAAAATAAATAAACCAAAAATAAAAACCCTTGTTATGTTTATGCTTCCGAAAATATTCAACTATTGTTGTCCACAACAAATGCACCAATTTTTTATGGGGCTCCAAATGTAGCTCCAAGAAAAAATCTAAAAGAATAACTTCTAGGTTTAATCAAAAGCAGTGCATTAATTCCCCACTCTACATGAGCGGAAGCCTTATGGCAGTATACTTTAGGATCGAACCCAAAGGACAACCTTTTTAAGTAGTTACATAGATTCAGAAGTATTAAGAGTAATATTTATCACTGAATAGTTGAAAGATTGGTTAAACTAAATTGTTGCCAAAGCAACAAAGATTAAGGAAGTAAATAAAAAATAATAAAGCAGAACCAGGGCATCAGGATTTGCTACCCAGTCCTGCTTAATTATCCTAACAAGATCTAACTCTCCGATAATAGTTGCTAAATTGAGCCTTAGTTGTTGCATCCTCACAGGATACAGATCATCACTTGGCCTAAAATCCCTTGGAATTTACCATCTTTGGCACCCAAGTTCCCTGTTTATACCAATTGCACTTCATTACTTACGACCGAACATCCTTAGCACGTAGCAGATCAAAGTCCGATCACCACACTATCCCTTATTGACATCTCATGGGGATAATAAGATCATCCAGGTGTTCTAATCATGCTCACAGCAACCTACATATCCATGATTATAACATATATGTAAAGTAAATTGTCAATTCGCAAGGTAAAGAATTAAGCAGAATGATACTTTGCTTAGTAACTATATTATCAAGATTAGATACAAGCTAAGATATAGTACGAACAATTGGGGCTAGTCCCCAGCCCCATCACAAACATCTACTTGCTCATGGTGAGGGACAACAACTGAAAGATAGTAGGAATAATGTATAAGGCCACGACACCTGGTGCAGGAAGACCAATATCTCCGTTGTGACTGTTGCCTCATCACTCCTCTCTAGGGTTTGTGCTGCACAATGTGGCTTCTAATCACCGATCAAATACCCTTTAGAATGGATGATAAGGGTTCCCTTTTATAGATGCATTCCTTGCCACTAAAACCTTAAAGATAGATGCTTGTGGTCAAATACATCTGATTGCATGGCCCGTACTCAGTCCAACATGCGACTCATGTGGGTTACTCAATTTGAACCTCACGTTCGGTTCTCTGGCGGACTAGCATGGGGTGAATCAGAATGGAGTGGATGTTGGGGGTGTGTGTGAGGATGTAATAATGTAGAAGACTCCAAGTAGAGAGCAGCTCGATTCAGGCAAATGGCAGAGTCGATCGCTTGACTAGGCAGTTGGAAGGTGATCAAATGGAAAGCTTTCGACCTTCCTTCCCTTAAGGTGTAGTATCATGAGGGATTGATCATCCATTTGGGTGTTATCATACAATTTTGGCTAGTTCTGCATAAAATATATATACAAATACATTAAAGTTTGGAAAAGGAAAGATAATTGCAACTGAGTGAATATAAAGCTAAAATTAGGTAATAGAAACACAACAGTCTCTAAAAAACAAGTAAAATAGTATGTAAAAATGGGTATAAATATGCTCATCATTAGCAAATTCCAGGTTACCTGCACAGGAATTAAAGATAAGCCCATATATATATATATATATATATATATATATATATATATATATATATATATATATATATATATATATATACATATATACATATACATATATAGAGAGAGAGGGAGTGTGTGTGAGTGAAGCCGGAATAAACTCAAGAGTACCGAAGACTTTATACACAAGTTTTTTCCATCATAAAAATCTAAACTGTTGATCTTTTTAAATATTTTAAGAACATCCTATATAATAAATTTCAGCTCATTTGGACACTTATTTGTCATGTTTCTAAAGGGGGTCAAAAATCATTCGTTTCAAATTAGTTTTGTGTGTTGGTTTTGTTGTCATTGGATGAGTGACTTACACTCATCCAAATGGGCTCAAATTTTGTATGTAGCCTATTAATATTGTACTAATAAATATCAATGGATTAGAATTTACAAAAATTTGGTCTAGATAGACAAACATCATTGAGGTGTGTGGTGTGATTTGTGCACTCGAGTGTATTCTAGCTTGACACTCTCTCTCTCTCTCTCTCTCTCTCTCTATATATATATATATATATATATATATATATATATATATATATATATATATATATATAAAAGTATATATATAAGTATATATATATATATGTGTATATATATGTATATATATATGTGTGTGTATGTATATGTATATATATATATACATACATATACATAAATATGTATATGTATATATATTCATATACGTATATATACATATTTATGTATATATATACCTACATATACGTATATACATGTATATATATACACATGTATATATGTATATGTGTGTATATATATGTATGTATGTGTGTGTAGTCAACAAAAGTGAGGGGAGAGCTCGAGCTCTTGATCCTATTGGGAGCAGGAGGGATGAAAGAGGGTTCTCTCACATCCCGTTTCCGTAGTACAACATAATTCCGTTCGTCCCCTGAGGGGTTCTTTGGCCAACGGAGGTCAGATGGTGTGTGTATAGCATGACAAATTATACTGTTAAAAATTATTACAATTATTACTGATTAATCTCATTGTGGATACTTTCTTTTGACAAAATTACACATCAATACAATTATATAAACTATAAAAGAATTTTAAAACTATACCCAACAATATACATCAAAGTTAGAACTATTTAGCAGACTCACTAGTCTACTTTTTGATGGTCCAAAGTAAGTGTTGTGAATCATGTTTATCTAATATCAAATAGGATAAACAAACCACATCTGATGTTTGTTTGACACTACAAGATAGAATAGGATGGAGCAAGAACCAATTGCCTAACACAGTTTTGAGAAAAGCACTCTAATGCAAGATTAATGTAATACTGTCTTATTTGAGCATTAATGATTGGTTGAGTGCATCCCAACTTAGATTGTTAGACCAGATAATAACGACCAATCTTCCACTATTTCATTCATGTCTGAGACTATAAAAACTAAAATCTGGTCTATTGGACATTTTTAGTTCAAAATGGCAGCTCCTCTTCCATGTCATTTGGTCTCATGTATCGTCTCCTTTTTCATATCCTTCAAGATCAATGTTGGATGCTCTCCTTAAAAAATCACAATTAATAATAAGGTATGTGTTGCAGCCTCCTCATCTATATCCTTTCACCATTAGCAACAATAACAGTAGTATCAAGAAGCTTTGACACCAGAAAGTTCCTCTATAATTGATGTGAAGTTGACTAAAACATGTGTCTACATCACATGTCCCGTCAAGAGTCTACATGCATATCGTGGTAATCTCTTTGATCCAGGTAGTTCTACCAATCATCTTTGACCCGTGTATCTATCTTTGTTGACTCGATTTGAGGGCACTAGTAAGACACTAGAATACACTGATGTTTGGGAAGGCTTGGTCACCGCTCTTCATTCTTGCAAATGGTGCATATGTGGCTGATGTCTTTCCAATCAACCTTAGTCCATGGCATTCCTCCATAGTGATTCTTATGGGTCTGATGCTACTATCATTCTACTTCATTATCCTAGTCAAGTCCCAGTCAATGTGAGTGCTAGTTTGCCTACTCCAATCAAACCTGGTTTTTCGACTCTTGTTCCTTCTACCTTTATGGTTCGTAAGCGTATTGAACCACCACCGCCCCATGTGATCTCCTTATCAATGTAAATCTTATTGATTCTTTCTTTTATGTCGGTGTCCCTATGGTAAAGAGCATCTCACTTCTTTGTCATTTGCACTTTGTTGACGCTCTACATACTACTCTACAAAAAGTGGCTTCTTGTCCAAGCTCCATCATTGCTTGGATTTGTCTTTTGATGATCCTTATGTGAGTTCTTTAACACTTCTTTCCCAAGTCTATTCAAGAATGCTCAGTAGAAAAGTGTGCCTTGTTCCAATAGATTTTGAATCTTAAAACCCTAGAAAATTAGAATTCAGGATATGATGGTATCCAACAACTCATTGCTCAGATCATGGCCCGCCAGTATCCTTGTGAACATGAATAAATTGTTCAAGCAATAGTTTTCATGTTAAGTCTGAGATCAAGGATGGCCTATTTTCCTAGTTCCATATGAGTTCTCTCTTCTAATAGTGTTGCTCCCTCTACCTCCGCTACTCATATACACCTTGAAGAAAAACACCCCCAACTCTCCCCTCTTACGGTGCAACATGTGTCAGATATTTCTTTATCTCTCATTGTGGCTTCTTGTGTCATAGTTGAAGAGGCAATCTTATCCTTCCATTAAGGGACCGATGACGACCTTTGTGCACAACACACTTTTGACACTATGTGTGTTGCATTAGCAGTCATTATATATGACTCTTTGAATGATGCTTGATCTCTATTCAAACTTTGGCTTGTCATTTGTTGTTCGACCTTCCTAGAACGAAATGTCTCCAATGCCCCTCTGACTCCTCTCAAGCCGGACAATGCAATTTGGCCTAATCATCGTTGGTACTATTTTGTATCCCTTATTTTTGAGGTTGCAATGAAGGGTGTCTTGTCATATGTGGTCCTTCATCATAAGGATCATTATTTTGGTGTTGGCATTCTGGGGGTGATAAAACCTTTTTACACATTGTCACTCACCTTTTCCATGACCAACAACATAGTACAACCTCATAATGTCCCTTATTGACTTTAGTAATATATTCCACATGGTTGATAGATCCACCATATTTTAGGAGATTCATCTTCATTGCACAACGTTTGCATGTTGGGTTGAACTTTGTTATAGCTCCCCAAATCCTCTCTATATGGTTTAGAGTGAGGCTCTCCACTCTATAGATAGTGTCCAATAAGGTGATCTATTGGGACCATTCCTTTTTTCATTGACTCTACATACTCTTATTCTGTAATTCAAGGATGAATTTTACATCAACCTTCTTTCTTTCTTTCTTGATGATGGCACCCTCATTGGTGACATTGCCAAAGTCTCTTAAGTGTTATTAATTATCCAAGCATGAGGCCCAAAATTTGTTCTATATATCAATATCAATAAGATGGACATATTTTGGCCTTTGAATGATGCCAGGCAAGACCTGGAGTCTGGTACATTCCCTGCTAACAGATCCCATCCTACGCATGAAGTGAAGATTTTAGGAGGTCATGTTTCCACATACTCAGGTATTATCATGAATATTTTTATGGAACGTGTGGTCAAAGTTCTTGCAATGATCGCTTGGATCTGCTTCAGGTGCCAGAATATGAGTTCTTCTTCTCTAATCACCTGTTAGGAAGCCCAATTTTTTGTTTACTCTTTGATGACACCCCCAACTTCCATTGTTTTTTCACTAGATTATATTGATCGTGGGTTTCTATCTTTTTTGGGGAGAGGAAACACAGTGGAATAATAAAAACTTTCCTTCATGTTTTACCCTAGACTTAGAATCAGTTGTAGCTATAAAATGTTAGTGAAAAAAAGACATATAAAGGATGAAGATTATACCTTTGTGCATACTAGTTGTACAATAACTTGACACGTGTTTGTCAGTGAAGAACTCAAACTTTCAGATCCAAATCCAAATCCAAATCCAAATTGATCACCAAGTTGTTTCACAGTTGTCTTCTTCATATAACCCTCTCATTGTCTATTGGAACACCTTCTCCAAGTCTCCCCACAAGTGCCACGACCTTGACTTCATCCACCTAGATGAGGTAGAATGTGGTGTACAACCTTGGCCACCAAGCTAAAGTGGAACATGAGTTGTCAACATGCTAGTCATCTGGAACTCCCTTTCTTATCCTATCTTGGGTTGTCCTCCTTAGGAAAATGTCCTCTCTCTTAAAGAGAGAAATTTTGTGGCCAACTTATCTCACTATGTGTGTCAAGTGTGTCTAACCCTAATGGGACAAACCCCTTTATGTAGGTGTGTCATCGGCTTGGAGTTTCCTAATTCCAATCCCTTTCATAATCGTATTCTAATAAATAGAAAACTCAAAATGTATCCTAGTCAACCGAATGGAACTCCCATTCACCCAAATGGGTCCCTTATAGGACTAAGATGGGATACAAGTTCCCCGAATTGCAGACCCATATCCAAATTGGTTTCCCAATTTGATTCCAAATCATATATGGACACTTTCCTAGTTAGGTTCCAGTCACCCGACTCAGTAAATGAGTCACCTAACTGGTCACTTGCCCAAAGTGAAAATCAGTCAATCGATCGGCGGTCACTTACCCAATTTATCTATTGACCCGATTAATCTAGTCAAATAGTTGTACATTCCAATCACTTAACTAGACAAGAAACCATCCCATTTATAATTCAAAACAATTCTATTCATATGTTTGATTGTGAACTTCAATTCCCTTATGCATCCTTAAATGTGGCACCTATCATATATATATATATATATATATATATATATATATATATATATATATATATATATATATATATATATCTGTGTGTGTGTGTGTGTTTCTAATGATGTTGGTAGTGATTTTCAAATCCTCACAAGAATATATTAGTGGCTAGCAACACATTATTGTCCCCCAAGTAATAGGAGCAAGTTGGAGAACAAGTTCAACCTATAAAGTGATCAATGTCACATGATTGTATAATCCCTTTGTCATAGATATCCAGATTGAAACCAAGGCACAAAATTGTCATTCTCTTATCATTCTATCTATGTTACTTGAACTAGAGAAGACTATTGCAATTATTTTGAGCTCAATATTGTATATTGCCTCACATGAGAATTGCCATGCATTTCCACTATCTTTCTTGTCAAGTGGGGAAAATATCACTCCATGGGAGATATAAATTCCATCTACATCACTCATAATATATATAAGTGTTACAATGCACCAATAACCACCTTTTTGGCAACCCTCATTTAGAGTGAGTCATGTTGAGCTACTGTCGAAGTACACATCACAACAAGTGATTATTGTAGTGACTTTAGGTCTAAGGATTGCATACACCATTGTCACACTGAGATATGGCCTAAGATGTCATTACATGGATTCCATGTGTTATTCTCAAGGTGGGTGTGTCCTGTACAACTTGTTCTCTGACAAGTACCCATAAATCTGATTTAATGTCCAATATCATTACTAAAAGACATAGTCATCACTCACAATACATGCTAGTCTTGTGTATTATTGTTGTCTTATAATATTCGCAATGACAACCAGCTAGGGATATAACAAGAATGCATGTTCTAAGTATACATATCATCTCATGTTCATGTAATCACCCCAAACCATATGTCATTGATTCAAAACATTTTTAGGACAATACTAAGTTTAATCATTATCTTTTTTATGAACCCGACATGGGGTGCCTTTTTTCATTACCTTTTGTAAATGCGGTATGTGTAATGCATGGGAAACAAAACTGTCGAAAGACATGGAAAAGATGAAAATAAAGTAGAAAGAAAATTGTACAACTAACTAGAAGGCTATCTATGCATATTGTTTGTATCAACACAACATTTTGACTAGATGTCATCAGGATTCTTCTTTGAATCAAAGATCCTGAGATTTCTTTCCCATCAAAGGTTGTGGATAGTGAAAATAGCAACTGATTTCCTCTCCCCATGAAGCACAAGCAAATCTTGAAGATTCAAGGGTCTAACAACATACTCAGAAGAAAACCAACGCCAAACTTTGGAACTTTAAAGGTAGGTGGAAAAAAGATAGTTAATACCTTCTTCCTCATTCTTGCATTAAATGCATCTAGAAACTAGACAAAATCAGTTCTTTTCATAAAATCAATAGTATCAAGTATATTTAGAAAACATTTCTAGAGAAGGCATGAACATCTCTTGGGTACTTTCCCTTTCCAGATCCAATTTGAACACTTGACTAGAGGATTTTTCCTTCTAACAATTGTCCAACCATCCCATAGTTAATAATTGATTCTTACCTTTATATCTCAATTGATTACATGCATCACTAGTCTTAGGAAGGTTATACAAGTTGTCTAGAACAACTTTACAACCTTTCATCTCTGAGAAACTCCAACCACCATCAATCAAACAATAATTAACTTTGCAGTTAGGACTCTTCCCCATTCTCAACATCATATCACTATCATATACCTCAAGAAGGGTTCTCTTCTGTGGGATCCAAGGATCTTTCCAAAGGAGAAAACTATATATGTCACCAACACATAAATCAATGTGAGCTTTAAGCATCTCTCTATATCTAACTAGCTTCTTCCATGTCCATGAAGAGTTGGGTTTACTCCCAAGTAATAAAATAAAATCTTGGGATATGTACTCTCATGTAACCATTTAACCCAAAGATATTCCTTATTGTTAGGAAAAGTCCAATGATTTTTCAAAATCCCAGCTTTGGACCAATCTTCAGCAAATCAAATACTCAACCCTCCTTTTGACATGGGTCTACAGATAGAATCCCAAGACACAGTATGAATGCTCTTTTGATGCTTTGTGCCATCATAAAGAAATTTCCACATTACTTTTTCAATCTATAGAGTAATGACTCCAGTGATGGGAAAAGCAAAAGACCAAAATACATGATATGAAGCTATAGTAGAGATAACAAGTTCAACTATACTAGCAAAGGAAAGTAGTTTACTTTTCCAGGAGTCCAACTTTTTCTTAATTTCATCAAGGATAGGGGTGCACATTGCTTTTGTGAATAAAAAGAGGTAATCCCAAATACCGAATAGGATGAGAAGCATTATCAATCTTCAAAACGTCAAACAGAGAATTTTAGTCCATTACACTCCTACTAACAAATAACTGACTCCTATAACAATTCAACTTAAGACCTGATACCCTACCAAAGGAATGAAGGATGCTAGCGATTGCATTGACATTAGACTCATTAGCTTTAACAAACAAAAGTAAATTGTCAACAAAATAATATGTGAAACCCTGAATTTATCAAAGCTTATAAAGGGTTCAGAATATTGTCTTTCATAGAGGCATCAATAATGGCAGTCAAGACTTGCATCGCGATCACAATCAAATAAGGGGCCAATAGGTCCCCTTGCCTCACACCATTAGAGAATTCAAAGGAAGGAGAAGGAGAAAAATTAACAACACATGGAATGAGGCATTACTGAAATAGACTTGGATCCAATTTAACCAACAAATGGGAAAATCCATTTTCTACAAAATAAAAAGGATATAATCTCTCTTTATTGTATCATAGGCTTTGTATATATCTACTTTCATACACATTTTTTTTGGAATATTAGCATTAGGAAAGGAACTCAAAAGTTCATTAGCTAAGAGAATACCTAGAGAGGAGGTGCACCTTGGTGATATGGAGTAGTCCAATCATTCCTTTTAAGATTATTTAATTTGAGGCCTCAAATACTAGGATGTGAAAATCTCCCCCACTTAGACTCAAATCATGGGACGATACAATCTCCTATACAGACTCTTGACATCCTTGTCAAGGATCAACTATGGCTCATAATAGGCCTTAGATTAAATTATCTTAAAAGAAATGATTGTACTACCCCATATCACAAAGGTGCACCTCCTCTCCCAGGAGCCCATTACTAAAGAATGAACTATGTGGTTAAGCATGCTCATCCCAGAGTAGTACTAGGATGGGTGACCAGTTGAGAAGTTTATCCTGGCTTGCACGTGAGTGAGGACAAAGCGCACAATTAAGTTTAGTGGTGGTATGTGAGGTCATTGGTTATTTCTAAAACTCTACTAGAACCTTGTACAGTGGGACCAGGTGTTACAAATGATGTCAGAGCCCATTCCCCTCTAGTAGCCGGGGCCCACATGGACAGTTCACATGCTAGTCTTGAGTCGTGCGATCTAAGCATGTTGGAAAGGGATTTTCATGGTGATGTATTCACCCTTGCATAGGTATTGTGTGATCGAGAGCTGGGTCTCCATGGGCCAATTTGGGTCTACATCCAAGCCATTCTGGATCTGCACTGAAATTGGAAAATATTATGAATCATAGTTGAGCCTTGACAAGGATGTCAAGAGTCTAAGTGCAGGAGATTGTATTGTCCCATGATTTGAGTCTAAGTTGGGGAGATTTTAACATCCCAGTATTTGAGGCCTCAGATTAAATGAACTTGAAAGGAATGATTGGACTACCCCATATCACCAAGGTGCACCTCCTCTCAAGGGAGCCCATTACTAAAGAATTGTGAGGTTAAACGTGCTCAGCCCAGAGTAGTACTAGGATGGATGACCAGTCGGGAAGTTTATCCTGACTTGCGTTTGAGTGAGGATAAAGTGTGCAGTAAAGGCTAGTGGTGGTATGTGGGGCCATTCGTCATTCCTGAAACTCTACTAGATCCTTGGACAGTGGGCCCATGTGTTATAAATGATATCTGAGTCAATTCCCCTCTAGTAGGTGAGGCCCACATGGGAATGTGGCATGTTAGTATTGAGATGTGCGGTCGAGGCATGTTGTGAAGGGTTGTCCATGGTGATGTAGCCACCCTTGCGTAGGTATTATGTTACCGAGAGCTGGGTCTTCATGGGCCATTTTGGGTCTGCAGCCCAGCCATTCTGGATCTGCATTGAAATGGGGAATCATCAATAGTTTTGCCTTTGATAAAGGCAACATGGTTCTTATCAAACAGATAAGGCATAATATCATGAAGCCAAACAGATAAGATCTTGGTAATGATCTTGAACATCATGTTGCATAGGGAAATAGGATGGAAATCCTTAAGAGTAGAAGCCCCGCAAACTTTAGGTATAATAGTGATAAAAGATTTGTTGCGCACTCTTAGAAGCTTCCCTGATTCAAAGAAGTTAAGGATGGCCTTGGTAACATCTTTGCCAATAATAGACCAGCAAGATTGAAAGAACACATAGCATTAAAACCATCTAGACCAGGGGCCTTGTCCACATTAAGACTTCTAATAACATAATCAACTTCCTCCTTTGCCACCCACTTATTGAGGTTGTCAAACTGAGAGCTAGTAATAGAAGGAATCACCCAGGATTTGTCCCATTAGACCAAATAAAAGGAAGTAGAGTTGAAAACAATAGATTAATAATTGACTACATGATGAAAAATGTCCTCATGCTCATTCAAAACAATATCACCAACATTAAGAATATAACAATGTGGATACTATTATATATCCTTCTCATGTTAATAGTGGTATAGAAAAAAGAGGTATTTCTATCTCCTACCTGAAGCCATAGCACTCTAGATATTTGTCTAAGAAAGTTTTCCTCCTCATTGATAGCTTTTTTGAACATATTCCTTACTTAAATAAGATCCAAATGAATATTCTTGTCAATGGGATGAGCATCAACCTCCTTTTGTGGGAAAATAGCCTTGAACACAAGTTCTTTAGCAATAGAATAAAAATTACCAATAAAATTCTTATTCCATTTCAGAACGACATCCTTAACAATATGAAATTTCTTATAGACTCTGAGCATAGGAACTCTAGTAGGGAAAGAACTTTGCCAAGATTCTTTAACCACAGATAGAAAATTAGGTGGGTTGACCCGCACATTAATAACCTTTAAAGGTGAGACTCTTTTCATGCAAGTGTTAAGATGTAAGATCCGAATACAGTGGTCACTAACTAGATTAGAAATAATTTCTCCCCGAACAGAAGGAAATGAGCTCAAGAAATTGAGATACAAACACATCTATCAATTTTTGAGAATGTACTAAGATCCTTTTTACTCCGACTATCCCAGATGAAAAAAGAACCTTTAGTTGTAACCTCAAAAAGCCCAGTAATAGACACAGACTTATTGAAATCATTCATGCTTTTGGTCGATGGAGGATGGTTACCTACTTTTTCATTCAGAATCTAACTACATTAAAATCACCCAAGATACACCAAGGTAAAGAAATATATGCACTGAGAGCATTCAAAGAATCCCATTGGAGGGATCTATCCATGTCACCATTAGCATTATAGACAACAATAAAAAGAAAATTTACATCACCAACAGATATATCATAATGAAGAATTTGTTCATTTTCAAAGACTTTACTTATAATCAAAGATGAATCCCTCCACATGAGGATAATGTGTGTATATGAGTAAAAAGTAGAGTTGGAAACATACTTAGCTCATGGACATAAAGACTCAACAATAGAAGATGCTTCACCTTCCTTAATTATGAATTTCAGTATGATATAGATATCAACCTTATTCCTATAAATTTATTTTGAATGCAATAGATTTTATTATGGACTCCTCTCACATTCCATGCCACAATAGATAAGGGTATTAATTTGGAATAAATATATCATCAATGGAAGTATAAATCCAAGCATTGTCCCCTCCTTTGAAGTTAGCTAACTAGGAGAATTTGTTAGGAGATATGTAGATATTCCTAACTAAAGAGATGGATTTAGAAACACTCTGTAGGATATTTAGATTTCCTGCCTTGAATTTCCCATTCTTAGGAAGGCATAGGAGTAACTTAAGGAGTAAGTAACTTCCCTTTCTTATCAATTAAGCTTTGGCACTAACAATCCTACTCAAAGTATCAGAAGGCCCTTCAACACTATTCACTGCAATACTAATCTTTTCCACTAAATCACTAAATTCTTCCACCTCCTCTATAATAGGTTCATAGTTACAACCTTTGGAACCCAAACTATTTTGTTTTTGGTTTTAGGCATAGGAAAAGCAACCTTCACTAGCTTCATATCACACAGAGTAGATTCATGGACAAAGTTGTCACACGACAAACACCTAAGGGGTTCCCATTGATACTCAAAGGAGATTCTATCAGATTGATGATCATCACACTGAATGTCTAGTTCTTTGAGAAGGTAATATCAAGCGGTATTAGAATTTGGATTCTAGCATACTCCAGTTGTTGAACTCAATAGTGAACTTATCAATTAGGAGAGGTTTTCCTAGATAAGATCCAATCATGTTGAATAATTATTCATCTGAGAGCTCTAGCGGGAGGTCGTGAGTCTTCAACCAGACTAGAATCTCTGAGAACATCAGTTTTTTCAAAGGATTGCCTTGTTCCCACTTCTTTATAATTAAAGGTCTACCATCCTTGAACCATGGACCACCCTCAATCACCATGAAAAGATCCTCATCATTGGAAAACATAATGAGCAAAAGACATTTACCTCTTCATCTGACCTCCAACCATCCCTTGACATTCTAGATCCACCCAAAGTGACAAACCAGGGCTGACCAATGTGGGTTCAACCCCACAACATATCCCACGCCAGTCTTGCTCCATCTCTTCGAGTTCCTTTCCACTATACTTTTTAGGTAACTCAACCTTCCTTCCACCATATCAACATCCATCTTAGTAAGTTTACCCGATCCATTTGTATTGTTCGTTGAAACTAGATCCGAGCATGATTTACTTCCCAGTGCACCCTGGACCAAAGAGACCATCATGTAGTTTCTTTTCAAATTCCTCATTGGGTTCAGTGCCCTAGAATTATCTTCCTTCTTAATGGCGGCAGATGCTTTCTGGGTCACCTCTGAAGTCACCACCATAATCACCTCATTCTTCACCCATGTGTCCTCCATGGTTTATTCTATGATCCTTATTTTTAATCATTATCTCAATATTGAAACAAACATAATAAGTGGAATTTCCTACTATTAATAATCAAATCATATACAAAGTATCCCTATTACAATCATCATAGTATCTGACTTTCACTAGACCCAATATCTCACAAATCTAATCTCAATTGATCTAACATGACCATCATGTTTATGATGTGAAAGTTCTTTCATCAAAGGATCACCAACGTTGCTTTAGTTGGTACTCTACAAATCTTAACATAACCTCATTGTACGATTTCTTATATGATATGGTAACGGTTGAGTATGTGCTTGGAACGTGGTGCGGTCTAGGTTCCTTACCTTGTGCAATGGCTCCATTATTTTCGTGGTGTAGATCTACTGCATTGTCAATGGATGGAACCAATTCTAGTTCACCATTAAACTTACCAACCCATACAACTTCCTTTGTTGCACTAGAGGCAGTAATGTACTCAACCTCTATAGTAGAACCAACAATTGTTTCTTGCTTGGAATTTTTTAGGCTCATAGCTCCATCATTGAGGCAAATCACTAAAACTTGACTGTGATTGGTAATTGTCCTTGTCGCTTTGAAAGCTTGTGTAAATACTCTTTTACAACCAACTCTTTCTTACCACCATAAATTTGAAATTGGTCCTTAGTTCTTCTTAAGTACTTAAGAATGTTCTTTACAACAGTCTATTTACCTTTACTGGGATCTGAATGGTACCTACTCAGCATGCTCAAAGAATATGAAATGTTGAGACATATACACAACAATGCATACATGACGGATCCAATTGTGGATGCATATGGAACCTAAACCATGTGTACCCTCTCTTCAAATAAGATAGGATATTAAGGTCTAGAGGGACGTATACCATGTGACATGGGTAAGTATCCTCTCTTTGACTCGTTCATGTTGAACATTTTCAAAACTTTGTCAATGTATGTACTTTGATCCTTCTGGATCTATCTATGTAGATCTTAATTCCTAATATATAGGATGATTCTCCTAAGTCCTCCATGGAGAAGGTATTCACAACTATCAACTTTAGAGTGTGGATGTCATTCCACATCAATAGTATGACGTCAACATACAATATAAGGAATATAATTATGCTACCACTAACCTTCTTGTAAGCACAAGGTTCGTCTTTATTTTTAAATAAATTCAAACTACTTGGATGTTTGTCAAAATGAAAATTATAGCTCTAAGGTTCCTTCTCACTCCATAGATTGACATTTTTAGTTGAAAGACTTTTTCAACTTCATTTAGACAGGTAAAACCTTTGGGTTGTGTGACCATGGTGACCACCACGGCTGTGCTACCCTAGCCCTGCCACGGTCGTGGTGACCACCACGGCCATGCCACATCTAGTACAAAATCAACCAAGTCCCTGAGATTTTTTCCCATTTCTCACCTCGGTCGTTCCCATCCACCACGACCATTCTCACCCCTCCCCTCCAAGGTCGTGCTACTCATAAAAACCTAGCTATTTTTGCATTGCATTTCCCATACTACTCCTACTTGACCTATTGCTTCCCCCACACCTATATATACATAGGTGGTGGCTATAGCATGAGGTTAGCTACCTTCTACCACCTCTTAGATCCCCATTTTCACCCCTTAGCCATTCCACCTCATTTCCACCTCCATTCCACTCCATTTTACCATTTCCACCACCAAAACCCTAATTTCTTCTTATTTCCACCCATTTCCGCCATCATCCCATGCCATTGCTCCTTAGAGGAGAGAGGAGGATGTCCAACAACAGCGGAAGTGGAGTATTTCTCCATCTACACCAAGCTTCATGGATTCTTCTATGTCTTTCTCCCTTCTTTTTGTATTTTGCATTGCTATGAGTAGCTAGGCCCCTTGGGTGGGCTGTTTGGGGTCAAAAATGTTATGTAAACATTGTAATTTCATTTGCTAATGATTATTTTCTATTTCTATCTCACTCTTCATGAATTTCTTGTTGGTTTGTGCTTGAAATCACCTAGGAATTTAGGGAAATTGCTTATATGTGTGAATTTTTTGTTTTCTCCTAGGTCCAATTCTTGGATCCCTAGCTAGCCACCCATATTTCTACATTCTAATCAATTCTCTTAACCCTAGTTGAGAGATCTAAGTGGCTAGTTTAGATGAATTTGGTGTGCTTAGCATGGAGCTTTCTCAAGGTTAGAATGTGGGTGATGGGAGGCCTAAAACCTCACTACCACTCCCATTACTAGCCTCAGCCCCTAATCATCCTAAGATCATCTAACCTAGAAACCTAGGCTTGTTTAGACTCTAATTGAATTACACCTAAACCCTAACCCACGTAAGGGTAGTAGGGAGTGTTAGGAACTAGTTCCCCTATACAAAACCTAGCATATCCATGGCTAGTTAGTAGTTTAGGATAATTCATTAGACTCTAGCTTGTTGTTTTGTTTGATAATCTAAATGGAATCATAATGTTCACATGTCACCCCCCAACCTAATTGATAAGTGCATCCCCTAAACAGCTGACATTTCCCTTAATTGCTTTAAAACCCTAGTTTCCCTCTTGTTTAGCTAGTATTATCTTAGTTAGCTCTTTTATTGCTTAGTTAGCTTCTTTCCTTGTTTATGCTTTGATTTTGCTAGTTTAGGTCTCTAATTGATCTTTTCCCCTATTTGCTAGCTTAGTGTAGTGTAGACCTTTTCTTGCTTGCCTTAGTGTAGATCGTTCTTTTCTTACCTTGCCCTGTCTTTTCTTGCTCAGTAGAATTAACTATCTAGGGTTAACTTAGGTTTGTTCTTGCTTGCTTTCCTTTACTTGCTTTCTTTCTCAACTTAGTGAAATCAATCAAAACATCACCTTTAAACCCTTGAACCCTAGACTCTGCAGTAGGAACCTAGCCCAAAAACTAACCTAGATCTAGTGCCCCCTTTTCTCTGTGTGGATCGACCCTATACCTTCTGCCCTCCTATACTACGACACGACTCTGTGCACTTGCGGGAGTAGTCTTTTAGTTTGTGCGAGTGTGTTAAGTTTAGGTCCTTTAAAAATTCAAAAGTTTAATCCACTGTGTGTTTCTATTCATGAGGTTGCATCTATTCAAACTCCAATTGAGTAGTGTGTAACACCATTGGAAGAAACACACTAGTGTCATGTATACATCCTCAAGGAGATTTTGTTAAAAACATGTGGTTTTATGTCCATTTGCTAGATCTCATAGTCATGATAAATTGTGATGGCAAGCATGATCCTGGTAGATTTAACCATGGCAACGGGTGTCAAAGTTTCATAATAGTCAGCACCTTGAACTTGTTTGAAGCCTTTTGCTACCAATTGACCTTTATAGGTTTATACATTGCCCTTCATATTTTTATTCTTCTACAAGACCCATTTTCAAGCTATGTGTTTTACCTCTTCGTTAGATCCACCAAGGTCCATACCTTGTTGGTATACATTGAGTCATCTCAAATCTCATGCCTTCCAACCATTTCTCATGCTCTTATCCCTCAATAGCCTCATTGTAGGTTTTTCGTTCATCATCATCAATGACCAACACATCATCTTCTCGATTCATGAGAAATCCATATCTCTCTGGATCAAGACGTGTCCTAGTATGCCTTCAAGGTTCATATATCTTGATAGGAACTTGAGATTATAGTTTGCATTCCTCTTGTTCTTTGTTGACCTCCATAGGTTCGGTGTTATCTTGTTGGTATCAAACTTCTTTGAGTTCTATTTTTCCTCCCACTGGTTCCACTATAAAAAAAATTCTTTTCTAATAAATATAGTAGTTATGGCAACAAATATGTTGTTGTCGTATGGATATAGAAGTAGTAACCCTTAGTTTTCTTAGGGTATCCAACAAAGAAATATTTATTTGATTTGGGTCCAATCTTTTCACAAAAATGCTTCTTGACATAAGCTTCCCGTCCTCAAACTTTTGTGAAAGACATATTGAGAGGTTTCCCATTTCATATCTCATATGGCGTCATGTTGTCTTTTCAATTGATTTGGGAGGTACTCAGTTAAGTGTAAACATGATGGTTTCAAGAGCATGACCTCATAAGGAAATTGGAATACTAGATAAAGTCATCATTGATTGTACCATGTCCAACAAGGTGTTTTTTTTCTTTTTGACACACCATTATATTGTGGTGTTATAGGTGGAGTCAACTGTGATACAATACCACGGTCTCTCAAAATGGCCTCAAACTCTTGACTAATATATTCTATACCATGGTCACATTGTAGTGCTTTAATATTCTTATTGGGTTGGATCTATACTTCATTTATGAATTTCTTGAACTTTTTAAGTGATTATGATTTTGTTTCATAAGATATACATACTTATATCTACTAAAGTCATCACTAAATGAGATGAAGTATTGATATCCACATCTAGAACTTATCTACTAAAGTCATCACTAAATGAGATGAAGTATTGATATCCACATCTAGAACTTATGCTAAATGGTCTAGATATATCAGTATGTATGAGTCCTAATAAGTCATTAGCTCTCTCTCTCATTGTTTCCAATTAAAGGTGTTTTTTTCATCTTCCCCAATAAAAAAGACTCACATGTCTGAATTGATTTAAACTCAAAAGAGTATAGATAATCATCTTTGGGGACTCTAGAAATGTTCTTTTCATTTATATGCTCTAGATGACAATGCCAAAGATAAATTTTGTTTGAGTTTTTGAGTTTTAACTTCTTGGTATTTGTGTTATACATATGTGTTTCAAGATCTAATAAATGGATACCATAAGACATAGGGGCACTTCCATAAAAGATCTCATCTTTAGAAATTGAAACATTGACCATTCTTGATATGAAAATAAAATCTATTTATATCAAAACATGAAATAAAAATGATGTTCCTATTTATGGTAGGTACAAAATACTATTTATCTAACTCTATTACAAGCCCACTGAGCATAGATAGATAGTAGTTTCCTGCAGTAGTGGTAGCAAATCTTGATCCATTTTCAACACTTAGTTCCACTTACCATTTCTTTAAAGGTCTACTCTTTTAAGATCTTAAAATTTTGAGCATATGTGAGATCCACATTCGATATCTAATACCCATGTTGAAAAAGTATAAGTTTATTTCTATAACATATGCACCTGAAGTGGAGATCTCTATCACCTACTTCTTATTCTTTAGTTCCTCTAAGTAGAGAGGAAAATTTCTCTTCCAATGTCTAGTCTGGTGACAATGGTGACAATTGCCTCCCTTAGCCATTCCTCCTTTTGCCTTAAGTGTTAGACTTTTCGCCATCCTTAGAACCTTTCTTGGCTTTACCTTTTCCCTTGGACTTTCTTTTTCCTTTGTTGACCATCATTGCAGATTTGTGCTTGTCTTTCATTTTCCCCTCAGTTTTTCTCAACATGCCAAGTAGCTCTGTCTGTGGCATACAAAATAAATTCATGTTGTAATTCATGACAAATTATGTGTGTGAATCTGGCGATGATTGGAGGATTACATCTGTGGCCAACTCTTGACCTAAAGAAAATCCATATCCAGTTAGATTTTCCATATACCCAATTAACTTGAGTACATGGGGTCCAATTGGATCACCTTTCTTCATATTGCACTTAAATGACACCTTAAAGACATCATAACTCTCTTGCATTGCTTGTTTTTATACATGTTCCTGAGATGTGTTATCATCTCAATGACATCCATATTCTCGTGCTACTTCTAAAGCTCATGATTCATGGAGCATAGCATGAGGCACTTGATGTCCATGGTATCATGAAAATTCTTCTTATGAACTTCCTTTTCTTCCCTAGGCATATTTGGAGCTAGTTAATTTGGTATTGTTGTGTCTAGGGCATAGAGGTTACGCTCATGTGTGAGACAAATCTCTATGTCCTAAACTAGTCATTAAAGTTATTTCTATTTAGTTTTTCTTTCTCAAGGATTGATAGCAATGAAAAGGGGTTGATGTTTTATTTTCCATTTGACCTACACAGAAAGTATTTTTATGAGTTAACAAATTGATTTGAAATTTCATTTTGATTTCAAAATTCTAATTTGGTGGTTATAATGTGTCCATCAGTTAATTATGCTCCCACCATTTTTATTCAAACTAATAGCCCTAACTATTAGTTTAGAGGATTACAATGAGCAATCTTCTAGTAAGCTAAGATGTGTAGTACACTACTCATGAGTCAACTTTGGTTGACCGTTCATAACTTAACTATTTAGGTGGGTAACAATTACCAATTGTATTGAACACATTTCTTGGATATATGGTTGCATAACCCATTGTCAATCACTCATCACATGATTATGTGTCATATTTATGCCTTTAGATGTTTGATTCTATTAAGATCACCTAGTCAAGTCCAACCCAAAGGCTACTACAATACAATAAGATATGTACCTTGTTGAGCATATCCACATACTTATTATCACACTTCCCCAAGGTAGACCGTGCATCATGCTAAGTGTGCCCACATTTAATCGAATAAGGTTTTAATGTGTATTGCACAATGTAAGGCTTATTAAACATTAATACTATATTGAAGGATTTATATATATATAGTCACCATTATGTTTACATTATTATATGTATCATAAATTATAACTATCACCAAATGTGATAAAAATACCAAATGACAACTAGTACAGCTTCTTGAGCCAACAAGAGTTTTAGAAAAATAACCAAGAGATTCATGTCTAATGTAATTTTAAATCTACCCTTTACAGAACTCCCAGTCACCTGACTGGTCAAGCTAGTTGGTCGACTAGTATTTCCTATTTTGGATAGTTGTTGTGTTTTTTATTGATTTGTGATATCATCTTGATTACAAACCCTCCAAGTGTCATCCTCTTAGGCATGTAATTTTGATCATTTCCTCCTCTCTACCATGGTCTAATGGTGATGTCATTACATCGTCCTATTCTAATTGCATAATTAGAATTTATATGGACAATGTGTAGAAAGAGACATGGCATACAAGCCATATACATGTTACATAGTTTTTTATTAAAATATAATTAGCTATATTAGATATTTCAAATCATACCATAGCGAGCTAATTGTCATATCCACATACACCAAACAAAGCAGTTTTTAAGGTGTCACATTGCTTGATGTAATATATATGTATGTATATGTATATATATGTGTGTGTGTGTATGTATGTATGTATGTATGTATGTATGTATATATATATATATATATATATATATATAAGTGTGTGTGTGTGTCATATATGATATTGAGTGATTGACGTGGATGCAATATTGTAGATAATATAACCAACAAATCATTTGTGGTTCAAAACCTAGACCGACATCAAAAGGTACAGCAGTGGCTCTAATACCACTATCAGATTTCAAGAAGGTGGCATAGCGGACTAATAATAAAAACATCCTTCATGTTTTATTCTAGTTGTTAGATCCTCATAGTTATAAAATGTTGGTGAATAAAAGACATAGAAAGGATACAAATTATACCATTGCACACACTAATTATCTAAAAACTACAAATGTCTGTTACAACTACACATGTCTATTTTGGTGAAGAACACAAGCTTTCAAATCCAAATCTGAATTGGCTACCAAGCTATTGTACAGTTGTCTTCTTTGCAGCACCTTCTTTTTGTCTTATACAACACCTTCGCCAAGCCTCTATACAAGTTAATTGCCTCCACTTTATCTATGGGATGAGAGAGGAAATGGTACATCATCTTGAACACCAAGTTGAAGCAAAATAGAAGTTGTCAATGTGCTAGTCATTCTGGAACTCCCATTATTCTCCTATCTTAAGTTATTATCCTTTGGGAAACTTTATCTCTCTTCAAGAGAGAACTTTTGTGGCAAGCTTATCTCACAACGTGTGCCAAGTGTGTCTAACCCTAATAGGGTGAATCCCTTTATATAGGAGAGTCATGGATTTAGAATTTCCTAATTTCAATCCCTTTCCTAATTGCAATCTCAAAAACGGTCTCAAAATATAAAACTTGGGCTTCCATCCCAATTGGCTGACTGGGACTCCTAGTCATATGAATGGGACTCCCAATTTCCTGATTGGGTCCCTATTAGGACTAAGATGGGATGTGAGTCGCCCGACCCACCAAGTGAGTCACCCAACTTGTTATTTCAAATCCAAATTGGTTTCCCAATTTGAATCCAAATTAAATGTGGACACTTTCCATGTTCGGTTCCAATCACCCGATTCACTAACTGAGCCATCCTACTGCTCACTTTTTAAAGTGAAAATCACTCGATCAATTGACAGTCAATCGATCTATTGGGGTGACCAATCCACTTGTCTGACTAGACATTCTAGTCACCCAATTGGGCAAGAAATTAGCCTATTTATGATTCAGAACCATCGTATTCATATGTTTTATTGTGAAATTCAATTCCCTTATGCATCCTTATGTGTGTGACCCTGTAGGTTCCTAATTATGTTGGTAGAAATGTTCAAAACCTCACAAGCAAATATTGGTGTCTAGCAACACATCATTGTCACCCAAGTAATAGGAGCAAGTTAGAGAACAAGTTTAACCTATAAAGTGACCAATGTTGCCATGACTATATAATCCCTTTGCCGTAGATATCTAGATTGAAATTGAGGCATGGATCATCATTCTCTTATCATTCAATCTGTATTCTTTGAACTAGAGAAGACTATTCCAGTTATTTTAAGCTCAATATCATATATTACGTCACATGAGCATGGTCATACATTTCCATATTCTTGCTTATCAATTGGGTGGGATATCACATCAAATGAGGGACAAATTCCATCTACATTACTCATAGTAATCTTAAAGTGTTACAATGTACCCAATCACCACCATTTAGTAGCCCTCATTCATAGCCACATTGGGCTAGTGTCAAAGTACATAGAACCAAGTGATTACTATAGTGACTTCAGGTCTAAGGATCACAATCACCATTGTCTCATTGATATATGACTCTGGCATGTCATTACATAACTTCCATTTGTTATTCTCAAGGTGAGTCTGTCTATTATAACTTATTTTCTAACAAGTATCCATATATTTGAGCTAATATCTAATATCATGACTAAAGTGACATAGTCATCACTCACCATAGTCTTGTGTATTATTGTTGTCTTATAATAAACATAATAATAACTAACTAGAGACATAATAAGAATGAATGCTTTAAGTATACATATGATCTCATATTCAGGTCTTCAACCCAAACCATGTCTTGTCAAGCCAAAACATTTTTAGGACATTATTAACTTTATTCATTATCCCAATACTGAAACAAACATTATATGTGGAATTGTCTTTTATTAATACTAAAATCATATACAAAGTATCCTTATTACAATCATCGCATAATGGATCTTAGGATAACAACTTTGTCGATGTTTCGCATTATGGTCGGTGATAGCCCAGGCTTTAGTGATCTATAGTTGCGCTTGTCCACACGTCCTATACACCTCAGAGGGTTGGGCATAAAATCTTTCTATGATGTCAACAATTGTGCTTATGTCTCCTCTCGTCTCTACACCTAGAAACTCTAAGACCATATCTTTTGAGAGGTTGGGTCTGAGTCTGCAAGAGTCTCCTTTGTTAATGCACATGTCGCCATCTGCAATATCTTGTCATATTTTTGTTGGTCCTAATTATTGTGTATGTCTTTTTATACCCTAAAGATCCAGTCTATTTTGGCAGATGCTTACTATCAAACTTCCTCCAACAATTTACTATAAGTGGCCTCTCCTAGCGGCAACTGGCTATCCTTGCTTCTCTCCAAGAAGATCAAGCACAAGACTTTTTGTTTGTTGGTTCATTTATGATTTAGATGTGTCCATGTCAATAGTTGAGTATTGAGCTATTCTTTTGTATCGGCTCAGGATTCACTTGTACTCAGGTGATGAACTTTGTCTGATTTGCAATATTGCATAGTGACCATGTCGTGTATTGTCGCATAAGACATGGTTATAAGTTTTTACATATGTAGTTCATTATAGTCTTTTTAACCTTGTCTCTCGATCTGGATCAAAGGTCCTAAAGGAAGCTCATGTGGCCTTCCTTGGCACAAACCTGATAGTCTTCAATCCCAACGTCCTATTGACATCTTTTTATTTGATCGGACATATGATAAGCACATATGTGTTGTCCTCATAAGAGTCTCTCCCCAGAAATGTGCTCTTTAAAGAAACTTTAAAGCAGGCCAAGTAGCTTGTGATGTCATTGCACAAAAGATACAAAAGTACATACATTTTAGGATTAAGAGAGGCATTCTCTCCCCCGGAAGTCGAACGTCCGGGGGTGGTAAATCAAGGCAGAAGTTGGGATTTGAACTCGGGTCTCTTTGTTAGGAGACATCGTGTTTGACCACTTGAGCCATTCCTTGTCGGCAAAAATACATACATTTTGTATGACAATCACCGTCATTTTTTGACTTTTGCTTCTGATTTCTTTGTGGAACCTTCAGCAAATAACTAATAGGAACATTATAATGCATTTGTCTATATCTTATAATTTTATTTTTAGATGTATAGACGTTGTCATCTAGAAAGGGTTGTAGTCCAATTTGTTGTCTATTGTTTTGTGAAGGTATTTTGTTAAAAAAAAAATAATAAGTTGTTCAAAATTTCCAACCCGGAACTGTTGTAGGCACGGTTCAATTTCCATACCATACCATACCGAAATTTCTAGTCTAATTTTGTTGAAAATGTGTAGTTTCTATTACACTCGTTGTAGCCGGGAACCGCCGAGATGAATTGATAAGCCTACACCACTATTTAGGCTAGAATACATGAGAGGTTGGCTAGTTGACATAATCGTTTATTGTATTCCCTTACACTACTATGTGGTGAAATACGAGGCTTACACAAAGGCTAATCATGTGAATATTCAATCACGTGGAATAGATTGATAAGAACTACCTGCCAATAGCTTGCACCACTACTTAACATCTGAATAATTTAGCATACGGAAGAGACTAGATCGTACCCATGCCTTCGACCCTAGCGACCACCCTATACAAATCACTAGTATATATACAAATAACTGAATTACATTTGGGTAGACAACATGCGTAGGGATGTGTGGATGATGGAGTGTATGTGTATATTGAGTATCTAGAGAGTAGAGATATTCCGGACGAAAGGATTTTGCAAAGATCAGGCCTAGGATGTTGCAAACAGCATTTGTAGAATGGAGACAGATCAGACAGGCTTACAAAAACTCTAAGTAAAATAAATGGATATGCGAGATATGAATCAAAAGGATTGTGAACCGTCATTCATCAAAAAGGAAAAAGATTGTGAACCGTCATTCAGGTAAGGAAGTTGGTTAATCGACTCAAGTATATGGAGATATAGAGGGAAGAAGATGTTATTTAGCATGATGCATTGTGGTTCTTCTCTACAGTTGGTTAAAACAAATGAAATGATGCGTTGGAGAGTCATGTTGAGTCAAGATTTGTTTCCAGTCCAAGATGGATAAGGTATTTTTGTTGCCACGGTAACAGGGATTACAAATCACGGTCTCATACGCATCCGCAATGTGGACCAAGCCAACGCAGCCGCTAATTATAGTAGCTAGCAGCTAATTAGTAGGGCTGTCAATGGGTAAGGGTAAACTTGTTTACCCTTTATCCAAATCATGTAGGGAAAGAATAAGGGTAAAAAAAAATTTTACCCTTTACCCGCCTACCATCTACCCTCTAACCCGCTACCTTAGTGGGTAAGAGTAAGGGTAAGCCATTACTCATACCCTCCTCTAACCGCTCCCGCTAATATTTATATATAATATATTATACATAGTCATTATATTGTTTGAGTCAATAGATTATTCAACATTATATGGTCATAATTTAATACAATACATAATATTCTTATCTACTTATAAAGCTAATTTTGGTCGTGTATATAGTACCATTTCAGAGACGTAAGACCCACATGTAAGAAATAACTAGATTTTATCATTTTTATAATAAAAACCATGTGTATAATGTTGTAGAAGATTAGTTTGAAATATTTTGAATAGCTAATAGACATATTGAAGCATATTCATATTTCACTTAAGTGAATAAATGTATTTGACATGCCATATTGTTCCTATTAGTATAATTTTTTGAAAGACATATAAATTCCCCGCTTCACTCTTACCCTCCTCATTTACCATGTGGGTAAGAGGGTAAGAGTAAGGAGAGGGTAAGGATAGTGGTGGAGTGGGGAATTACTCATACCCTTACCCGCCACGCTAGGTGGATAAGGGTAAAGGTAATCCCTTATCCTCCACATACCCTCCCCATTGACAGTCCTACTAATTAGAAAGAGCAGTCGTCAATCAAGAAAAGGAAATGGCTTCTGATACTATTGTGGAGATGGGTAGAAAGATAAAGAAGGAAGAAGGAAGAAAGATAAAAAGAAAAAGAAAAAGAAAGAAAGTGGGAAAGCATTTCTTAGGCACTACTACTGTGCACTTTGTGAAATAGTACAACTTCGTGGAAATTCTAGGGTGGTAGAATTATAAGGATCTCTCCCTACGGTGTGGTACCTTCTTATTTATCTTTCTTGGTATGTTATCTCATGTTTGGAGTTAAAATCTGAGAAGAAACATTGTATCTTTGTTTCTTATAGTCAATTTGTTTATGGTTGGCAGTGTGGTTTTTCCCTCACACGTCGTGTGAGGATTTTCCACATAAAAATATGATCTTTTTCTCCCTCTACCTTCTTGCAGTTATTATCTTGAGTTTACATACTCGTTGATAACGCTTCTGCATATATCTCTTTTTCATTGCATCATGGTTGCATAGCATAAGTGTAGATATTCCTCATCAACAAATATATCAAGTGGTATCACAGTCCAAGTTCGAAAGATCCAGATGGGGAAGAGTAATGATAACACTATGGTAAAATTTATGAGCACAAATTGGCAGGTTTGGAAACCCAAGATGGAGGATGTTCTATATTGCAATGATATGTATGATCTGATAGAAGGACAAAAACCAAAGAATATTTCTGATGCAGATTAGAAGTAAGTAAATAAGAAGACCGTGGGAATAGTACGAAGGTGGTTTGACATTTCCGTATTCCACTATGTCTCAAAGAGAACCAATATCAAACATATGTGGGAAAATGTCAAGAAATTATATGAGTGAAAAACTACCACAAATAATATTTTCTTGATCGAGAAGTTGGCGAACTTGAAGTATCGGGATGGTACAAGCATTACTGAGCATATGAATAGATTCCAAAGCATTGTAAATCAACTGGGGTCTCCAAAGATGGCTCTTGGTGATTAACTCTAGGCACTACTTCTTCTTGGATCATTACCTAGAGGTTGGAAGGTACTTGTTGTGACAGTCAGTAATTCTACACAGGAAGACAAGTTGACACTTGATCAAGTGAAGAGTGATATACTGAATGAAGAGACTTGACGATGAACCTCAAGTGACAATGGATCAAAGGTGCATTTCACAAAGAGTAGGGGTGTTGATAGAGAGAGGTTGTGGCAAATCTCCGATGAGTTCTAGGACCGCAAGAAGTCTCGTGGTAGATCGAAGTCAAAGAGTAGATGGTGCTTCCTTTGTGGCAAGCCGGGTCATTTCAAAAAGGATTGCAATGTTTGAAAAAAAATATGGGTCTGAAGCCAAAGACAAGAAGGACGACCACAAGAATATTGTAGAAGTAATGTCAGAAGATAGGAATAATGATGACGATATGGTCTTGACAATCCAAAAGTAGTTTTTACATGCAGAGGATGATGACTCTAAGCATGTGGTGGATATTACAACTTCTTATCATGATTCACCCAATAAGGAGTTCTTCACTTCATATAGAAGCGAGACTTTGGAGTAATGAATATGGAAAATTCTAGCTTCTTTATAACTATCGGGATTGGAGACATTTATGTTCAGACAAGTGTCAGTTACACGCTCACACTCAAGGATGTTTGTCACATTCCAGATATACGGCTAAGTTTGATATATAGTTCTTACTTTAATAGAGAAGGATGTCATCTGGACTTTGGTGGTGGCAAATGTAAATCACAAAGGGGGCTTTGGTTATTGTACAGGGAAAATTGTGTCGCACATTGTACAAGACTCGGCTTAACGTGCTCAAAGGTGGAAGTAGACATGCAGATGAGGATCACTAGCCAGATCTGTAACACACATGACTAAGAAAGGCTTGCAGTTACTATCAAATTAGGGTTTGAATTCTTTTGGCAAGGACACTAGTCTCAACTCATGTGATTCATGTCAGGCGGGAAAGCATCGATGAGTTTCTTTCAAGACAAGATCAAAGGTGAAGTCAAATTTTCTACAGTTTATTCATTCGGATGTCTATGGTCCGTTTGAGGTGGTTTCACTGGGTGGCAATAGGTATTTTGTCACATTTATTGATGATGCATCTATGTGGATGACATGTTGATAAAGGAATGTAATGTCAGTTTGATTAGAAAACTGAAGATAGAGATTTCCAAAGCCTTTGTGATAAAGGATTTGGGACCAGCATGACAGATTGTGGGGATACAAACCACAAGTGACAGGAAGCAGTACATGTGGTGCTTGTCATAGGAGAGCTATGTTGAACGGATTCTAGAGTGGTTCAACATAATTAAGTTCAAAGACGTGAGTACTTCACTGTCATGTCATTTTAAGCTAAGCAGAAAGGCATACCCATCTACTGATGAGGAGGAGATGGCCAGGATTCCCTATTCTTCTGTTGTAAGGAGTTTGATGTACACAACGGTGTATACTCATGCTGATATTGCTCATGTAGTTAACGTTGTGAGTGGGTTTCTCTCAAACTTTTGGAAAGATCACTAGGAGGCGGTCAAGAGGGTCTGTAGATACTTACGAGGCGCTAGTAGCACATGTATGATGTTTGGTGGATCTGAACCAGTTCTGAAAGGCTTTATTGATGCTGACATGGCATGTGATATTGATCACAAGAAGTTTACCTTTAGGTATATTTTCAATTTTGTAGGGGAGCCATATTTTGATAGTCCAGGTTGCAAGAGTGTGTTGCACTTTCTACGATAGAGGTAGAGTACATTGCAACAGTGAAAGCGGGAAAATAAATTCTCCAGATTGTGAGATTTTTGGGGGAGTTGGGCATGAATCAAGTTGATCTGACTATTTTCTGTGATAATTAGAGTGATATTGACTTGAGCAAGAGAACAATGCATCATGCACAGATAAAGAATATTGATATGAGATATCACTGACCTTATGATGTAATTAACAAGAAATTGTTGACTCTGAAGAAGATCCAAACTGAGAAGAATGCTTCCGATATGATGAACAAGATGGTGACAAAAGAGAAGTTGAAGCTTTGCAAAGAACTCGGTGCCATACATTCCCAGTGATGATTCTGTAGTGGCAGTCTCCTCCTTAGGTTGGAGGAGGAGATTGTTGGGTCTGGATTTGTTTCCAATCCAACATGGATAAAGCCCACTAGGACATCTTTTCTGGCACAACAATGGGGATTATAAATTCCAGTCCCACACGCATCTGCAATGTGGACCAAGCCAATGCAGTCACTAATTGTAATAGTAAATAGAAAGGGCAGAGGTCAATCATGAAAAGGAACGACTTCCAATATTGTTGTGGAGATGGGTGGAAAGGCAAAGAAGGAAGAAGGATGAAGAAGAAAAGAAAGAAGAAAGGAACATGGCATGACTGCTTAGGCATCCAGGTGTCATCTTCAGGCCATCTACTGTTGTGCACTTTGTGAAGAGTACATCTTTATAGGAAGTTTTGGGGTGGTATAATTGTAGAGATTTCTTCCTATAGTGTGGTATCTTCTTATTTTTCCTTCTTGATATATTATTTCAAGTTTGGAGTCAAAATCCGACGAAGAAAATTGTGTATTTACTTCTTATATTCTCTGTGGTTTTTCTACGTAAAATATGGTCTTTTTCTTCCCTCTATCTTCTTATGGTTATTATCTTGGGTTTACACGTTTGTTTGTAATATTTATGCATATATCTCTTTTTTCATTGTATGCATAGCATATATGCACATATTTTCCATCAACAAACTTATTAGGGCCATAAGTCCGAGTAAAGAGTAAACAAGAAAATGGGTGAAGTGGTTACAACAAATTTCATGAATTAACTAATATGTCTAAGGTAACTCAGGGCTACAAATAGTAATTTTTATTAGTCCTAAACCAATTTAGGTAATATGGTAATTAACTAATTATGGTGTTGAAGGATGCAATATTTTAAACAATTCTTCTATTAATTTAGAAGTTGAGATAGTCGATAAGGAGTCGTGTTCATGGAGAGCTCGTAGAGGAATGGATGGTGACACAATTTATAAGAAAAATGCACAAAAAATTACAACATTCCATTTTCTTGTGTACTTTGGTGGATATTTTGCGTAGTTTCCATGTATATTTTATATATTTTTCTTTGTTGACTGTGTACTAAGGAAAATATACATTATTCAACTATATGAACTAACAGCTCAATTAAAACACAAGTACTATTAGAAATAGGCTATGTTTTATGTTTACTTTTGTGGATACTTGGTATATTTTCCGTGTATAACTTGTGTGCTTTTTTTTTTTGGAAACTGTGTTTTTTTTTTTTAAAATACACAACTCAACCAAATGGGCTAAGGCCCAATTACATTACAATAACGACTGCTAAGGATCCATTTTTCTTTACTTCGGGGATATTCTATCTATGTATACTTTGTTTTGTATTTTTTTTGTAAAATTGTATATTTCTATACTGTGTATATTTTCAAGCACAATATTAGGAGTACAACAGGTGTTGTGTAACTTTTTTTTTCCTTTTTATGGTATATTTTGAGCAACTAGAAGTTACTATTTATTTGGCATTTACCTATTTACATAACATATTTCGATTTCTTGGATAATAACTTTTATCTTGTTATGTTGTGTTTGTGGTATATTTTTGCCAACCTCATTCAATATTATTAGAATTTTTTAAAAAAATAGCATTGTGAGAGAATCTCAATTAGCAAAGTCAATTGATGTCCAAACAATCCGTTCTGGTCTAGTCTTAAATTTTATAGTTTGACTGGGACAAAATTAGAGAAACTTTTGTCGGGCTTATCCTCAAATTTTATGATTTCGATTTATTGTCCAATCCGGTCTAAAACAGTCCGATCTGATCCGAACAGAAGCTCAGTCCTAGAAGTTATAAAATTTTAAAGCCGGAAGAGGGTGGTAATTGTCGTTCCGGTAAATATAACCGTTCATCGTGTTATTTTTACCTCGAAATCAAAGGAGTCCCACTTCCCATATGTAAACAAAGTACTGTCGAACGATCGAAAAGATAATGCAGTTAGCTTTTCTGTTAGGGGCCGTTTGCGTGCCGACTTTAGGACTGCCGGTATTTAATGTAGAAATTCTGTATGGGTGATATTTCAGCTCCTCAGTTAAATAGTTTTTTCTGCAAAGATGATTGCGTGAGCTCCGCCCGTGAGCCCCGTCGCAACAGAAACGTGGTTGTGAGAAAGTCCGTATTTATGATCACCACTTACTGAGTATACAACAGCTCTTACCGTACAAGACTGCGGCATTCTGAAAATTTTCTACCAAACTAGGCCTTAATATTTTTTAAATAAATTTGCTCCACCAGACGGTCCAGACTTACTCCGGTGCTTGTCGTTTTAAGGCTAGTTCCTGCTGCTCCACCACACACCTCCTCCAGTGCATGAGCACCACCAGGACAGCCACGCTGCCATTGCACACCCTCTAGCATAGCCAGTGCAGCTGCCGCCTCATCTACACTCTTTCCCCCATCCTTCTGCCGCGGGCACCACCAACAAAAAGAAGATAGCACAATGAGGCAGGAAAGATGTGGCGAAGAGAGCGTAGCTGCAACACCAGTGCCGGGGTGTGCAGCAGCTAGTCAGCAAAGACAGCAACTATGGCAGAAGACATGAAGAAGAAGAAAATGACCAAAGTGAAAAAAAATAGCAAGATGGTATTAACAGAAAAACGTTTCCCGTTAAGCAAATGACATGCTCATGTAGTATGGAAAGAGCGCCAGTTTCAGTATTGAACGTAGGCATCGAAGACGACGTTAGCGCTTACCGTTATGAAGGATCGACTCACAGGAAAAAGAAATTGAGTCATTCCAAGGTAGCATAAGTAAATTAAATTCAAACAAAGATGCTATTATGGGTCACGTCTGCAACCTGGCTAGAACAGCACCTGCTGCACCTGCTATTTTAATGCTTTTCCATTCTGCAAAACAGTTCGTGCTATAAAAAAATTATATTTAAAAGAGTCTAATTAGAGATGAGCCTTGATGAAGAAAATTTTGTTGCCATTCATTACAATTATGATTTCCCAAGACCAGAACCGCAAATCACAAGACAGCCATGTCTTTCGTACCCAGTAAAAGAAACAAATTTTACTATAATCACTCAAAGATTCTATATTGCCTCTAGTAAGCTCACTATTCCAACTAATTTCTCAGCTGTACTAACAGTTCTGGCTCCAGTCGTAAGGTTGATCTGTCACCTTCAGCTGAGAGTCCGCCAGCAACCCCAGCACTTCTTCTGATTTGGGAGACTCCAAGTAGTTTGCTGCGTGTTTGATTACTTCTACTTCGGTCTTCCCGAAATCCATGCTAAACCTATGGAAAAAAGAATAGGAAACACGATAATTCTAGTCCTTTGCTAAGCCATGAATCAAAAACCAGTTAATCAATTTGGTCTTGTTGCAATCAACAAAATTTTAAATGCAGGTCTAACTCTAAGATGACTGAATGAGAACAAATGAACATAAAGCTTCAACATAGCCTGAAGACATTTTAATTACTCAGTTCAATTTGAATACCTTGATAAGCATCCGAAAGTTTTTAGATCATTGGAAACAGAACAATGTCATATACATTGAAATTTTGGTCATCTAAAAGCTAAGAGGTGGATCTTAGATATAGAGACGATTCTGAAATACCGAAAAAATTTCCTGTATCGAGTTTTATTATTCATATGGGAGCCAAAGCACAAGTGATTTTTCCAATGACCAATGTACAGGGTGGAGCGTAATTGAAACATTGTGTGATCGTAAATCCAATCAAATTGAGAGTAAATTTTGTAATATGCTTCCGGCCATAAAATGTACCAATGTTGGACTTTAACATAACAAGGTGCCAACATTTTAGAATCAAAAGAGAAAATTATTAAGTCACAAACTACATGCCGCGTGGATGATTTATAGAGCATAAACTACATGGGATCGTCTGGGGATGTATATGTAGGCAGGCTGCTGAGTGCGGTTGATGGAGGTAATGTAGCTGAGTTGAAGTTACAAGAGGTAGACCCCAAGAGGAGGCTGGTTCTTTTACACATTGATACTAATATGGTAGAGGATAAAAAATCAAAATAGCACAGTTCCGTAAAAATATGTACACCTATAGCACCAAAGCAAATTTATTTTCTATAATAGCCCACTTTCCGGTGAAAGTGTCAAAATATTGGCGTATTTCTTGTTCCCGGGACCAAAGGCGCCAAGCTTTCTGGCGTTTTCAAGTAAAAGCACCAAAAATCAGGCGTTTTCAAGTGAAAGCACCAAAAATTAGACGTTTTAGTCAGAAAGTGTCAACTTTCCGGCGTTTTAGAACAAAGGCGCCAACTTTTTGGCATTTTCACACAAAGGCGCCAACTTTTTGGCGTTTTCAGACTAAAGCACCAACTTTTTGGCGTTTCCCATCCTCCTTCACCTCGGCCTCGGTCTCCAGCGCATCCCTCGCGGCGCCATCCAGCAATATCACATTCAGATCAACTGTAATCGACGCAATCGCACCCGCAGTATCAGGGAACTGCTCGGAGATCAGCATCCTCGCAGCGCAGTACTCAAACAGGAACAACATCAAAGTGTACCATATGATACACTGCAACACAAGGATCTGGACCATGAGGCTTCCAGAGAAATCTCCATACATGCCCTTGAGGAGCGGGATACCCATGACGAGGGCGTTGGGCAAAGTTGAGAGTGAGAAGATGGTGATTGTCTAGTCGAGACCGCCATTTTTTGCGAACTTTGCCCATAGGGCGAGGCACGCGAGGACGATGAGCTTCTGGAGTGTGTCGGCGGCGATGAAGCGGAAGTTCATGGAGTAAGGGTCGTTGGATGCGATGAAGTGGAAGGAGAGTAAGGGGACGGCGAATAGGGCGACGAAGCGGTTGATACTGGAGCACTAGTCGGGTGTGAAGATCCCCCACCATTTTACTGAGACATAGGCGAGGATCATGGCCACGTAGAGTGGTACCATGGCCGTCATGACGTGGTAGAAGTCTAAGAGGGTGATCATCTTTGCTGGTGGGGAGGAATTCGGATGGTGGTGGATGAGGACAAGGAGCAGACTAGCAGGGATTGAGCGGAATGAGGACAAGGAAATAGGCGGAAGTACCATACTTTCCCGTTAAGCCGCTATTGGATGAGGGGAAGCACTAAGGGGTGGCGGCGAGGAAGGGTTTGGGTTTTGTGTCGTTGGGGATTGGAGTGGAATAAGGGAAAAACATGACCCAGGCGCTTGGTCTGCAACTAAATGAAAGTTTCTCGCGCTTCACTTGAAAACGCCAAATCGGTTGACGCTTTCACTTGAAAACGCCAAAAAGTTGGCGCTTTAGTCTGAAAATGCCAAAAAGTTGGCGCCTTTGTCTGAAAACGCCAAAAAGTTGGCGCCTTTGTTCTAAAACGCTGGAAAGTTGGCGCTTTCTGACTAAAACGCCTAATTTTTGGCGTTTTCACCTGAAAACGCCTAATTTTTAGCGCTTTTAGTTGAAAACGCCAGAAAGCTTGGCGCCTTTGGTCCCGGGAACAAGAAATACGCCAATATTTTGGCGCTTTCACCGGAAAGTGGGCTATTATAGGAAATAAGATTGCTTTGGTGCTATAGGTGTACATAGTTTTACTAAACTGTGCTATTTTGGTTTTTTATCCTATGGTAGATAATTTAGAATAGAAAATAATGAACTGTGTACTGAGACTGACAAATGTTTGTTGATGTTGCTCTTGATTTGTAAGACCCTAAACCTAGCCTTACTTTTATCTTGTTTTGCTTGCCTTAATTGCATGATCTTTTTAAACTGTTATAGATTTCTTTGGATCTGTTTAAATATTAGTAATCATGGTTTTTCATTTGTATATATATGCTTTAAATGATGGTAAGAACCCATGTTCAAATATTGGGTCAAATTTTGGAATTTTTCACACTTGAAAGGATGTACCTTAGTGTTTGCATCAATTGATGGATTTACTTATCGACCGATACAAGGAGACTGATATGTAGGCTTCGGGGGAGTTTTTGGCTCACCGCTTTGGGCTAAGTGTTTGGGGCAATGAGGCCACATCAGGCCAGGTTGGTTGCCTGATGTATGTCTAGGGCCTAGGCGGTGATGCCACATCAAGGTGGGCAAGCTGCAAGGTGTGTGCCGACTGGAGGCTGATGCAACCGCTTCAGGCCGTATGATGCCCAATATGTGTTTTGGCATGCCTGCTGTTCTTGGAAGTAGAAGTGGGTGCTTTGAGACATGTTTTGAGCCATTTCGGTAGATCGGGGAGCCTGAATGGGTTGTTTATGGGCTAAAATGTAATTTTCTCTTATCTCTTAGCTTATAAATATGTGATCACTTCGTTCTAAGGGCTCATTTAGAACATTTTGGAGTTGAAGAGTGTTGCTAGAGCTAACATGACTGCGGTCTTGGAGGTTTAGCTCATGCATGTTGGCATTTTGGCTTGATTTTTACAGTTTCAAGCCTGCAAACATCTTGTCTAGCTTGTTTAGCACGTCGAATGGGAGCCTGAATGGGTTGTTTATGGGCTAAAATGTAATTTTCTCTTATCTCTTAGCTTATAAATATGCAATCACTTCATTCTAAGGGCTCATTTAGAACATTTTGGAGTTAAAAATCGTTGCTAGAGCTAACATGACCGCGGTCTTGGAGGTTTAGCTCATGCATGTTGGCATTTTGGCATATTATTGTAGTTTAAAGCCTGCAAACATCCTGTCTCCCTTGTTTAGCACAAATCCATGTAAGCCCTCCCTCTCTTTCTCATCTTGCTTTGTTGTTTTTACTCTCTTCTACTTCCTTGGTTGAGGTTCTTCTAGTTGCATGGTGAAAATCCCCCCCTAACTTAAAATCTCTAATTTTCCCCTTTTTTAGCCTAGCAGAAGCTAGAGCTTACTAAGCTGGACGTTTTTGGATTGTTTAGAGGTTCTTTGGAGCTAGGGTTCGTGCATATACTTGTTGGAGATCGTGATCTTCATCTAACGTGAGTGATTTAGCCTCCGTTTAATAATCATTCCATGCAATTTCTATATGCAACAACTTAATCTCACTAAATACATGTTTTTAAGGCTAAAGATGGCATTTTTAAGGGGGTTTTAGATATATCCTGGAAACTTGGGGATAGTCACCCTCGCAAGGAAGAAAATGTCCGATTTTGATGCCGTTTCAGTGGCCGCATAAATAGAAATTTCGACAAATTTCGACAGAAATTTCGATAAATGCATTCTTGGCGTTTCGACGGCAAAATAAATGAATTAATTTATGAATTTTTACCAAAATGATCTAATAGTGTAGATCTACTCAAATATGTAATAATATTTCATATTGGATATGTGGGGGGGGGGGTCTCGTCATTTTTGAGTGAATGACCCTGAACTGTTTCGATGGGCATTTCAATGGGGATTTTTGATGTCAATTTTCAATGGTGAAATCAATGAATTAAGTCATTATAGTTTGCAAGCACCATATATAGACTTAACCACACAAAACGGTGCAAAAAAAATATGCTCTAGGTAGTACATAGTATATGAAAAAGTAGAAAAATTATCGATGATCTGCCTGTTTCGAGAGTTTTGTCAGTCAATTTCGATGTCTGATTGCCACAAAAACAGATATTTCGGGCAAAATTTCGACGATTTCGTCAAAATTTTGAACATTGCACCCTCGTGATGGTTGCATGTTGTTCTAAAATGATATTGATGAGCCCTATTACTGCTATGTTACTGTAAATTTTGAACTTTATGTATCTTGCCCTAAAATGGTTTTTAGGCATTTTTACTACTTGTGCCATATTGCGCACATGGCATGCAAACAATTTTTCTCAAGGCGATTCCTTACTATTATTAGAAGAGATTCCAGCAGAAAAGTGGTTTTTAAGTATGGCCTTGGTATGGATGAAATGGTGAAATTTGATCTATATTTGTACCTTTGAACATGAACTAGGGTTTAATGCTTCCAATGTTTGAATTGTATAATGTTATAGTGATATGTTCTGATTTCTACCCTTCTTGCTTTATCAAAGATGAATAATTGGCTTAAATTAATTAATCAAGCAAAATCCTAATTCGTTTAATCTCATGAGACCGTATAACTTCCTTTGTGTTCAGAAGTTGGGAAAACGAAATGGACATCCTTGCAGCAACCAAGAGGTTTTGAGAAGGTAGTAGGAGTCATATAATTTTATTATGCACAGATTCCTGAAAATCAAAACGAGGTGTGGTCCCCTCACACCATGAATGTGATCGAGGTTATATCTCCTGTGATTATGGCAGTCTGCTAATATGAGTGCAGCCTAGGCCATATCTCTAGCAATTTATGCGGTTGAGAAATGTGTGATATGATGATATACATACAGTATTGTCTATGTGATATGATATGTGTGGTGAATCAAAATCCCCAAATGACATGGTGTTTATATGTAACTCACAAGCTGATGAACCTCTACTTGTTATAACCGCACTGACTGAGTTTGTAGTGAGATCTTATGGAAAGTGAATAATTCTAAAATTCTCTACAGAGGGATAGGGGACTGTGCAATCACTAGCCAGTATTGTGGATCGTACATCCAAACTACCCAAGATTTAATAATAAAATATGCAATCAAACATTGTAGCATTACTTGATTAGTATTGTACAACCTTCACAACTACTATGTGCCAAGTGTTTGTAGAAGTTGTTGCTAGATATAAACTCTTTAGTTCAACATAGATAGTAGAATTTGCATAAATAAATGTTGTACAAATGTTTTATCTTCCGATGGGTTTCGATCTCCATTTTTCGATTCTCAACACCCATCTGAAGGTTTCAGGAGTCCTTTAGGACAGCAGTAGGTGGGGGTCAGTCTTATTTTTAAGTCTAGACTCCGTCATTGTACACTAAGCATTCGGGTCTGGCTAGGGTGTTTTTACTCGATGATGTAGTTAGAACTAAGTTTTTGGCATGTATGCCTTGCATGTGATCTACATGTTGTATATGTGAAGAAGAGGATCGTGTAGATAAATATGTGGTAGTTTTGGTCACTCGTGACAATTTTGTACAGTTTCTTGCAACTATATGAATATATGGGCTTTTGTATATGCTTGCATATTGAATGTTTTTGGAATTTTATTTCAGCATTTTGTCATCTTGGTTTATGATTATTATGACTGTTTCTTTCTGGTGTTCCCTTTTCTGGCTTCATGTTACATTAGTGTTGTGATAAACTTTGTTTATTTTATTTATATACCATGGTATTTGAATTCCACATCTATTTGTCAAAGTTTTTGGTTCCTTATAGAAGGTTTTCAAACACCCAACTAATCCATCTTGAATTGGTTGAATAGGGTTGTAAATAGGTAGTGTAAGGTAGGGTAAGTTCTATTCATAATTTCATACCGTACGTCAAAGTTGTAGGTAACAAGTAGGGGAATTACCTGGTTTACAAAAATATTTACACTTCCTTAGACGCAGTCATTTCCCAACAAGGTAAATGGGTAGGGTAAGCGATGAAACGAAAAAAGCAACATAGCCATAGAGTCCATAGACATACGACATTTCAAACAGTCGTTTCAGGTGGTATTCCCTGTTCTAAACCAAACACACTGCTAAAAATAATTTGAATAGTAAGGATTAAGGAGTAATGTTTCCAGTAGTATACACACTAAATACTAGGGGCCGTTCGGATTTTATCTTTCAAAATGCTGGTAATTCATGTGTTAAAAACTACGGAATGGTATTTGTAGCAACCGATGCTGGCTGGGAGGGCATACCAGATAGCTGCAGGGTGACGTGACCGGCAGGAAAAATGATGCGACGGAGCTCGCATCTGGCACTTACAAAACCTGCCATATTTGACGTAATTTATGAGTCCCGTGTTTCTGTATATCAAATACAGCTACTTTTCGGTGACCACTAATCTATAATGTATTTTTTCATATGAATTACCAGGATTTGAAATGATGGCACCCAAACTAGGCCTTATATTTTACCTAGAATTCAGTTTAGTATATTACTTCTTATTAAGATTCTCGTTTTTCTTTCTAATGTCTTTTATATCAAGACTTTGAGATGCTAAAGATCTTTTTAATCAAGTTCATGAATTCCAAAAGATTGTAAAAATTAAGCAAGCAGTGGTGAAGCTTGTTTATGAGTCCTGTGTTTCTGCATATCAAATACAACCTACTTTTCGGTGACCACTAATCTATAATGTATTTTTTCATATGAATTACCAGGATTTGAAATGATGGCACCCAAACTAGGCCTTATATTTTACCTAGAATTCAGTTTTTGAAAATGATCTACCAATTTATTAGTATATTACAACTTATTAAGGTTCTCGTTTTTCTTTCTAATGTCTTCTATATAAAGACTTTGAGATGCTAAAGATTTTTTAATCAAGTTCATGAATTCAAAAGATTGTAAAAATTGAGCAAGCAGTGGTGAAGCTTGTTTGGCCATTTTTAGTGTAGAAATTAGTAAATGTATTATTAGACATTAGAACCCCAAATAATTAACTTTAACTGATACTAACTAATAAATATGTGAAGAGGACACAGTAAGACTTCTACCATTACCCTACCCTTTGTAGATGGAGGTAAAGCAGGTAAAGGGTAAATCGGTGGTGGGTAACATATGCTTGCCCCCTTAGTTATCAAGGTGCCGCATAGGCGTGCCTAGGCATCTTAGGCGCTAGGCAAGGCATCCAGCCTATTAAGCATCTTAAGTCAAAGGCATTTTAGTACTAAATTAATCTATTTAAAGGCTAAATTGAGTTGTATTTGGTCAAATTAGATCACCTTGAGTCATTTCATGGTTGAAATGGGTCTGATTTAGGCCAAATCGGGTCAAATTTTGGCAAATTAGATCAGATATGAGGGAAACATGTCTACCTTGGGGGGAGTACGTCTGATTTGGAAAAATTAGGTCTAATTTGGCCAAATTGGGTCTCATTTAGGTCACTATAGGGTCAATTAGGAGAAGTACGGTTTGCTTAGGTCATGTTCTGAAATTTTGGTCTAATTCAGGCTAAACAAGTCAAATTTGGAAGAAAAAAAGGTCTGCTTTGGAAGAAAAAAAACATGTCAGATTTGAGGGAAATACTTCTGATTTGGTGAAATTAGATCTTATATGGCCATACTTGGGTCTTATTTAGGCCAATATAGGGTGAATTAGGGGAACTAAGGTTCTTATAGGTCATGTTATGCAAAATTGGGTCTGATTTAGGTCAAATCAGGTCAAATTTGAATAAAACATGCCTAATCTGAGGACATGTCTGATTTGGGGGAAGTATGTCTACTTGATTGAAATTTGGTCTAATTTGGCTAAATTAAGTCTCATTTAGGTAAATATAGAAAAATCAGGAAAGTTGAAGTCTAAGAAGTTTATAGTATACAAAATTAAGTTAGATTTAGGTCAAATTAGGTCAGATTGGGTCCAATTTAGATCAAGATAGGTCAAACTAGGGCCAATCAGGTCTACTTTAGGTCATGTTAGGTGTGATTTAGGTCAAATATAATTGTTACTACTTAGATATATACACAGTAATGTATCTAGCTGAATAAAACTACATATATATGGGGATGTATTCATTACCCAGCCGGGTAACATAAATTAGTTATCCAGCGATGCTGCTTACAATTTGAGCGTTCTGGTTACAATCTCGACATTCTTGCTACAAATTTTCGCTCCTGGTTATAGTTTGGGGCAGAGATTTTTTTTCTTTCAAAAATATTATGTTTACTGTTTTCGCAAAACAAAATACAGAATTGACGTCGTTTTTGCAAATCGAGTCTT